>CANXME010002216.1:155000-368456 GCA_948144175.1 Closterium sp. NIES-65
GACGAAGGGAAAGGGATCCCAGGGAAAAAGAAGAGGCATGTGCGAAACCGCCGAGGAAGGCGGCACCGCGGGTTGTTGATGACGCGGAGCGGAGCTAGCGCGCACGAGCGCACACATTGCATGAGACTAGGGACGTGCGAGTACCTGTCTGTTCGTCGTCGGTGGTGTAGTCTGACGTGTCATTGGAATAGGAGTATCCCACGCCCACGGGCGACTCGAGGAATACTATGTTCACCACTGCGCGCGCGGGTAACACGGCGAGGAACGGCGGGAAGGGGGGGAAGCACGGAGGAGGGGAGGAGGAGGTGAGCGCGGGAGGCGCGGAGCAGCACGGAGAGCACGAGTGTGGGAGTGGGGTGCGAAGCGAGTGGTTGCAGTGGCATGTAAGCGGGTGCGCAGCGGATGTTGGGGGCGGATGAGAAAGCGATGAGTGGCGAGGAAACCGAATGCGAGAGAGCGGTGGGAGCGGAGAAAGGGGAGGAAGCCGCGAGCGCGGGGGGAGGGAGGAGGGCGGGGAGGGCGCTGACGTCGGTTCCAGGCGTATTTGTTGTAGAGCAGCGCGGCGCCCGCCTTGGACGCCACGCGCCACGGCCCCACCTCCTCGAACAGCCCGCACCCCACGGATGAACACCCCGGACCTGCGGCGCGCGCGGAGAGGGGGAGAGGCGGACATGCGGAGGCAGGGAAATAGTGGGGAGAGGAAGGGGGAAACGTAAATTTGCCGGACAAGGTGGAGAGGGGACGGGTAGACCCAGGAATCCCCGGATGCTCGTGCGGGTAAGGACGAAGTTACCCGCAGGCTTGCTTCCTACAAGCCTGACTCAATATGTGCCGTTCTAACCGGGAGAGAGGAATAGACGCTAGCCGTCCTCAACGAGAGTGCGGAATCGGACACTGCGGCTGCAGGGGGGATTATCGGCTGCTGGGGAATCATCAGAAGGTTTCACCAGCCAACGCCGTTAAGGGTCGTCCTATAAGGCACCGCCGTTGCGTTCTGTAATGCATCGCGGTAGAGTGCTTCCTGGAAGCTCACCGCCGTTGAGCCAGAGCAGCAGCGGCTTCGAGTCGGGCTGCCCGATGGCCTCCACGAGCCAGTAGAAGTACGCCTTCCGCCCGTCCACCGTTATGTAGCCGGCTGACTGGTTGAACTTGGGCGCGCTTGCCGGCTGACCGGGTAGCTTCGCCACGGCATCTGGCCTGCCCTGCGCCGCTGCTCCCGGCGCGAACGGTAGGACTAGAGAGAGCAGCAGCGGCAGTAGACATTGTGCTAAAGACAAGCGCGTTGTTTTCTTGCTGCGTAAATGCGGATTTTGTTTAGGAATGAATGCGCTGAGGTGGATATGTCTCCGAGCAACGGCATTTCGACACGTGGAATGAGATCTCGCAGCGCGGCCAGACTGCATGCCGACGGATTGAACGACGTTGTCGAGGTGTGAAATAAGAGGCACGGTGAAGATCGCATAAATAAGTACTTTATTGTCGGCTGGTCGAGACGTTACGCGAGTCTAGGGCCGCGACTCGATCAAATGCACCGAAGGAGGAGAGTGAGTGTGCCGAAAGTAGGTGCTAAGCGGAAACCGTCTAGGTGTTTCAATGGACATGGCTAGGCATCGCACGGGCACGAACGAGAAGTGGAGGTAGCGAAGAGCTAACATGTGAACATAGCTAACGGGCGAACATAGCTACAACGGCTGTACTGCGTGGCGCCGCTGGTGCGGTCTGCATCGTTCTTGGGCCAACGGAGAGCGGAATTTGCACAACAAAAATAGCACTTGCGCCAGAAGCGGGTGGAAGGTAAGTGATAAGCGGAGGTAATGTAGGACCTTCGGGGAATGGGTAGGGGAGGGAGGGTGTGAATGGGGGTGGCGCGGGCGGGGAAGGAGTGGTGGTTGTTGGGCTGGCTGGCGGACAAGCTCAGCTGTCTCCCCCCGCGCCACGAGGCTGACAGTCAAAATCATCGGCTGTGCGAGTGCGAGGGGGTCGGTTAGTTGGTGTGGGGTTTGTGTGGGCTGGACTGGGCTGGGCTCGGCTGATGGCTACTGTACACTTGTCATGCTCTGGTTTCTCCCTCAAGGCGCAACGCGACAGTCTGCGCCTGTTGTGTGCTCTGGGGGGGTGAATGGCTGTGCAATCATCATTTCGATACGAAGGAAAAGATCAGAAAGGGACCCCGGAGTAGCAGTAAAGTGGCCGACTTGGGGCCTCTAGAATCGCGCCCCTAATACGTAGCCCCGAAGCAACCAACACACCTGGGCAGTTAGGCCGAGCCTGGCCTTCTCGCCAGGTCACCACCTACTGGCCTGGGTTTGACGGAATTAGCTAGTTACCCGTCATCAAGAATTGCCCAGAAAAACATTTTTTTTAACCCCAAAGTTTCAACATCGCAATGGTACAAAAAATAAACCCCATTCGGATGGCATATAATTGGGGAAGCATCAACCCTAAACACCATGCGGCAAGATGTTCAGGGCTGAGGACCCTTCGAAGGCATGACGCAGGAGAGGAAAATTCGTCAATTTTTATATGTCGAGTCAAAACTTTCTTTGTCGTCAAGGAAGAATTCGTCACCTTGTGTGGCTAGCTCTGACAGAGCGCGTGGATGAGGCTCGAAATTGGTTGGGTACAGGTCCGGCCCAGGCTCGACTCCTTGCGACACACGAGGCCCCAAATTGGCGACTTTTCCCTTCCTGGAAACGGCTACAAAAGGAACAGCACATCCGAGATCAATGTATCTGCTGCTAAAACGAGGAGAAATGCTGCGGAGGATGGAGTGATTGAGGATGCAACGGAATGGTCAGTGGTCACCTGCGAGAAAATGGTAAGGCTGGATGAGTGATGAATGACGTTCACTATATAGGCGCACCACTGCAATTCTAGTTCATGTATCCTGGTTGTTCCAAGATGTAGTTATCTTATGGCACAACTACAGCCCATGGGCAACTCATGTCCCGTAACTTGTAGAAATTTGCTTCCTCCTGCAAAGGTTGTTTCATGCATATGAACAATGCAGGAAAACACAGTGTAGCCTCTGTAAGTCAGCACAATCATCTGCCTCTACCTGTACCAAACAGAAGCGAGTCTACTTGATCAGCCAACCCCGCCACATCATCACTGCCACCCAACCCCTCTCCACCACCACCGCCCCTCACACCTGCGCTCCTCCCTGCAGCTGAATCCACACCTCTGCTCGCCTCACCATGCCCCCGGGAACCACCTTCCTCAGCAGCACCACTGCCCGCATGAGCCGCTGCAGACCTAGGATCGGCACGGCGGTCCGACCCTGCCAGTGGAGGCCCTGCACATGCCTCTGCATGCCCCTGCCTCTCCGCCGCTGCTTCTCCCTGCGCCTCAGGGGAGGTCGGCTCGGGCCCGTCCAGCGAGGGTAGCCTGGGCGGCACTCGGATTTCGAGCAATGATTGCACGGGCTGGCGGCAGATGGGGCACTTGTTGGTCTGGTACCGCAGCACCTTGGCACAGTCCGCACACATGCACTGCGAGGGTATGGGTCGGTGGGGGTGTTGGACGAGTGGGGAGGGGGGGGGGGGGGGGGGGGGGGAGGAAGGGGGAGTACCGCGAGGGAAGCACACGCAAGTTTGCACAACTGCAAATCCAAGATGAATTGAATAAAGGTTTAATGAATGCAATGATCAAAGCAACAAAAGATGGTGCAGCGAATATGGAGAGTGAAGGGGTACCATGTGGCGGCAGGGCAGCACGGTGGTGTCTCTGGGCGCGGACATGCAGATCACACACTCCTTGCCCGCCACCTCGTCCTCCTCCTCCTCCTCCTCGTCGCTCAATGCCGACCCCTGACCCCCCGCTCCCTCTGCCTCGCCCTTTTTGCTCCTGCCCGGGTTGGCCCGCCCGCACTGCTCGATGCCGTAGATCTCCTGCACGGACGGCCGACAACGGATTAACACACAACCAACCCAGGCAGCAATGGAGGGAAGAGGAGGAGGTGGGGGGAGAGGGGGGGATGGGGGGGAGGGGGAGGTGAGTGTGGTGGTGATGTACAAGGATGGGTGGTGGGTGAATGCAAGGACGGGAAATTGGTGAGCAAAAGGTCGAGGGGAGTGGAGTGGTGCAAGCATGAGAGTATTGCCCCCACGCGCGCACGCACCTGCACCTCGTAGCTGGTGCCGTCCACCCAGATCTTCTGCTTCACCGGCCGCACCACGAATAGCCCGGGCAGCTCCCCTGTGCCCTTCCCCTTATCGCCCTCCGCCGTCTCCCCTTCACCCTCTTTCTCCGTACGCGCTACAGCGGCCTTCTCGAGCACAGCGTAGGTCATCTGAGACTGCACCGACGGGGGCAGCGGAGCGCCTGGATCCGAGTCGCACGATTCTACGCCATGGCTGCCGACAGAACACGGCTCTGACGACGACGCGCTCGCGGGCGCGCTGGACTGAACGTTACTGACACCGCTGCTAGCGCTACTATTCGGCGATGCTACTGTCGCGGATTTCGAGCTTCTGGGCTCGACGCGGGTGCGAATAACGAGCGGATACACGGGGCTGGGGCTTGAAACCCTAAAGAGATGCTCTTCTGGGATAACCGAGAGGTCGACGCCCGTGCCTGACGGCTGCACGAACTTCTGACCGAGACCCTTGGCGAATCGCACGACCTTTGGCGTGTGCACGTGCGGATACACCCCCCTGAGGCTGCACCCCTCGCCCTCCTGCGCCGCGAAGAACACGCTCACACTGCACGCGTACCGGGGGGATGGCCAACGCAAACGACGAGTTACAAAAAGTTGACAAACTGACTTCAACAAACGTAACGGGACATAACCAATTTGCGTGGTGACGTCACGAAACATAATCAATTCGCGTGGAGACTAGAGATCGAGTATCGCAACGAACCTGCCGCTGGTGGTGGCATCGAAGGTGAAGGCGACAAGGTGCTTGCTGGGATCTGCGGGGTCGCGCAGCAGTCGCAGCGAGCTGCGCTTCACGTTCACCTCGTTCCTTATCGTCACCGCTTGCTGCGGCTCCGCTACCACCGGCGGAGGCGGCGCCGGCATCATCGGCGGAACCGGGACCTGGTATGGCGGTGGCGCGTGCCCGGGATATCCGCCGTACCACGGCGCGGCGGGCGGAGGATGCGGATAGTGCGGGTTGTGCTGCCACGAAGAGGGAGACACTCCGCCGCCGGCCTGCGGGTGGTACGCGTATCCGTAGGGATACGGCGCATGGCCGTACGGGGCTTGCGGAACGGCGCCTGCGGGGACGGAGTAGGGTACGGGCGGGTAGTACTGCGGCGGCCTGGCTGGCTGCGACCGACGATGCTGCTGATGCGCGGGTTGACTCGAGCCCGCTCCCATGGCTGCCTACCAACTCAGACACACTAACGTGTTGAAAAAGATCCGCACGCAGTTAGTTTATAAGTCGCGGACAAATTCAACGGATTACATAACGAATCGAACATAAGCCATAGGAGCGGCGGTGAAAGCCGGCAGACGTGGTGGAAATTTGCTAAACCATCCTCTAATGCACAAGTATTCTACTTCTGCAGTACTCCACTACTCTAGGAAAATAGTTAAGAGAAGAAGAGTGAGGGAGGCATGCATGAATGAAGCTGTGCATGCGCGCACCAGAGCAAGGGTGGGGGGGGAGAGCGTCACAGAGGGCGCGGACGACAGCAGCAGGGAAGGCGGAGGTGCAGATTTACGCGGGGTCACGGGGGTGCTGCAGGGGGTCAGCGGAGTGCGGAACAGTGGGAGGGAGGGGCGGGTGCGCAGTGCCGTCAGCAAAGAGATCCAGTGTCAGCGAAAAGGCGCAGCGCAAATGGCACGACCAATCACGTTGCGGCAGAGAACCTAGAACATATCCAACCAAGCACCTGTCTTGAACAAGAAAGCGGGTGTTACAAGAATGCGAGTTACACATTTCGAAAAGTGGTCGCAACATGTTTTTCGGTGGGACATGTTACATATTGTTAAAAGTGAAATTCTGCTGAAACGCGTGTGAAGGCTGGTGTTGGCAGAGTGGTCCACCTCACATCCTATGGACACGGGGCGTTGATGTGCTGGAAAATGTATTGCATCATCCAGACCACACGTCCAAGGAGATCCCAAAGGACAAACCTCCAGGCTGTCACAACTACAGCTCAAAACCACATGACAGGGCGCCCAGATTGTTCCCGTACCAGCCTATATGGCATTCCTTCACGCGCTGAGATCGGATGACTCTCGTTGGGAGCCAATGGAGCGGGTTGCATGTCGTGGTGCCACGTGCCACCAAGCCTTGCCTGGTCTTCCCAAGCCTTTCTGTGAGGCTGGTTGAGCTTCTTGGCTGCACGCCTTTCCGCTTGGCCTTCACCAGCCTCCCCCCGCGTCCACCACCGGAAACCATTCTTTGTGCTTTCCGCATTCGCTTTTATTCAAATCCCTACCAGCTGTTCCTTACTGTCCATGGCCCCGCCCCGAGCATGAAGGTGCTGAATCTTTCGGTAGTCTAAGCCTCAAAGCAGTAGCCAGCGAAAAGCTCTTATTTTGTTTCAGCACTTTGGTGCTCGGATTGCGGCAATGGCTAGTACCGTCGGAATGGCGTCGTTGGGCAATACATGCACAGTTGCAGTGACCTCCCTAACCACTGTACGTCTCAATTTCCCTTACCAGTAAACAAATCAAATGAGTTAATTCAGACACCGCTGACTGAGACTGTTTTATTTATGTAGAGAAACAAACATTGCTGGTTGATTGCTCTGATTGCATTTACTGCATCTGTGAATGGATTTATATGCTTACAGCCTTTGTCTGGATTATTCGTTTTCAGTCTCGCAGGCCCTGTAAGCTTCAGGCGAATGTTGGCTGGGCCAGCAGCACTCTCCTATGTCGCACCAGCAGATGGGCTCCAGGTTGGTCAATTCATGTCCAGCTCTTTGTAACTCTGCCTCGGATGACTTTCACCTCCTTCTCATTTCAGCATTTCGAACATTCACGTGAGCTCTCACCTCTCTTCACCCTTCCCTTATGCTTCTCTCTGGTCTCCGTTGAATTTCTTCCCTGCGATATTTCCTATGCTGAAGAACCATTCTTACGTTTCACACTTGTCCCATGATCATTCCCATGGTCCGCCAGCTTCTTTGTCTCGAGTGGCCCAAATCCCATCGGTTCAGTGCGGCAGCAGCAACCCCACCCCCCGTCGCGACGGCGCTAGCATTTCCACCGCCTCCAGCCGCGCGGAAGACCTCCCCGCAGCAACTGCCAAGCCCGGCCGCCCGGCCAGGGCTCGCAAGGATGCTACTGACGAGGGCAACGGCAGCGCTGTTGAGAAAACCGACCCCATTCGCCGACGCACCCGCGCGAGCAGCAGCAGTGGAGCTAAGGACAAGAAGATCAAGAAGACTAAAGGTGACGGAGACGCGGAGGAGGATTCAGCGGCTGCGGGGGTATCGGGGGGGGAGAGGAGGCGGAAGAGCAAGGCGGCGTTGAGCGAGAATGAGATTCGGCTGGCGCAGCTGCGACAGGAGCTGCAGGCGGCGCTGGAGGAGCGCCAACGCCTCGCCGCGTTGCTGCAGGGGAAGGCGGAACCGGAGGAGACGGCAGCTGCGCAGACCGTGCGCACGCCTGTGGGAGCGGGGGAGGCGGCGGCAGCAGCCGCCGTGCGGAAGGCGTCCGCGGAAAGGGCGCGGGACGAGTCGTTGGCGCTGAAAAAGGAACGAGAGGCGCTGAGAGCGGTGCAGGCGGCGGAGAAGGCGGAAGAGGAAGCTGCGCTGGCGCGCGAGCGGGAAGAGGCCGCGGCGGGGATGCGCGAAGTCGCAGCGGCACGCGCGCGTGCTGATGCGGAGGCGAAGGCGGCAGAAGAAGCAGCGGCGATGGCGAGCCGTGAAGCGGCCGCACGAGCAAGGGAGGAAGCAGACGCGCGCGCTAGAGCAGAAGCCCTAGCGCGGGAGCGCGCGGAGGCGGAGGCGAAGGCGCGGGCGGAAGCAGCGAAAATGGTGGAGCTGCCGCGGCAAGAGCAGCTGCGGAAGCTGCAGCAGGAGCACGAGTTCATCGCCGCGAAAATGTTCTTCTACCCCGGGCAGGTGGAGCCGGGCAAGCCCGTCGAAATCTTCTTCCACCGCCCGGCGAGCGTGTTGAAAGACAAATCTGGAGTGAACGTTGTCGGCGCGTTTAACAACTGGCAGTGGCAGCCGTTCAAAGCGGAGCTCAAGCCGTCCGCGGAGGTGCCTAACGACTGGTGGACGTGCCGCATCCAGGTTCCGGAAGAGGCGTATCAGGTGGATTTCGTATTCCACAGCACGGACAACGTGTACGAGAACAATGGCGGGCAGGACTTCTATATCGCCGTGACTGGCGGCATGGGCGAGGCGGAGTTTGAGACCATGCTCAATGAGCGCAAGCGGGAGGAGGCAGAGCGGGAGGCCGCGGAGGAGGCGGAGCGGGAGCGGCGCGCGGCGGAGGAGCGCAGGGTGGCGAAGCTGAAGGCGCAGCAGGAGGCGGAGCGGAAGCAGGCGCGCGACATGGCGAACGACGCGCGGAACCGGCTGGGGGAGATGCGGCGCACGTGTGGCACGAGTCTTCAGGGCGTGTGGCGCGTGGAGGAGGTGGGGCGCACGGAGGGGGGCGAGCGCGTTGTGCGGCTGCTGTATAACAGGGCGGGTCGACTGCTGGCGCGGAGTGGCGCGGTGTGGGTGCACGGAGGGGTGAACGGGTGGCAGGACGGGCTGTCCGCAACGGGCGAGCTGAAACCAGATAACCAGGAGAACGGCGACTGGTGGTCTGTGGAGTGTGAGTGCTTCATAACTCCCCCCTTGGCCTGCAATGTAACCCCCTCCCTCAGATAGCGACGCCTCCCATCCTATTCACACCCTGTCCCCTCCCCCTCCCCTCAACTTCCTCCCACTTCCCTTCCCTCATCCCCCAGTCCTCCCTTCCGCCCCGTCTCCCTTCATCACTCACCCTCTTTCGCCCAATCCTATATCCATGCCCCCCTCACTCTCCCCGTATTCTCCCGCCCATCCCCGTTCCCCCCTCCCCCCTCAGTGACGCTGCCGGCGGACGCGGTGGTGCTGAACTGGGTGATGGCGGACGGGGCGGTGGGCAAGGCGGGCGCGTACGACAACAACGGGCGCAAGGACTTCGCCGCCAGCGTGGGCAGCGACGACGACGCGCGGAAGCTGTTTGACGAGCTGGAGGAGCGCCTGCTGGTGAAGCTGGAGACGGAGCGCATTGCTCGTGAGGAGCGCGAGGCCAAGGAGGTGAGAGATGGGGTGGGAGGGAGGGTTGGCAGCGGTGGGTGTGCTTAGGGATGAGCAAGGTGGCGAACACCTGTTCGGTTCGCCTCGAACGTGTTCGAGGCGAACCGAAGTTTTTTAGCTCAAATCGTTCGCCGAACAGTGTTCGATGTTCGCCCGAACACGTTCGATGTTCGCCCGAACACGTTCGATGTTCGCCCGAACACGTTCGATGTTCGCCCGAACACGTTCGTGTTCGGGCCGCTGCTGAAATTTGCCCGCGACGAACACGAACAGTGTTCGAGGTTCGCCCGAACACGCCTCCACAGGCGAACAGCGAACACCTGTTTTTTCCTAAACTGTTCGCCGAACCGAACAGTGTTCGGTTCGGCAAAAGAGGGTGTTCGACAAGGGGCGAAGACGAACATGTTCGTGTTCGCCCTTTGCTCATCCCTAGGTGTGCTCGACAGGTGAGGGTGACTTGACAGGATGAAAGGAAGGGTAACAATGTATAGAGACAAAAGCGGAAATATAGTTTCGACAAGCAAATGCACACACACGCTAGCACATTTGCGTTGCGTTGGCATGGGCCTGGCCCTCCCACACTCCCACGCACTTGCACACATATGTACCTACTCTGCATGCTCTTATCCACACTCGCTAATGTGCACTCACACCGCCATCCACTCCTATCCACGCCCACCTCATCGGTGACTACGAGCGTGGTGTCAGAACATTCCTCAGTTCACTCAGAATGACTTCTCAGTCCGCTCAAATGCCACCGCGGGCTAATTGCCTTGAGAAACAATAGAAGGCATGCTCACCACGCTCCCCACTCCGGTGTGCCGAGCAAAGCAAGCACACACGGACACCCACTCTTTTTTTTGCCTGCGCTTCTCTCACCGCCCCCTTGCTGCCTCTTCCCCTCCCACACACGCCTCGCCTCCCCTCACAGGAGGTGAGGCGGCAGGAGACAAAGCAGGCACTGTAGCGGCGCACAAGGGAAACCTTCGTGCAGTGGCAGGCGCACGTGTTCTTCACCGCGCCTGCTGAACCCCACTGCTTTACCATGCTGCTCCTTCACCGCGCCCTTGCTGCCTTTCACTCACTTCCCCGTCACACACACTGGTAGGAGGTGAGGCGGCAGGAGGCGAAGCTGGCGATGAAGCGGCGCACCATGGAGACGTTCCTGCAGTCGCAGGCGCACGTGTTCTTCACGGAGCCCGCTGAGCCGCGTGCGGGGGAGACGGTGCGCGTGTTCTACAACCCACAGAACACGGTGCTGCACGGGCGCCACGATGTGTGGATGCGCGGGTCGTTCAACCGCTGGACGCACCGCACCGGGTGCTTCCTCCCCGTGCACATGCGCCCCGCCTCCAACGGCACCCACCTCGTTGGCGAGGGTGAGTCACAACCGTCCATTGCCTGGCATGCAAGCTGCCGTGCCCATCCCTCTCTACTCTCTGCCTCTGCCCTCTGCTGTGTGCTCTCTGCCTGCATCCACCCATCCACCCATCCACCAACCCACCCATCCACCATCCCACCCATCCACCATCCCACCAGTGACGCCCCACGACGCGTTCATAATGGACCCTGGTGTTCATATGGACAGCAGCGACCCCTCTCTACCCTCCACTCTCTGCTTTCTGCCTCTTCACACCACCCCCCAGTGACGGTGCCCCACGATGCGTTCATAATGGATCTGGTGTTCATGGACAGCAGCGACCCCAACGTGGCCACCTATGACAACAGGGGCGGGCTGGACTACCACGTGCCCATAGTGGGCAGCACCACCAAGGAGCCGCCGCTCTACATCGTGCACGTCGCCCTCGAGATGGCGCCCATTGCCAAGGTACGTCCGACAGACTCCACGTGTCACCCATC
Source organism: Closterium sp. NIES-65 (assembly GCA_948144175.1). Classification (NCBI taxonomy): domain Eukaryota; kingdom Viridiplantae; phylum Streptophyta; class Zygnematophyceae; order Desmidiales; family Closteriaceae; genus Closterium; species Closterium sp. NIES-65. The sequence continues at coordinate 166,065 of CANXME010002216.1, forward strand.
ACCCACGTGGGCATGCCTCCATCCATCTAGCGCTTAGCCCCACTTCCCCATCCTCTCTGTTCCCCCCCCACTCACCTCTGCTGCAACTCTTACTTCGCCCATGCTGCCCCCCTCGCATCACATCACCACCTCCCCCATCTCCACCAATCGTCCATTTCCACTGTGCTTGCCAACGGCCCTGCCCATGGGCATGCGCATGGATTGCCCGCCTGTCCCGGCGTGGCACTTGCATGCGCATGGATTGCCTGTGAATGGTGGTGGGTGGCGGGGCATGGCACATGGCACATGGCATGTGGTACGTGCAGGTGGGGGGTCTGGGCGACGTGGTGACGTCCTTGTCTCGAGCCATCCTGGAGCTGGGGCACAAGGCGGAGGTCATTCTGCCCAAGTACGACGTCCTCAAATACGACTGCGTGAGTGCTGCGTGCTCACACACACCACATAGTACATACATCATCCATGTCACATGTACCCACCCAAGTACCTACACTCAACAATCCTACTGTATGGTGTACACTGCGTGTCATGCTCTCCTACATGAACATTCATTCGCGCCACAAGTACCGCGATGAACCGATGAACCGCACTCAGGGTCACCACAGGCAGCTGAGCATCTGCTCACGTACTCTCTCCCTCCTCCCCCCACACCTTCCCACGAGCACGCAGCTTATCTCACTCCACCGTGCTTCCCACCTGTCATCCCAACTCATCCCCTCTCTCTCACGCACTCCCTGGATGCCATCTTGCAGATCCAGGACTTGCAGGACCGGGGGTCGTTTGCGTGGGGCGGCACCAACTGGCGCATGTGGTTTGGCTACGTGGAGGGCATTGGCGTGCACTTCCTTGAACCCGAGAGCGGGTGAGCAGGGGAATGCAGAGGGGGAAGAGAGGATGAGGGGAGAAGGGATGGATGGGTGAGTGAGGATGAAGGGGCTGGACGGCCAAATGCGGTGGACAGGGGGCGGATGGGCAGGGGTGAGGTGTGCGGCATATGTGATGTGAACCATTGCTATTGCAGCGTGCTTCGTTAGAATTGAATTCTCATCTTGGTAATCAGTTGCCTTCTTCACTGTCACTCACCTGCCACAACTCGACCACTCCATTTTTTTTATCTCTCCGCTCGTCTCGTTTTCTCTCTTCAACCCTTCCTATCCCTCATCCCCCCTCCTTCTCCCCCCCCATTTCTCCCTCACCTGTCCCGCGAAAGCGTTTGTTTTCCAACTCAAAAACTTCCCCCCTCCCCCTCCGTCCCCTTCCCCCCGGGCAGCATATTCTGGGTGAACTGCATCTATGGGCGCAAGGACGACGGGCACCGCTTTGGCATCTTCTGCAACGCGGCACTTGAGATGCTCGTGCAGACCGGCCGCCAGCCCGTCAGTCCCCCCCTCCTCCTCACAACCTTGCTCGCTCTTCGCGTTTTCCCTCTTAGCCGCTGAACGCAGCTCCATGCTCTCATGCCCGCTTCCACTCTCCCGCACTCATCACGCACACTCCCCATCCACTTGTCGTCCACTTGCCTATCCCCACCACTCCCTACCAACCAACACACCCGTTCCCACCCACCCCCACTTTTGTCCCCTTCAGGACATCCTGCACTGCCACGACTGGTCGTCGGCACCGGTGGCATGGCTGCACGCGGAGAGCTACAAGCAGTACGGGCTGGGCAACGCGCGCACGGTGTTCACCATCCACAACCTTGAGTTCGGCCAGGCGCTCATTGGCCGCGCCATGGCCGCCTGCAACATGGCCACCACTGTCAGTGCCGCCACTGCCGTCCCCCCTGCTGCTGCTGCTGCTGCTGCTGCTGCTGCTGCTGCTGCTGCCATCGCTGCTGTGTTGCAATGCCAGCACTTCTGTGCTGCTCTACTGTGCCATGCCACTGACTCTTCCACCTCCCCTCGCCCCATCCACGCCCTGCAGGTGTCACCCACGTACGCGTGGGAGATAGGGGGCCACGGGGCGGTGGCAGCGCACCGGGGCAAGTTCCACGGCATCCTCAATGGCATCGACCCCGACATCTGGGACCCCATGACTGACCGCTTCCTGCCGGTTAGTACTCTGTTCCCCTCGCATCCTAGACCAACACCGTGCTTGTATACATCACACGGGAATGCACTCCTGTTTGCATGCTCCCTTCCTTCCCCCCTGGCCTTACCCGTCCTGTCCCCTTGCCTGGCCCGCCACCAGATGCGGTACTCATCGGAGGAGGTGGTGGAGGGCAAGCGCGCCGCCAGGGACGAGCTGCGGCGGCGGCTGAACCTGCGGTTTGACGACCGCCCCGTGGTGGGCATCGTGACAAGGCTCACAGCACAGAAGGGCATCCACCTCATCAAACACGCCATCTGGCGCACGCTGGACCGCGGTGGCCAGGTGAGGGAGGGGAAGGGCACATGATGGGGATGATTGGATCAGATTTAAGATGGGGGAGTGGGAGAGTGACTGCAATACTGGAGTGGAAGTTGAATGAAAGGGAGAATGAGTGTGGGAACGCAGACTGGCATTCACCTCATCAAGCATGCCACCACCTGGCCCAACCCTTTATGTTTGTTGTACTGGCCATCTGCCATGCCCATGCCCGTGGTCATGCGTGCAGGTGGTGCTGCTGGGATCGGCTCCGGACCCGCGAGTGCACAGTGAGTTTGAGCACCTGGCGGGGCAGCTGAACAACTCGCACAACAACATGCAGCGCCTCTGCCTCAACTACGACGAGCCTCTCAGCCACCTGGTGGGCCACCCTAAACACACACATTGCTCCTGGGGCTCACGGTTGAGTGTCGTTGCTCCTGGGGCTCACGGTTGAGTGTCGTTGCTCCTGGGGCTCACGGTTGAGTGTCGTTGCTCCTGGGGCTCACGGTTGAGTGTCGTTGCTCCTGGGGCTCACGGTTGAGTGTCGTTGCTCCTGGGGCTCACGGTTGAGTGTCGTTGCTCCTGGGGCTCACGGTTGAGTGTCGTTGCTCCTGGGGCTCACGGTTGAGTGTCGTTGCTCCTGCCCGCGCTGCTTCTGCTTCCCCATGGTGTTTGCTGCGCCTGTGACCCATTACTGCACCCTGCCTTGCAATGCGTTCACCCGCATACTCATACCCTGTTCCTGCATCAACCCTGCCCCTTCATCCCAGTCCCCGTGCTGCTGTGATCCCCCCTGTGCCATGCGTGTCCTGTGTACTTCGCGCGGCAGATCTATGCGGGGTGCGACATGATTCTGGTGCCGTCCATGTTTGAGCCCTGTGGCCTCACACAGCTCATCGCCATGCGCTACGGGGCTGTGCCCGTCGTGCGCAAGACAGGAGGTCAGCCACCCCCTCCCTGCAACTCTCGTCTTGTCACTCTCTCCCTTGTTCCTTTCCCCACTGTTCTTAGTGGCACAATGGCTCTGAAACAAGCCTGCCCTTTCATGTCCCCTCCTTCCATCCCTCCCTCTCCCAACCCCTCTTACCGTCCTGGCATGCACGTGCTCTCTCTCTCTGCGTGGCAGGGTTGAACGACACGGTGTTTGACGTGGACAACGATCACGACAGGGCCAGGGCGCAGGGCAAGGACGTCAACGGCTTCTCCTTTGAGGGTGCCGATGCCGCCGGCCTCGACTATGCCCTCGACAGGTACTGTAACCCATGCCTTCCCTGGACCGCCAGCGCACTACTGTAGAATGGCATGTGACTGCTAAATTGAAACAAGCAGCGCTTTGGCTTTGATGGAATAGATTGAGAATGGCGTGAGGTTGAAGGCACAGTTTCCATATTTTTTGCCTCACTCATTCGCCTGCCTTCCAAATCCTCCACTTGGTGCCTCCCTGACTTGTGTTCTGTGCAGAGCCATTTCTGGGTGGTATGATGGGCGCGAGTGGTGGAATGGGTTGGCCAAGCGGGTCATGGAGCAAGACTGGACTTGGAACAGACCGGCGCTCGACTATCTCGAGCTCTACTATGGCGCTAGGAAATGAGCTGGCCACTGCTCCTGGCAATAAGCAACTACCGTAAATGAAAGAATTGGGTACCTTATTTCTTTGTATGGTTTGAATCCACATGAACGCGTATCTGGGTGCTCGAGTTGAGGAAACTTACCAGCATCAAGATGGCTTCAGTTCATGCAGACACATCACAACTTATTGTGTTGGGAAGGCTGGTGTGTACTTACCTCCTAAAAGTCAATCTCCGTTGGGTATGTGTTTGGTCGATATGTAACAACGAGTCTGTCCAACACGCGTCACGCATCGTGGAAAGGGCTGGTCATGAGGCTAAAGTTCGCTGGATGGCCGTACGCTCGCCACCGCAGCGAGTGTGAATTTGTGGTGACCAGGCAACCTCAGTTGGTGGAGCGTTATCCGCACTTTTTCCGATCCACCAATCCGCGCGCTGCTCTCAACTCTCTTCTCTCTTTCACACAGCTGACTTCCGCGCCTCGCATGATCCCATCTGTCGCTCCAAGAAGTTCGGCAAGCGTTTCGCATCCCGCTTTTTATCTGGCGGAGAGGGTAACGTTGAGATAGGACCTATCGTCCAGTGGTGCACTGAATGGTTGTGCGACTGTGCGACGGGGAAGCACGTCGCGATGACCATGAATCGGTCGCACATTGTGGATGCTATGCGAGAAGGCGGCTCCACACCACACAGCAGGCGAGTGGCGATTGTGCAGGCTGAGCGGATCTCCCTCGCACGAGCCACCAGTTTTTCGAACAGGAGATGTTTTGTCACTGTCACGAATTTCAAGTGCGGAATAACCCTGGGCAAAAATGAAGTATTTCTGCGAGTGCTTCGCAAAGATGTCGCACAGAGCTGGCGATGGTCGTGAGTCACCAGGACTGATGGTGGCTGCACTCGCCTCGCTCGTTGTACGCTCACCCATGGTCAGCTCAGGCCACATCCATGGTTGCCCCTCTGCCCTCGCAGCTCGCTCCCCATCCACTCATCCGCGGGAGCTCAAGCCTCATCGCCTTTCTCTCTGGCTCGATCGTATCCCTCACCATTCACTGACCCACTCGGTCCCACCTCCCAAGGAAGCTGCTTTTCCCCCATGACAGAGTGTGCGCTGTGATTGGCTGCTAGGGAAGCAGGTGATTGAGAGCATATGCCGTAGCTTTGCCTACAGCAGCAAGCAGAACTTCATCGCTCTGCGAGCAGCCAAAACCGGAAGGCCAGCTCAAGTGTGGCACTACATAACACCTCGTCTCATTAGGATTCTATTCCTGACCAGCCTTGTGGTGTCCCAACAGCCACGCGCCCATTCACATCGAATTCGCTCTTGTCTATCGATATCTCCGCGTACCGCTACGCTCGCTTGCCCCCTCGTTCCTGGCATCTCCGCAGCCTCCGCTCACATTCCGCGTGTCCCTCCGCCTTTCCGACAGCCGCCATGCCGCCATGGGAAACGTACCTTGCGCGGCCTCCGCTGCAGGCGGAAATGTCTTATCCGCGTGACACGTGGCAGAGTGCCGCGCCATGCGACAGTGTCGCATACGACGCGGGGTCGTGGCAACAGTCTGTCGCTCAACACCACCCGCCGCTACCCTCCCACCTCTCCTCCGCGCTCTCGGCGCTCGCTTCTGCGAATTCCTCTCATCTCCCGGACCGCGCATTCTCCCCCTCTCTCCCGCACCACGCGCAAGGCCAAGCCCTCCAAGGACCGTCGGTGCTTCCGCCGAGCCTGCCCTCCGCGCCCTTCACGTCCTCCGCCTTCGCCTTCCCCTCTCTCGCCCTCGAAACCTCTCTCTCCGCGCTCTCGCTTTCCCTCCGCTCGCAGTCTCCGCCTGAACCTCCCGCGCGCCCTTCACTCCCCCACGCCGCCTCCGCGGGGTCTCTCCGCGCCCTGGCTTCCGCCGCGGTGTCCGCGCCCACCTTTGTGCCACCTGCGCCGTGTTCGGCGGACTGCGACAGCAGCAGCAGCGGTCGTCGCAGCGCGAGCTTGATTCCCTATCCGGGGGAAAAGGCGACACACGCTACGTCGTCGGGTTCCAGTCCGTCGTCGCCCGCGTCGTTCGTGTCGTCCGTTTCGTCGTCAGTCGCCGGCCATGCGACGGCGGCACATTTGTCGCATGATTCGCTTCCTGCCGACAACCCTTGGTACGTGTCGTCGCCTGCGGCGTTGGCCCCCACGGACGCAAAGGACGAGCCTGGCGCAGCGGCGGCTGGTTCGGGGGAGGCAGCAGGCGAAGAAGCGATTCCTGATACGCTCCCCCGCGCGGTTGGCGGCACGGTGGAAGATCCGGCTGCGGCGGGCGTGGCGCATGCGGCACACGCGACACGCGAGACACCGGCGACACATGCAGAGGAGGTGGAACGACTTCAGCAGGCAGTGCGGCGGGCGGAAGCCGCTACGGCTGAAGCGCAGCAGGCGGCGGCGATGGCGCAACTAGAAATGGCGCAGATGCAGCGCGCGTGCGGGGAGCATGCGCGGCAGGTGGTGCGCCTCCGGCGCGAGCTGGACTCCGCGGGAGACGCGCACCTGCAACTAGCGGCGGAGGTGGCGTGTCTGCGCGGTGAGCTGGCGGGCGCGGGGGAGGTGGCGGCGCAGCAGGCGGGACAGGCGGCGCGGCTGCGGCGGGAGCTGGAGGGGACGCAGTGCGTGGTGGTGCGGCAGGCGGCGGAGGCCACTCAGCTGCGCCGCATGGTGAAGGCCGTCCACGCGCTCGACGTACGTTGCGCGCGCCACACTTCCCCCTGATGCCGCCCTTCATTCCGCTGCTTTCGCGGCTTCTCTACATTCTCTTGCACGTCATTGCATGCCCCCTGGTTCCCATCTCCCATCCATCCCCTCATTCTCTCGTCCCTATCTCTCTCCACGTCTTTCCCCCCCTCCCCCCGCGCCCCACTTCCCCCATCAGCTGGTGCATCTGGAGGACTTCGCCATCGCCGCGCTACAGCACGACCTCAAGGCGGAGGCGCGCCGCGGGCTGCCCGCTGCGGACGCGGCGCTTCTAGACGCGCCGGACGAGTACGGCGGGTGCCGGCAGTTCTACCAGACGGGGTGCTGCCACTTCGGCCGCGGGCGCCGCCCGTGCCCCAACGAGGCGAGCCACTTCTGCCTGCGCTGCGGGCGCGCTCACGGCACGGCGCCGCACCTGGTGCTGCTGAGGCGCCTCAACGACCGCTGCCTGTTGCCGCAGTGACTGGACTCACATGCACATGATTGCCATGATTGCCCCTCAAGTCTCACCCCAACTGCTTATCTCTCTTCACTGACCTTCCCCTGCCTGCTGCCTCAGTGGCTTGCGCGATCTAGCAAGTTGTGATCGAATCATGACAGCGGCAGCTCTTGTCTCCTCTCGCTCCACACACTCACAGCTCCCCTGCCCGCCACACACCGGACCCTGCGCCCCTCTTTTCCCCGCCAGCACCACACCACACCACACTGCATCGAGTCATGGGTGTGGCTGCACGGGGCTAGCCATACCCTCGCACGTCCCTCGTGCCGTGCCTCTCCGCACCGTGGCACGTCTGGGTTACCTGCCCACATCACTGTGCTGCCCTCCCTCCCACCCATCATACAGCCCCAGTGCGACGCACATTCAACGAGCATTTGTTCAATTGGAAACAGTAGCTAGTGCAACTCACCACTAGCGGTTCTGCCGGAGGTGTATTGAAGCGCTTGGGTTGCTACCGGCACATAGCACCGCCATGTTTTGCTGCTGCCTTGCCTAGCTTTCATGGACAGGCAGCCTTCCAGCTTGCTGCTGGGAGCTCCGTTGATCTTGTCAGCTGTTTTGGCATCAATGCCCGCTCCTGTTTCATTCAATGCTTATGGTTATGCTGTAACATTTTTTAAGGTATGCATTGCACGAGTACAAATCAGGTTCGCTCTTGAAGCTGTGTGCACCTCCAGCCACCTTAGACTGTCAAGGTCGGAATGGCATCGATTCAATGTGTTATGCAACACAATTGTATGTGGCTCTTTTGAGTGTACACAAGATGCCCGAACCCAACAAGCCCCTGAGTGAAGATGTTCATGCTGGTACAGATGCAACAACTCAAGCGCCCTGAGGACCTTGTCGGGGAGATGAGATCAACAACCTCAGCCATTCGCATTGCAAGAGCGTTTCCAGCAAAACTACGGACTATACCGGTATATTATGGAGCGCCCATCGTACATACAATAGGTATTGGTAGTCACACAATCGACTGTCACCTTCACCAAGCAGGTATACGGTGGCCCCATTTGGCATTACCGCATATTTCAAAAAAAGAAAAGTACAAGGCTTTAAAATGTCACCACCGCTTCCAGCCAAGATTGAAAGGGTTGTTGAACCCAAACCGCCCTCCTTGTGCCGCCCCACTGCCACCCGACGGACCATCAACCCTCTTGGCCTCCACCCTGCCACTCTGCCTCAGCCCGTCACAAATCTGCTCCGTGATCGGTGACTGGAACTCCTGCGGCACGTTCTGGCAGAACCGGGCAGCCTCGTCAGACTCCACCGAGGGAGCCACGAGGGGCACGAGCGATTGTAACCGCGTAACGGCGGCGCGCTGGGCCTCCACCTCTGCTTCCATGGCGTGTAACCTCTCCATTGCCTCTACGCTCTCTGCCTCGGTCTCCCCTGCTACCTGCTCCAGTGCCCTGCTGGCCTGTGTGGCTGCATCCAGCTGTGCAGAGAGCGTGTTGATCTGCCAGGAAGAAGAGGGTTGGGAGGGCGAGGCGGAGCAACGCAAAGGAGGAACGATTGCTGCTGGCCTGCACTGGCTTCAACACCTAGCAGACCCCTTGGGGGGTCAACACCTAGCAGACCCCTTGGGGGGTCAACACCTAGCAGACCCCTTGGGGGGTCAACACCTAGCAGACCCCTAGGGGGGTCAACACCTAGCAGACCCCTTGGGGGGTCAACACCTAGCAGACCCCTTGGGGGGTCAACACCTAGCAGACCCCTTGGGGGGTCCAACTGGAAATGAAAGGGACGGTTGTCATCACTGCAGCACGACAAAATGGCTGTGGTACTCGTTCAAGCACAGAGGCACACGGACCTGGTTGGATCGGGCAGTCTCAGAGAAGTAGCTGTTGTAAATGGCCAGCGGCGCCACCACAGCCAGCGCCAGGGACCCCCCCAGCGCCCACTGCAGCGCGCCCGCCTGCTGCAGCAGCTCCTCCTGCTGCTGCTGCGCCTGCTGCTCCACCCCCGCCACCACCTCCCTCAGCGGGCGCCCGTCCACCTGGCAGGCGGCGTCCTGCTGTGCCAGCTGTGCGTCCAGCTCCTCCCTCAGCTGCTGCGCCTCCCACACCAGGTGCGCGCTGCGCTGCGTGATGGCTGATGCCTCCTCTGACACCCGGTCCATTAACACCCTGTGGTGAGTGGGAATGGGATGGGATGGGATGGGATGAGATGGGATGGGATGGGGGTGGGGGCGGGGGTCGGGGCATGGGGTGGTGGATGGGGTGGAGAGTTTGGTGGGAATGTGGCATGATGGGCCTGTGTGGCATCCTGATCCCACCACACACATGGGTGAACACTCACACACACTCACACACACTCACACACACTCGCACACACTCGCACACACTCATACACACTCGCACACTCACTCAACAACCTCACACTCACTTGAGCAGCTCCAGAGGGTCCTCCACGCCCTCCATCTGCCCCTCCAGCTCACCCTCCGCTGCCACCGCTGCGCCCTGCACGCCCACCTCCCGCCGCACCCACTCCTCATTCCCCTCCGCACCCCCGCCCCCTCCACCTCCCACCTCCACCCCCACTGAACTCGCCACGCTCTGTGCCGCATCCGCCACCGCTGCCAGTGGCGCCAGCGCCGCGAGGGGATTGAGAGGGCCCAGAGGGCTGAGAGTGGCGAGGGAAGAGGCGTCCGTATCCAAAGAGAGGCTCCAGCTCCGCCCTGCTTCTTCTCCGTCTGTGCCATGCTCCTCCGAAAGTGCTGAGAGGGCCTCGCGCCGCCGCCCGTGCGCGTCCACCCAATCCAGCTCAGCTTTGAGCCGGGTGACGTGGCGCGCCATGGCTGCCAGCTGGACGGAGAAGGCGGCGGCCTGCGCCCGCAGCTCCTCGCCCTGCTGCTGTGCCGCCGGCAGGTGCACTGACAGGGCTGCTTCCCGCTGGGCTTGGGCCGCCTCGCTGTCCTTGAGATGCATTGCCTGGGGGGCGAGAAGCAGGCACATGGGGGGCGAGGAGAGGTAGTGTGGCGCGGAGGGGAGGCAGTGAGGGTGGCATCGCAATGGGCTGCTCTGCCAGCAGGCGGGAGGTTAGAGAAGCAGGTGGGCAGTGGCGCAAGAAGTGCGAAGTTGGGAGGGCGAGAGAGAGCAGGAAAGGAAAATTCGGAAAGAAGAGGCTCACCTCCAGCGACAAGCGGCTTACCTCCAGCGACAAGCGTCTTACCTCCAGCGACAAGCGGCTTACCTCCAGCGACAAGCGGCTTACCTCCAGCGACAAGCGGCTTACCTCCAGCGACAAGCGGCTTACCTCCAGCGACAAGCGGCTTACCTCCAGCGACAAGCGGCTGATAGCCTCAGCATTGGCAGCAACAGCAGCAGCAGCGTCGGCGTCCCGCCCCCGCAGGTGAACCACCTCGCTCTCCACCCGCTCCGCCCTGCGAGCGGCCTCAGCAGCCGTCATCTCAAGCGAGTTGAAGCGCCCACTCAGGAAGGTCACTCGCGCCGCTGCTGCACTCGCTCTCTGCTGTGCTGCTGCCGTGCGTGACACCAGCACTGCCATCTGAAGGACGGGAGACAGGGTAGAGGATGTAGTGACGGGGAGGGGAAGGATGGGGATGGGAGAGGAGGAGTGCAAAGTGGAGATGTGGATGTCCCACTTCAAACAGATCTCGTGGGAGAATGATGTTTGTTCGTAATATAATGCACAAAGATTTTTTCTCAAAACGTCCCTCCCCATCATCTCACCTGTGCCTCCAACGCCCCGGCACGGCTGTCAGCCTCGGTGCTAACCACCTCAGCCTGCTTCACGCGCTCTGCCAGCAGCCCCGCCTGCACCTGCAGCTCCTCTATTCTCTCCGCTGCCGCCCTCGCCGCCGCCTCCTTCCGCCCCGTCCGCACCACCGCCAGCTCCTGCACCACTGCCCTCCGCTCCTGCGCTGCCGTCCACGCCGCCGCCCGCGCCCGTGCTGCCCGCTCAACCTCCTCCCGCACTTTCTCGTTCGCCGCTGCTACTCTCTCCTCTGCCTCCTCTGCCACTGCTCGTTCATTCCTAAGCTGCCCCTTTGCCTCGTCAACCTGTGCCCGAAGCTCCCCAATTTCCTTCTCCACCTCAGCGTTCCTCTCCTCTCCCTCTGCCACCTTCAATTTCAGAGCTGAAATTTCCTCCTCCACCTCTCCCAACACGCGCACTTGCTGCACTCCCCCTGTCTGCTTCACTCTCAGCTGCTCCCGCATGGCTGTCTCTTTCACCTTAGCTGCCTCTAACTCCTCCTCCCAGAGGGCCTCTCTGCGTTTCAGCGCTTCGATCTCAGCCGTCCGTGACGCCACGTCAGCGAGGACCTGGCTGCTGGACGCCTCCAGCTCAGCAAGCCACTCACGTGCCTCCGCCAGCTGGGCGGAGAGGGATTCCACCCTGGCATTCGCTTCCTGGAGCTCAGGAGGGGCATCCGGCGCGAGAGAGGGAAGTTCCGTGCCCGTGGTAACATCATAACCGTTGCTTATGGCACTGCTGCCACCGTTGCTTGAATCACCGCTGCTGCTGCTGCTGCTGCTGCTGCTGCTGCTGTCACTGGCGTTGCTGGCGCCGTTGCTGCGCTGGTCTGGATCTGGCTTCGGTAACCAGGAAGCCGGGTCAAAAAGGCCCTTCAGGGGGTCTGCCGCACGCTCGCCCTGCTCCTCCTCTGCTGCTCGCTCCGCCAATGCTGCTGCTGCTACATCCGCCTCTTGTGCCTTGCTCCTCACTTGGTGCTCCGCAGACTGGAGCAAGGAATGCAGGTGGGGGGTGATGGGGATAGACGGAGTCAAGGAGAGACGATCAGACAAGGCATATTTGGGAGGAGGGAAAGATGGCAACTGCGGGACAAGCTTCTCCCATTGCAATGTGCCAACCTGACCTGAGGAACAGATGCGAGCTGAAAATCCACCTGACCAGAATAGCGTATCCAATCTGAGCAACAGAGAGCACCCACCTGAGCAACAGAGCAAACGCACCTGAGCAACAGAGCATACTCACTTGAGCAACAGAGCATACTCACCTGAGCAACAGAGCGGGCAAAGCTGACGTCAGCGAGGAGCCACTTGTCAAAGAGCTCCCGCGAGCACTGCTCTTGCGCTTGCTGTGATGGGGACGAGAGGGGGAGAGTTGGGGGGCGAGCAGACATGAGGGGGACGGGCAGGTGTGTAAGGGCACACACCACAGGAGCGGGGATAGCAGACGTGAGGGGGGAGAGGAGGGGAGCGAGCAGGTGTAAGGAGGGATAGGATCCATGAAGCAGCAGACGGTGCAACGGTTGTGCTGGTGCCCGTGGGACCGGTGATGGCAGTGATGGGGGTGATGGCGGTGATGGCGGTGATGGGAAGGGGGTGATGGGGGTGATGCGGGTGATGGGGGTGATGGAGGTGATGGGGGTGATGGGGGTGATGGTGGTGATGGCGGTGATGGGGGTGATGGGGCTGATGGGGGTGATGGGGGTGATGGGGGTGATGGGATGATGGGGGTGATGGGGGTGATGGGATGATGGGGGTGATGGGGGTGATAGGATGATGCGGGTGATGGGGGTGGTGGTATGGTGAGGATGGTGGGTTCGCGCATACAGCCAGCCATGGGGACAACACGGCACGGCATGACATGGCAGGGCATGGCATGACAAGGCAGGGCATGGCATGACAAGGCAGGGCATGGCATGACAGGGCAGGGCATGGCATGACAAGGCAGGGCATGGCATGACAAGGCAGGGCAAGGCATGACATGGCAGGGCAAGGCATGACAAGGCAGGGCATGGCATGACAAGGCAGGGCATGGCATGACAAGGCAGGGCATGGCATGACAAGGCAGGGCATGGCATGACAAGGCAGGGCAGGGCATGACAAGGCAGGGCATGGCATGACAGGGCAGGGCATGGCATGACAAGGCAGGGCATGGCATGACAAGGCAGGGCATGGCATGACAGGGCAGGGCATGGCATGACAAGGCAGGGCATGGCATGACAAGGCAGGGCAGGGCATGACAAGGCAGGGCATGGCATGACAGGGCAGGGCATGGCATGACAAGGCAGGGCATGGCATGACAAGGCAGGGCATGGCATGACAGGGCAGGGCATGGCATGACAAGGCAGGGCATGACATGACAAGGCAGGGCATGGCATGACAAGGCAGGGCAGGGCATGACAAGGCAGGGCAGGGCATGACAAGGCAGGGCATGGCATGACATGGCAGGGCATGGCATGACAGGGCAGGGCATGAGAGGGCGAGGAAGCGGAGCCAGGGAGAGCAACGCACGACCCAGTCGGACTGGGAGTCGCCGTGCTGCCCCGTGGTGCACCGCGTGTGGTAGATGGCCTCGGCGATCGTTATCACCCGCGACGTCATTCCCGCTAGCAGCCTCTCGCGCGCCTGGCGGGTGCAGGCAGGCAGACAGGCGGAGAGGGAGCAAGGGTGGAAGGGAGAAGGGGGGCGGGGAAGGGGAGAATGTGATTTGGCCTGGCATGCATAGCGACTGATGGGAGAGATGCATGCAGGGAGGGAGGGAGGGCGCGCATGGGGGTGGCGTGTTTTGCTTTGGTTGACTGGACATGGAAGGGGGGAGCGGGGGAGGGTGGGCTTACCTCCATGAGCACGTTGACAGGCGGGTCGGCGTTGGGCTTGCTCTCCTTCACCACCGCCAGTGCTGCGCTCACTGGCATGCCCTTGGCCAGCACCAGATACCTGCCACGCACGTTACAGTGCACGGGACCCAACGTGACAACAACACGTTAGAAGCAAGAGTAACAATTGAGGATGAGAGCGAGCGAGTGAACGAGAGTGAGTGAGTGAGGCATCGACACAGCAGAGGCAGGTGCGGTGGAGAGAGAGTGAGAGGACCATTCGAGAGGACTGCGGACCCACCCGAGGGCGATGAGGGGGGAGAGGCGGGCAGCTGAGGGGCAGCGCAGCAGCACCCTGTGGCCCATGGCGGCCAGGGCTGCCACCACGCGCACTGCCTGCGGTAGCATGGCTGCCTGCACGGTGAGAGGCGGGAGGGAATGGGTTTGCAATGCAAGTGAGGGTGTGGTGTGTGAGAAGGGAGGGCGGCGGGGGGGCAGCGCAGCAGCATGGAGTGGTGCAGGGCGGCCAGGGCCGTCGGCACGCGCACTGCCTGCGGTAGCATGGCTGCCTGCACGGTGAGAGGCGGGAGGGAATGGGTTTGCAATGCAAGTGAGGGTGTGGTGTGTGAGAAGGGAGGGCGGCGGGGGGGCAGCGCAGCAGCATGGAGTGGTGCAGGGCGGCCAGGGCCGTCGGCACGCGCACTGCCTGTGGTAGCATGGCTGCCTGCATGGTGGGAGGTGGCGTGGCACGCAGTGGAGATGAGTGAGGGGACAAGATGAGTACGGCATGAGAGGGCGATTGTACTTACCCCACTCGTCACCCGACGAGCGTTTCTCCTGGTAAGCCATGACTCTCGTACGTCCCACCTCCCATATGCTCCCACATTCCAAGCTGCTGGCACAGGCATCTCATGAGACTAAATTTTCCCAGCGATTCCATCTCCGTTCGAACCACACAACCACGCTGCCACACGGCCACCGGCTACCCCCCCCCGTCCCACCTGCTCCGCGGAGTCGGTTTCGCGAATGGGCACCCACACGGCCACCAGCCCCGCGTCCTGCAGCGCCCGCTTCTCCTCCTCCCACCCCGTGCCCCGCGCGCCATAGCTCCCCTCCTCCTGCACACACACACACGCACAGTTACACACACGAATCACGTGAAAAGCAACCGGCGAGAATCAGCCCTAGCTTGACGTTAGTTGCCACGCTGTCGCTCAACGCAGCTACCAACGAGAATCCGACGAGCGCGCACCTCGAGAACGACAACGGCGGTGATGCGCGCGTCCCTCGCGAGCGCAGCCACGGCGGCGGCGCTGCTGCTGACGGCCAGCGACCCCACCGCCACCTCATCCGTCACCGCCGCCCACGCCGACGCGGGTAACGCGCTCCCTGCCGTTCATTCGTACCAGGGACGTGAAACACGCGGGCGTTTAGGTTACGGCACGAGTAGCACGCGGCGCATAAGAAACGGGGAGCGTTCCGTCGTACAAAATTCGAAGCTCGATGCTTTCTATTTTATTTTCCGTTTTCTGCATAATTTCGAACGGAGAGTGCACCTAACCCGAACGTTGCGTTGAGCTGTGTGCCTGCGTGCTTACTCGGTTGCGCGTCGCGGACAGCGCCGTTTGCGACGTCGGCGGAGACGGCGGAACCGACAGCGACCACCTGCGATGTCCATCAACGCAACGGCTAAGATACACTGTCAGACCAGCGCGAAACCGAATGCCTTTGAAAGAATGATTGCAGCACCAAAAATCATTTTCTACAACTAAAAATGCCTGTTACGAGTGAAGCCGTTATCATTCAGTGAGGTATTACCTGGAGCCTGGTGCTGCTAGCGGGCGTTCTTCTGAAGGGAGGGCGGGAAGGCGGGGGAAGCGGAGGAGGCTTGGAATTTGTGCAACGAGTGCGTCAAGCTTGAATTTTGAGCGAGCAGGTAAGGAATTGCAGTCAAGCTTTTCACGCTTGAATGGATTGCAAGGAGTGCTGCACGGTGCTGCACGCAGGCGGAGAGTGCTTGCTTGCATGAGGGCTGCACACCTGGTAGTGAGCCGTCGACGGGTCAACGCCGGGAATACGCTCCGCCTGGCGGAATGCGACGGCCGCGGCGCTTTCGCTAGGGACTGCGGTACAGCTGGAACCGCGCTGCCTCGTATTGGCTCCGACGGACGGGCTAACGAACTATACCGCGACGACTGCGGGTGCATATTGTCGGTCGGTATGCGAGGAGAGGAGAGTCCTTGCCGTAGGACGCCCGCCATTGCGAGGAAACTGCAAATGCGCACCGATAAGGCCGAGACGTAGGCAGCTAGGAGAAGCACACCAGTGAAGTTTCTTTCTCCGCCAGCTGATCAAGCTCAGCCTCGGACCAGGTGCAAATCCTCCCAACGGCAGCTCCCACTTGTAAAGGTTCCAGAGACACCCCAAACAAAAGCACTTTATCTTGAGCGCCTGACCAACTCACATGCATGAGTTTTGTGCCACACAAATCACTTTCTGGAGAGCCGAGGGAGAGCAACCATGGCGGGAGGGACAATCCCTAGGGCTTGAAGGTCAGCCCTGTGTGTCCTGGTGCATCGTGCTTTTGCTGCGTCACTCTTGCGTGTCGCGGCTGTCGCTCCCGCTTCGTTCTGGTGAAGGTGCAATTCGCACAACCTTCGCGACAGTTCTTCTTTTCGCAATCCACAACATCCCTAGTGCCCGATGTGCCAACGGGGAATTGTGCGGCGGAGGCTCCAGAAACCCTTGATTTCGCTTTCGCCATTCTGTGGTTTGCTCTGGCTAGACGAAGTGATGCGAAAGAGGCTTAGGTGGTGGGCGATTGCTGTGAGCTGTCCTCTGTATCAGCTAATTGTGTGGCCTGGTACGTGGATGCTATGCCACGTGTACCGAAAAGGTAAAGATCCTGTGAACTGGGAAAAGAAGGCCGTTGGCGAGAGGTTACCCGTCGGGGCACACGAGGAAAGCTGGCGAAGAAAGCGAGAGAAACATGATTTGGGACTCAGAACTTCTGGCGCGTGGATTTTGGTCCCTCCCTTCCCGCCCTTCACCTTCAATATTCACACGGTATGGCATCACATATTCCCCCTAGCCCACTTTTCCGCCAAGATTAATCCTCGGATCTTTTGAATCTTCCTCAGTCCGGAGTCTTGACCTGACACACTCCAGCTGCGGCTTGTTCTGATGCAAGCCAACGTTGCTGGTGCTGTCTAGTGTCACTTAATCGCCAAATTTTACCTCCGGATCGTAGTCCTGTCGCGCGGCATTCCTATCGGCACGTTGGTTCCGGCGCTTAGAACGCCATGGCTCAGCTTATGCGTCCAGCGTCAATGTCACGCGCGAGCGTGTCAGATCTATCCTGCAGAAACCTGGAAGCGAGATTAGAGCCGAGCGCTGCTGCCATTAGACGACATGAACCGTACGGCTCGTTTCCTCGACCTCGTACCTTCCGGTTCCCCACTCCGATCAGCAGAAGAGCGTTATCCGTCAGAAGTGCCGCGGATTCAAGGTAGCGCTGAATCTAGGGTTTTGCCTTATGGTCCATTTGGTCAACCAGCCTTTGCAGATCTAGATCTGCTTCGATCGGACCGCTTTGACAACGACTACGAGACCGCATTCCTCATCACTCATTCATTATCCTTTAATTCTCTGTATGCTTGACCTTTTGTCCATTTCTCCCGGTTTCTCTCCCACGCAGCCAGTCGGCCAACGAAATGGATGGAATCAAAGTAAGGATCTGCTGTTCAATGCAATCTAGCAGCGTCGCATTGTCGATTCCATGCAGCACCGCTTACGTCCACCCAATACGAGTCTGGGTAATAGTCGCTTAACAATCTGTAACCACTTTGCAGGTGTCGCCGAACGCGTCGGGGAAGGCTTCAGGAGGCGACATGATGAAACTCTTCAACGACGCGCAACAGAGTAGGTCCCACACCAACAGATCGCCCTGCTGCCAAGTAAATCGTGGCCATTAAATTCGTTAAACACGCTCCGCGCGCGGCTCTGACGCAGTGATAAATTCCTGATAGCCAGTGCAGTGTGTGCTGTTCCCGCGTCGCTCCAACTTACCAGAACTTTTCGGATCTATGCTTCCGTCAATGTGCATTCGCCTCCTCCTCTCCCTCATCCCGATCCCCCTCCGCAACGCATGCTGCACCTCATCTCTCCCCCCCACACACCCGACATGCTGTACCTGAACAAGCAGCACAACTATAGCTTTTGAAACGTCTCCCCCTTCCCATCCCGTCTCCATTCCCCCCTTTACGCTCGTCCCCTTTCCCCCCCTCCCCCAGACATGCTGTACCTGAACAAGCAGCGCCTCATCGCGCTGGACGAGCTGCACAAGGCGGAGGCGGAGCGCGAGTACCTGGCGGCGCGCGTCGCGCAACTGCAGGCGGAGGCGGAGGCGGGGGAGGCGCAGCGCAAGCTGCTGGAGGAGCGCCTGAGAGCCGCGGAGCTGGGGGTCGCCGCAGGTGAGGGCTGGGAGGGCCGGGGTCTGCGCTGATTGAGCAAACCTTCGAGTGGAATCTCGATGGAGAGTCTGCGCACAAGGGTAGAGCCGAGGGTTCTGCTGGCGGAGAGGCTACGGGTAGCGCGCGTAGGGATCGGCGCACAGGTGAAGCGTAGTGAAGCGTTGAAAGGTAGCGAGGTGGTGCGCGTGCCGTTCCTATCTGTTGCCTCACCCCTTATCCTGCAACCCCCTCCCCTCCCAACCCCCACACCCCCACCCTCAACCCCACCCAACCCCTAACCTCTTGCTGCCTGCCCCCACCCGTTCGGCAGCGAGCAGCAAAGCGTGCAGCAAGGCGGGCGGCAGGGCGGGTGGCAGGGCGGGGGAACCGGCGTCCGTGTGGAGCCGCCTGCTGCTGCGCGTGGACGGACTGTTGCTCGCCAAGGCGCTCACCGCTTGTCCTTGCCAACCCACGCCCCACCCCCTCCCCCCACCCAACCCACCCCACCCCCCTTGCTGTCTGCAGCACCCAGCAGCCCCACGCGTTCAGTAACTACCGCTCCGGGCAGCAAAGCGAGCGGCAAGGCGGGCGGCAGGGCGGGGGAGCCGGCGTCCGTGTGGAGCCGCCTGCTGCTGCGCGTGGACGGGCTGCTGCTCGCCAAGGCGCTCACCGCCCCGCAGGCGCAGGCGCTAAGAGGGCTCGCTGCCTCTAGGGATGCCCGCGCTGCTGACGTGTACGCTGACGTGGAGCCGCTGGAGGACGCGCAGGTGGTGCGCGCGCTGCTGCGACTCATTGATGGCAGCAACAGGTTCGGGGGAAAGGTTAGGTAGGGGAGGTTGAAGGGGAAAGGGGGGGAGGAGGGGGTGGGGAAGAGGTGAGGAGAATGGAAGGAAATGTCGGGGGAGACAGTGGGGGGAAGGAGCTGAGAAATGGGTAGAGAGGGTGCGAGGGTGGTGAGTGAGTGTCAAGGCGATTTTGACTGCATTGGAACGTTTGCTCATGGTGGCAACGACCAACCCCACTTCCCTCCCTTCCCATCTCTAATACACTCAAGCTCGCATCGTCCACCCCATCTGTTTCCCATGTGCCTCCCTCTCTCACCTTCCCATTTGCGCCCCTCCCCCCTCCAACTCCCCACCCTCACACAGGACACTGCACGTGGTGCACGTGTGCACGGAGCTCGCGCCAGTGGCCCAGGCGGGGTCCCTAGCCACGTGGATGGCGGGGCTGTGCCGCGCACTCCGCAAGAAGGGCCACCTCGTGGAGGTCGTTCTGCCACTGTAAGCTGCGTTTGTTGAGCGGCTCTTCTTCCTTTTTGTTGAATGCGGCAACCTGCTGTGCCGTTTTTATCCTGTTGTGCCATCACCCACTGCTCCCCTCCGCACTCGTTTCCCCTTGTTGCTAGCAACCCCGCATCCATCCTCGTGTGCAACCTGCACTGCCATTGCATCATTGAGGGAGGCGTTCGGAAGTGTGCTGAAAATCACCCCCCCTCTCGCCCCACACACTCACGCCATCTCCGCCCGCCATGCTACCCGGCAGGTACTCAAGCGTGGACACGAGTGCCATTGAGGACTTCAGGGAGGCGCCAGGCGAGATCATGTCCTTCTTCGATAACAAGTGGCACAAGAATAAGATCTACACCGGGTGAGTGGCACGCTTGTGGCTGGCAGTGTGTGCTGGTGTCAATCTATTCAGATCTAGTGGGCTTACATCTGTATGTGCTTGACACTTAGTTGTGCCATAACACCGTTGCCTGCACTGCTGCCATTGCTGTCTCGTTCTTGTGCTCTACTAACTCTCCTCCCTGATTGCTCGTATTGCCTTCGTGCCTGCCTACCTGCGTACCTGTCTCTCTGTCCGCCTGCCTGCCCGCCTTCCTGCCTGCTTGCTTTGCCTTACCCCCCCCTCACAGCACGGTGCACGGGCTGCCAGTGACGTTCATCCACCCGCTGCACCCAGCGGCCTTCTTCCAGAGGGACCACCTCTACGACTATGAGGACGACTTTGAGCGGTGAGCCATGCACGCACCACACAAACGTTGACCTGTGAGGGTGACTCTGAGCGGTCAGCACTGCACCACACGAGCTCTTCATGCGGTCCTTCAAGTGGGTTTGAGCGTTAGCACTGGACTGTGTGCAGCAGGGCTTACAAAGACGGTCTGAGCTGCTTTTCCCATGCTCTCCCTGCTTCTCCACCTCCGCGCCCCTTCCCCATTGCCTCTCCCCTTGGGTCCTCTTCCCCTCAGCTTCACCTACTTCACGCGGGCAGCGCTGGAGTACGTGCAGCAGCAGGGCAAGCAGCCGGACGTGCTGCACCTGCACAACTGGCACACGGCAGTGGGCGCACCGCTGTTCTGGGACATCTACCACCACCAGGGCATGCCCGATACCCGCATCCTCTTCACCTGCCATGACGCCCGCTTCCAGGTATTGCCTGCTTGCTTGCACGTATCGCCTGCTGCAAAGCAATGCTCCTCGCTGCGCTCATGAGGTTGTTTGCTCGCCTACACTAGAAGTTTTCTCCCTCGCCCCCCCTTTCTTGCACATCCAGGCCCTGCAACCAAAGGCACAGCCCGCAGCCTCCTGCCTGTCCTGCCGCATGACGACGCCTTCCAGTTGAGCCGACTTGCCTCTTGCTCTCACTCCCCACCTCCTCACATCCCCCATCCCCCACTCCCCACCTCCTCACATCCCCCATCCTCACTCCCTTTCCCCCACTCCCCACCCCCCACTCCCCACCTCCTCACACCCCCCATCCTCATTTCCTTGCCATCCTCCCTTTGCTCTCTCTCCCTCACCCTTTACAGAACGCCCAGCCAGCAGGCAAGCTGGCGCAGGTGGGGCTGGACCCGTCGCAGCTGAACCGCCCTGATAGACTGCAGGACAACCGCGACCCGGCTCTTGTGAACCTGCTCAAGGTGCGCTCTGCTCCTCTCACATGCATCAGTATCTGCCTGCTCATGGTGCCGTGCCATGCTGGGCCGTGCACATTGGATGCAGACCGTTTGAGTCAGGTGCACATAATGCTGCCACATGAAAGTCTGTTGCACTGCTCCCCGTTTCACCAAGGTGCTCCCTGCAACGTGCCATGCTTTGACCTGCCCGCCAGTTCTTTTGCGTCCCTCCTCCTCCCCGCGTGCAACATCCCGCCCTTCCTCCTCTCTGCTGCACCTCCACTCCACCCCCTCTCTCTCCCTCCCACCCTCTACGCCCACCACAGGGTGGCATCGTGTATTCCAACAAGGTAACAACGGTGTCGCCCACGTATGCCAATGACATGAAGACCCGTGAGCTCGGTTGCGGCCTCGATGCCACCGTCACCATCCACAGGTGGGTGCCACCGTCGCCATCCACAGGTGGGTGCCACCGTCGCCATCCACAGGTGGGTGCCACCGTCGCCATCCACAGGTGGGTGCCACCGTCGCCATCCACAGGTGGGTGCCACCGTCGCCATCCACAGGTGGGTGCCCACTCTACCCCGCCACTGCAGCCAGACCGCGCCTCCTTCACGACAGATTCTCCTTGCAGCTTGATCCCGTCACTGCTCCAATCTTGGGCCCGCCTGCTCTGCTCTCTGCCATCACTGCCAATATCCCTTTCCCTACCAGGACCCCAACACGAGGCATGCAAATTAACTCTGCGTTCCCTGCCTCCGCCCGTGTAACCATCCACTTCCTCCAACCCGCAGCCAGAAGTTCGCTGGTTTGCCCTCCGGACTCGACCAATCCACGTGGGACCCAACCCGCGACCTCGCACTCCCCGTGCCAATCACAGCCTCTGATCCCATGCCTGGCAAGGCAGTGGCTCGGGCGGAGGTTCGGAAGAGGCTCGGGTTGCCAGTGATAGACTCGGCATCGGGGTTGGAGCGCGCAGTGGTGGCGTACGTGTCGCCGCAGATAGGGGAAGCTGATGTGGAGCTCATTAAGGGGGCGCTCGCATGCTCCCTAGCCTACCAGGCCCAGGTGGGTGGAAGGGGGGGTTTGACCTGCTCAGATGGGTCGGGGCGTGGTGAGGCAGTGGTGGCGTATGTGTCGCCGCAGATAGGCGAGGCACATGTGGAGCTCATCAAGGGGGCGCTCTCGTGCTCCCTCGCCTACCAGGCCCAGGTGCGTCACGGGGGTTTCACATGCCCAGGTTGGTCATGACGCTTTCCCTTTCTTCTTCCTTTGCCCTGTCCCATACTGCCCTCCGTCCGCTACTCTCTGTCCTCCTCTCATCTCGGCGGCAGATCTCTCACTCGCCCATCTCTCCACCTTCCCTCTCCCCACCCCTCTGTGCAGTTTGTGCTGGTGGGGGCAGCACGGTCGCCCAAGGTGCAGATGGCCCTCGAGGAACTGCAGAGGGTGCAGCAGGTGAGGCGATGGGTGCAGAGCGGTGCAGCAGGTGAGGTGATGGGTGCAGAGGGTGCAGCAGGTGAGGTGGTGGGTGCAGAGGGTGCAGCAGGTGAGGCGATGGGTGCAGATTGGTGCAGCAGGTGATGGGTGCAAAGGAGAGCTAGGAAAAATGTACATGCTTTGAGAGGGGGCACAGGGAGAGCTGCAAAGCATTGAGCAGGGTAGACCATGCGTCAAGCAGGTGTGCTGGGAGGTGTGTCAGTCCGTGCCGTCTCTCTCTCCCCCTCGCTGCCTGCCAACCAGCGGGACGGTGATTCACGCCTGTAGATTGTGTGCAAGGAGAGGACCCCCTCGCACTTCTGGGTGACCTGAGTCGACTCAAATCTCTCTCTATCTCCCCCCACCAACCACCCATCAGGACCGCAATGCACACCTGGAGATCGTGTACGAGGATGATTTGGCACATCTGGTGGTGGCGGCGGCACACGTGCTACTCTGCCCGCCCCTCCGCGACCCCTCCTCACACTTGCCGGTCAGTGCCCTCCCGGATGCCTTTCAGTGCCCTCACGTGTACCTTTCAGTGCGAGCTTGGATTGCCGCAAGGATGCTTTCTCTAACAGCTTAACAGCCTAACAGCCTTACAGTGTAACAGTGTAACAGCCTTATAGCCTAACAGCCTTACAGCCTAACAGCCTAACAGCCCAACAGCCTTACAGCCTAACAGCCTTACAGCCTAACAGCCTAACAGCCTTACAGCCTAACAGCCTTACAGCCTAACAGCCTTACAGCCTAGCAGCGTAACAGCCTAACAGCGTAACAATGTAACAGCGTAACAGCCTAACAGCCTAACAGCGTAACAGCCTAACAATAGCAGCGAAACAGCCTAACAGCCTAACATTGTAACAGCGTAACAACATAACAGCCTAACAGCCTAACACCATAACACCGTAACAGCCTAATAGCCTTACAACCTAACAGAGTAACAGCCTAATAGCTTAACAGCCTAACATCGTAACAGCCTAACAGTGTAACAGCGTAACAGCATAACAGCCTAACATCCTAATAGGGTAACAGCGTAACAGCGTAATAGCGTAATAGCCTAACTGCCTAACTGCCTAACAACCTAACAGCCTAACAGCCTAACAGCGTAACAGCGTAACAGACTAACAGCCTAACAGCGTTACAGCGTAACAACGTAACAGCCACAGCTTAACAGCGAAACAGCCTAACAGCGTCATAGAGTAACAGCCTAACAGCGTAACAGCCTAACAGCATAACAGCCTAACAGTCTTACAGCCTTACAGCCTAACAGCCTAACAGCCTTACAGCCTAACAGCTTAACAGCCTAACAGCGTAACAGCCTAACAACCTAACAGCGTAACAGCCTAACAGCCAAACAGCATAACAGCGTAACAGCTTAACAACCTTACAACCCAACAGCATAACAGCCTAACAGCCTAGCAGCCTAACATTGTACCAGTGTAACAGCCTAACAGCGTAACAGCATAACAGCGTAACAGCCTAACAGCGTAACAGCGTAACAGCGTAGTAGCGTAATAGCGTAATAGCCTAACTGCGTAACTGCCTAACAGCCTAACAACCTAACAGCCTAACAACCTAGCAGCGTAACAGCGTAACAGCGTAACAGCCTAACAGCCTAACAGCCTAACAGCCTAGCAGCGTAACAGCCTAACAGTGTAACAGTCTAACAGCGTAACAGCGAAACAGCGTAACAACGTAACAGCCTAACAGCGAAACAGCGTAACGACGTAACAGCCTAACAGCGTAACATCCTAATAGCGTAACAGTGTAACAGCCTAACAACGTAACAGCCTAATAGCCTAACAGCCTAATAGCCTAACAGCGTAACAGCCTGACAGCCTAACAGCGTAATAGCCTAACAGGGTAACAGCTTAACAGCGTAACAGCCTAACAGCGTACAGCCTAAAAGCCTAACAGCGTAACAGCCTGACAGCATAACAGCCTAACAGCGTAACAGCCTTACTGCCTTACAGCGTAACAGCGTAACAGCCTAACAGTGTAACAGCCTAACAGCGTAACAGTCTAACAGCGTAACAGCCTAACAAAGTAACAGCCTAATAGCCTAACAGCCTAACAGCGTAACAGCCTAACAGCCTAACAGCATAACAGCCTAACAGCATAACAGCGTAACACCCTAGCAACGTAACAGCATGCGCCCCTGCGACCCCCAGCTGGATCATCTCGGATAATCTTTTTAGAAGGAGCAGGGCAGGAGAGGAGGAAAGGTGACTTGCTTGAAGAGAGCCGCCTTCCCCCGCCACCTTCACTGCTAGATCATCTCGGATAACCTGCTTGGGTGGAGAGGGGGGAGTGGGGTAAGCGGAGGAGGGAAATTGAAGCAAGCTGCCTTCCTCACCACCCTCAGCATGCGCCCCTGCAACCCCCAATGCTATGTCATCTCAGATAACCTGCTTTGGTGGCATGGTGGTGGTGCGATTCGCCTGCCGTGTGCCATGCTTGTTGCATTCTCCATTCTCCCCATCCCACTCACCCTCCGTCCCTCCCCAAACCCGTGTTCTGCACCGCAGCTGGTAGGCGCTCGCTACGGGGCCGTGCCTGTGGCCCGCCATACTTGTTGCGATCTCCATTCCCCTTATCCCCCTTTCCCTCCATTCCTCCCCACCTGTGTTCTGCACTGCGCTCTCCATTCCCCCCATCCCACTCGCCCTCCGTTCTTCCCCATACCCCTGTTCTGCACCGCAGCTGGTGGGGGCGCGCTACGGCGCCGTGCCTGTGGCCCGTCAGCTAATGGGATCACCTGACAGGTCAGTCACATGGGCATGCACCGTACAGCTGGCAGGGCACATTGGATTGTTCAACTGACACTGGCGGCTGATTTGTGGGATTATCTTTTAAGTTTGTCGACACAACAATGGTTCCAATCTCTATGCATCGTTGCATGCTGCCTTGCCTTGTCCCTCGCCTCTCTTCCCCCTCTCACTGCCTGAATCTCTTAGTAGACTCTCTTCTCTCTGACCAGTGCACGTCAATTCAGCATCTCGTATATCTCTCTCCCACTCCCCCCCCCACCAGCTAAGTGGACGTGGGTGACGCTCGCCGTGGCGCTTTGGAGGGAGCGGGTTTCTTTTACTGCCTTACTTCCCCTTCTCACTGCCCTGCTCGGCCAGCTTGTCGTAACCAGTGCACAACGAATCAACAAGTCTCCCTCCTCCCCCACCCACACCAGCCTAGTGGACGTGGATGACCCGCGCCGCGGTGCCTCGGAGGGAGCGGGTTTCTTCTATGCCTCCGACAAGCCGGCTGACGCTGTCATCGCTCTCACTCGTGCCCTCAAGCTCCTTGTGAGTGCTGCTGCCACGCGGCAAGTGCCATTATTCTTTCACTTGCAGCTGTGCCTTGATTATGCATCATAGTTGCATACTTGTTAGCAGATCAACTAACCGCCTGTGCTCATTTGTGAACTTGTGCCTACTTGTCACATCTCTCCTCATGCTGTGCAGAAGGCGGATCCGCAACGGTGGGAAGCAATCACCAAGACAGCAATGTCAGTGGATACCAGCTGGGATGCCCGTAGCTCTGATGCATATGTAGATGCGTATCTGTCCATCAGGCGTTGCTAGTGGAATCGTGTCGAAAGTGTACCATATATCTAGCTTTAGTATGAGGCTCAACCTAGGAGGGCTAGTTAGGGATGTGATTGTCGGTTTGTTGCTGGTTGCCAAGTATGGCCCTTAATGTAGTGAATCATATGTCGTGTGTGTGATGTGAAGATAACATACAGGTTTTCGGTGTAGATATGTTAGAACAGGTTTAGCAAGTTATGCTTATATTGTGGATGCTGTCCCACTCAGACAAATCTTGAAATATCGTCGTCCAAAGGTTTGAAGTCAGCTGATCCGTCTGAGGGAGTCGCGTTTCCGCTTAGTTGACTCGTGTACAGCAGATTAGTGACAGGAAGTGTCTCGTTGCGAGGTGCCGCTCTGCTGTCTCGTTATCATTTTGAGCACTCGTTGATTTGATAGTAGTCGTCGTGGCGCCTCTGCTGCTATGGTATGGACTGGTCGCCGCATGGCCCTTCGCCGCTTCGCCCTGAATTGTAATCATCACCAGACGCCATTCATTATCTTGTTGCTGGTTCCGCGCAGATCCGGTTCATTCTCCTCCAGAATCGGCAGGGAAAGACGCGCCTGGCGAAGTATTATGTTCCACTAGAGGACTCGGAGAAGCACAAGCTCGAATTCGAGGTACGCCTCTTTTTTTTTAGTACCAAGTAGCTCAGTAGATGCGATACGGCTAGTGCCGGCTGGACGTGTTGAGATTCCAGTGTCCCAACCCGAACAGTAGGGCGAGAGCAGCATTGCAGTGTGACCCTTCACCCTTGTGTTTGCATGTGTCACCTTTAGCTCCCTCCTCCTTCCCTGCTCCTGTTATTCCCACCGTACCTGCGCGTCTTCCCTGCGCCAGGTTCACCGGCTGGTGGTTCATCGCGAACCCAAATTCACAAACTTTGTCGAGGTACGCTTGCTGCTGCTCTGCTGGCATGTATGCTCTTTTGTTTCCGTTGTGAACCTGTACCGCGTGAATCAGCAGAGGCGCATGTTTCGCCCCTCCCATTGATGCCATTCCACTCCATCTCCCAAAAAATCTAATACATTCCCTGCGAGTCTCCTCAGTTCCGCACGTACAAGGTGATCTACCGGCGCTATGCAGGCCTCTTCTTCTCCCTCTGCGTTGACCTCACGGACAACGAGCTGGCTTACCTCGAGAGCATCCATCTCTTTGTGGAGATCCTAGATCACTTCTTCAGCAACGTCTGCGAGCTTGACCTCGTCTTTAATTTCCACAAGGTAGGATTCTTTCGGATTGAGGCCGGAAAGCTCTGTCTGTATTTCCTGTCATCTCATTGCTCTGCTGCTATTTCTAACAACCATATTTCTTCTCGTGGGTGGCGTTTGTGGCTTGCATGTAGGTTTACCTTATCCTCGATGAGTTTGTGCTTGCGGGCGAGCTTCAAGAAACAAGCAAAAAGGTGTGCCATGTTGCGTCATGTTTGGAGTTCTTTTGACTTTTCACTAGTTTCGTACTGTTGCTGTCTGCTTTCACTTCCAAACAGCTCTTCCCTATTCCAATATGTGTTATTTTGCTTTGCGCACTGTTGCTGCAGGTTATTATTGAAAGGATGGCAGAACTGGAGAAGGCAGAGTAAAGGTAGATCTTAAAAAAAAATTGGTCAAAACAGCCAGGAAAACACTCACTTGTATCTATCCAACCGCTCGTCATGGCATGAAACAACACCGCACCGCATCTTCAAGTAGTTTTATTCGTCCAACTTGGAATGCTTCACATGGATTGCTGACTGCAGAGCAGATAATTTGTAAAAATTTAGGGTGGGGTACGGAATGGCAGTCCTACAATTCGTGTTAAAAAGGGGTGCTCACCCAGGACATTAAAAACCCATGTTGATGAACACCCAGGTCTGCAGATGGCAGCCAGGAGGATGATTGGAGAGTTGTTACCGTATGTCACGGTACGTAAGTAGGTGTTTTGGACTTAGGCTTAGGATGGCGTGAGAGAATAGGCAAAAGAGGATTGGACTATAGAGGGGAACAAACAAGTAGAAGCACAGCACAGCAACAGAGTGTGCACCACCAAGTATGTAACCACATTACACCTAGCAGCAAGCAGGGTAGATGTAACTTTAACAGTAGGGTTTGATATAATACGGTAGCTGACGGTTGCGCGATATGATGTAAATTGCCCATGCACTGATAGAATATGATGACATCAGCCTTTAATAAAGGTGCTGATGGTGGGTGCAAGGCGCCCTTCTGATTGTACTGGTATATATAAATGGAATTTTAATTCTTCGTACAGCACCACAATCACGTCCTTTAATCCTTCTATCGAAGATTGCGCTACCTACTGGTCCATCTCGGGATCTGCCCCCAACCCACATATTTCAAGTTTCACCTACTCTTTGACGAATCGCTTCGAATTTGATTGGCCACAAGAGGTGCGTCCACCCCATCTCCTTGCTGAATCGCGCCTGCATGACGCTTTCCGCAACCCTGCATTGTGCACCAGACCCCCCCAACCGGCTCCGCCCTAGATTGGGGCTGGGGGCCTGGGGCCACACGCCCGGCCCTTTTTGGCCACGTCATCTGCCAGGCCTCATTGGTGTTGTCGCGACGGTCAGCGCCCCCTCAAATTGGTCGTGTCGTGACCCCCGACAGCCTCGAAATTGGCTGGACTGGTCTGGGCTGGCTGGGAGAGCTGGTTGGCACGAAGCCGAGGTCCGGAACCTGTTTACGGACTGTAGAGTCTGGTCTGGACTCTAGGCTCGGAGGAAAACCCTCCTCTGTACAACACAGGATTTTGGTTTGGGTGACTGGTTGGTGTCACCAACTTGGCGGGGATTCCGCTTGTCGAGGACTCGAGGCCCATTGAGAGTTGCGCGAGTTGAGTTGGTGGACGAGAGTGAACTGAACAGCGCCACGGGCAGACTCATATGGTTCTGCTCTGCTCTGTTGCTCTGCTGGGCTCCACGTCGTTCTGCTGTGCTCCCTGTGGTGTTTTAGCTGTCAATTCCGAGATAAGCAGACAGAAATGACTTCCGTACGTTGTACGTTCGATTCGATGCCCTCGCCTCGCGTCGCTTCGGCAGTGCTCACACACCACAAAGCATTCCCAATGGAATGGTTGAGCGCCAGTCACGCTGGTTCTAGTTGACTTTTTTATTGTTGAGGCAAGAGGGCTAGCAGATAGGCTTGTCGCTGCGGTGCTCATACAACCTGGCCAGTTCTGTTTAGATCCTTTCATTCTTCTCCACCACCACGACATTGAATCCAGATCGGGCTATGCGTAAATGCAGCTTATTAGGGAAACTTAGGACACGCTTAATTCTTTTAGTTGCTGGTTTAGACGGAAGTTATGAAGCGGCTCTTGTGCCGTGCCACAGAGTCAACAGCGTACCCGGCAAGGAAGAAACACCAGGTAACCAGGATTTCCAGTGGTAACCAACAGCGACAAAGTAATAGCGTTCCTGCGGGGACATCGCAGGCTTCTGACTCGCTAATAGCCTTTCGCCCGTCTTCGCCTAGAACGGTTCTCTCGGCTGACTCGGTAACCCTTTCGCGCGGTTCGACGTCGGTAACTATAGAGTCCAATACCGAATCCAGCGTTCTCCAGCCGGAGCTGGAGGTAACGAGCCCCGCGTTCGGCGCTGACAAGGGATGTAGCGTCGAGGAGTTCACCGATCTGAGTTTACGCGAGGAAGAAGGTGACTGTAGCGATCCTGCGCGTGACTATACCGAGCGGCAAATGGTGTTTTCAGAAGGCACGGCGGGTGTCACGGTATCGAAGCGTGCGCGCAACGAGCGGGACGGCGAAGGGATGTGGAAGGTAGCCAAGCGGCGATGCGTGGCCTTCGATTGTGTCACAATCCCCCATCTTCCTTCTTTAGGGGAACCTCGGATTCAGCCAGACGCTCGAAAAACAGATGCGCACACTTCTTCACCAGCATCGGAACCGACGAGCCGAAGCACCACGAGCAAATCTCCTAGCCCAGTTTCTCGCCCTCAAGCAATCCCTCTCACAAGCCCGCAACCATGCCCCACAGCTAGCGATCTCCCAGTTCTCTCATGTCCTTTAACGCGGTTCAAGCGGCAGCGGCCGCCGACAATAGATATCCCGCGTAAGGGCTGCTTCACGTCGTCGCCGGCCGGCACGCCGGATTCAGCGGCGGAGGATGCGCTGGACGGCGTGGTGGAGGTGGCGGAAAGCGGCGCGTGCTTTGCGGTGGCGTGCAAGCGCGGGCGGAAGGCGGTGATGGAGGACACGTACCAGGCGCTCATGGGGTTCGCGGGGCGCGAGAGCGATGTAAGTGCGGGGAGCTACCGACTCTGCATTTGCGTGTCGTCCACGTGCGTTTCATGCGTCTGCATGTCGCCGTGGCGTGCACGCGCGGGTGGAAAGCGGGGATGGAGGACACGTACCCGGCGCTCATGGGGTTCGCCGGGCGCGAGAGCGATGTGGACGTCAGGGGAATCGGGGTTATCTTCCCTGCGTTTGCGTGTCATGGACATGCGTGTCATGGACAAACGTGTCATGGAGATGCGTGTCGTTGACAGAGGGGTCATGGACATGCGTGTCATGGAGATGCGTGTCATTGATAGAGGGGTCATGGACATGCGCACCAGGCACTGCTGGGTTTCGCTGGGCGCGAGAGCTGTGAACGTGCGCAGGGGGCCGGGGTTGTGTGTTCTGCAAGTCATGGTTGTGCGTATCATGGATATGCGGGTCGTGGATATACATGTCATGGTTTTTCCACCGTTGCTTACCGCTCTGAACCACACCGCTCTGCGTCCCGCTGCAGGCGTTCTTCGGGGTGTTTGACGGGCATGGCGGCACGGCAGCCGCCAAGTTCGCAGCATCGGAGCTGGCGAGCCACGTGGCGCAGGCGGCTGCGCGCAGAGGCGCGCACGCCAGCGCGGCGGCGGTGGTGGAGGGGTACCTTGAGACGGATAGGCGCTTCCTGGGCCAGGTGCGTGTGAGGATGCCCGGGTGCTTTCTGCCTTGCCGGCTGAATGGCATCCCTCTCCGCCGTAATGTTGTCTCTGCAGACGCTTGCCGTTCTTGTTCTGCCCCATCTCACTTCTCTTCTCCCTCTCGTTCCTCCACTGCGCCCCTGCATCGCCCCTCGTACCACTATTCTACAGAACGTCGCCAGTGGCACGAGCTGTCTCACCTGCTGGGCCACGCCTGGGCGGCTTCTGCTGGCGCATGCGGGGGACTGCAAGGCGGTGCTGGTGAAGGGGGGAAGAGCGGTGGAGCTTACAGAAGACCACCGGGCGGGCAGGGAAGACGAGCAGGCCCGCATCACTGCCCTGGTAGGTCCCACCTCCCTGTCACTGGATCCAGCAGCGCCATGCTTAGCTTTACCCTGAGGAAGAATCTAGTATAAGGAGGCCTTGGTTCCCCGTTTGACCTTTTCTTGTGCTGCTCCTCCCACCCCTCCGGGCCCTCTTCTCCCGCCCATGTCCCCTCGCCCGCAGGGTGGCTTCGTGGACACGGCCACGGGCATGCCCCGCGTGCAGGGCATTCTGGCCGTCACGAGGGGCATAGGCGATGCACACTTGAAGGCGTTCATCACGCCGCAGCCGGACGTGGCGCAGGTGCGCGTGGGGGCGGACTGCAGCGCCCTCATCCTCGCCTCAGACGGGCTCTGGGATGTTGTGGCACCGCAAGAAGGCGCTGACGTGGTCATGGCTTGTGTTGGCACGGCATTGGAGGCACGGGCAGCAGCGGGAGAGGCGAAGGCAGCAGAGAGGGAGGTGGGGTCAGCAGCTTCTGCTCTGCTGGGACCGCCTGCCTCCCCCCCGTGCAAACGGGCTCGCATGCAACACACACAAGGATGGTCGGTTGAGCCACGGCAGGAGAGGGAGAAGGAGAGGGGGGAGTGGGTGCGCGAGAGAGAGTGCAGGAATCCGTTCAGCAGTCCACTAGGCACGCCTCCATGCACACCACGCTCGCACACGACAGCCACCACCCCTCCTTGCACCCCCCATTCTCGTGCCTCCACCACCCCACCCTGTCTTCCCCGCCCACGCATCCCCAGCAGCGCCACTAACACCACCACTGCCAGTGCCGTGACCACTGCCACTGCCACCACCACCCCACCCACGCCCCGCCGCCTTTTCTCTCCCGGCTCCATAGCCCGCCCTCCCTTCACACCTCCGTGGCTCGATACCCCTTGTGAGCCTTCTGTGCGTGTGGGGCCAAACAGTGCAGCAGCAGGGACTTCAGAGGAGGTTGTAGCAACTGAGAGGCCAGCTAATTTAGCAACATTGCAGCAAGCGAGTGCCGCAGTTCTGGCAGAGGAAAGGGAATCAGAAAGTGGTGGGAGCAAGAAGGTTGAAGGGGCTTTCCACAGTGAGAAGGGGATAAGAGATTGCAGTGGGGGTGGGGGTAGTGAGAGGGGAGGGAGTGAGAGAGAGACAAGAGAGGTGGATGGGGAGGTGCTGCTGAGTGCATGCCAGGCGTTGGTTGGCATGGCAGCAGCACGGGGGAGTAGGGACGATATCACTGTCATGCTTGTGTCACTTGCCCCTTTTGCTGAGTCAGCAGCATCTTAGGTTCCTGCTGACTCTAGTCAAAGTGTTGCTGATGGCAATGGCTGGCATCAGCTGGAATAGTTCCAAATGTAACTTGTATGTGCACTTGTACCTAAAGCAGTTGGTCAGTGTAGCATCCCTAACAAACAATTTGACGAAGGAACATTCAGCTGCCCAGTGGTCAGTGCTGCCAGCCAGTTGACAGAAAGGGCGACAGTGCTTACCGGTATGTCCATGAGCCATTTCAAGAGGCAAGTGACAAAGAGACACACGAGATTACTAAGACACACAAACTCATAATAGTACACTCCAACACTACAATACAGGGGCACTATTGGTATGATCTCTGGAAAACCAACACAACCACCTCCTACAAACTTAGCAGCCCTAATCAGACTATCAGACCCTAAACTATCTAAATCACTCCAATCTACACTACAATTTTGGCGCATCCTACAGGGTTATGCCATCAGAAAAAAGAGCAACCAGAACCCTCCAGGGCCTCCGGTCTAAAGCTGCTAGATGCTTAGGAAGATTAGCGCAGCAGGGCCACGGAAGCAGTCGCATGTGCTTCGAGCCGTGTGTAGTTGGCATGGTATGGCACGGCAGAGCACGGCATGACGCAGCGTAACACGATACTGTGGGATAGAAGGGCTCGCTTTGTACCTCTCACCGCCCTGAGTGAGAATATCAGTGACCCATGTGAAAGCTGTTGAAGTCAAGTAGTTGCGGTGAGTGATGGATTGAGAGGAATGGAGGGCGGTTGCAGGGATTGGAGATGTTTGAGCCTGGTTGTGTAACGCTGCAGAGGGTTCCCAATTACATTCAAAACTGCCTCGTGCAGGAAGTGGGGCGCGCCTTATCGAGGCATGGAAGGGAGGAGTAAGAAGGCTGAAGGAAGGCATGATTTGGAGGGGGGTGGCCGGTGGGCGAGCCCCGGTGGAAGGAGAGAGGCGCAACGTTCAGCATGCACCAAGAGCACCACGGCAGCATGCGTTAGACGTGCGTAAGCATGCGCTAAGAGCACGTCAGGAGGGCGCTAGGAAGTGCAACAGGAGCTGCAAAGTTAGGAGTCACAGCAGCACCGGGAGCAGAAGCTAGTGCAGCAGCAGGAGCGGGAGGAGCAGGTAGAGACGCAGCAGCAGAGGTGGAGGCGTGCATTGAAGGTTGCCCGTGAGCCCTGGCCGCCATGGCCTCTCTCTCCACCGCCTTCTTGTGACACCTGCCGGGGGCAGAGGTGGAGGAGAGACAAAAACCCGAGTGGGGCAGAAAAAAAAGGGCGGTCAGGGAAAGGAGGATCTCACGAAAGGCGTTAAAAGCGACGGGCATGAAGGGCCGGCGCGTGCAATAGAAAAGCTTGCAAAGTGTACAAAGATGATGTGTCCCACGTTTACTGTCAGGACGTGCCACGTGGCCTCACCTGGACTTGCCGTGTGTCCGCAGAGTGCTCCGCTGCAGGTCGACGGCGCCGTCGCGCGTGAACGGCGTGGGCTCGTCCGCGCACCACCGCAGGCACAGTGAGCACCGCATCGCCTGCCGCCCGTCCGCGCGCACGTGCAGCTCCGCCCAAGGGAACGCCGCTGTTGGGGAGAAGGCGGAGGGGAGATGGCGGGCGCGGAGGAGAGGGGCGCAGGAAAAGGGCGGAAAGAGGGGGGGAGGCAGAAAGGGTAGCGAACACGAAAAGAGGAGGGAACAAGGGGAGAGGAGAGGAGAGGGGGAAAGGCAGGGGGAGAACTGTTATGACCTAGTGCCAACGCGGAGTTAGCAGGGTGAATGCGGGATGCTAAGAAGCTTCGAGCCACAATACACACAGCCTTCCTCGCAACGCATAACACGCAGAATGCGAGCAACGGGCCACGTCAGCATCGCCTACTACCCGTGCTGCCCATTTGCAATTTACGTCTCGCTAGCGCTGCCACATTGCATTAAACTTACGTCGCCATTTCTCGGGTCGCCAGCAGTGCTTCGGCTTCTTGTTCGGCGACGCGCCGCTCCCCTTCTCCCCCCCGCATGCACGAAACGACTCGCCCTCCAACGCAGTCAGATCCCTCTTGCCGCATTTCACGGGCTCGCTGTCGAGAAGCTGAAGCGCATTGGACGGCAGAGATCCATTCGCGGCGGCAGGTGTTTCCAGCGACACCACAGCCGTCGGAACGGCGACGGTGCTCGCGTCTGCGAAGTTCAACGACAAACCTCGTACCACCGGCCTTTTCTCGCCAACGTTTCGCCACGGCGCCATTCTGACCTGCGACGCAGTAGGCAGTGCGAGGCACGGCCGTGAGTTGTGGGGCGGGGACGTGTGTTGCGGAGGCGCGGGGAAGAGGGAGAGGCGCAACGCGCAGTCCGCCTCGCGCGCTGCTTGGCGCTCGAACCCTGGCGAGATGGGCGAGGAGCGCTGAGACGTCGGCGGGGTGGGGGACGCGTCGACAAGGGGCGGAGCGAGCGAGAGGCGAAGCGAGCAGGGGGCATCCTCTTTATAATGCTCTTCGTTGTCCGCTTTGTGGTCGAGGCTCGAGTTGGCGGAAGACGACGACGAGGGGCAGGCCTTGCGGACGTGCGACACGGACGACGGTCGATCACCCGTGAACGTGGAAGGACGATCGGCCGTGAGGGGCGATGGGAGGTCGCATCCTGCTGTCGCAGGCGCTGGGCCGACGTGCCGTGGAGGGGATATTTGCAAAGATGGCGCAACCAGGTGAAACGCGGAGCGTGCACTGCAGCCTATTCGCACGTGTTGAGCCGAATTGGCGCTATTTTCTGCTCCGCTATTCACCGCTCTTCTGTTCGCCGCCCCAGTGAAGCCTGATCCGCATTGGCCTAGCCTAATGTTTACCCCGCTCCTGTTCTCGGTCTCGCTAGCGTCTACGGCGGAGGTCGCGGAGCTAGAAGGCGAGTGTCGCGGAAAGGGAATGTCCTTTTCCGCCGAACTAGATATCAGGTCCAACCCAAAGGCGGGAAGATTATCATCCGTGTCTTCCATAACACCTACCAGCACTAACTCTGGCTATCTTTCGATCAGGCGGTGAGTTCGGAAAATGAAATGGTGGAGATCAAGGGAGCTTGGTATGACGAGGCTGGCTTTGCCGCCAGTGCTGTGGCCAGGCGGCTGATTGAAAAGGCGACTGAATATCTAGCTGCAGTGCTTTTGGTGTGGAGACCTGAGGGTTCCGAACAAAAGTGCCATAACCCAAGGGTTCGCCTTTCTCTAGCCCTTGCTTTTGGTCCAGGAGCCTGATTCGCGGCGCTTGCGAGGCGTCCCACCTTACTGCGAGGAAAGGAACTAATCTGCGGCAGACAAGGAGCCCCCAGAGGCGCGTAACGCTCGCGGGTGGTTCAGCTGTGCTGGGATGAACCGTCCGTAGTCGCCGCAGCGGACACTGGATGGGAGTGAGAGACGGGAGAGTGGCGACGAAGATAGCCAAGGGAGAGGAGAAGGGAAGAGGCGCAAAATGTCAAAATGTGGGTCCGAGGCGCGCGCTGGTAATCACTGTGCAACGCACCCTGCTGCTTGCCCCGCACTCGCTGCCCTAACCTAGGGCGATATCTGAAAATGCGTGGCGCAGGTGATTTTCGCGACCTTTGGTATGGCGAAATCATGGGTTCGTCAAGCCCTCGCACGATGCAGTGCGAGTTTTCGTCAGTAGGTAATGACTGTCGCCTCGTGCTGTTCTGGTTGGCGAAGCATCGCAGAGGCGTTACACGAGCCTCAACCAAACCCCGAGTGCTGCTGATCCAGAAGGGCCATTTCGTTGATGGGGCATCGACTGCACAGCTTCGTGACTTCGCCGAGTCGCCACGAAGGTGGTGGTCCTCCAGAGCGGTTCGATGAATATGCCACGTGGAGGGCGCAACCAGCAGCCAACGAAACCCCGCCAGCACGTCAAGGCTCTGACATCTGACTGACACTTCAGGAAAATGAGAATGTACGCGATCATTGAACGCTCGCTAGCAAGACAATGCATCTACATTATTACTCTACCTTGTTATGTCAGAGTGAATGGTGTAATTCGATCTCCTCCATATACACATGCAAAAAACCTAGAAAGTTGGCGGGAAGCCTTGCCTTGAACTTGACACAAACGCGGGGAAACACACGGCTAGCGTCCTAGTCTTGGCAGTGCCAAATTCGTGAGCAATATCATGTACAGGAGGAGGTCATCATCGGGGCTGCACACCTAGCACGATAAACGCGTTGCGAGGCCGTCTTTTACCTCTTCAGATTCGACAAGTGACAGCGCGAACACCAAAATCCGCTCTTGTTTCCCAATCACATGCAGATGATCAACTCGTGGTTTCAGGGTGGTCCTAGCTTTAGAGATGAGCCCGTGTCGCTCATGGATAGCTGGCGGGCGTATGAGGCCCAGGGTGGTGGATTAGACATGGAGAGTGGCGAGGTTGCGTCGTCGTCTGGAGCAGGTGGCGGCGGATCTTCAGGAGGTGCAACAGCTAGCGGGATTCCCGGACTTAGCTTCGACGCTTTCACGCCGTATTTTCAGAACGCGTCCGATTCCGTCAATGCGACATGGTCGAGGTGAGACAGCATCTAGTTCGCGACTGGAAATTCGAATTATACCAGCTTCTAATGCGTTTTGGTAATGATGCTATTCACTTGTGGATGTCAGCACATGCGGACCTTACTGAATCATATTCCTCCCGTGACCCCGCCTCTCTCCCTCGCATACCCCTCACCCGAAACCTCCAGTGTTTCAAAGAACGTGCAGGAGTTGCCAGGAAGCATACAGAAGCAGGCGAACGTGCTGCCGTCGCGGAAAGCCCTGATGTACTTCGTGGTGGTGCTGGCGACGGGCGTGTTCTTCCTCTTCCTTGCCTTCTCCATGTTCCTCCCGGTCATTGTGCTCGCTCCTCAGAAGTTCGCTGTCTGCTTCACAATAGGCTGCCTGCTCGTGGTGGGCTCCTTCTTTGTGCTCAAAGGACCCATGGTGCAGCTCCAGAGCATGACCTCCGCTGAGGTACGCTATGCGCTGTTACCAGTGGCTGAAAGACGTTTTTTGATGCAGCATCTGGAGATGCATGGTTGAGGAGTTGGAGAGTCCTGGTATGACATCTTTTGCTTTGTCTTCATTGCTCCCCTTGCAGAGGCTCCCATTTTCGTTGTTCCTTGTTGGGAGCATGGTCAGCACAATCTACTGCTCAATGGTTCTTCACTCTTACCTGCTTTCAGTTATATCGTCAGGAGCACAGGTGCGTAGACTGACATACCCTTCTTTCAGAATATTTGTTGTGTTTCGTTTTGTGACTTCAGTTGCTGTCTGCCATAAGATTTTTCTGATTTTCCACACAATGTGTTTGGTGCCAGACTGCCAGTCTGCTGGATTCAGTTTCTTGTGTATGCTGTTTGGTTTATTGCGCTACAGGTACTTGCACTTGTTTATTATGTCGTATCTTTCTTCCCTGGCGGCACCACTGGCTTGCGCTTTCTCACATCCATGTTCACATCAGCTGCTACCAGCCTAATGAGATAATATATTTATGCTGCCAAACATTAGGAAGACATTATGTTGTAATGCCTACTGTATTTGATGTTGGAGATCAGAGTTCAATGCATGTACTGGATAACGAGGAAGGGATGAGGGTGTTGCCACGTGGTTGCGCTTGTGGTGAAAATGTCTGTTGGTGTCTGACAGCATGTCCGTGCAAGATCTGCGACGTGCGTTCGCGAGACACAACGATGCGTGGTTTCCCGTCGCTCTTGCATTTGTACTTTCGCAGTGTCCTTTGAGTGCTGGCTGGCATCAAATACAGAACTGTTACCAGTATTCATCCATCACACTCAAAGCCATTTCTCGTAGCGCTGATTCTAGGACTGATACTAGTAGTGTTTCTACGACAGGACGGTGTCAGGATATCATAAATACCAGCTGTCGAGAAGCCTCGTTGGTAAATAGCGCAGACACCTAAATTATCATCGAGCCGTGATTTTTTCCGAATCACCAAGCACTCTCAGGAGAAATTTGTGCAGGTGCCGAGCACGAAGATATCATGGCAGCCATGGGGTGTCAAGCAATGATGAAGGTGCAATACCCCCGAATGCCACAGAACTGCGAGCAATGCGAGTCCCGCTGGTGTGATTTCCTCACACGTTACCCGAATGCCGTGCATTGTCTGACTTGGATTCATCCGTCGTAGACGCAATGCTCGCGTCGTCTCAACTCCTATGTTTTCTCCTCGTTTTCCCACAATGCTTTCCCCAGTCGTTCCTCGTCAGCACCACTCTCAAGAATGGCTGCGATTCGTTTCACTCACAAGCCACCAGCCGACCAGCGTCACATGGCCGTCGCAGCTCGCCGCGTCTGGCGGTGAGAGCGGCGGCGAAGACGGAGGATGATCCGGCGGCAAAGGCGCTTCAGGCGAAGTCATTAGGCGAGCTGCGGGCGATGGCGAGGGAGAAAGGGTTGCGCGGAGATACCAAGGCAGAGCTGGTCAAGCTGCTGCTGCAGTAAGTCCATCTATTGATCCCCTCGTGCCTCCAGAAACGAACCAGCAATAAAGGTCCAGCACGTGGCAAACACGAGCTGCTGCAGTATTGTATATCGCATTCAGCAGCTCTTTACGCACGCCGGACATCTCGCTGGTTTCCTGCTGAGTGTGCCCTTGCTCTCACCCGTACCGTAACCACCTGTCATGTAACCATTTCTTTGGTAACCAACCGCAATGTAACCAACCTCGTGTAACCGCCCATCGTGTGACCCTCCTCCAGGACCCAGCCGTCCTCGTCATCCCCCGTGTATCCGTCCGCAGTGATCCCTCCCCGTGAATCGACGCACAGACCCACCACTCTAGCTCCCACCGCCGCCAGCAGCACAGCCAGCGGGGTTTCCGGCAGCAAGGGCGGCGGCAAGGGCGGGAAGGCGGAGGCGGCGAAGGCGCTGGAGGCGATGAGCACGGCGCAGCTGCGCGCCATGGCCCGGGAGAAGGGGCTCCGGGGCGACACGCGCGCCGAGCTGATTAATCTCCTCGTGTAAGGCGTAGTAATGCACTGTCATTCCAGCCCAACCACCAGACCTACTATGAGGCAGGCTGGCGCATCTTCGCTGTAGGCCACAGTGACGCATTCCCCGTTGCCGTATCCACTTTATTCTACCGCTTTTTTCTTCCTCATTATCCACTGGCCCATCCCCTCCTATCATCTCCCTTCATCTGCCCCTTCCCCTCATCCTCCCCTCGTCAGAGCCGCCCTCCCACAGTCCGCCAAGCCCACCTCAAACGCCTCGGTAATGCCGCGGCCCCTCCCCCCGTCCGCCTCGCCTGCTGCTGCAGCAGCCGCCGCAGCAGCCTCTGGGGACGGCAACGGTGCGAGCAGCAGCAGCAGGGAGTCGGAAGTGGCGGAGGCGGAGGTGGTGCTGCCACCGTTCGCCTCGGACATCCCCCCTGGCGGCATTGCCATCAGCCAAGTGCAGGTGAGGTGAAGACAGGCAGGATGGAAACTCGGAGTACGGAGATAAGGGGGGAAAGGGAGTAGGGGAGGGAGATTTGGGAGGAAGCTGGTGCATGGCTGCTCGAATGGCGTTGTATAATATTCGGGTCAGCCGTATGAGCACTTTCAGCCCACTCAGCACTCTCATCCTCGCACCTTTGCCACTCCTTGTCGTCCCTTCACCCTGAAGCAGCCTAAGGTGGGCAGTGGGGCAACGGCAAAGGAGGTGAAGGAGGCAGCAGCGGAGCTGAAGCAGGGGCAGTTCGTGCGCTCCGTGCTCATTGGCGGCTTTGGCCTCGCCCTCGTGCCTCTCGTGCTGCCTCTCGCCCCCATGAACAGACTCGTCCCAGGCTCGCCTGCTGAACAGGTACGTCTAGGAAGACTCATTTTCAAAGGGTAGTTCACCGATGTGTTCAGAAATAGTAACACAATGGAAAGCATGTGATTTAGTTCCGGCACCAGCACATAGCAGCACTGCAGCAGCAGATGCCACAAACTAAAACTTACATTTGCATTCGCCCGGCCCCCCTCACATTGCTACCAATACCAATTTTTGCATCCGGGTTCTATCCATCCCTCCTGCTTCCATCAGCTGGCAGCGCAGCTAGGGGAGGAGGCGACAGTGCTGCTCAACTCACTGCTCGACACGCAAGCTGTCACAGTGAATCAGCTGCAGGCGCTCATGCCTCTCATCTCGCCAGACCTGGACCCCACCACGCGGGCTGCCAGAGCTGCTTGGTTCTGTCAGCAGGTGCCTCCAGCTGCTCGCTCGGAACAGGCGGAGAAATTCTGCAAAACTGTCGCTCAGATTGGCATTCGAGCAGCTGCTCAGTGATTGATTGCCTTGCTGGAAAAGGGCCTGCTGGAAGGTGATCCGCGGTTTGGTCAGTCAATTGTGTGGACATCGGGACTTCTTTTCCGGCAACAATCGTCAGGGACTGACCTTTTGTTATGATACATTCTTGTCCGGTTTGCGAAGTGATGCTTTCAATCGTTGACCCACTTCCTAAGTTCCTGAGGCTGAGGTTGACAAGATGGTCGTGGATTGGGACGCATCAGCATTCGGAAGCCATTTTTAAAATCACGCAGCCTTCCTGCGCGGAGTTCAAATTGACGCTAAACACCCAATGCTTGAATGTCTTTACTACCGGTAGAAGCAACGCTCGTGCTTAGCACCTCTTGGTACTGTGACAGTTGTTATTACCGTATAATGTTTCTCTTTAATCACCTTCCCTTCCACCAGCAGTTCTAGGTTGTACTGGTCCTTATTTCCTGGGTGAATAAAGGAGAGCTACCATGATAAGAATATGCTGAGTGATGATGCGATAGTGTTTGTTGTACCATATTGTGTTCTGAGTGTCGGTCCAATTACCTAGAAAGATGACTGTAAATACCAGTAGCTCATGACTGAACGTTCTGTGTTACTGATCTTTGGGTATGGGCCAAGCAGGCATTTGGCGTGTGGATGTGCCACCATGGCACATGCTCGGAGTTGGAAAGCT
The DNA here is from genome assembly GCA_948144175.1 of Closterium sp. NIES-65. NCBI lineage: Eukaryota > Viridiplantae > Streptophyta > Zygnematophyceae > Desmidiales > Closteriaceae > Closterium > Closterium sp. NIES-65. Next base: position 207,568 of record CANXME010002216.1, read on the forward strand.
GGTCGCCGTTCATTGTGTGGATGCCGTTCGTGGCGCTGGAGAGGACGAAGGTCACGCACTGCGAATCTGAAGCATCGCCAGAAGCCACATCGCATAGTAAGCACGTGGAGGAGGCTGACTGTGAACCTGTTTCACCAATCCCGTCATCAAGGAAGAGCCACATCATCTGATGTCGCGCCCAAAACAGAGGCAAAACATGCGGCGTCCTTGCACCTTAGCGCACGAGGAATCCATACCATCTCCACTTGTGTCTATTCACTGCTGCGTTGCGCGATTGCCGATCACCACCGGTGCACCACCGACTTCGGGAAATGGCGGAAGAACGAAACGCACCAACCAACCAACCGTCGGTGGAGGTCCAACCTGCTTGGGCTGTGTCAGCTCAGCAAGTGCGTGTGCGCTTGCCCATTGCACGAGTGCGCTGGCGTACAGCAAAGCCCAGCTGAGATCCCCTCGGAAACGCAGAACCGTCCCTCACCGAGCAGAATGCTATCCCACCCAAGACAGCGCTGCGACCGCTTCACTTTGGCGCAACTTTCTGGCCTTGTTGCGAGGGCACACCACCTCAGATCCTCCTCTTGTCTAGAATTCCATCTCAATACATCGGACCCTCCACTCCTCCGTCCACCTCTTTCCCCAGCCAACCCGCCACAACCTCCTCATGCCCCCTGCTGATGGATGAGCTGACAGTTCAGGTAGCTCGCACACAATTTCGCAGATTGCACTCTTTCCATCACTCCACACTCATATCTCTCTACCTGACTAAAATCGGTCCCCAGTGCACTTCAGTTCGCCGGGACGTGTAAAGATTTTCACACGCTTTCGATCACTCGAAGATATGGAGTGCTCAGATGCTTTGCGTTTATCAGTAGGGAGAAATCTAACGCTTGGGCCTTCATGGCAAACCCAACCAGATGGCTCTGACTCAAGGTAGCGATAACCATATCTCCGCTGCCAAAATTCGCATTTGTTTCAGCATCTTGTAGCCTGCTTTCGCTGGTGGCGATAACCTAATCTCCCCCCTGGTGACATTTTGTTCGAATCGTTTCAGAAGTGGAGGAGCTGGTTACGGTCGTCAAATAGAGAAGGATAGTGTGGTTGTCAGAAAGAGGTGAGTTCCAGACTTATCGCACCTTATTCATGCAAAGCTTCCCCGTTGAGATTTACGGTTATTGATCTAGGTTACCTTTTTTGGCGTGCAGGCTTCGAGAAGAATCTGCGAAAGACCTGCTATGCACGAAAGCAAGTCGCGAGAAAATGCGACGTGATCGCTTGAACGACAGGTTGGTGTGCGACGCGAGAATCTCGTTCATATGTTTTTTTCGCCTCAACTAGGATGCTGGCCTTATTGCAAAAAGGATCAAGCCAACTGACTCAATGTATTATGTGGTGCAGATTTCTTGAGTTGGGGAAGGAGCTCGACCCGGATCTGCCTCCTAAGACGGACAAAGCCGTGATCCTGAACGACACAGTGAAGCTTCTGACCCGATTGAAAGAAGAGGCGATTGCCCTGACAGAAGGCAACCGGCAACTACGTGACCAGATAAAGGAACTAAAGGTAGTTCCCGGGCTTCTTCCTATTTCGCCGTTTGTTTACCTTCTTCTGTGCATGTATTTTACAAGATGCAAGAATTGCTCTTAAAGAAGGCATTTATTGAGTATTGCCCTTTTTGTATGCCTCCACACCGTTCTCCCCTGTCTGCCGTGCAGGTCGAGAAGTCGGAGCTTCGCGAGGAGAAGTCACGGCTGAAGGCTGAGAAGGACGCGTTGCAAGGGAAACTGCATTCGTTGCCCGTCCCCGCCACTGGTTGCTTCACATCCCAGGCAGCAGCAGCAGCAGCATCAGCCGCACTGCAAGCTGCAGCAATGGCGGCGTTTTCTGGTCAAATCACAGCCAAACCAGCAGACTACAACCCTGTGTTTTCTGTGCCTCCGCCTCCCATGGACCCAGCGGATCAAAACACAGGCATGTGGCAATGGTTGCCCCCCAATGCTGCTGACATCTCAAGGGATCATATTCTTCGCCCTCCTGTTGCTTGAAAGCATGTGTGCATCAGGTGATTTCACATGGTGCTCCATGCATCGCTTACGGCATGAGCCATGCCATGCCACAGCACACAATGATTTCTTTGCACGAGCTGGATGCAATGCAAGTTGCACTTCCAAGTGCAGCTGACCAAGGTCAAAGCAAGCAGGGGGGCCATTGAGTCTGCTCTCATAAAGGAGATGGTGCTGTGTGCCAAGCTCTCCTTGCAGTTTTTGCAGTTCTCAATGTCACATGCCATCTGCTAGTACATACTGCAGGGCAAGCTATATCATCACTAAGTTAGGAAGAGTGGACAGGTACATAGTCAGGTGCATGTTATCACATCTGCGTTTGCATTACTGTAGCTGCACTGCAAGTGTACATTTGAAGAGCAATTTTTTTCTGTCGCTAGCAGAATGTGCAATTTAACACAAAGCAAGCATCCTCCGCCTGTACACTACACAACCTCATGCTACCTCACCTCAGCCAAAACAAGTTGTCAAAAACCTACCCTACGTTTCGCAACTACTTTAATCCAACTTTTGAGACTACGTAGCCTCATTGTCTCACACTTCACAAGCATTATCCTCACACTCTAATGAACCCCACCGCGAAGAGACCCTCTTGCATGGAAACTCCGGCTTCTTGAGACTGGAAGGGGAATACGGGAAACAAATAATGGAATACTGTACGTTAGTTGTTGAAAAAAATAGAGGCACCATGCGGCACAGCACTGGGATTGCCGTAGTGAAATGGTATGGCAAGGAGCGTGGCAAGGTCAGCGCAGGTACCTGCGGTTGACGATGTTGTGCAGGCGGCACATGTACTGCTCCAGCTCCCCCCTTGAACCTGCCTGGGGAGGGTTGGCCCTGGAATGGAGGAAACAATAGAAAAACAGGAAGCACAGAAGGGGCTTAGTAAAGACAGTCTATACAGGGACGAAGGTGATTACAGTGTGTCAATGTGATACGCGTGAGTAAAGCGGGCATGGAAATACATAAAAACCTCACTTGACTATCTTTTGAAAGTGGTAGGAGCAGATTTTGCAGGGGTAGACGCGGGCAAGGAGAGTCACCTGCAGGAGGAGTGAAGAACAGGAGAATGAATGGTGACAGGTGAGAGATGAGAGGACAAGATGGTTGATCACAGGCATGGATGCAACCAACTGCATATATGTGCCTACAAAGAAGCATGCCCACAGGAAGAAACGTATTCAATTAAGAAAAAACAATCCAGAGCAGCCACGACCATGCAAAAGGAAGAGAGAGCGGAGAAGCATGCGAGAAAACAGTTTGTTGCCGCAAATCTCACGAATTCCCTGGCGTCCTTCTGTTGCTGCTTGCTTGGCTTCTCTGGAAACTGCAGGACGACCAGAAAGTGGGGGAGGAGGAACAGGGGAGTTTGTGGAGGTATGCACATTGCAAATGTAAGTCGCCATGTGTGAATGGACTGAGCTCCGCAGAACAACTTGCCAGATGACCTTCACAGGCTGAGCGAAACTCCCTCACAGGCGCTCTGCCCCCACCACCCTCGCTTTTCTACACCCCTCTTCACCTCTCCCGCACCTGAGCCGCCAGCGTGTGCAGAAACGTCCACGTGGCGCGCCCCAGCTCCTCCTTGGTCGCTGGGCCCGCCTCCTGTGCTGCCTGGTGGAAGAGGGGAATTGGCGCCAAGTGACAGTGGGAGTGAGGGGAGGGTCAGTCAGCAGCCATGGTCATGCCAATTCAGATGCTCATGGACCTGGAATTATGCACCATGCATGCGGATTCACCAGAGAATGAAAGTCAAGGTGTGGGCCTGCGTGGGGGCAAGGCGCAGCAGCACACATGAAACAGCAACGACACCGCTCCCTTGACCCAACAGGGTGGCACCTTCTTGAGGAAGTCCGGAGCAGGACCCGCCCACTCCTCCGCGCCGTCCGCGCCCATCCTCACCCCGCCCGCCTGCTGCTGCCTCTGCTGCCCCGCCTGCCGTCGCCCACCCGGGCTGCTCACCACAACCGCACCAGCACGAGCACCACCAGCACTACTAGCACTACTAGCAGCGGCAGCAGCAGCAGCAGAGGAAAGGGAAGAGCCGTCGGCGGCGAGAGGGGAGGGCGGAGGGGGCCGCAGGAGGGCCGCGAGGGCGCCGTCATCATCTTCGTCGTAGTTGTCATCGTTGATGTAATCCAACTCCTGCTCAGAAACACACAGAGAGAGCGTTACAGCGGGTTACATTGTAACGCGAATGGAACCGGCAGGCGCGAGGAAGTGAGGGATAGTGGTGGGATGGGAAAGGAGAGGAGAGCCGCGCAACCTCGAATCTCCGTCCGTCGCGTGCCTTGAGCGCACTCCCAGCCAGCACCGCGCCTCCCTCGCGCCTTCCCCTGCCTCTCTCGCTGTCCACGTCAGCCTCCGCCCCACTCACGCGCTGCCTGCCTGCGTACGTCGCTTCCATCGCGCGCGACAGAGACGTTCGAATCGTCGGCAGCTGATTCCGTCGCGCGTCCGTCGCCGACCCGTCACCGTCGTACGCTTTATTAGACACCAGAACTAATCCTTCGTTATTCCCATCAGCGGCAGGAACTCTACGCCGTCTGGGTGCCTTAGGCTCTAAAACAACCTCTTTGGGTCTCCCGCCGCTGATAACGGTCTGCAGAGCTCTAAGCCGATCGGGCAGCCGAAATCCACCAGCCTGCCCGTCAGCGGCCTGACCTCTCCGGTCGACTCCCGCGATGGAGGCGAGGGGTAGGGGGAACGGCACGGGGTTGCGACGAGCAGCGTCGAAGCGAGCCACGGCGCCGTGCCAGCCGCGCTCCACTCCCTGGCTGAGCTCCGCCGCGCTCCTTGCGACGAAGCCCTGCAGCTGCGAGAATGTCTCGTCAACAGGAGCCATGGCGTACCTTTCACAGGATTTCACGGCTCATAAGCTGCACTAACGAGTGATTGTAAGAGCTGCGTGTTGATTGTCCATTCAGGGAACCCTAATGAACGATGATAGCAGGCTCCAGGTTGCTTCGCTATACGATGCACCGATACTTATGGTATACTATTGTGTACATAAACACAAACTGTGCTACGGAACAACTTGATCCAAGTTATGCGGAAAGTTTGACAGACACGCAATTCAAATTGTCAGTGTCATGCGAACTTTGCAGAATATGTCGGCGCGAGTGGCGTGATGCTCTTTCGAAGTGTCAGTCTAGCAATTCAAGCGGTGGATCCTGCCAGCACAGCATGACAGCGATGCACCCACCCTGACTCCAAAAGTCGGAAAGGTTGCGTGGCGCTGCGTTGGCTGGGACAACCTGCAGCCCCCACCAATGCGCTTTGCAATCCCCAAAGTTGGATAATCCGCATCGTCATGAATCATGAAGAGCTTGTGAACGTTTATTCTTCATTCTGATCAGCACAGCTACCAACATCCTGTCGCGTTGTATTCCATAGCTTCTATTTGCCACAATTCCTGAAGCTTGTGCTGAATTTTGGCCTCAGAAAACGTGTATTAGCAATGACTTCCGTCACAGTCCTAGCGTCACTGAGTTCGGCGTCTCTTGCGGTGGCCGCCAAGACTTCATCGTTATCATACTCTCGACTGGAAAATCAAGGCGGCGTGACTCCACGTCTGGTCAAGCTGAGAAAACGTACCAATGGCTTGATTCCCTTACAGAAACGACGGCTAGTCGTTAAAAGAAATGCTCTTCCAAACAATTTTGATCACCCGGGTCAGCAGCCAGTGGCTAAAGAACGAGAATCCACGATATGTGCAGCGGCTGCTGCCGGAGTTGGTCTCATCCCGCATTCTGAAGGGTGAGCATGGCCACTGACGAGTCTTCCGTTGTAAGTTCTGCGAATGTTATTAACAATTGCTCCTTGCACCACTTTAACAGATTGTTGGACGCAATCCAGAGCATTCCAGAACGATATCCAAGCCTCGCAACAGCTACACTTTTCTTCTTCTGGTGAGCCGACATTCGAATCGTCAAGTAACTGGTAGACTGTTTGTAGACTGGTATCATGAGAAATTTGTCATGTGTATGCGCAGGTACTTTCTCAACGTAATCTTCAACATATTGAACAAGGAGATATACAACTACTTTCCGTATCCATAGTGAGTGTTATTTCGTAATTACCTCACATGGTTTTTAACGCGAATGTACATGCCTGACTTGCAATGCGTGCAACGGAGCTTTAGAGCCAATTAGATATCCGCTCTGAGCATTTGCTTGTGTTCATGTGTATGATTGTTCTCTCGTTTTCCCGTCAGCTTTGTGTCTGCAGTTCATTTAACAGTTGGAGTCGTTTATTGTTTAATCTCTTGGGCTTTGAGACTTCCCAAGCGTGCTGTGAGTAGTTGTCAATTCTGTTCTTAGACAGCTCACTCCTTGTAATATTGACGGTTTTTTTCCACCTGCAGCCGATTGACAAGGGCATGCTTGTGCTACTCGCGCCGGTCGCATTCTGCCACGCGCTTGGCCATGTTATGACCAACGTGTCATTTGCAACAGTGGCTGTGTCCTTCACACACACGATTAAGTGTAAGCTTTTCTGTCTTGGGAGCATCGGCCAGCGTACTTGGTTGATTGGCTAACAGCTTGACAAAACGGGCTTGTTTGTCGTGCAGCCCTGGAGCCATTTTTCAACGCGGCTGCATCCCAGTTTGTCCTCGGCCAGAATGTGCCACTTCCTCTGTGGATGTCTCTCCTCCCTGTTGTCCTTGGTGAGTGCCTGGCTTTACGTTTCTAGTCCCTTGGTTCCTTTCATCAAACTGACAGCTTTGTATTTCTTACTTCAGGTGTTTCCCTGGCATCCGTGACTGAGTTGTCCTTTAACTGGACTGGCTTCCTTACTGCAATGACCTCTAACATTGCCTTCACTTACAGAAATGTTTTTTCCAAGAAAGCAATGGTGAGCTTCCTGTTTGTAAAGATTTTTTCGGTGTGCGCCATTCGAAGGGGTATCTTATTCATTTCTTACCAATGTTCCAGGTTGGAATGGACAGCACAAATCTCTACGCTTACATTTCCATCCTCTCCCTTCTCTATTGCATCCCTCCTGCCATTCTGGTACGTACGAAGTCTCTGTGGCCGTACTTCCCTCTTGCACTTTTTTGCTGATTGATTTTTGGTCCTTCTCGCAGATGGAAGGCCCCAAGCTCCTTGCTGGGGGGTTCACAGATGCAATCGCCAAAGTTGGCTTGACCAAATTTCTGAGTGACCTGTTCTGGGTCGGAGTGTTCTATCACTTGTACAATCAGGTGATTGGGGCTTACCTTGTTTGCTCCTTTTCAGCATTGTTTCGGAACTGACCTCCCAACCTTCGTTCACTGCAGCTTGCAACAAACACCCTTGAGCGTGTCTCACCACTTACCCATGCTGTGGGGAATGTCCTCAAGCGTGTCTTTGTTATAGGGTTTTCAATTATCATCTTTGGTAAGTTGCAAGTTGATATGAGAACGGCTGTTGGGCTCCATTTTTGTCCTGTAATAATCACTCACTTCTACTGCTATCTCTACCCTTTTCAGGAAACACCATCTCACAGCAAACTGGCATTGGAACAGCTATTGCTATTGCCGGGGTGGCTGCATATTCATTCCTGAAGGCTCGAGAACAAGAGGTAAATTGTTTTTTCCTGTGCTGTGAAGGCATTGCACCGTTTTCCATGCATTCCTGACGCTGCTACCGTACCTGTTCCCTCGCAGAAACGTGCTCACTCCTGAGCTCTACCTGCCCACCGTGGTCTGCAAATGGTCTACATAGTTCTTCTGTATATTGTTGCTCACGTTTGTGTGTGTGTGTGGGTGGGGGGGTGGGGGGAGGGGGGGAGTTCTTGTACTGGGTAGATTAGGCTGTGCTTAGGAGCAGGGTGCTGCCAATTTTGAATTCAGTAAAAGAATTGGCCCAATGTAGATCGATTCCTTCCCTGCATAAAGCCCTCACAACTTGTAGATCTGCCAGAGTTTAGAATGCAGATTCGGCCAGTTGCACACACATGAAGAAGACAGTGAACACTGCAATAAAGGCATGAAATGTACACCCGCGTGCCTTTCTTTACTCACACATTCTTTATCTACCCATCTAACTCACCACTTCAACAGCACCATATCGTAGGTAGGAGGTGTTACGTGGATGCTTTAAACAGCAATGAGAACTTGGAGTTTGGGGTGAGCAAAAGGTTTTTAGGATCACCATCTTCAACCTGTGACAGCCAAGCTCAACAGAAACAGCTTAAGTCAGTCCACACCACAACAACTGCAACATTTAAAGGATGACAAACATAACATTGTAAGGATAGCACTGTTTACGTACAAGGGCGCCAGACTCAAAGATGAGGACACGTCGGAGGGAGAGTAGTGACGAGACTCGGTGCGCAATGGTGATGGTGGTGACGCCATGGAACTCCCGAGCTATAGTGGCATGCATGAGTGCACTCGTGGCAGCATCAATGTTGGCCGTGCACTCGTCCAAACAGAGCACCTGCAGAGAAACAGTAGTGGAATCTTGTAAGACAGAAAACGGGCACTAACAAAAGAATTGAGAAGAGAGGGGCATTCACACTCACATGCCATTTATTTGCCATGCCCGTTCCTGCCATACCTTGGATTTTCTGAGCATAACTCGAGCCAGGCACAGCAGCTGCCGCTCTCCTAGTGACAGCCCCCCTGCCGCCCCACCCACCATGGCATCCAGCCCTCCCAGCCGCCCCACTGCTGCGTCGAGATGGCACTTCCTCACAGCATCCCACAATGCCACGTCAGCATGCCTTCCCTCGGGATCCAGATTGTCTCTGGCACAGCAGGCCGTGAAATCAATGGAAGGTGTGAAGACAAGAGAGGACATCAGAGGAAGAATAGAACTGCATGCTTGAATGGACAGTGCACTAGGGAAGGAGAAAGCAAGAGAGAATATGTGGAAACGAAGGTTAACTTGTCATTGACTTGACAGGAAACTGGCCGGGCAGCACATGCAAGGCATAGTATTTGCCTGACTTGGACTGGTCATACCGGATAGGGGCGTGGAAGATGAGTGGCGTCTGTGGAATGATGGCGAGGGCAGTGCGCAGGCAGGAGAGGCTGACATGGGCAGTGTTGACGCCATCAATGAATATGCCACTGGCCCTGCTGCTACTGCTCGTGCTGCTGCTGGTTGTGGCGGTGGTGGCAGAGGCCAGGGTGAGGGGTCGCAGGCGGAAGAGGGCGGCCAGTAGGGACGACTTGCCTGCCCCTGTGCGACCCGCTATGCCCACCTGACACGCAGAGAGGTGCAGAGCGGTACGGAGAAAAAGAAGGATATGGTAGGAAAAGACAGGATCACCGGAAGGCTGCGAGCACTGGTCATGCACTCTCAGGAGTCCAACAGGCATGAATGTCCAGCCTGAGCATGGATCTTCTGAAAGGTACACCCGACAATATACTGTGTAAGTATGCTTCAAGTGAGTATACAATTGGAGCATGACTGACACAACAAGAGGTGCTTGGTCTGACGGCAGCTCACCTGAGAGCCGCCCGGAATGACAAAGGAGACGTCTGAGAGCACAAGAGGCAGCCCCACCCGGTACGCCATGCTCACACGCCTCAACTCCACCCGCCCCTCCCTTGGCCATTCCCCCACTTCCCCTCCTCCTGCGGCCGCCCCCCCTTCTCCTCCGGCATGTGCGCCCTTCCATGCACCCTCCCCGCCTTGCCCTTGTGCGCCAGGGATGGGGCTCAGGCCAAGGGCGTCTGGTTCGTGCTGCAGATCCAGGTACTGATGGCGGGCGGGGGAGTGTGAAGGTGGGCGGGGGATGGACAGGCGACGGGGGATGGGGGAGATCAGCCAGTGTAGGCAAGCAAGGGCGCAAGCAGCTGGTGATGGGGAGGTTTGTGGGAAGTGACGGGTCAGCAGCAGCAGGCGGGGATAAAGATCTCTGCTGCACCACAGAGCATGACGCAACGCCTGCCCCTCCCACACACTTCACCCCTTACATGCACCTCCCCTGCACCCACCCCCCATCTCCCTTCCCAACCCCCCCTTCCCCCGGCATCAGCCCCGCCCCTCCTCACCTCCAGCACACGCTCCACAGCAACCAGGTCTTTACCTGTGCTGGTGAGGCAAGTAAGTGTGTTGTGTTGAGAGCAGCACACTGTGACATCACGCTCCCCATCTCCTTGTCCCCTCACATCCCACCTCCAAATCCTTCCTTCTTCACCCCCGCCCCTCACTCACCTCCAGCACGCGCTCCACAGCCACCATGTCCTTCTCGGTGTCGGCGAGGGAGGTGAGCGTGCCGTTGAGCAGAGACACTATGGGCAGCGCATATGCCAGTGCCAGACCCAGCTGAGGGATGGTAGGAGGGATGGGGACGAGTATGACACAGTGTGCAGGGTGCAAGAACAACGGGAGATAGCAGGAGTCCAAACGGCAGCAGTGCTGATGGCAGCAGAGCAGACAGCACTGCTTCGGATACACGTACCAGCCCAGGCGAGACTGCTTCGGATACACGTACCAGCCCAGGCGACACTGCTTCGGATACACGTACCAGCCCAGGCGAGACTGCTTCGGATACACGTACCAGCCCAGGCGAGACTGCTTCGGATACACGTACCAGCCCAGGCGAGACTGCTTCGGATACACGTACCAGCCCAGGCGAGACTGCTTCGGATACGCGTACCAGCCCAGGCGAGACTGCTGCTGTTGTGGCCGCGGCAGCTCCGAAGAGGAGGCGAGGGGCGGAGAGCATGAGCGAGAGCAGCGACCGCAGTGCGGCGATCGTGCTGCTCATCGCTGGCAAGCTGCTGAGACCCTTCAGCAACTCACGTGCCCGTGCACTGGTTGCAACACCTGATAGAACACCTGACCATGTGCCTGACCATGCGTTGGGACATGCTGCCAGGCGAGCAGCTGGCGAGAGCCAGAGAGCTGATGCCCCATCAGCTTGCGACGAGGAGAAGTGGTGGGAGACAAAGGGGAGGGCGGGGAGGGAGAGGGATAGGAGGGGTGGGAGGAGGAGTGATGTGTTGATGGGGAGAAGGAGGGTGTGGGCCGACGCTGGGTCGGACAGGAGAGTGAACGAGGAGGAGGTGTTGTTGCTGTAAGGGAACAGCAGGTGTGGTGTGGGCGTGGGCAAGTGAGGGGTGGCAGGGGCGGGTGGAAAGGCTTGGTGCACGGTGCTGCTTGGTAGTGAGTGGTTGAGAGGCGAGTGGATTCGAACCAAGTGGTTCGAATGTGAGACATTGGGCAAAGAATGGGTGGTCATGATGCCGGTGACACTAACGAATGTCACCACCACTGCTGCCATCAGCTGCACACGCAAGGAGGGAGGCAGAACAACGAGGGAATAAGAAAAGTGTGAATTGAAGTAACCCATGCGGGATGGGTCGAATACAAGCAATACGCGGAGATGAGGGAGCATGACGCGTGCCAGGAACAATTGCAGCATGGTGCACATGACAAGGGAAAGGTTGGCCCGACAGGAAGTCGCGATGGCTTGCGTGTGAGTGAGTGGTTAGCGAGTGAGTGGTTAGCGAGTGAGTGGTTAGTGAGTGAGTGGTTAGCGAGTGAGTGGTTAGTGAGTGAGTGGTTAGTGAGTGAGTGGTTAGCGAGTGAGTGGTTAGTGAGTGAGTGGTTAGTGAGTGAGTGGTTAGCGAGTGAGTGGTTAGTGAGTGAGTGGTTAGCGAGTGAGTGGTTAGCGAGTGAGTGGTTAGCGAGTGAGTGGTTAGCGAGTGAGTGGTTAGCGAGTGAGTGGTTAGCGAGTGAGTGGTTAGCGAGTGAGTGGTTAGCGAGTGAGTGGTTAGTGAGTGAGTGGTTAGTGAGTGAGTGGTTAGCGAGTGAGTGGTTAGTGAGTGAGTGGTTAGTGAGTGAGTGGTTAGCGAGTGAGTGGTTAGCGAGTGAGTGGTTAGCGAGTGAGCGAGTGAGTGAGTGAACGCGTGAGCGAGTGAGCGAGGGAGAGAGGGAGAGAGGGGGAGAGGATGACCTGCAGGCGAACAGAGAGCCACTGCGAGGCAGCCATCTCAGAGAAGGACGCGTGCTGGCTGGCCGACATGAGGGCCACTGCTCCACGCATCACGTGCTCCTGAGACACAGCGGGGGGGAGCAAACAAGAGGAGGGAACAAGAGGAGAAAACTTTTGAGGGAAATTTTGAGGGAACAAGAGGTGGGGAACAAGAAGGGGGAAACAAGGAGGGGGAAACAAGAAGGGGCGGGAACAAAAAAAGGGTGCGAGCATGGGATGGGAGTCATCAAGGGGGGTCGAAATTAATCTGGGGGGGTCGTCGTTAATCCGGAGGGGTCTAAGTTAATCTAGGGGGGTCTAAGTTAATCCAGGGGGGTCTAAGTTAATCCGGGGGGGTCTAAGTTAATCCGGGGGGGTTTAAGTTAATCCGGGAGGGTCTAAGTTAATCCAGGTGGGGGTCTAAGTTGATCCCGGGGGGTCTAGGTTAATCCAGGGGGGTCTAAGTTGATCCGGGGGGGGTCTAAGTTGGTCCGGGGGGGTCTAAGTTAATCTGGGGGGGTCTAAGTTAATCCAGGGGGGTCTAAGTTAATCCGGGGAGGTCTAAGTTAATCCGGGGGGGTTCTAAGTTAATCTACGGAAGTCTAAGTTAATCCGGGGGGGTCTAAGTTAAATTGGGGGGGTCTAAGTTAATCCGAGGGGGTCAAAGTTAATCCGGGGGGGTCAAAGTTAATCCGGGGGGGTCTAAGTTAATCCGGGGGTGTCTAAGTTAATCCCGGGGGGGTCGACGTTAATCCAGGGTGTTGTTCATCCGGGGGGGAGCAGAACCACCTGAGCATGGAAGGCGCGGATGGTGGGTGCGCCGTGCAGCAGCTGCGAGAATGCAGCATACACGGGCGAGCGCGCTGCACTGTCCAGCCGGCGCAGCTCCCGTGATGACTGGCGGTACAGATGCTGCGAGGAGGTATGAGTGGGGAGCGATAACAGGCGAGGAGAATGGTAAGGAGGAGAGTGACCAGGAAGGATAGTCTTTAGGATGCACGTGGACAGATGAGGGATGACCAATGAGGAGCAAATAGAATGCTGAGGTTGAAATGAGGACTGAAAAAGGATAGAGTGTCGGGATGCAAGGGGCTTGCCTGAATGATAGAGTAGATGTAGGTGAGAGGCAGCAGGAGAAGCAGAAACGTCCACTGCAGGTGGAAAGAGGGGAGGGGGGAGGCAGAACGAAGGTACGAGTCACACGAGTGGATATGGGAAGGTGTGATGAGAGAGAAGAGGACGGAAAAGGCACTCCAGAAGGCTCGGCCCAACGTGGAACACTGGGGCGAGTAGGCACTAGAGGCTTGAAGCTCGTGTGAGAACAGTGAAGCACACCTGAACAGCAGCTTCCGTGTGTTGAGCATCGCACCTGAACAGCAGCTTCCGTGTGTTGAGCATCGCACCTGAACAGCAGCTTCCGTGTGTTGAGCATCGCACCTGAACAGCAGCTTCCGTGTGTTGAGCATCGCACCTGAACAGCAGCTTCCGTGTGTTGAGCATCGCACCTGAACAGCAGCTTCCGTGTGTTGAGCATCGCACCTGAACAGCAGCTTCCGTGTGTTGAGCATCGCACCTGAACAGCAGCTTCCGTGTGTTGAGCATCGCACCTGAACAGCAGCTTCCGTGTGTTGAGCATCGCACCTGAACAGCAGCTTCCGTGTGTTGAGCATCGCACCTGAACAGCAGCTTCCGTGTGTTGAGCATCGCACCTGAACAGCAGCTTCCGTGTGTTGAGCATCGCACCTGAACAGCAGCTTCCGTGTGTTGAGCATCGCACCTGAACAGCAGCTTCCGTGTGTTGAGCATCGCACCTGAACAGCAGCTTCCGTGTGTTGAGCATCGCACCTGAACAGCAGCTTCCGTGTGTTGAGCATCGCACCTGAACAGCAGCTTCCGTGTGTTGAGCATCGCACCTGAACAGCAGCTTCCGTGTGTTGAGCATCGCACCTGAACAGCAGCTTCCGTGTGTTGAGCATCGCACCTGAACAGCAGCTTCCGTGTGTTGAGCATCGCACCTGAACAGCAGCTTCCGTGTGTTGAGCATCGCACCTGAACAGCAGCTTCCGTGTGTTGAGCATCGCACCTGAACAGCAGCTTCCGTGTGTTGAGCATCGCACCTGAACAGCAGCTTCCGTGTGTTGAGCATCGCACCTGAACAGCAGCTTCCGTGTGTTGAGCATCGCACCTGAACAGCAGCTTCCGTGTGTTGAGCATCGCACCTGAACAGCAGCTTCCGTGTGTTGAGCATCGCACCTGAACAGCAGCTTCCGTGTGTTGAGCATCGCACCTGAACAGCAGCTTCCGTGTGTTGAGCATCGCACCTGAACAGCAGCTTCCGTGTGTTGAGCATCGCACCTGAACAGCAGCTTCCGTGTGTTGAGCATCGCACCTGAACAGCAGCTTCCGTGTGTTGAGCATCGCACCTGAACAGCAGCTTCCGTGTGTTGAGCATCGCACCTGAACAGCAGCTTCCGTGTGTTGAGCATCGCACCTGAACAGCAGCTTCCGTGTGTTGAGCATCGCACCTGAACAGCAGCTTCCGTGTGTTGAGCATCGCACCTGAACAGCAGCTTCCGTGTGTTGAGCATCGCACCTGAACAGCAGCTTCCGTGTGTTGAGCATCGCACCTGAACAGCAGCTTCCGTGTGTTGAGCATCGCACCTGAACAGCAGCTTCCGTGTGTTGAGCATCGCACCTGAACAGCAGCTTCCGGTGCATGTGTTGAGCATCGCACCTGAACAGCAGCTTCCGTGTGTTGAGCATCGCACCTGAACAGCAGCTTCCGTGTGTTGAGCATCGCACCTGAACAGCAGCTTCCGTGTGTTGAGCATCGCACCTGCGTGCACACTAGCAGCAGCCCATTCTGTCTCACCTGCGTGTACAGCAGCAGAGCGGCGATGCCAGCGAGGCTGAAGGAGTTGGCGAGGAGGATGTTGGCGATGAACGGCAGCGAGTCATCCACCGTGTACAGATCCGAGGAGAACCTGGTGCAGTGCGGTTAGGAGCGGTACGAGTGAGGAGGGAGGAGTGGGATGGGGTGGGATAGGGGGTGGGGAAAATCTGATGCCTCAACAGTTGTTCACTGTGAACAGATTTGAGGAGAACCTGGGAAGGTGCGGCTGGGGGGGGGTGTGAGTTAGGAGGGAGTGTAAGGAAGGGAGATGGGTGCAGGGTGGGGCGGGCAGGGTTGTGAGCTTGGGGATTCGGCCCCCTCATTCACCAGTCCCCTAGCACCAACCACCCAGGCACTGGTTGAGGATGCAGCCTGAGGGGCTGGCATGAAATCAAAATAGGCGAGTGGTGCACCCGCAAGAGCAGCCAGCAGGTCACCAAGCACGCGGTGGGCTGCCAACATGCCGCCCCGCGCGGTGTTGTCTCACTGGCACCACGCGCACACTCACCAGCAGCGGTGTTGTCTCACTGGCACCACGCGCACACTCACCAGCAGCGGTGTTGTCTCACTGGCACCACGCGCACACTCACCAGCAGCGAGCAGCTCGTGATGCACGCGGTGGGCTGCTGTCATGCCTTTAAAACAATCTCACTAGCACGCGGTCATGTCTCACTAGCACCACAAACTCACTCACCTGTTGAGTATGCGGCCAGACGGGTTAGTATCAAAGAAGGCCAGGGGCGCGCGCACAACAGCAGCAAGCAACTCGTGGTGCACGCGGTGGGCTGCTGTCATGCCGGCACGTGCGAAGGAGAAGGCGCGGAGGAGCGTGAGCAGCGAGTTGAGGAGAGCGATGAGGGTGAAGAGCCGCAGGTAGAAGGCGTTTGTTGCTGCCTCTGAGTGGGGGGCTGGGAGGCCAGGTAGAGAGGGCAGCGGAGAGAAGGCAGAGATGGGAAGGAACGGAGATGCAATGCAATCCCCATGGCCCCATGCGGTGGCTCCAAGCAGTGCACACACACAACACGATGAGCTAGCACCCTAACACAAATGACAGCTGCACCGCTGCTCACCGTGCTGCACAGCGTCGGTCCAGAGGGAGAGCGTGACGTCAGCAGCATTGCGGGAGCCCTGCATGAGCGCCAGGCTCGCCAGCACCAGCGCCAGCAGCGGCCACCCCACCGCTGCACAATACCTCCTGTGATGGGGGTCACACAAAATGGGGGAAGGAGGGGAAAGCGACAAGAGGGCAGGGGCGGCTGCTTAAGTTGATGGCAGGAGGGGTTAACTTTGCATTTGAGAGTATTTGCATGCACCACTGGGAGGGGCGGCAGAGAGGGCTAAGAGCATCGGCACACACCGGTACACGGAGAGCCGCACCGATCCCGCCTCCCTCCTTTCCTCCTCCTCTAACGCTGCACCCGCCTCCTGCCCCTTCCCCTCGCCGCTGCAGCCCCGGGCTTCCATGTCTGGTTCCTCTGCACACGGGCCCCCCTCCTCCTCCTGCCTGCTTTCCTCACTGGCAGCACCAGCAGTGGCACCATCCACACCACTCACACCATGGCCTTCCTTGGTGGGACACTCCTGTGCTTTCCCATCAGCTTGCCCTGCCACCTCCCTCGCTGCAGAAGCCCCTTCCCCTTCCCCATGCCCATTCCGCCCACATTTCCTGCCTTCGCCCTCGCCCTCCTGCCCCCGTTTCTCCGCATCCTGCTCGCCTTGCTGCTCCCCCAGCAGCCTCACCAGCAGACCGCGTGTATCTGCATCCATGCACTCGCCATCATGCATGCGCGAATCATCACTATCCACGCCACTATTCCCAGGCATGAGAGCGGGCACGCGGGTGGCAGGAGGTGCCACATGCACGATCCTGCCACGCTGCATGGCCACCACCAGTGATGATCGCTGCACCGCCTGCCAGCACGCACACACACTTGGGAGGTGAGTGGGGCAGGGAGAAGCAGGACGGGTGGAGGGGCATGGCAGCAGCTGGGAGGGCGAGTGGGAGTACTACCCGGGGCGAGTGCGTGCAGAGCAGGATGGTGCGGCCTCTGGCGATTGGCCCGAACAGGGCGGCGTCGCTGACGTGGCGTGCCACGCGGGCATCCAGCGCTGACAGCGGGTCATCGAGCAGCAACAGTGTGGCATCGGAGTAGAGCACTCTGAAGGGTGGTGTTGAAGCGTGTGAATAGGGGTAAGGAGAGGAGCGGGGGAGAAGGAGAGAGGGACTTACGGAAATACACTGCATGTGAGGGGCTTTGAGAGGTGTCAAACAAGACAAGTGATGCGAATGCTTCCAGAGCGCACCTGGCGAGGGCAAGGCGGGCGCACCTGGCGAGGGCAAGGCGGGCGCACCTGGCGAGGGCAAGGCGGGCGCGCTGGCCGCCGGAGAGCGTGAGCCCTCTGTCCGCCACCTGTGCCTCGTCGCCCCCTGCCATGGCTGCCGTGTCCTCATGCAATGCGCAGGCGTGCATCACCTGCTGGTACCTGGTGGGTGGGACGCATGGTGACATGATATGGTGGTCCGCTAGTGCAATCCATGGTGGCTCGATAGCATGATGCAGCAGTGACTCATCTTCACTCTTGCACATGCCATGTGTCGCGCTATTAACACATAGCCTGCGGCTAAGTGTGAATTGCACAGCAGCTTAAGGTGAGGTTGTACTATATTGCTGTTTGTTTCTTGTACTCATACTTTCGTTTGTGTGCTTGGAATGTACTGTACATATATGGAGCCGAGCAGGGGGGAGAAGCTCAAGGAATTTGGTGGGGACAGGGTTGAATTCGATTCCAGGCTGGGAATTCGATTCCAGGCTGGGAATTCGATTCCAGGCTGGGAATTCGAGTCAGAGAATGCAATTCCAGCTGGAAGTCGGTGCATGCCTAGTGGGCCACTGGGACCCAGCTAGCACCTAGAAGCTATCGCGTGCAGCACTGCTGCTATGCGACTTGGCAACTAGAGTTAGCTTGTGGGACAAGCAACCTAGGCAGAAGGATGGTTGGGACTTAGGCAGGGGAGGATACCTGCTCTGTGCTTTTTGCTTGTTTGTTTCTCGTAATACTGCAATTCGTTTTCCCAACCACGGAGGCAAGCAGTTAAAGAGAAGCTCAGGCAAACTGACGGAGCCCTTGCGAGGGAGAGTATTCAGTCTTGTTGCAAACAAGCAAAAAGCACAGAGCAGGTATCCTCCCCTGCCTAAGTCCCAACCATCCTCCTGCCTAGGTTGCTTGTCCCACAAGCTAACTCTAGTTGCCAAGTCGCATAGCAGCAGTGCTGCACGCGATAGCTTCTAGGTGCTAGCTGGGTCCCAGTGGCCCACTAGGCATGCACCGACTTCCAGCTGGAATTGCATTCTCTGACTCGAATTCCCAGCCTGGAATCGAATTCCCAGCCTGGAATCGAATTCCCAGCCTGGAATCGAATTCAACCCTGTCCCCACCAAATTCCTTGAGCTTCTCCCCCCTGCTCGGCTCCATATATGTACAGTACATTCCAAGCACACAAACGAAAGTATGAGTACAAGAAACAAACAGCAATATAGTACAACCTCACCTTAAGCTGCTGTGCAATTCACACTTAGCCGCAGGCTATGTGTTAATAGCGCGACAGCTGTCGTGAAGTAGCTCCTCTCCTTCTGCTCTTCTGACTGTTCTTCTCTTCCTCCTTCTCAGATTCCTTGTTTCTTCCTGACGGATACTTCCACCTCCTCTCTCACCCTCATCCTCTCATGCCTGCTTGTCTGTCCCGGTACCGCCTGTCTGCCTCTTCTTTCTCCTGGTGTATGTGATGATGCCGCTCCTGCCTTCTCCTTGCTTCTCAGGCTGCATTGCCCCCTCCCGAGCCTGAGTTCCAGCACAGGCAACTCTGGCTTCGGGACCCACAGCCTGACCCTTCCCTTTTCCAGCCGCGGCCACATTGGTAACGTGCTCCTTGATGCTCCTGCCTCGCTCATCCTCTAGCACCAGCACCCCGGACTGCCGGATCTCCTTCACCTTCCAGCGTTCTGGTCCGACTGGCAGGTCCAGCGTATCTCGCTTGGGCTGCCTCAGGTACACTTCCTCCCCAGTCTCTACTCCCTTACGTCTGCTGCCCTCCTCTCCTGCCTTCCTCTGTTGGTAACGTCTAGCGTCCCTCAGCTGCGCCACGTGGAGGTTGTCCAGCGCTGCCGGCGTCAGTTCCTTCAGGTAGGCCGCCCTTTTCCTAGCCAGCTCAGCCCACAGGTGTGGCTCGTCTGCATCTACCGTCGCACTTAGCAGCTTCGGTGCATCCACGGGTAGGATGGGGTGCCTCCCGTACAGCAGATGGTAGGGCGACATGTCCTTCAATGCCGCTTGCTTGGCAAAGCGATAACCTGCGAGGATCCAGTGTAGCTCCTGGTCCCATCCTCTCTTGTTCGTCTCCCCGTAGGCCCGCAACCCTCTCTTCAGCGTCTGAATCAGCCGCTCTGTTAACCCATCCGACTGCGGGTGATACCTTGATGTCACACGGTGAGTGATCTGCAGCTCCTGCAAAGTCTCTTCAAAGCAGCCCTTGAACTCGGTACCCTGGTCAGTTAACACCTCCCCGCACGCCCCAAACCTGGTGATCACTTGCTCCACGAACGCCTCTGCAATCAGCCCACTGTTCTTGCTCGGCAGTGCCCTGGCCTCTACCCACTTACTGGTGTGCTCTACCATCACGAGTATGTATTGCTTGCCTTTCTTGGACAGAGGTAATTCCCCAGCCAAATCTAGCGACCAGCGGTAGCCCAGTCCCCGAATCGGCAGGGACTGCAGCTCCTCCCTTGCCTTCTCCAGTGCTGCTTTGTTACGCCTGCAGGCTGCACACTCATCTACCAGCTCCTTGACGTCCCTCCTTATCCCTGCCCACCAGTACATCGTGCTCAGCAGTTGATTGGTGCGTGCCGTTCCGTAATGCCCCAGCTTCCCATGCACCCGCCGCATGATCCTTTCTCTGTCCTTCTTCTGTGGCACTATCTTCCATCCCTCACTGGTGCGAAGCTGCAGCTGCTCTTGGTACCAACGGTAATGCTGCCCCCTGGCCCTTGCCCTTTCACTGGCCTCCTCGCCCTCCGTGCTCCCTCCCTTAATCCACTCCAGCGTCTCGGTATCCTCCCAGACATCTAACTGCCTCTTCTCCACTTTCTCTTGCCCCCAGCCAGCTGCCGGCACCTGTGCTACGGCTACCAGCTGCGCCACGGGCTGTACAGGTGGAGGGTTCCTAGACAGACCGTCAGCATGCTGGAGGGTCTTGCCCGGGCGGTGGCGGATTTCAAAGTCGTATCCCAGCAGCTTGATCGCCCAGCGGGCATTCCGTCCCGTCAGTTCCTGGTTTGTCATCAGCCACATCAAAGGCTGGTGGTCGGTTACCAGCACAAACCTACGCCCCTGCAGGTAGACCCTGAAATGGTTGATGCCCCATACAGCTGCCAACCCCTCGCCTTCATACGAGCAGTAATTTGCCTCGGTGGGGCTGCAGCTGCGGCTGGCAAATGCTACCACTCGCTCCTCTCGCTCAATCTCCTGGCACAGGACTGCCCCCATCCCCATGCAGCTCCAGTCAGTGTAAAGCGTGAAGGGAGCATCTGCCCTGGGTATCTGCAGCAGTGTGCCTGTTCGTACTGCCTCTAATAGATCCTGTCTGGCCGCCTCTTCCTCCTTTCCCCACTCCCATCGCTTTCCTTCCCTAAGCAGTTGATTCAGGAGGTTCGCTCGCCGGCTAAAGTTCGGCACGAACTTCCTATAGTAGTTTAGGAAGCCGAGCAACGCTCTCAGCCCTGACTTGTCCTTCGGCGGTGCCAGCTTGTCCAGTACCCTAACCTTCGCCTCCTGAATACCCAGCCTGCCCCCTTTCACCTCAAACCCCAGATACGCCACTGTCCTCCTTGCTATCTTGCACTTCTCTGGGTGGCAGGTGAGTCCTGCTGCTGCTATCGCCTCTAGCGTCCGCTTCAGGTCCTCCACATGCTGCATGTCCGTTTTGCTGAAGATCAGCACATCGTCGATATAACACGCTGCTGCTGGTATGCCACGCAGTACCTGATCCATAGCTCGCTGGAACACGGCAGATGCGTTCCGCATGCCGAATGGCATCTTGTTATACTCATACAACCCGTCCACCCCGTGAAAAGCGGTTTTGCGCTTGTCCTCCTCTCTTATGTCAATTTGGTTGAACCCCTGCCTAAGGTCCAGTGTGGTGAAGATGACTGCCCCTTCCAGCAGGTCGAAGATATCCTCTGCAGTCGGCATGGGATAGCGGTCAGGCTCCGTGATCTTATTCAGATCACGGTAGTCCCCGCACATCCGTCGTGACAGAACCGCGCCGGTCAAATCTTTCCTGGCTGCTACCACTGTGGCCGCTGCGTAACTAGACTCGGATGGGCGGATGATTCCTGCTGCTAGCAACTCCTCACACTTCTCTTTGCAGATGGCTGCATCTTCAGCATTCATGCGCCTCCTGCGCTGGTAAGTCGGTATCTCTGTCGTGAGCTTTATCTCTAATTCCCCGCCCTTTTACTGCCCCAGCTCCTACAGGTTGTATGCAAATGTGCCCCTGTGCGCCTTCAGCAGCTGCTTGATCGCCTCTGCCGCCCCTGCCTCCACATCTGCCCCTATCTCCC
The DNA here is from genome assembly GCA_948144175.1 of Closterium sp. NIES-65. Classification (NCBI taxonomy): domain Eukaryota; kingdom Viridiplantae; phylum Streptophyta; class Zygnematophyceae; order Desmidiales; family Closteriaceae; genus Closterium; species Closterium sp. NIES-65. The sequence continues at coordinate 229,054 of CANXME010002216.1, forward strand.
ATTCCTTCTCTGGGCCCTTGGTGACATTCAGCTTCTCTTGTCTCGGCTTCGCCCCTACTTCCTTTTTCAGCTCCACCGCTGAGTACGCTGGCTGCTTCCGCCACCCCCTTTCCCCCCGTGCCTTCTTACCTCCAGGTCCCTTTGCCCCCTTTCTCATCTCTCCAATCAGCCATCTCAGTGAGTGTTGATCAATTGCTCTCCCCACTGCCGCCCTCCTTGCCTCCTCACTTATACCCGGTGCTGCCGTCGCTCCCGCATGATAACCCATGGCCAATTCTCTCTCCAGAGCTGTCGGCTCCTCCCACCTTTTCCTTTTGTGGTCGTATATCATCCCTGGGCCTGGTTGGCCGTCCACTTCAACAAACCCCCTGGCTCCTGGGTAGGCGACCAGCGTCGGCAAGGCTCGTCGTGCCTCCCCTATCCTGTTACACTGGTGCTGCAGGGGATGGTCCGGCTTCCACACTGGAGCTGCCACGCGACCCGGTTCCAGGATATCCTCCACTATCCTCCGGTCATCCCTCTCCACCCTAGACAGTCTGGCACGCAGCTCTTCCTCTGGTAGCACGTTCTGCCAGTAGCACCGTGACCGGTGGCATCGTGCTCCGTGCAGGGCTGCATCCCAACTCACTCCCTTCCCTAGCTGTGCCTCTACCATCTCCCTCACAGCTCGCACCGGTTCTCGAGGATCTCCCTTCATATCCACGTGCTCCAAGATGTACGCGTATTTTTCTCCTTCTTCCCTCATCCAGGCCATGACCTCCAGGAGCTTCTTGATTAATCCCGTGCGCTCATCCTGCAGCCCTCTTCCCTTGCCTGCCCGAGAAGTGCCCTGGCACTCCCATCCGGCCACCAGTAAGTCCACCTTTCCCCAGCTCCTCACTTCCTGCCTGCTGATCTCCTTTACATCCCAATGCTCTCTCTTCATTGCCTCTACTATGACTTCCTTTCGCAGCTGCGCTGGATACCGCTCCTGCAAGGCCCTGGCATGACTCCACGCCATCTTACGCACCTCCGGATCTAACTCTATGTAATGCCACTTCTGAACCTCCAGGCCGGCCTCTAGGGCTGCTGCAAGCCCCGCCCCTATGCCTCCGAACAGCTCCACTAGCGTCACACCGTACTCACTCAGCTTACGAATCACGTGATTGACGCCAGGAGAAAGAAGAGGCAGACAGGCGGTACCGGGACAGACAAGCAGGCATGAGAGGATGAGGGTGAGAGAGGAGGTGGAAGTATCCGTCAGGAAGAAACAGGGAATCTGAGAAGGAGGAAGAGAAGAACAGTCAGAAGAGCAGAAGGAGAGGAGCTACTTCACGACACATGCCATGCGCTCGCCATGCTACACTTAGGCATCATGCACACAAAAGCACGTGCCAAGGCAGCATCGTGAATCACCACAGCACCACACCATTTCATTCCCTCCCTGCCCTTCCTCGCAGTCTCTGTCCCCAGCCCCACCTGATGGGGTCCCATGGCGCGCCAAACAGCACGTTCTCTCGTATGCTGCCTGCGAACACCCACGGCTCCTGTGCGCAGGGCAGGGGAAGAGAAGCAGGGGGCACGTGAGACGGGCGCATCGACACAGCACGCACATGCGCATGGCAGTGGTGGGTTGGAGCACGCAACACGCAAGCTGCAAGCGAGAGCACGCACCTGCAGGACAGCAGCGGAGCGGGGCGAACGATGCATGGCAGGTGTACGTGCATTGCCACATGCTGCCGCTGCATGTGCATGTGTGCACGGCGAGGCGTGCGTTGGTACAGGTTGCATCTCGCCTAGGATTGCAGCGAGCAGTGACGACTTGCCACTGCCCACCTGCAAGCGTGCGGGTAGAGGAGTATGGGAGGAAGACGAGGAGGGAGAGCGAGATGCAGGAGTGGAGATGTGCACGGTGAAATGTAGGAAGAGAGGACGCTTATGGCACAGCTGGCATGGTCAGAAGCAGGGCATTTGAAGCAGTGCAGCTGCTTTGAGAATGATGCAATACAACACGGAACGCTGAGAGAGCACAAGGTGAGGAAGGGGTCACCTTGCCCACAATGGCCACCACAGCCCCCTCTGGCACGTCCAGGCATATGCTGTGCAGCGCAATGCTGCTCCTACTGCTGTTCCCCCTGTCGCCACCACTGGTGGACCTGCTTTCCTTACGCTCCTGCGCAGCGGAACCATCCTCTTCCACACTGGCCCCAGTCGGCACACTGCGATTGGTGGTGGCGGTGGTGGGAGCACGCCAGGAGAAGCTGAGCACGCACATGTGCACTGCTAGTGGCGGGGACGGACTGGCCGCACAGGTGGGATCTGTGGCAGGAAGGGAGAGTGCAAGGCGCTCACTGCTGCTCGTGGCACCCCCTGCTGCACCCCCTGCTGCACCCCCTGCTGCACCCCCTGCTGCACCCCCTGCTGCACCCCCTGCTGCACCCCCTGCTGCACCCCCTGCCTCGCCATCAGCCTCGCCAGAAGGGGGGCTCAGCAGGGGGGCTGTGAGAGGCGAGAGTGCGGGGGAAGCGTGGCAGGGCAGCGGCGAGGGGGGGTGGCGGAGGAGGAAGGGGAGGAGCGACCCCAGCAGACTGCTGCTGTGAGGCCCGGCGCTGCTGCTGCTGCTGTGAGGCCCGGTGGTGATGCTGGCAGCAGGTGCGGTGGTAGGAGGTGGCGCAGTGGGAGGGGATGAGGCGGTGGGGAATGATGAGGTGGAAGAGGGGGTGGTGAAGGCAGAGGGGAGGCGGGCTATGGGTGGTGTGGGGATGCAGAGAAACGCCTCCAGGCGCTTCACAGAGATGAGCGCCTGAGGGGTGGTGGGAGTGGAACAGAGAGTGATGAGAGATGAGAAAGGCATAGGGAGAGTGGGGGGAAGGCATGAAAGAACGTGAGTTTGCGTGATGGTGAAATGATGAAGGGGGGATCCAGGGCAGCACACAACTGTATCTGTGCGACAGAAGCACACATGAGCCTGCACCTGCTGGACAGAGGAGGTCCCTGCGGCATACACTGCACCGCCCGCTCATACGCTGCACCGCCCGCTCATACGCTGCACCGCCCGCTCATACGCTGCACCGCCCGCTCATACGCTGCACCACCCGCTCATACGCTGCACCGGCCGCTCATACGCTGCACCGTCCGCTCATACGCTGCACCGCACGCTCATACGCTGCACCGCCCGCTCATACGCTGAACCGCACGCTCATACGCTGCACCACCCGCTCATACGCTGCACCGCCCGCTCATACGCTGAACCGCACGCTCATACGCTGCACCGGCCGCTCATACGCTGCACCGCCCGCTCATACGCTGCACCGCACGCTCATACGCTGCACCGCACGCTCATATGCTGCACCGCACGCTCATACGCTGCACTGCATGCTCATACGCTGCACCGCCATTGCAAACGCATGGCAACAATGAGAGCGAGAGACAAGTACCTCGGCTCCACTCTCACCTCGACGATGCCGTTGATGACCCAGGGAAAGGAGTTGAGCGGGCGGTGCAGTGTATGACCCCAGCAGCACGTTGAAGAGTTTCGAGGCGTCTCAAAACGAGGCACATGGACAATACATGCAGAGAATGAGAGCATGTGGCATAGTGAGACCTTGGTTGAACTCGTACCTCGACGATGCCGTTGATGACCCAGGGGAAGGAGTTGAGCGGGCCCAGCAGCACGTTGAAGAGTGCTAGACTCGTGAACACCTGTGGGGTGGGGTGAGGGGTGCGGAAGGGAGGGCGTTGTTGAGTCGATTCAAATTGTTAGGCGACCTGAACCAATTTTCTACTCGACTCAGAAACCAGCAACATGAGAAACAGCAGGGTGAGTGAGAGGAGAGAGCAGAAAAGAGAGGGAAAACGAACGGCATACCACGGGGGCGTTGAGAGCGGATGGCATATCACGGGGGCGACGAGTGCAGGGCATGATGGCATCCCACGGGGGCGACGAGTGCAGGGCATGATGGCTTACCACGGGGGCGTTGAGGGAGCGGCCGAGGAGCAGCAGCGAGGAGAAGGTGGCGAGGGAGAAGAGCACAGGCGTGCACGCCCAGAAGTACACACACCACGCGTCCAGGTACTTGCGCACCTGCGGGGTGGAACAGGTTGGGGGGAGCAGAGCAGGTGGATTGCTTGGAGTCAACTCGAACGAGCCAGGCGTGCACGCCCAGAAGTACACACGCCACGCGTCCAGCCAGGTACTTGCGCACCTGATGCATGCAATGGTGGGGAAGAAGCATGTGTGTGGGGATCATGCAGTGCAGGCATGAGACGCGTCTGAGAGCATTCCCGCATGTGTGTCAGACACGTACGTGCACCCCTGAGGCACGCAATGGGTGGAGGGAGGGAGGGGAATGTGGATGCTGGTATACAACCTGCCTTGCCAGCCCATCCCAGCCCAGCCCAGCCCAGCCCAGCCCAGCCCAGACATACACAGATACACAAACACACGTACAGCAAGGGCGGAGAGCTCGAGGTGTCGAGCGGCATTGATGCGGGAGAGCAGAGCGCCCTCCATGGCCATGGCGCGCACTGCTGCCACATGGTCCAACAGCTCCTGCATCGCCTGCACCCTGATGACGTGGCAGGGTGACGTGGCAGGGTGACTTGGCAGGGTGAGTGAGGGTGTCACACGATAAAATAGCGGGAGAGAGAGCAAGAGCAAAAGCATCCGAGCCTTGTCTCTCTGTGTGCCCCTCACCTGGCATCCTTGCTGGTCATCATCTGCTTGCTCGCTTCTCCTATCCTCCCCGCCAGCCACCGGTTCACTGCACTCACCACATGCACATGCACATGCACATGGCACATGCACATGCGCACGACACACATGCACATGGCACATGCACATGCGCACGACACACATGCACATGGCACATGCACATGCGCACGACACACATGCACATGGCACATGCACATGCGCACGACACACATGCACACAGCACAGCGCAACACACATGCGCACAACACAAGACACATGGACACGGCATAGCACACAGTGTGTATCACACACATGGCACATGTCCATTTGCAGAGCACACGGCACAAGACAAACAGACAATGGCACATGTCAAATGTGGCAGGTGCGGCACATGTCAAATGTGGCAGGTGCGGCACATGTCAAATGTGGCAGGTGCGGTGCGGCACATGTCAAATGTGGCAGGTGCGGCACATGTCAAATGTGGCAGGTGCGGCACATGTCAAATGTGGCAGGTGCGGCACATGGGCTCTTCTGTGAGTGGCGGATCGAAAAGGAAAACGACACACTCATGGAGACACCGGCGATGCGTTTTGAGGCACACGGTCTCAAATGTGAGAGGGGATTGAGCAGGAGAACAAGAGAGTGGTGGGGCAGCAGGCGTCCAAGGGTAGGGTGTGAGCAGCAGCAAGGTCAGAGAGGTCAAGGCGCGAGCACCTGGGATGAGGAGCAGCACAACTGCCAGGCCAGCCAGAAACGCGTAGCTCACCTGCAGGGAGATGACAGGGAGAGGAGAGAGGGGGAGGGGGGGGGGGGGGGGAGAGAGGGGATGCAGTGTAGTAAGTTCAGTGGCAGATGGTACGAAGCAGGCCTGGCCATCCATACAATGAGAATGGGTGGTGGCATATCAAACACCGAGACGCGTCGAGGAGGAAGTGCGGCTAGAGAAATGTGTGAAGCGGTAGAACTAGTATGTGTGTGCTGTGCTGTGCAGCGTGCCGCCATGGCACAGAGCATGGTGCATACCTGCCAGTAGAGCAGCAGCAGCGCCACAAGGATCTGCAGAGGCAGACTGCGAGAATGAAACACGTGGAGACAGGGAGTGGGAAGAGGTGAAAACTATGGGGTAAGATTTGTGTCCCAGATTGGATATAGGGTAGGCTGGATAGTCAGCGATTTTCAGACAGTTCTACGCTAAAAATCGGCAAGCATGAAGTTGGAATTTCCCACCAGGAATTAATAATGATTCCAGAAAAGCACAAATGAGCCCTGGTTCACAATTTAAAGCTGAAACTCAGAATGTGCTTCCGATCCGAGTATTGCCAAGGAAAGCACTGACCCCCAGAGGTCGTGCAGCGACATGACGAGGTTGACAAGCCTGTCCGCATCCACACTCATGAGCGTCTGCACCTCTCCACCCTCGAATGACCCCCTCTGTGCCGCACTCACTGCCAGCACCTGGTGGAGGCAGGGGAGAGGTGGGGGGGAGGAGGGGGAGAAGCACATGACGCTAATCGGCACAGTGGAAGGAAGTCACTCCCAGCACTGACAGACGCAGCAGCAGCGCTGCGGCAGCAACAGGAACCACTCGTCCAGGCACTGCAAGCACTCAGCAGGCGACAGCAATCGAGGCGAGGGCGACACCTTGGCGAAGACGCAGGTGGCGATGGCAGCGCGCAGCTTGAGCCCCATGCGCGCCAGGCGGTACGAGTAGTGCGCGCCTAGGAAGGCTCTGGGGTGAGGAATGAGCCATGAGAAATGAGGGACGAGGGTGGTGCGATGAATGGGAAGAAGCTAGAAGGACACGAGGTTTGAGACATGGCCGCCTGTTCACAAACGCCATGCGATGAGTGTGGAATGCCCGGGAGGAGGAGCAGGAGATAACCGAGTCAGTTGTTCATGGGTTGGAGACGAGCACAAGGGTAAGGAACACGTGAAGTCACCATGCCAGGATTTCTGAGGCTCACCATGCCTCCCTACCACAGACCTCAGGGCAGAGGTGGCGCCGATGGCGAGAGCGCAAGCGAGGCCATACGACCACGGCGTGGGGGGCGCGGCAGGCCCTGGCAGGACGGTGGGTGGGATGGATCAGGAACGCACAGAGGGGCAACCAGGAGGAGGCGATGAAACGGCCGGGAGGCTGTTGTGGTACTCACACGAATGAGGGATTGCATGAAGCGAGGGTCGAGTGGGAAGGGGGGAGAACGGAGTGAGGGGAATGGAAGGAGGAGGGCGCGAAAAGCAAACAGCTATCACCGGGGGATTGGAAAGGTGGGGCAGGAGTGAGGCGAGCGAGCTGAAGCAAATGCGTGAATACCGAGGGTGGCAGGGGCCGGAGAAGGTGGGTGCAGGGCGAGGGCATGTGAGCCGTTGTCGAGCACGGACACGAGCTGGTGCAGCAGCAGCGGCCCCGCGAAGGCCAGCGCGTCGTTCACCAGCTGAATGGGGGAGTGAGGGGGATGGCGGTGAGGGAGCGAGGCAGGTGGGGGATGGATGAGAAGGCGGAGGAGCGCAGGAAAGGAGGACGAGCATGGCGTTGGGCAATAGACGGCGTAGGTAACAGGATGACTGCGCGATTGCCGTGGTTATTTGAATCCACTGTGACATGGTGACATGGCCATTCATTGTACACTTCCATGTCTTAGCACCCTGATCTGGCGCTTACAACCCACGTGTTTTCCTCACTTTCATCCCCCAGGTCACCAGGTACTCTGCGCTCTTGTGCCTTGCGTTCACCCCACTATGTCACTGCTCGGTTTCCACTCCACGTCTTACCACCCTGATCCGCTGGTTACCACCACCATTCCACGATAGCGCACCTTGATCCCGCCGATCATGAGGTATTCCGCGCCGAAGATGGCCACCATGCATCGCAGCAGCGACGGCGCTCCTCGCTGCGCGCTGCGCCTGCGCCGTTCACGCGACGACGGCCCGTCTATATGGTAATCCCGGTCCGACTGAGACGGTTCTCCCCACACACCACTCGTCTGACCGTCGCCGCGTGATGCAAGCATGCCGTTGTCGTCGCCTGCTGCTCGTTCCTCCTCCCATTTCGTCCAAAGGAGCTGCCCGCACACACGTGGCTCCACGTCAGCAGGCAGAGGCAGCAAATCTACGGGCGACAACTGGCGTCGAGAGCCAAGTGCGACGAGGGGATTCACCCAGCTGAACGTTAGATTCGAGGCGACACGGCGGAGGGACGATAAGAGGGACTCAGCGCGACTGACGATGCGCCAACGGGGCGATAAGCTCGGCGACTCCATGAAAACAGACCGAACGATCTTCGCATTCCTCTTATTCAGTCAATGCGTCGCGTGTCATGGATCGCGGTCGACCGTGGGACACTAACCACCAAGGTAGCGGCGCGGATATCACTGACCGAGCTTGGGTGAGTGGGACATGCACTACTGATGCAGGGAAGGAATGTCTAGTTTGTCAGACTGAAGCAATGCCACCATTTTGGCGGCCGTTGGGAATTGTCAGGCAGTGTGCCAATTTCGTCCAGCACAAAGAAATTCGTCATATGCTAAGCCGAGACCGCCAGCAAAAGGAATTGACTAAATGCAACCGAACTCGGATGCATCGATCAACAATTACATATTACAATTTCGATCTCCTATTTCAGCACATTCGATATTGCGGCAATATTCCCGCGGTGTCAGCATCAAACAGAGCACCGACAGCCACCGCGCGGGTTTCCCCCACCCCTCAACCTCTCCAGTTCCGCCACCCCTTCCGCGTGTAGCGGGAATAAAGCGCTTCCCGCGCGCGCGCGCGATGCGAATCCCCTCACCTCATTCACCACAACAGTAGCAGGAAAACAAATCCCTAAGGCGGGATGGATGGATGATGGATATTCAGGGCAACCGTTTTCGGCACTTCCAAGAAGGCACTCCCAGGGTAGGCATTTTCAAGAAATGTCTGAACTCGCTCAATCCGTCGACGTAAATGGCGGTCCAGTAGAGTGATTCATCCAGCCATCCATCAGTGCGCGACACCCAGCGGTCAGTGACGAGCTCCACAGCGCGTGAAATTAGTGGCTCGTCCGGTCTGTATCAGCTCCGCCGCATTTTGCCTCAGCTCACTATCGCTGAATTCGAGGGAACAGATCATTCACTGCCTTGCGCTCAACGAGCTGGGTGCAGCCATGGATGAACCTACTGAGACCGTGACAGCACAGCCCAACGCGACGGGTAGTGCCGGCACGATGGAAGAGCTGCCAATGGAGACGATATCGCTGTCGGATAAGGTCGATGGGCAATGCGCGTCTGCGACGGGCGACGATGATGGCGACGACGACGGCGACTCGCAGGCGACGTCGCAGCTGACAGCGGAGAAGCAGCCGACGGAAGCGAGCGATTTCGACGACAAGTCGGACGACGAAATGGAGGCCGCGAAGCCGGGGGAGAGGGTGCTGAGCGCGGAAGAAGTGGAGCGCGTGCGAATGATGCTGACGATCGTGGGCGACCGCGAGCGACGCGAACTGGAGGCCAAGTACCCTGAGCTGAAGCAGCAGCCGCTGTCGCGCGACCCGAGCAACAAGGAGGAGGGCGACGAGGACGACGACTCGCCGCCGCGTCTCATCGTCCCGGTCGGACGAGATCTGGTACGCCCCGCTGCTCGGATCCCTCGCGTCCCGTTCCCATTCCGTTCCCGTTCTCCCATTATTCATCAATTTATTCGGTTTCCTCACAACTCCCGTCCTTACCCTTGTGTCGTCGTACCTTCTCGGCGACGCGAAATCAGCTGGAGGCGACGCTGGGCGACAATCCGTTCATGCTCGACTTCGGCATCCGCAGCTGCGCCTTCTCCTACAGCCACTTCGTCGGCATGCGACGAATCAAAGCCTTCTCCGAGCCCGACGCCTCCGCGCGCTCGTACATCGCGTCCACGTCAGCAAAGATTCGCGGCAACGCGGTGGCGATAAAAGACAAGCTCGAGGAGAATTGGCCGAAGCTGCAGGCGTCGCTCGCAGCCGCCATCGGCGAGTCGCTGACTGCCACGTGGCAATGGGTGAAGGAACACAAACCGACGGGTTTGCCCATTCCGGGCGTGCCGAAACCGGAAGGGGGAGCTGCGGAAAAGGGGGAGGGGGAGGGGGAGGGGGAAGCAGGGAAGGAGAATGGAGTGGTTGGGGGGGCGGTGGCGGAAGGAGGGGAAGCAGCAGCGGAGGGGAAGGTCGGGGAGACAGAAAGCGGGGACGCAGCGACAGAGGCGGCGGAAGCGAGAAGCACAGAAGGAGCAGAGCAGGTTACGATCGTTACAGATGAAAATGCAGAAGGGGAGGGAAAAGCGGAAGAAGTAAAACAAGGGGAAGGAGCGAGCGAAGAGAGTCGCGCCGAGGAGAGAAGGGAGGAAGTGTTGGACGAGAAGGAGAGGGCGAGGCGCGCCAAGGAGGAGGAGCGGCAGGTGAAGGAAGAGGCGGCGCGGAAGGAGGAGGAGGCGCGGCGGGAGCTGGAGGCGCTAGTTGCGCGCATGGAGAAGTGGGAGATCCTCTTCCGCAACCCCTCCCTCGCTAGCGCCCCCGCGCAGACCCTCCAGTTCGCCTGCAACGCCGCAGGGTGAGACGGGCGCGGAGAGACGCGCAGAGGGGTGGCGCGCTGGGGGGGCCGGAGTGCGCGGTTGCAGAGTACTCGCCATGAATTGCAGCAGTCTGGACAGGGGGGTTTGTTGAGAGGAGAGGAGGAGAGATGTGGCTGTGTCGTGAGAGCTGCCCTCGCAACACAGCCCCACACAAGCATGCGCTCAGTTTCACGCCCCCAACCAGGTCCCCCAACCCCACCCATTCCCCCCATCCCCGACCATTCCCTCACCCCCAACCACTCCCCCCACCCACAAACATGTCCCCGTCCTCCAACCATACCCACCACCCCGTTTCTCCCCCCCACTCCCGCCGTCCCCCCTCTCCTTCAGCGCAGCCTGGCCCTGGTGCACCAGAAGCTCGCCACGTGGCAGCAGGTGGTGGTCTCGCCCGCCGTGCTGCTGGACGCCTCACTGGCCGTGATTGTAGCGAACGGAGGAACAGTGCCCGAGAACAAGGGCTACCAGCCGTCCTTCCCGTTAGAAGCACAGAAGAGCGACAGGGGAGGGGGGAAGGGGGACGAGAGCGCGGGGAAGGATGGGCAAGAAGGGGAGGGGCAGGGGAGTGCGATACGGTGGGGATCTGCGGTGATTAGAGGGCACTACCTGCCCAAGAGAATAGGGGAGTCGCTGCTGCTGTCACCACAGAACTTCATGGCGGTGAGTGAAGCAATGTGCTGCATGTGGTCAAATGTGGCCCCATACCAGTGTTTCCCAATCCCCACATTCCAGCTCCTCTGCTTGTGCCTGCTCTTGCTCCCTCCATACCTCATGCCCAACCCACCCCCATTCCCCCCACCCCCTGGCATCGCAGCTGGCGGTGACGCTGCCTGCTCGCCTGCGCACGTCCCCCTGGAGATTGCTCTACTCCACGGCCAGGGATGGCATCAGGTGAGCATACAGGTGGCATCAGGTGATCATGCAGGATGCATCAAGTGATTGTCCAGGTGGCATAACGTGATGATGTATGTGGCGTCAGGTGACTGCAACAGAGGTTACGGAATGATGTGATACGTCCATAGGTCATGAATATCTCTCTTGTTAGCCCCTCCATGGCTCTGCACTTACTCATGCAAATTTTTCTCTCTTCTGCCGTACTGCCTGACTTTGCCGCATGCCTCCATGTCTCGTGCCTTATCGGGTGTGTGCATGGTGCAGCATGGCAACATTGTTTCGGAAGATCAAGGGCAAGGGCGCGTGTCTGCTGGTTGTGCGTGACTCGAATAAATACGTGAGTGCCCAATTGCCCAGTGCCTATGCCAAGGCACTAACCCCATGCTTGATTCACAAACCCATGCTGCCACACCTGTCTCTGTCCTTGCTGGCACCACTTCCTGATCTCCTCGTGTCTTTCACGCACATGTGCATGCGTCCATGTGTGCGTGCATGCATGCATGCGTGAGCAGGTGTTTGGGTGTTTCACCAACGAGGAGTGGCGCCCCATGGACCGCTACTACGGCAACGGAGAGTGCTTTGTCTTCCAGGTACCCTTCTACCCCGTGCGCCTCCGTTCGAAATTCTTTTGCCCTTGATGCCTTTCTAACCCCCCTCCAACCCCCCCCCTTTCTCCCAGCTCTCTGCCGACCTTTTCCTGCCAGCCCCACTCTGCTCTCTGCCAGCTCCCACCATACCTTTCCACTCTCCTCCTCCCTACCCCACGCGCTCCTCCTCTTTCCCCCCCTTCTCCCTCCCTCTTCCCCCCACCAGGTGCAGCCGGAGTGTGTGGCGTACAGGTGGGCGCGCACCAACAGCTACTTCATGCTCTCCAGCAATGCCATGCTTGCTGTGGGGGGCGGGTGAGTGGGGTTGAGGGGAGAGGTGGGGGAGAGTTCGTGGGTGGTAGATGGGAGACGGTGCTGCACTCTAGTTCATTCGGTTTCACCTGGTTGCTTTGAAAGAAAGCCGTTGGCACCTAGTGCTATGCTTGGCTCGCATGTTTCTCTGCATTCTCCTGTTTCCCTACTCTACGCCCTGTTACCCCACTGTACCCTTTTCCCCGTATGCACCCCGTGCCCCACAACACCATACCCCGCACTGCGCTGTGTACAGCAACCACCACAGCCTGCTGCTGTATGCTGATCTCCTCACAGGCGCCAGTGCGCCGTGTGACACCTTTGGCAGCGCCATCCTTGCCAGGTACTGCCATGCCTTGCCGTGCCGTGCCATACCATGCCTTGCCGTGCCGTGCCATGCCATGCCATGCCATGCCTTGCCATGCCATGCCATGGCTTGCTATTCCTTTCAGCATTCTCCTCTTAGATGTAGCCTTCTCTGTCCTCATACGCTGCACCATCTTCCATGCTTCACACCTCCTCAAACTTCTTATACTTGGCGTTGCCATAGCCCCCTTCCCCATGGCTCCCTTCCCCATGGCCCCCTTCCCCATGGCCCCCTTCCCCATGGCCCCCTTCCCCATGGCCCCCTTCCCCATGGCCCCCTTCCCCATGGCCCCCTTCCCCATGGCTCCCCGCTCTCCCTGCTCTCTGTTTGCCTCCCCGTGCTGCCTTACCAGCTCTGAGGAGTTTGAGGTGGCACAGGTGGAGGTGTGGGGCTTTAAGTGAGCCCACGCCCATTCCTCAGCTCTCACCGTTCGCGCAGCACCACTTGCACCCAAGGCATCGAGTCCGCATTCCTAAACGCATCACATGGGCTGCAGCCTCTCGTTAGCTGCGACGGGGTTGGTGATGCGTTTTCTCAATACGAATCAGCTCGCTCGATGCAGCATCTCTGCATCTGAAGCATCTTGTGGCTTTTTCCACACGAGCAAAACACTTTATGTATTTTGTTTCGTGAGGCATCTTGTTCTCTCATAGGGTATGTATTGCTTACTGAATACTTCTGAGATGACTTGTCTGCATGAGAAACATACAACCAGCCAAGTGCGTCACATATAGTTACCTATTGCAAAAAGGGTTCTGAAAGCACGAGGTTGTGTAGCGAGGCCACCAGCGGCTCCATACCCGATATAGGATGCTGGCCATGGGGATTTGAGATTTGAAACTCCCCTGACAATTGTGAGGGGTACATTTTCACTGACGCACCTCCAGCAAGCTCCATGCACAAGGCCACGTGCGCATTCGAACTCTTTTCTCTCCCACTCGCCAACCATTCTTATCATCCAACCTTCCTGCGCCCCGATCGCCTTGCTCTTGCCGCCATGCTCGCTCAAATGAGGGCCCTGGCGCATTCGCGCTGCAATTACAACAGGGCGGGTGTGATTCGCCTGTCCCCAGCGTCTCACTGTCTCCCGCCCCTTATTCCTCGCGCCCTTCTTCATCGCAACCTTCGCCCGTCTCTTTGCGCGATCGGTTTCTATCACCCTCTAGCGATAAGCGCGCTCGAATCATCTCGCTGCGCCCAACGCGGCCATGTCGCAGTCGCGCGCTGCTCTTCTCATCTCCCTCCCCTCCGATCACATCTCTTACCCGTCATACTCCGATCTCCTGCCGCCGGTGCCGCCAAATCCGCCGTCATCCCCGTTACTGCTCTCCTCGATTCTCGTTAAGATCTTTCATTGGTCAGACATGGTGGATTTGATTCCGCCATTGGCGTGGCTGCACATAACGGTGGGCGTCGTAGGCGTGCTGATCATGACCTACACCTTCATGATGCGCAAGCTGAAAGAGGATCTGCTTATATCGGAGACGTTCGCGGCGCTGGTGGTGGGCGTGCTGCTGGGGCCGCACTGCATCCGCGTCTTGGACCCGCACGGCGCCTTGGGGGAAGAAACGGCGCTCGCCGTGCTGCAAGAGGTGAACGCTCCGCTCGCTCCCCCTTCCCCCATGCCTTGATCCCTTCCGTCAGCAGGGAACGGCAGCAGCTTCCGCCTTCATCCCACTCATATCATATCCCAACCAAGCCCCCTCCCTCTCTCTCCCCCAGCTCTCCCGCCTGGTCCTGGCAGTTCAGCTGGTGTCAGCGGGGCTGGGCCTGCCTCTCAAGTACGTGGAGCGGCAGTGGCGGACGCTGGTCGTGCTGCTGGGCCCCACCATGCTCGCCACGTTGGCCATCTCCTTCGCCCTCGCGCTCGCATTGCTGCCGCACGCGGGCGTGGGGTGGCAGACGTGCCTGCTGGTCGCCGCGTGCCTCACGCCCACGGACCCAGTGCTCGCCTCCACCGTCCTGCAGGGCCGCTTCGCTGAGATGTGCGTCCACAGGGGTGGGTAGGGGCCTGGTAGGTTGGTTGGATGGGGTAGCGTGTGGCGCGGCAGACGTGCCTGGTTGCTGACCGATCCACTGCTAGCCTCCACCGTTCTGCAGGGCCGCTTTGCTGAAATGTGCTTGCTCCGCCATGGGCGTGTGGTGGGGTGGGGTACGGTAGTGTAGGGTGGGGTGGGGTGGGTACGGTGGGGTGGGGTGGGGTGGGGTGGGTGCATGCAATTCCACGTCAATGCAGCGACCGTGGCACCCCTTTATCTGCCAACCCTTGCATAACCTCCGTCTCCCTGCACCTCTCTCGCATTGTCTCCCTCCCCTCCCCTCCCCTCTCCCCCCCTCCTCCCCTCCAACCAGGCACCTGCCAGCGCCCCTACGCTTCATGTTGCAGGCGGAGAGCGGGGCAAACGACGGCATGGCACTGCCGTACGTGTCACTTCCCATCGCACTGCTGCTGCAGCCCACTCTCAAGCTCGCGCTCACCAACTGGCTCGCCGTCTCCTGCGCCTACCAGGTGTGCTTTCAGGAATATAAATTCTTGTTTTCACTCAACTCAAAGCTCACCTCTGCTGCATCGCTTCTGTTTCGATTCTCTTGCACCTACTAACACTCCCACTCCTGTGACCTGCCCTGCCCTGCCCTGCTCTGCCCTGCCCTGCCCAGGTGGGCTTGGCAATAGCAGCGGGCATGCTGTACGGGCTGATAGCGCGGGTCCTGCTGCTGCTGGGCGACCGCTACGGGCTCATAGACGAGCCGTCCTTCCTCGCTCACATCATCGGCCTCGCCCTCGGCGCCCTGGGGCTTGTTCGGGCCGTCGGTGCGTCACTCTGATTCTTTGCGCTTTTCTGGGAGGCATCATATGGTGGCTAGTATGGTCTCAACTTAGGCTCACTTAAAAGAATCAATGCCTTGCCGCAATCAATGCCTTGCCGCAATCAATGCCTTGCCGCAATCAATGCCTTGCCGCAATCTGCCAACTTTCCCCCCTCCGCTTTTCTCACCCTGTCTCTGTGCATCCACGCATAAACCATGCAGGTGCGAGCGGGGTGCTGGCTGTGTTCGTGGCAACAATCGCCTTCTCAAGCCGGGAACCCACAGCAGAGGAGGGGCGGTACGACGCAATAAACGGCATAGAGATCATCGTCACCATCACCTACTTCACCTACTTCGGCGCCTTCCTCCCCTTCGCCGCCTGGCGCGCCCTCGGCATCCCCCGCCTGCTCCTCTTCAGCGCACTCGTCCTGCTGCTGCGCCGCCTGCCCGTGCTGCTCGCGCTCGCTCCCTGCCTGCCGGAGCTGCACCGGCAGGCGGGGTCTAAGCGAGCGGTGTACTGCCAAGCGGGGTTTGCGGGTTTTTTTGGGCCGATTGGGGTGGGGGCTGTGCTGTATGCGGCACAGGCATGTGAGGAGCTGGGGGGGGATGCGACAGCAGCGCACGTGGTGCTGTTTGTGGTGGTGGCATCGGTGGTGGTGCATGGAGTGACTGCTTCGCCCTTGTCTCGCCTGCTGTCGTCGTGTATAAAGCGAGCCGAGGAGGAGCACAGGTTGCAGCAGCAGCAGCAAGAGCAGCAAGAGCAGGTGGAGCAGCAGCAGCGGGCGTTTGCTGCACTACCGTCAGTGGCAGTGTCACCTGCAATGGACTCAAGTAGTGAATGCTAGCGGATTGATGGGCAGACATACCCATACGCTTGTTAATTATACGGTACCCGACTCTTGAATGTGTAACAATTACTGCATAAATCAATCCTACAGGTTCTTCTTTGTACCGCTTTCCTGGGATACAGGCCCAGCCACTTATTTTGTTTCGAAAGCTGTTGAGAGTAGTTTTAGTGTGGTACAGACTTTTGCAATGACAATGTCGAAAGGATTTCACAACAAGTTGATGCCTTCGCTTCACATCACAAGCTGCTCCAGGTGGCTTGCGTGGTCACCGCAGAACCTATTGGCCTGGTGTGAGAGTGGTGGGCGGGTGTCATAGGTGGTGGGTTCAGGATGTTAACGGGAATGGAGTGTTAGCCTCGCCCTCGCTTGGGCAACGCCAACGACTTGGTCGGATGTACGGGAGTAGCAGCCGACCGTTCACAGTGGGAGAGCTGCTCGACAGGCTTCGTCGAGCTGCATGGGACTTCTGTGGTGTTGCTGTCGACCAGGGAGCTCGACAGCTGCAACTGACTGGTCTGGGCGACGGGTGGGACGTCGACCAGGACCTGGAGCTTGACCGGGAGGTCTCCGGAGCATCCCGTCGACCTGCAGCTCGACCGGAAGGTCTCCGGAGCATCCCGTCGACCTACAGTTCGACCGGGAGGTCGACGGAGCAGTCCGTCGACCTGACAAGTGAGCAGCGGTCGACGAGGGGAGCTCGGCGACAACCGCTGACGGTTCTGGTCGACGAAAGGGGTCCGTCGACTAGGGGGTAGCTCGACGGGAGTTGCGGTCGACCAGAGGGACCTGGGGGTCGACCAGAAGCAGTGGTAGTCAACCGGAAGCACCTGGTGGTTGTCCGGGTCGATCGGGTAACCTGCTCGACGAAATCTGCGGAGGCACGCGAACGTCGTCGAGGTCGCGATGGCGAAGACGACTGCGGGCTGGTATCCCGAAGTCGATGTGGCTCGTCAGGCGCAGACAACAGCCGACGGATGCCCAACGAGGCAAGTCGGGCCAATTGTCTGCGCGCACCTGCGAGCGTGCGCTCTGCTGTGTTCTACGGGGCAAAGCTGGACAGCCGCTCCGCTGCAGCGTTGGCACGCCGTCGACCTGCTCTGTTGGCAGGTCGCCTTTCCGCAGTGCTGGCGCGGCTCCTCTACGCAACGCTGGCAGGCGGTCGACCGAGCTGTGCTGGCGGTCGACCAGGCTAGCTGCAGGGCTGCTAGGTGCCTGATGTAGTCATTCTGTCATTGCTTGTTCAATCATGATGTAATTTCGACTTTGCCTAGTGGAAACTCTTGCCGATTTCTCCCGTGAATGTGCAAGCACTAAGGAACTAAGCAAAGCTACGATCACTCCTAGTAGTTCGTGCCAACCCCCGTACTCTAGCTCACTACCGTTGTAGAGTGACTCTCCGCATGGTACGGTGAGCGTGGACGGCCCCGCAAATACCTTCAGATAGGAGCCGACTTTTGCACCTACTAAGTCGTTCGTAGGCCGGCAGCAGCGATAGTCGCCATGGTCGACCCCGTAGTTGATCCGGGCATAGCGAACACCTTGGAGGCACGTTTGGCTGACGCGAGGAGACGCCACGCGGATGGCGAGTACGGGACGATCCCCTTGGTGATTGCCGAGTCGCATTGGGCGACGGAACACCCTTCCCGTCCTGCTTCTCCTCGACCGGTGCGCAACGAAGGTGGCGTCGACGACGAGGTCGACGGTGGTGCACGAGTCAGCGGCAGCGAAGGCACGAGGCAGAGAGGGGTGATCAAGGTCAACGGTGGTGTCGACGGAATCCAGGCGCTAGTGCAGCGGTCGACGGCAGCTGCAGGCAGCTCGCGTGCCGGCGTCGATGTTCGACGTCGCTCTCCTCTACGAAGCGGTGGAGGGCTCTTGGCGACAACGCATGTGACTGCAGGCGGGATTGCACCGGCGTATGGCTACTTCAAATTCTCGCCGGACTGGATCACCATTGTACCGCTGCAAGGTCGACCGGACCTCATCACCTGGAGGGAGTCGATAGAACCTCAATTGGAGGTCGCCGGGCTGAAGGGCTTCGCCGACGGCACCGTGCCAATTCCGCCCGAGGAGGATGTCGAGCTGCGTGGGGAGTTTTGTTCTGCTCACCTGCTCACCTTCATGGTCATCTCGAGGTGCTGCTCGCCGGTGGTGCAGCTAGCACTCTCGAGCTGACGAGAGCGACTGGATGCTGGTCACCAGGCATGGCGCTTCATCATGTCGACGTACCAGGTCAGGGACGACCTGTACATTGAGTAGCTGGAGGAGAAGATAACTCACATTCGGATGGGCGAGCAGGAGTCGGCGACGGATTACTGCAACCGTGCTCGACGGATCCTGGCTGAGATGCGGATGGCAGGCGCCGAATACTCGACGGCGTCCTACATCACCCACATTGTCAAGGGCTTGCCGCGCAGCTACAATCTCATGAAGAGAATGATGATGGTGCCTGGCACGCGTGAGTCCCTCGACGAGGACTCCATCACCAACTAAATTCTTCAAGATGAGGCGATGCAGGAGGCCAAACAACCCGCAGAGCTCCTTTCGCAGGCAAACTACGCTGCATTTACGAAGCGGAATCAGCAGCAAGGGCAGCGCGAGAAGCCGGGCGGAGGTGGCAGTGGAGGTGGGCGGTCGACGAAGGACGTCGACGAGAATCGGTCGACGCGGGACAAGGGTCGACGAGGTGGTGGTCGACGGTGGGAGTGCTGGATCTGCGGGGACCCCGACCATCTCTCCTTCGAGTGCCCCGACCGCGATGACAGCGACGAGGACGACAACAAGGGAGGCCATGGTCAATCGGTCAGTCGTCGCCCCCGTCGAGATGAGAAGCCGCGCAAGGAGAAGCAAGCGTCGAAGAAGACGTCGTCGACGAAGGACGTCGACAGCTCCAGCGGCAAGAGCCGAGGCGACGGGGAGGCGTCGTGCTCGATGGTCGGCGTGGTGGAGCCGAGGGTCTCGCTGGCGCCGGAGGCTGGCGAGGACTTCCAGGCGGTGGCGGCAACTGTGCAGGCCAACCCGATGGCGGTGCTGCTCGACAGCGGGTGCTCCCACCACCTGATGGGGAAGAAGTCGGTCTTCGTCGACATGGGACCAAGCGACGGGGTGAAGCACGTGCGTGGGTTCAACGGGGCATTGCAGCCCGTCGAGGGTCGCGGAACCGTCGCTCTGCAAGGGGAGGCCAGGAAGCGGGTCCTCATCCCCGACGTACTCTATGTTCCGGGCGTACAGGCGAACCTTCTGTCTGCTGGCCAGCTGAAGGAGAGCGGAGTGCAATTGCAGGGCGACGGCGACGAGATGTTGCTTGTCGCTGCAAGCGGGGAGGTGCTCGGTCAAGCACGCTACACCGAACGGGTACTCTGCACCGACCTTCGCCCCTGCTCAACGCAGTCGCCGTCGACCGAGGTGGTGGCTCTGCAGACAATCGTCTCGGCGACGAAGACGACCCCCGATAGGATGCATGCGCGGCTCGCACACGCAGACCCGCCAGTGTCGACACGATCAAGAGCTCGACGAAGCATGATGTTGCTACCGGGCTCAACATCACGTCGTCGACCGGAGCAGACCCGCCGTGTGTCTCGTGCGTCGGAGGAAAGCTGGCGCGGCACATCTTCCCTGCCAAGGGCTCGGACGCAGCGGAGGCGCTGGCTGTCGTGCACATTGACTTGTGCGGGCCATTTCGAGTGGCTGCCAAGGATGGCAGCTTGTACTTCCTGCTGCTGAAGGATCGCCATACTCGATTTGCATGGGCAATGCCGGTCGCTAAGAAGAGCGACGTGCTGCGGGAGTTCTAGCGGTGGCTGGTGCTGGTGGAACGGCAGACGAAGAAGTTGGTGCTGTCGCTTCGCTCCAAACGAGGAGGGGAGTTCCTCGGGAAGGCGTTCACCAACTTCGTCGACGGGAAGGGCATCATCCACGACCTGACGTGCCCCTACACTCCGCAGCAGAATGGCATGGCTGAGCGGGAGATGTGCACGGTCGTCGAGTCCGTGCGGACGATGCTACTGCACATGGGCGTGCAGCACCACTGGTGGCACCTTGCTCTACGACAAGCTGTCTGGGTGCGCAACTGCTTCGAGCGGTCGACGACGCCGCCGGGGACGACTCTGTACCAGTTGCTGAACGGGAAGAAGCCCGATCTTACGCTGGCGCGGGTGTGGGGTTGCATGGTGCAGTTCATGGTTCCCGAGCAGCAGCGCGGTGGGAAGCTGGCGCCGAAGGCTCGCTGGGGGCTTCACCTGGGTGTGTCGTCAGAGAGCAAGGGCTGGGAGGTGCTTGACCTGACCGACAACAGGGTGGTCACGTCGGTCGAGGTGATGTTCTACGAGACGCTGTCGCTGGAGGTGTGGAAGGCGAAGTATGGGCCGGCGTCAGGGCGGACGCAAGCGCACCCGCCGACGGACACCTCGACCGCGACGGTTCCGTTGCTCGCCGACGTCGACGAGCCTACTGATGAGGATGTTGTGGAGGTTCTCCCCCCTCCCCCTGCTCTTGCTCCTCCGTTCCCCATCGCAGCTCGGCCTGTGTCAACCACCGACGATGAGGGGAGCCTTGAGGCGTTGCCTGTGGCGCCTGCCCGTGGCATCGCCGGCGTTCGACAAGGCGCCAAGCTCGTCGACCAGGATGGGAAGCCGTCGACGACAGGGGAGCACCAGACAGGGGAGCCGGTCGAACAGGAGGCAACAGCAGGGGTACATTCGGCAGGGGAGCTGTCGAAGTCAGCAGCAGACGAGCGGCCGGTCGAAGGGTCGAAGCAGCTGGTCGACGACGAGGACGTCGACGAGGAAGGGGAGCAGTCGGCGGGTGAGGAGTCCACCGACAGCGACGTGGTGGAAGTGGCGATCACGAAGCCTGAGCTGCGACGCAAAGGTCGAGCTCGACGGCCACCGGAGTGGCTGAGCTTCCACGCCTACCTACCGCCAACTGCCTTCACCACGGTGTTCGACGAGGTCGACGACGACCTGTTGTACGACGACGCCGAGGAGGATGAAGACCTGCCGGAGCTCGACCCTGACGTGCATGCCGATCCCGAACACCGCTGGGACATCGCCATGATGACGGTGAAGGAGGCGCTGTCGAGCTGGAAGGGCGAGGCAGTGAAGGCCGCCATGGAAGAAGAGATCCGCAGCCTCATCGGTATGGGGACTTGGGAGCTGGTCGAACGCCCACGCGGGGTGAACATCATGAAGAACCGGTGGGTGCTGACGACCAAGTACCGCATCGACGACACCGTCGAGTGCGAGAAGGCGAGGCTGGTCGTGAAGGGCTTTACGCAAGTGTACGGTGCCAACTACAACGAGACGTACTCGCCGGTGAGCAGCTACGTCACGCTGAGGATCTTCCTCAGCATCGTCGCCGTCCTCGACCTCAACCTGATGCAGCTCGACATGAAGAACGCTTTCTTGCAGAGCAAACTCGACAGGGTGCTCTACATGTACCAGCCGGACTACTTCGACCACGGGACTGGCCGGGTGTGTAAGCTGCTGAAGAGCCTCTACGGGCTGAAGCAGTCGCCGCTGCTATGGTACATGGCTCTTGACAGTGTGCTTCTGGGCGCTGGCTGGAAGAAGAGCCAGGTCGACGAGGCGCTCTACTTCAAGGCCGGCGACGACGGAGTAACCTGCTGGGTGCTGGTCTACATCGACGACCTGCTCGCCGCCAGCAGCAGCACCGCGATGCTGAAGGAGCTGAAGGAG
This sequence comes from Closterium sp. NIES-65, assembly GCA_948144175.1. Lineage (NCBI taxonomy): Eukaryota > Viridiplantae > Streptophyta > Zygnematophyceae > Desmidiales > Closteriaceae > Closterium > Closterium sp. NIES-65. The sequence goes on from CANXME010002216.1 coordinate 250,815, forward strand.
CTTCTAGAGGCCGCCTTCGAGCTGCGTGAGATCTCGCCGGTGGTGAAGTACCTTGGGCTGGAGATCGTGCGCGACAGGCCGGCCAGGAAGCTGTGGCTGCACCAGCAGGGCTACGCCGACAAGCTGCGCAGGCGCTTCATCGACGAGGAGCAGGGTGGTCGAGTCCCGAAGACGCCGGTCTCGGTCGACGCCTATGCTTAGCTGACGTTTGACGACGAGGAGGCTCAGGAGCGCGAGGAGGAGGAGTACTGGCAGAAGGTCGGCTAGCTGCAGTTCGCGGCAACGACGACGAGGCCAGACATCGCGTTTGCCTGCAGCAAGCTGGGGAGCGGCCTCACGGTGAGGAGCGACCACCATTGGCGCGAGGTCGACCGCTGCCTCACCTACGTCGCCGACACCCGCGACACCGCCCTGGAGTTCGGCGGTGGATCAGAATCGTTGGAGCTGATCGGCTACGTCGATGGGGACGACGCGGGCGACAAGCTACGTGTTTGTCTACGGAGGGGCCGCTGTCTCCTGGTCGAGCTCGCGCATCAAGTGCGCGACATTGTCATCGACCGAGTCGGAGTACGTGGCGGCCACGGATGCCGGCATAGAGGGGCATCGCCTTCGCTTCCTCCTTGTGGAATTCAAGCTGCTCGACGCTGGGAAGCCGACCATCCTCCGCGTCGACAACAAGTCGGCAATCACGGTCGCTGAGGGCTTGGGGCTGACGGGCAACCTCAAGCACATGGAGCGACGCTACGCGTGGCAGCAGCACATGGTGAGGCGCTGGAAATTTGTGTTGAAGTACATCCCGACCACCGAGCAGCCGGCGGACTTCCTGACGAAGGCGCTGCATTTTCCAGCTTTCAACCGGTGCTCTGTCGCCATCGGCCAAGTGTGAGAATCTAGAACGAGAATGAATCAACTATGAATGAAGTGAGTACAAATATGAAACCCTAATTGGGTTGTACCCCCTATGGGATACCCCACTATAGCCTACACAATAGCATAAGCTATAATGTTCTGACACACCCCCATAGGCAAAGTGGGGGAGAACAAGGGGTCGCAAGACCAGTCAAGCAAAGCAAAGCAAAGCTCGGGGTGGATCACAAAGTCACCACACATTCCGAGCACAAGTTCAAAGGCCAAAAGGCCAGTTCACATGCAAGATCACATATATATATAAGAGGCTAAGCAAGCAAGAGCAAGAGTATATATATGTGACAGTACAAGCAAGGTCAAGAAGTGAGCAAGTGAGGCAAGACACGCACAAGACCCAGCTGAGTGCAGAAGCGCTGATGATCACAAGGCGCAAGTGCCTTGGTGAAGACATCAGCAGTGTTGGCCTCAGAGGCCACGTACGCAAGCCGCAACTGTCCACGCTGCTGTAGCTCATGAGCAAGAAAGTAGCGGAGAGCAATGTGCTTTGTCCTGTGCTCCAGTCGCTGCTCTCGACACAAGGCCAGCATGGCCTTGTTGTTTACATACAGGACTGGAGGAGAACGAGGCGGCTCTCCAAGGTCGGTCAGCAGGTAGGTGAGCCAGCGAAGCTCCTGGGCAGCCATAGCACCGGCATAGATCTCAGCCTCACAACTGGAGCCGAGAACAGAAGACGAACGGGTAGCCCGCCACGAAACAGAGCCGGAACCAAGGCTGAAGGTGTAACCCTGTGATGATCGCTGCGTAGCCTGGTCGTTAGCCCAAGAAGCGTCCGCGTGCCCAGTGAGGACCACTGGACTCCGCCCTCCAAGCACTAGCCCCATGCCCGACGTACTGCACAAGTAGCGCAACACCCTCTTCGCTGCAGCCATGTGCTCTGGTCGGTGTCTCCCAGGAGCAACATAGCGTGCGAGAATGCTAAGAGGGTATGCAAGGTCAGGTCGTGTGCAGGTCATCAGGTACATGAGACAGCCAACAAGCTTTGGATACGGGCCACTCGACTCTACGGACTCATCCGAAGGCAGAGCTGAGAGAGAGTGGCGAGTAGGCAGAGGAGTGGCCTGAGGCGAGGAGTACGTGAAGCCGAAGCGCTGAAGGACCTGCTGCACCATGTGTGACTGAGTCAGGGTAATGGTGTGGCGTGCTCTGTCCTGGGTGATCTGCAAGCCAAGGTAGCTGCGCAGTTCACCCAGGTCAGTGCACGTGTGTCTCTTCTGCAGCTCGGACTTCACGTAGGCGAGTCCAGCAGTGTCAGCTGTGGCAAAGACCTAGTCGTCGACGTACACGAGGATGTAGAACGGCGGCAGAGAGGTGTCGGTGCGCAGAAACAGCGACGGGTCGGCAGTAGAAGGAGCAAACCCAAGTGCCGCCAGAGTAGTCCTCACTGTGTCGTGCCACTCACGTGGCGCCTGGCGGAGACCGTAGACTGGACGCCGAAGACTCCACTGGGTACCAGGAGGGAAAGACCCAGTGAAGCCACGTGGGCGGCGCAGCCAGATCTCCTCGTGCAGGCTACCCTGCAAGAAAGCTGTGCTGAAGTCGAGAGAGTGCAGCTCGTAGTCACGGTGAGCAGCAACGTGCAGCAGTACCCGAAGAGTGGTCATCTTCGGGGTGGGGGAGAAGGTATGAAAGTAGTCAACTCCCTGCCGCTGACTGAAGCCACGAGCCACGTAACGCGCCTTGAAGACAGGCGGAGAACCCGGCGGCCGCTTCACCCTGAAGATCCACATGCCACTGACGATGTTCGCCCCAGGAGGGGGGACAACGTCAACGTAGGTGCCTGTGGACTTCCAGGAAGCCATCTCTGCATCCATAGCTGCCTGCCACTGAGAGGAGTAGGGACCCTCTATCGCCTCCGCGTAAGAGCGCGGAGTCGGGATGTCAAGTGCATCCGGGTCTCCCTCAGGGGTAAGCAGTACGGACACGAGATGAGGTGAAGCAGCAGCCAGACACTGGAACTCCTCCTGCCTGTCCTCAAGGATGTCCGTGCTAAGGGCACACTCACCCCCGACGGACGGAGGACAGACAGACTCAAACTTAGCGACAAGACTAGCAGCGTAGTCTAGACGACAACGAGCAGCAAAGTCGACGAGCTCATTAACAAGGGCAGACGCAGCAGTAGACTCGAAAGAAGGGTCAGTGACGGCAGTAGCAAGGAGACGCGTGACAGTAGGACTGGCAGCACGAAGAGAGTCCGACTCCGGGTCGGCAAGAGCAGGAAGAGTGGACGCAGGAGGAGAAGGCAAAGGGGCACGCAGAGGAGCAGTAGACGGACGCAGAGACATCCGGTGCGTGCCAGGGACAGGCGGAGGACGCTGACGCGAACCGCGACCACTAGTGCGTGCAGCACGGACAGGCGACGCAGGACGAGACGCAGGCTCACGACGCTCAGTAAGACCTCTAGTAGGACCAGCGTAGGGAGAAGGAGCGGGCAAAGGAGACGCAGGCTGTAGCTGTGACTGTGACTGGACAGGCTGTGGACCCTTTAAGGGAGGAGGAGGACCTGTAGAAGGTGGAAGACCAAGAACCTGCTGCAGGAGTGGAACGAAGTACGGTCGAGGCCGTGTGGCGACGCCAGAAACAGCAGGGACAGCACCAGTACCTCCAGCAGAAGCAACCGCTCCAGCAGCACCTCCAGCAGCTCCAGAACCTCCAGCAGCACCAGGAGCACCCCCAGCAGGACCGCCAGTGGTAGTCTCAGCGCCAACACCCTCACCAGCACCAGCTCCAGTCGAACTTGCAGGCCCAGCGGCTCCAGTACTCCCAGGACGAGCACCTCCGGGACCCGCGACAGCAGCACCCTCAGTAGCCGACGAACCTCCAGCACCAGCAGCACGGCTCCAGCGCCAGGCAAACCACTCGCGCAGCTCCTGTGGAGAGAGTGGCTCCCGGCGAAATGAAGCACCCAGAGAACCTCCAGGCGAAGCACCTCCAGGCACAGCACCCCCAGGTCCAGCACCCCTAGGCAAAGCACCCCCAGGCTCAGCACCCCCAGGCTCAGCACCCCCAGGGCCAGCACCCCCAAGCCCAGCACCCCCAGGTGTAGCACCCCCAGGCTCAGCACCCCCTGGCTCAGCACCCCTAGGCTCAGCACCCCCAGTAGACGAAGAACCTCCAGCACCAGCAGCACGGCTCCAGCGCCGGGCAAACCACTCGCGCAGCTCCTGTGGAGAGAGTGGCTCCCTGCGAGACGAAGCACCCGGAGAACCTCTAGGCGGAGCACCTCCAAGCTCAGCACCCCCAGGCCCGGCACCCCCAGGCAAAGCACCCCCAGGCGTAGCACCCCCAGGCTCAGCACCCCCAGGCTCAGTACCCCCAGGCTCAGCACCCTCAGCAGCACCAAAGTCACCAGCGACCTCGACAGGCTCGACTGCGTCTACCTGGGACACACCGGAAGGGGCAGGACCCTGAGGGGGGAGGGGGTCTACCTGGGGGGGACCTGGTACAAGGAAGAGCGGGGGCGGGGGGAGGGACAGAGTGCGGTAGGGGAAGAGGCGGTAGTAGGGGACCGACTTGTCAAACGTGACGTCCTGGGAGGACAGAACACGACGAGAGGTGGGGTGGTAGAACTGCCACCCAGGCGCGTCAGGGGGGAGCCCCAGGAAGACGCAAGGAGCAGCACGAGGGGACAGCTTGTCCGCAGACAAGTCGCGGACAAACGCCCGAGATCCCCAGACCCGGAACGCCGACGCATCGCCAACCTTCCCCGTCCACAGCAAGGCTGGGGAGGTCTCCGGCCTTGAAACCCTGGGGTGGAGGTTGATCTGATGCGCCGCGTACCTCACCGCAAATGGCCACAGAAAATGGGGGGCAGCCGCATGCATCATAGACGTACGAGCGACGTCCATGACCATGCCAATGCGGCGCTCAGCAATCCCATTTTGCTGCGGAGAGTCCGGGAGCGTGAAGGTCTGACGGATGCCCCGTGCGCGACAGTAGGCTCTCAGAAGGCCAGAGGAAAACTCTCCGCCTCTGTCCGAGTGCAGACGCAGAACAGGAAAGTCCGAGCCAAAGCTCTGCCTGAGCTGGAGACGAGCTGCGTGGATCCAGTCGATCAGCACCTCAGTGACATCACCCTTGCTGCACAAGGGGAAGACTGCGGTGTAACGCGAGTAGTCGTCAACAACCAGCAGGAAGTAGCGCTCGTGACCCTGTCCACGGACGCGGGCTGGGCCCCACACGTCCATGTGAAGCGTGTGCAATGGGGCCTCTGTCGGAGGAAACTGGGAGGAGTGAGGGGCAGCACGCTGGCTCCCCTCGACGCAGGGGACACAGGTAGGGCCTGGCCTTGAGGAAGGGGAGGGAGGGACCGGGGGAGATTAGAAACAAGAAGACGAGAGGCCATGCCTCTGAGCCGAAGCAGAGAGGGGTGACCAAGGCGGTGGTGCCAGAGGAGAGTCTCGTGAGACAGGAGACGACACGAACAGGGGGCAGACTCAGGACCAGACCTGGACGCTGCAGCAAACACCTGACCCGACGCAGCTACCCTACCAGACTCAGCAACTGGAGGAGACGCAGTGGTCAGTGTGTACAGGCTCGACCCTGGCCGACGAGTAAACGTGGCCAGGTGTCGGCCTGTCCGAGCGTCTGTGAAGTGGGTCACCCGCTGACTCGCAGGAGTGAACTGGTGAACCCCCGCATCCTGCAGGTCAGCACCACTCACCAAGTTTGTAGAGAACGAGGGGAGGTAAAGACCAGACAGGGTGCCAGAGGGGGCCACCGGACACGGGAGGACAGTGGAGAAGTGAGCAAGGACAGGGCCCCCAGAGGGGTCTGCCAGAGAGACTGCAACTGGCCGACCAAGCGGCGTGAGTGTGGTGCGGTCTCGAAAGAAGGAGCGGGAAGCCCCCGAGTCAAGGGTGAAGGTGTGAGAGGCCGGAGCCGACGCGGTACCTGAGAGAGCAGACTCACCCGCACCTGAGGAAGCAGACTCACTAGCACCTAGAGCAGCAGCCGCACCTGTACCTGGAGCAGGAGACACACTAGCACCCAGAGCAGCAGCCGCACCAGCAGCTAGAGCAGTAGGCTCTATACCCGGGTCAGGCGGTACGCACAGGTGACCGGCACGGTCAGCACTAGAAGGCAAGAGCAAATATATCTACCCTCTGCCTAAGCAAATCCACCCAGTCGGGGAGCTCAGCCTCGTCGCCAAACTCGGTACGCCAGGCGTCGCTCAGACGGGCGAAGCAGCGGGACGGTGTGTGACTAGGCGTCCCACAAGGCTGACCAGTCCGAGCACCAGTGCGAATCACGTAAGAGTAGCGAACAGAACTGAGAGACCCTCTACTCTGAGCGTACCACTCACGAAGCTGCTGGGGCGTGAGAGACGCGCGTGGTCGTCGTTGGAGCTGCATCTGGCCGCCGCCAGTAGAAGCAGGAGCAGGAGTAGCAGCAGTAAGGCAGGCAGCGAAGCAAGCTGCAGGCAGCGCACTAGTAAGGCAGGGGCTCACTAGTGGTGGGAAGAGCAGGCTCGACGACTCGGCGACTCGGCGACTCGGCGGCACGGCGGCACTGCAGCAACTGCGGCTCAGCGGCTCAGGCGACCCGGGCGGCTCGGCTGCTCGGGCGACTCGGGCGGCTCGGCGACTCGGCGGCACGGCTGCTCTGCGGCTCGGCTGCTGGGCTGCTCAGCGGCTCGGCTACGGCTTGGCTGCTGGGCTGCTCGGCGGCTTGGTGGGGGGGGCGGCTCGCCAATGCAGCAGGCGACGGGCCGTGGCAGCTGCGCGGGGCCGGGACGGGCGGTGCACGTGCGGCGTGGGGCCGGGACGGCGGCGCGCTGCCGGAACGGGCGGCGCACGGGCGGCGTGGGGCCGGGACGGGCGGCGCACGGGCGGCGTGGGGCCGGGACGGGCGGCTCACGGGCTTCGACGGGCTGGAGCAGCGGCGCGCGGTCGGGACGGGCGGCGCGCGGGCGGCTAAGGGCCGGGACGGGCGGCGCGCGGGCGGCTAGGGGCCAGGACGGGCGGCGCGCGGGCGTCTAAGGGCCGGGACGGGCGGCACACGGGCGGCTAAGGGCCGGGATGGGCGGCGCGCGGGCGTCTAAGGGCCGGGACGGGCGGCGCGCGGGCGTCAAAGGGCCGGGACGGGCGGCGCGCGGGCGTCTAAGGGCCGGGACGGGCGGCGCACGGGCGGCTAAGGGCCGGGACGGGCGGCGCGCGGGCATCTAAGGGCCGGGACGGGCGGCGCACGGGCGGCTAGGGGCCGGGACGGGCGGCGCGCCTGAAAAGAAAGGGGCCGCGCGCCCCGAGGCGCTCGCCAAAGTGCAAATCGCCGCGCGCGTCGCACGCCACGGGGCGTGCGACAGAGCATGTAGCAGCGGAAGCAGTAGTACCCACAGGCCGAGAGCGTAACCGCTCTGAAACCATGTGAGAATCTAGAACGAGAATGAATCAACTATGAATGAAGTGAGTACAAATATGAAACCCTAATTGGGTTGTACCCCCTATGGGATACCCCACTATAGCCTACACAATAGCATAAGCTATAATGTTCTGACACCAAGTTCGTCTGGCCGACGTCGGTGACGGCGACGACGAGGTGCAGCAGTAGGTGCCGTGCCCTTCTGCACGGCTGGTGCGGTGACGGCGTGCTGTATGTGGGGTGCACGCCGAGGACGAGTTTTCTCTGTGGAGTACTGCCGTATGGGCTGGAGGCCCAAGCGTGAGCGCGGCAGGGGCGTGTTAACGGGAACGGAGTGTTGGACTCGCCCTCGCTTGGGCAACGCCGACGACTTGGTCGGATATACGGGAGTAGCAGCCGACCGTTCACAGTGGGAGAGCTGCTCGACAGGCTTCGTCGAGCTGCAGAGGACTGCTGTGGTGTTGCTGTCGACCAAGGAGCTTGACAGCTGCAACTGACTGGTCTGGGCGACGGGTGGGACGTCGACCAGGACCTCCAACTCGACAGGGAGGTCTCCGGAGCATCCCGTCGACTTGCAGCTCGACCGGAAGGTCTCCAGAGCATCCTGTCGACCTACAGTTCGACCGGGAGGTCGACGGAGCAGTCTTTCGACCTGACAAGTGAGCAGCGGTCGACGAGGGGAGCTCGGCGACAACCGCTGACGGTTCTGGTCGACGGAAGGGGTCCGTCGACCAGGGGGTAGCTCGACGGGAGTTGCGGTCGACCAGAGGGACCTGGGGATCGACCAGAAGCATTGGTGGTCGACCGGAAGCACCTGGTGGTTGTCCGGGTCGACCAGGTAACATGCTCGACGAGTTCTGCGGAGGCACGCGAACGTCGTCGAGGTCGCGATGGCGAAGATGACTGCGGGCTGGTATCCCGAAGTCGATGTGGCTCGTCACGCGCAGACAACAGCCGACGGATGCACAATGAGGCAAGTCGGGCGAATTGTCTGCGCGCACCTGCGAGCGTGTGCTCTGCTGTGTTCTACGGGGCAACGCTAGACAGCCGCTCCGCTGCACCGTTGGCACGCCATCGACCTGCTCTTTTGGCAGGTCGCCTTTCCGCAGTGCTGGCGCGGCTCCTCTACGCAACGCTGGCAGGCGGTCGACCGAGCTGTGCTGGCGGTCGACCAGGCTAGCTGCAGGGCTGCTAGGTACCTGATGTAGTCATTCTGTCATTGCTTGTTCAATCATGATGTAATTTCGACTTTGCCTAGTGGAAACTCTTGCCGATTTCTTCCGTGAATGTGCAAGCACTAAGGAACTAAGCAAAGCTATGATCACTCCTAGTAGTTCGTGCCAAACCCCGTAGTCTAGCTCACTACCGTTGTAGAGTGACTCTCCACACAGGATTGAGTTAGGTGGTGTGAATCTGGTGAGAGTCAGTGGTGCGCATATGAGTGGTGATCATGAGTTGTCAGATTCCACCCCCAAAACGCGGAAGGATCCGCACATCTGCTGGAAGTTCAGCGAGCGCTCTTCATTCGCGAGCGCCGATGACCGATGCTGCTCGCAACCCTCCCACGCCCTTGCAGGCTTGGTAATAGGCCCAGACAAGTGCAGCCACGTGACCCGGCGGAAAAAAAACGCTCGGAACGAGCGCTTCCACCCCGAAACGCGAAAGGATCCGCACATGTGCAGGAAGTGCAGCGGGCGCTCTACATTTGCGAGCGCCAATGACCGATGATGCTGGCAACCCTCCCACGCCCTTTCTGGCTTGGTAATAGGACCAGTCAAGTGCAGCCACGTGACCTCGTGGAAGAAAAACGCTTGGAACGAGCGCTTCCACCCCCAAAACGCGGAAGGATGCGCACATGTGTAGGAAGTGCAGAGGGCGCTCTTCATTCGCGAGCGCCGATGACCGATGATGCTTGCAACCCTCCCACGCCCTTTCTGGCTTGGTAATATGACCAGACAAGTGCAACCACTTGACCCGGCGTAAGAAAAACGCTCGGAACGAGCGCTTCCACCCCCAGAACGCGGAAGGAGCCGCACATGTGCAGGAAATGCAGTGGGCGCTGTTCATTCGCGAGTGCCGATGACCGATGATGCTTGCAACCCTCCCACGCCCTTGCTGGCTTGGTAATAGGACCAAACAAGCACAGCCACGTAACCCGACGGAAGAAAAACACAAGGAACAAGCGCTTCTACGAGCGCTTCTGAAGAAATTTCCGCTCGCTTTGTAATGTTCTACACCCGAGTGGGTTTGCTCGCGTTCCGGGGGGGAACTTTGCCCGAATCGCCTAGGTGGGGCCAGGTCTCGGAGGTATGCATTCCGCAACTGTACGCATTTTAAGCCGGAATCGTTGATGAACGTGCAAAGGGCTGTGGAGAGCACGAGCATGTGAAGAAATCCCCGCCCGCTTTGCAATTTTCTACACCCGAGTTGGTTTGCTCGCGTTCCGGAGGGGGGACATTGCCCAGATCGCCAAAGAGGGGCCCGGTCTCGGAGGTATGCATTCCGTGTCTGTGCGCATTTCGAGCCGGAATCGTGGTTGAAGGTGTAGAGGGGTATGAAGAGCACGAGCATGTGAAGAAATTCCTGCCCGCTTTGCAATTTTCTACACCCGAGTGGGTTTGCTCGCGTTCCGAGGGGAAAGATTGCCCGGACAGCCTGGGAGGGGCCTGGTCTCGAAGGTATGCATTCCGCGTCTGTGTGCATTTCAAGCCGGAAACCTGGCCGAAGGTGCAGAGGGGTATAAAGAGCAGGAGCATGTGAAGAAATCCTCGCCCGCTTTGCAATTTTTCACAACCGAACGTTCCGAGGGGGGAACATTGCCCGGATCGCCTAGGAGGGACCCGGTCTCGGAGGTATGCATTTCGCGTCTGTGTGGATTTCGAGTCAAAATCGTAACTTAAGGTGCGGAGGGGTATGCTTTTCCCTATAGGCGCAAAGAAAAGCATTCAACAACCTAATTTTTATTGCATATTCGAGTGGCCCATGTTCAAATGCAACTACTAGAGATTTTTTGGTTTGGATTTTGCGCGAAGAAAAGTTCGGCGCCTATGATTTTGACCGTTTTTTACCGACAAGTGCCTAGAAAGCGTGTCAATCCATAAAGGTGTAGGGAAGAGCACTCAACAACCTGATTTTTATTGCATATTCAACTGGCCCATGTTCAAATACACCTACTAGAGCCTTTTTTGCTTGGTTCTTGCGCAAAGGAAAGTTCGGCGCCTACGATTTCGGCCGTTTTTGCCGACAAGTGCATAGAAAGTGCGTGAATCCCTAAAGGCGTAGGGAAAAGCATTCAACAACCTGAATTTTATTGCATATTCGACTGGCCCTGTCAAACTTATATGCTATAGTCTGTGTAGGCTGTAGTGGGGTAGATAATATGGGGTACAACACTTTTAGGTTTTCCTACTTGTACCCACCTGTTTCCTAGTGCATTCATTCCTCGTTCTTTCACATGGTATAGAGCAGGTTCCCTAGTGGGAACGTTTCCTAGGGCCCACCGAAAATCGATTTTTTTTTTTTTTCTGCCCGGAGCGCGCTTCGCCCCTGCCTGAGTCGCGCCCCGTGTGCATGCCCTCCCGTCGCGTCCGCTGCCCTTAGCGGCCCGTCGCGCTCTCTTACGGGCCCGTAGCGGCCCCTCTCACGGCCCTTCGCGGCCCCTTCAGGCCCCTTGTGGCCCCTTCGTGGCCCCTTGCGGCCCCTTCGTGGCCCCGTCGCTGCCCTTCGCGGCCCCGTCGCCGCCCTTCTCGGCCCCGTCGCTGCCATTCGAGGCCCCTCGCGGCCCCTTCTCGGCCCCGTCGCTGCCCTTTCTGGCCCCTCACGGCCCCTTCTTGGCCCCGTCGCCGCCCTTCGCGGCCCCGTCGCCGCCCTTCTCGGCCCCGTCGCCGCCCTTCGCTGCCCCTCACGGCCCCGTCTTGGCCCCGTCGCCACCCTTCGCGGCCCCTCACGGTCCCGTCTCGGCCCCGTCATCGCCCTTCGCAGCCCCCTCATGGTCCTTCGTGGCCCCTTCGCCGCCCTTACCGGCCCCTTCTCGGCTCCTCCGCGAACAGCAGCAGCCGCCGCCAGCAGCTGCCGCCGCCGCCGACAGCAGCAGCCGACAGCAGCAGACGCCGCCGACAGCAGCAGCCGCCGCCGCCGATAGCAGCAGCCGCCGCCGCCGCTGCCGTGACAGCCGCCGCCGCCACTGCTGGGGCCGCAGCCGCCGCTGCCGTGACCGCCGCCACCGCCGCTTCCGGGGCCGCAACCGCCGCCGCCGCCGACCGCAGGAGCCGCCGCCGCCGTCGCGGCCCTGTCCCTGCCGACGCGCCTCGTCCATGCCCCACCACTTGCGGGCCCCTACCCACCCGCCCTAGTAAGAGCACCGCCGAGCTGCTCTTGCTGCTACTGCTACTAGTCTGCTGCTGCTGCTGTCATGGCTACCCCTAGCGTTCTCACCTTTGATGCTGAGGGTCGGGCTATCGACTTTGATGTCTGGGTCGATGATTTGCAGCTTTTCTTGCAGTGCGATAGGAAAGACGGTCTCTCACTGTTCGATCTCACGTCTGGCGCCTCTCCTGCCCCTGCTGCCAATGCTGACAGTACTGTTCGCTCACAGTGGGCCACACAAGATGCTGCTGCCCGTCTTGCTGTGCGTAGTCACTTGCCGTCCACTGAGCGCACGCACTTTAGTCAGTACAAGAGTGCTAAGACCTTGTACGACGTTGTAGTTGCACGCTAATCTTCCCCTGCCACTGCTGCTCTTAGCCGCCTCATACTGGCGTACCTGTTTCATGACCTCGCCGCCTTTCCCACTGTCGCTGACCTCGTTACGCACCTTCGCACTAGTGACACCCGCTACCGCGCTGCGCTTCCTGCTGAGTTCTGCGCCAAGAACCCCCCCCCCCCCCATGTACATCACCCTCTACTACATAGTCACCCGGCTCCCTGACTCCCTTTGCTCGGTCAGGGACCACTTCCTCTCTGTTTGCCCCACCACACTCACTGTTGACCTCCTCGAGGAGCGCCTCCTGGCAGCTGAGAAGAGTATAGTCGCTGTAGGAGCCTCTCGTGGTGACCCTCGTACCCCTTTCTTTGAGGGGTGCTCCCCCTCCCCACTTTTGCCCTCTGTTGCCTCTGCTGCTGCCGTCGACTTCGTTGGCACCGAGTCGGTCGGCGCTGCATCTGCCCCTAGCGAGAGACGCCGCACCGGCAAGGGCAAGGGGGGCAAGGGCGCTAAAGGGGCTGGCCGGGGCGGTGGAGGTGGCGGAGGGAGTGGGGGTGGCGGTGGGAGTGGTGGCGGGGTTGGGGGCTTCGGTGACGGCGGTGGAGGCGGAGGCGGCGGCGGCGGTGGCGGTGGGAGCGGAGGAGGAGGCGGTGGCGGCGGTGGCGGAGGTGGCGGCGGCGGATGTGGAGCTGGTCGGGGTGGCTCTGCGCAGCGGGGCGGCTTCGGTGGTGGTCAGCGCTAGCAGCAGCAGCGCACTCGTGAGACCCCGCCTCTCCAGCAGCTTCGTGAGTGGTACGCTGCGCGTTAGCGGGGTGGGGGTGCTGGTCCTTGTGCCCACGTCTTGCGTACCGGCGACCGCACTGGTGAGCCGTGCGGTGGCCCGCACGCCACCTAGCGCTGCTTCGGCCGCCTGACGGACGCTTGGCGTCTCCAGTTTCTTGACGCCACTGAGATCCCCCGTTGGGGCGAGTTGCTTAGGTCGGGGGTTGCTATCTTTGATCTGTAATATGATGCTATTCTTGCTGCCATGTATGTTCTGTCTAGTAGTGATGAGGGTGACTGTTAACTGTGTGTTCCGCCTGACCCGGGCATTGAGGCTGCTGCTCTAGGTGCTGGTGAGGCTGGTGCTCTAGGTGCTAGTGCGTCTACTGCCCCAGGTGCTGGTGAGTCTGCTCTCTCAGGTACCACGTCGGCTCAGGCCTTACACACCTTCACCCTTGACTCGGGTGCTTCCCGCTCCTTCTTTCGAGACCGCACCACACTCACGCCGCTTAGTCGGCCAGTTGCGGTCTCCCTGGCGAACCCCTCTGGGGGTCCTGTCCTTGCCCACTTCTCCACTGTCTTACCGTGTCCGGCGGCCCCCTCTGGCACCCTGTCAGGTCTCTACCTCCCCTCGTTCTCTACGAACTTGGTGAGTGGTGCTGATCTACAAGATGGGGGGGTTGACCAGTTCACTCCTGCGAGTCAGCGGGTGACCCACTGTACGTGTGCTCGGACGGGCCGACACTTGGCCACGTTTACCCGTCAGCCAGGGTCGAGCCTGTACACACTGACTACTGATTCTCCTCTAGTTGCTGAGTCTGGTCAGGTAGCTGCGTTGGGTCAGGTGTTTGCTGCAGCGTCCAGGTCCGGTCCTGAGTTTGCTCCCTGCTCGTGTCGTCTCCTGTCCCACCGGACTCTCCTCTGGCACCACCGCCTTGGTCACCCCTCCCTGCCTCGTCTCCGAGGCATGGCCTCCCGTTACCTTGTCTATGGTCTCCCCTGGTCCCTCCCTCCCCTCCCTCTGGGGCCTGCCCCTACCTGCGTTCCCTACGTCGAGGGGCGGCAGCGTGCCGCTCCTCACTCCTCCGAGTTTCCTCCGACAGAGGCTCCACTGCAAACTCTTCACATGGACGTGTGCCCCCCCCCCCCCCGCGTCCGTGGCCAGGGTCACGAGCTTTACTTCCTGTTGGTGGTTGACGACTACTCGCGTTACACCACCGTTTTCCCCTTGCGCAGCAAGGGTGACGTCACTGAGGTGTTGATCGACTAGATCCGCGCAGCTCGTCTCTAGCTCAGAGAGAGTTTCGGCTCGGACTTTCCTGTTCTGCTTCTGCACTCTAACAGAGGCGAAGAGTTTTCCTCTGGCCTTCTGGGAGCCTTCTGTCGTGCACAGGGCATCCACCAGACGTTCACGCTTCCGGCCTCTCCACAGAAAAAGGGGATTGCTGAGCGCCGCATTGGCATGGTCATGGACGTCGCTCGTACGTCCATGATTCATGCGGCTGCTCCCCATTTTCTGTGGCCGTTCGCGGTTCAGTACGCGGCGCATCAGATCAACCTTCAGCCCCGAGTCTCCTTGCCGGAGACCTCCCCTACTCTGCGGTGGACGGGGAAGGTTGGCGATGCGTCTGCGTTTCGTGTCTGGGGATCTCGGGTTTTTGTCCGCGACTTGTCTGCGGACAAGCTGTCCCTCCGTGCTGTTCCCTGCGTCTTCCTTGGCTTCCCCCCTGACGTGCCTGGTTGGCAATTTTAACACCCCACCTCGCGCCGTGTTCTGTTCTCCCAGGACGTCACGTTTGACGAGTCGGTTCCTTACTACCGTCTCTTCCCCTACCGCACTGCGCCCCTTCCGCCGCTCTTCCTCGCACCAGGTCCCCCCCCGGTAGACCCCCTTCCCCCTCAGGGTCCTACCCCCTCAGGTGTGTCCCACGTAGACGCAGTCGAGCCTGTCGAGGTAGCTGTTGAATCTGGTGCTCCTCGGGGTGCTGAGCCTACGGGTGCGGGGCCTGGGGGTGCTGAGCCTGGGGGTTCTTGCTATTTTGCACACGCTAGGCCCTTGTTCTTGAAATTTTGCACACACTAGGCCCTTGTTCTTGCAATCTTGCACACGCTAGGCCCTTGTTCTTGCTATTTTGCACTCCCTAGGCTCTTGTTCTTGCTATTTTGCACTCGCTAGGTCCTTGTTCTTGAAATTCTGCACACGCTAGGCCCTTGTTCTTGCTATTTTGCACACGCTAGACCCTTGTTATTGAAATTTTGCACACGCTAGGCCCTTGTTCTTGAAATTTTGCACACGCTAGGCCCTTGATCTCGAAATTTTGCACACGCTAGGCCTTTGTTCTTGCTATTTTGCACTCGCTAGGCCCTTGTTCTTGCAATTTTGCACACCAAGGGCCCTTGTTCTTGAAAGTTTGCACACGCTAGGCCCTTGTTCTTGCAATTTTGCACATTCTAGGCCCTTGTTCTTTCTATTTTGCACATGCTAGGCCCTTGTTCTCGCAATTTTGCACTCGCTAGGCCCTTGTTCTTGCAATATTGCACACACTAGGCCCTTGTTCTTGCAATTTTGCACACGCTAGGCCCTTGTTCTTGCAATTTCGCACATGCTAGGCCCTTGTTCTTGCTATTTTGCACACGCTAGGCCCTTGTTCTTGAAAGTTTGCACACGCTAGGCCCTTGTTCTTGAAAATTTGCACACACTAGGCCCTTGTTCTTGCAATTTTGCACACGCTAGGCCCTTGTTCTTGCTATTTGCACTCCCTAGGCCCTTGTTCTTGCTATTTTGAACTCGCTAGGCCCTTGTTCTTGCAATTTTGCACACGCTAGGCTCTTGTCCTTGCAATTTTGCAGACGCTAGGCCCTTGTTTTTGAAAATTTGCACACGCTAGGCCCTTGTTCTTGCTATTTTGCACTTGATAGGCCCTTGTTCTTGCAATTGTGCACACGCTAGGCCCTTGTCCTTGCAATATTGCACACGCTAGGCCCTTGTTCTTGAAATTTTGCACACGCTAGGCCCTTGTTCTTGCTATTTTGCACTTGCTAGGTCCTTGTTCTTGCAATTTTGCACAAGCTAGGTCCTTGTTCTTGCAAATTTTGCACACGCTAGGCCCTTGTTCTTGCAATTTGGCACACGCTAGGCCCTTGTTCTTGCTATTTTGCACATTTTAGGCCCTTGTTCTTGCAATTTTGCACACGCTAGGCCCTTGTTCTTGCTATTTTGCATACGCTAGGCCCTTGTTCTTCCTATTTTGCATACGTTAGGCCCTTGTCCTTCCTATTTTGCACACACTATGCCCTTGTTCTTGAAATTTTGCACACGCTAGGCCCTTGATCTCGAAAATTTGCAAACGCTAGGCCCTTGTTCTTGCAATATTGCACACGGTAGGCCCTTGTTCTTGCTATTTTGCATACGCTAGGCCCTTTTTCTTGCTATTTTGCACATGCTAGGCCCTTGTTCTTGCAAAATTTGCACACGCTAGGCCCTTGTTATTGCAATTTTGCACACGCTATGCCCTTGTTCTTGAAAGTTTCCACACGCTAGGCCCTTGTTCTTGCTATTTTGCACTTGCTAGGTCCTTGTTCTTGCAATTTTGCACAAGCTAGGTCCTTGTTCTTGCAAATTTTGAACACGCTAGGCCCTTGTTCTTGCAATTTGGCACACGCTAGGCCCTTGTTCTTGCTATTTTGCACATTTTAGGCCCTTGATCTTGCAATTTTGCACACGCTAGGCCCTTGTTCTTGCTATTTTGCATACGCTAGGCCCTTGTTCTTCCTATTTTGCACACACTATGCCCTTGTTCTTGAAATTTTGCACACGCTAGGCCCTTGATCTCGAAAATTTGCAAACGCTAGGCCCTTGTTCTTGCAATATTGCACACGCTAGGCCCTTGTTCTTGCTATTTTGCATACGCTAGGCCCTTGTTCTTGCTATTTTGCACACGCTAGGCCCTTGTTCTTGGAAAATTTGCACACGATAGGCCCTTGTTATTGCAATTTTGCACACGCTATGCCCTTGTTCTTGAAATTTTGCACACGCTAGGCCCTTGTTCTTGAACTTTTGCACACGCTAGGCCCTTGTTGTTGAAATTTTACACACGCTAGGCCCTTGATCTCGAAATTTTGCACACGCTAGGCCCTTGTTCTTGCTATTTTGCACTCGCTAGGCCCTTATTCTTGCAATTTTGCACACCCAGGGCCATTGTTCTTGAAAGTTTGCACACGCTAAGCCCTTGTTCTTGCAATTTTGCACATACTAGGCCCTTGTTCTTGCTATTTTGCACACGCTAGGCCCTTGTTCTTGCAATTTTGCACTCGCTAGGCCCTTGTTCTTGCAATTTTGCACATACTAGGCCCTTGTTTTTGCAATTTTGCACACGCTAGGCCCTTGTTCTTGCAATTTTGCACTCGCTAGGTCCTTGTTCTTGCAATTTTGCACTCGCTAGGCCCTTGTTCTTGCTATTATGCACTCGCTATGCCCTTGTTCTTGCAATTTTGCACACGCTAGGCCCTTGTTCTCGCTATTTTGCACACGCTAGGCACTTTTTCTTGCTATTTTGCGCACGCTAGGCCCTTGTTCTTGCAATTTTGCACACTCTAGGCCGTTATTCTTGCAATTTTGCACACTCTAGGCCCTTGTTCTTGCAATATTGCATACGCTAGGCCCTTGTTCTTGCTATTTTGCACATGATAGGCCCTTGTTCTTGCAATTTGGCACACGCTAGGCCCTTGTTCTTGCAATTTTGCACATACTAGGCCCTTGTTCTTTCTATTTTGCACACGCTAGGCCCTTGTTCTTGCAATTTTGCACTCGCTAGGCCCTTGTTCTTGCAATTTTGCACACACTAGGCCCTTGTTTTTGCAATTTTGCACACGCTAGGCCCTTGTTCTTGCAATTTTGCATACGCTAGTCCCTTGTTCTTGCAATATTGCACTCGCAAGGCCCCTGTTCTTGCTATTTTGCACTCGCTAGGCCCTGGTTCTTGCAATTTTGCACACCCTAGGCCCTTGTTCTTGCTATTTTGCACACGCTAGGCACTTGTTCTTGCTATTTTGCACACGCTATGCCCTTGTTCTTGCAATTTTGCACACGCTAGGCCGTTATTCTTGCAATTTTGCACACGCTAGGCCCTTGTTCTTGCAATATTGCATACACTAGGCCCTTGTTCTTTCTATATTGCACACGCTAGGCCCTTGTTCTTGCTATTTTGCACATGATACGCCCTTGTTCTTGCAATTTTGCACACGCTAGGCCCTTGTTCTTGCTATTTTGCATATGCTAGGCCCTTGTTCTTGCAATTTTGGATATGCTAGGCCCTTGTTCTTGCTATGATGCACACGCTAGGCCCTTGTTCTTGCAATTTTGCAAACGCTAGGCTGTTGTTCTTGCATTTTTGCACACGCTAGGCCCTTGTTCTTGCAATTTTGCACACGCTAGGCCCTTGTTCTTGCAATTTTGCACACACTAGGCCCTTGTTTTTGCAATATTGCACTCGCTAGGCCCTTATTCTTGCTATTTTGCACTCGCTAGGCCCTTGTTCTTGCAATTTTGCACACGCTAGGCCCTTGTTCTTCCAATTTTGCACACGCTAGGCACTTGTTCTTGCTATTTTGCACACGCTAGGCCCTTGTTCTTGCTATTTTGCACACGCAAGGCCTTGTTCTTGCAATTTTGCACACGCTAGGCCCTTGTTCTTGCGATTTTGCACACTCTAGGCCTTTGTTCTTGCGATTTTGCACACGCTAAGCCCTTGTTCTTGCAATTTTGCACTCGCTAGGCCCTTGTTCTTGCAATTTTGCACTCGCTAGGCCCCTGTTCTTGCAATTTTGCACACGCAAGGCCCTTGTTCTTGCGATTTTGCACACGCTAGGCCCTTGTTCTTGCAATTTTGCACACGCTAGGCCCTTGTTCTTGCAATTTTGCACACGCTAGGCTCTTGTTCTTGCGATTTTGCACACGCTAGGTCCTTGTTCTTGCAATTTTGCACAAGCTAGGCCCTTGTTCTTGCGATTTTGCACACGCTAGGCCCTTGTTCTTGCAATTTTGCACACGCTAGGCCCTTGTTCTTGCTATTTTGCACACGCTAGGCACTTGTTCTTGCTATTTTGCACACGCTATGCCCTTGTTCTTGCAATTTTGCACACGCTAGGCCGTTATTCTTGCAATTTTGCACACGCTAGGCCCTTGTTCTTGCAATATTGCATACACTAGGCCCTTGTTCTTTCTATATTGCACACGCTAGGCCCTTGTTCTTGCTATTTTGCACATGATAGGCCCTTGTTCTTGCAATTTTGCACACGCTAGGCCCTTGTTCTTGCTATTTTGCATACGCTAGGCCCTTGTTCTTGCAATTTTGGATATGCTAGGCCCTTGTTCTTGCTATGATGCATACGCTAGGCCCTTGTTCTTGCAATTTTGCACACCAAGGGCCCTTGTTCTTGAAAGTTTGCACACGCTAGGCCCTTGTTCTTGCAATTTTGCACATTCTAGGCCCTTGTTCTTTCTATTTTGCACATGCTAGGCCCTTGTTCTCGCAATTTTGCACTCGCTAGGCCCTTGTTCTTGCAATATTGCACACACTAGGCCCTTGTTCTTGCAATTTTGCACACGCTAGGCCCTTGTTCTTGCAATTTCGCACATGCTAGGCCCTTGTTCTTGCTATTTTGCACACGCTAGGCCCTTGTTCTTGAAAGTTTGCACACGCTAGGCCCTTGTTCTTGAAAATTTGCACACACTAGGCCCTTGTTCTTGCAATTTTGCACACGCTAGGCCCTTGTTCTTGCTATTTGCACTCCCTAGGCCCTTGTTCTTGCTATTTTGAACTCGCTAGGCCCTTGTTCTTGCAATTTTGCACACGCTAGGCTCTTGTCCTTGCAATTTTGCAGACGCTAGGCCCTTGTTTTTGAAAATTTGCACACGCTAGGCCCTTGTTCTTGCTATTTTGCACTTGATAGGCCCTTGTTCTTGCAATTGTGCACACGCTAGGCCCTTGTCCTTGCAATATTGCACACGCTAGGCCCTTGTTCTTGAAATTTTGCACACGCTAGGCCCTTGTTCTTGCTATTTTGCACTTGCTAGGTCCTTGTTCTTGCAATTTTGCACAAGCTAGGTCCTTGTTCTTGCAAATTTTGCACACGCTAGGCCCTTGTTCTTGCAATTTGGCACACGCTAGGCCCTTGTTCTTGCTATTTTGCACATTTTAGGCCCTTGTTCTTGCAATTTTGCACACGCTAGGCCCTTGTTCTTGCTATTTTGCATACGCTAGGCCCTTGTTCTTCCTATTTTGCATACGTTAGGCCCTTGTCCTTCCTATTTTGCACACACTATGCCCTTGTTCTTGAAATTTTGCACACGCTAGGCCCTTGATCTCGAAAATTTGCAAACGCTAGGCCCTTGTTCTTGCAATATTGCACACGGTAGGCCCTTGTTCTTGCTATTTTGCATACGCTAGGCCCTTTTTCTTGCTATTTTGCACATGCTAGGCCCTTGTTCTTGCAAAATTTGCACACGCTAGGCCCTTGTTATTGCAATTTTGCACACGCTATGCCCTTGTTCTTGAAAGTTTCCACACGCTAGGCCCTTGTTCTTGCTATTTTGCACTTGCTAGGTCCTTGTTCTTGCAATTTTGCACAAGCTAGGTCCTTGTTCTTGCAAATTTTGAACACGCTAGGCCCTTGTTCTTGCAATTTGGCACACGCTAGGCCCTTGTTCTTGCTATTTTGCACATTTTAGGCCCTTGATCTTGCAATTTTGCACACGCTAGGCCCTTGTTCTTGCTATTTTGCATACGCTAGGCCCTTGTTCTTCCTATTTTGCACACACTATGCCCTTGTTCTTGAAATTTTGCACACGCTAGGCCCTTGATCTCGAAAATTTGCAAACGCTAGGCCCTTGTTCTTGCAATATTGCACACGCTAGGCCCTTGTTCTTGCTATTTTGCATACGCTAGGCCCTTGTTCTTGCTATTTTGCACACGCTAGGCCCTTGTTCTTGGAAAATTTGCACACGATAGGCCCTTGTTATTGCAATTTTGCACACGCTATGCCCTTGTTCTTGAAATTTTGCACACGCTAGGCCCTTGTTCTTGAACTTTTGCACACGCTAGGCCCTTGTTGTTGAAATTTTACACACGCTAGGCCCTTGATCTCGAAATTTTGCACACGCTAGGCCCTTGTTCTTGCTATTTTGCACTCGCTAGGCCCTTATTCTTGCAATTTTGCACACCCAGGGCCATTGTTCTTGAAAGTTTGCACACGCTAAGCCCTTGTTCTTGCAATTTTGCACATACTAGGCCCTTGTTCTTGCTATTTTGCACACGCTAGGCCCTTGTTCTTGCAATTTTGCACTCGCTAGGCCCTTGTTCTTGCAATTTTGCACATACTAGGCCCTTGTTTTTGCAATTTTGCACACGCTAGGCCCTTGTTCTTGCAATTTTGCACTCGCTAGGTCCTTGTTCTTGCAATTTTGCACTCGCTAGGCCCTTGTTCTTGCTATTATGCACTCGCTATGCCCTTGTTCTTGCAATTTTGCACACGCTAGGCCCTTGTTCTCGCTATTTTGCACACGCTAGGCACTTTTTCTTGCTATTTTGCGCACGCTAGGCCCTTGTTCTTGCAATTTTGCACACTCTAGGCCGTTATTCTTGCAATTTTGCACACTCTAGGCCCTTGTTCTTGCAATATTGCATACGCTAGGCCCTTGTTCTTGCTATTTTGCACATGATAGGCCCTTGTTCTTGCAATTTGGCACACGCTAGGCCCTTGTTCTTGCAATTTTGCACATACTAGGCCCTTGTTCTTTCTATTTTGCACACGCTAGGCCCTTGTTCTTGCAATTTTGCACTCGCTAGGCCCTTGTTCTTGCAATTTTGCACACACTAGGCCCTTGTTTTTGCAATTTTGCACACGCTAGGCCCTTGTTCTTGCAATTTTGCATACGCTAGTCCCTTGTTCTTGCAATATTGCACTCGCAAGGCCCCTGTTCTTGCTATTTTGCACTCGCTAGGCCCTGGTTCTTGCAATTTTGCACACCCTAGGCCCTTGTTCTTGCTATTTTGCACACGCTAGGCACTTGTTCTTGCTATTTTGCACACGCTATGCCCTTGTTCTTGCAATTTTGCACACGCTAGGCCGTTATTCTTGCAATTTTGCACACGCTAGGCCCTTGTTCTTGCAATATTGCATACACTAGGCCCTTGTTCTTTCTATATTGCACACGCTAGGCCCTTGTTCTTGCTATTTTGCACATGATACGCCCTTGTTCTTGCAATTTTGCACACGCTAGGCCCTTGTTCTTGCTATTTTGCATATGCTAGGCCCTTGTTCTTGCAATTTTGGATATGCTAGGCCCTTGTTCTTGCTATGATGCACACGCTAGGCCCTTGTTCTTGCAATTTTGCAAACGCTAGGCTGTTGTTCTTGCATTTTTGCACACGCTAGGCCCTTGTTCTTGCAATTTTGCACACGCTAGGCCCTTGTTCTTGCAATTTTGCACACACTAGGCCCTTGTTTTTGCAATATTGCACTCGCTAGGCCCTTATTCTTGCTATTTTGCACTCGCTAGGCCCTTGTTCTTGCAATTTTGCACACGCTAGGCCCTTGTTCTTCCAATTTTGCACACGCTAGGCACTTGTTCTTGCTATTTTGCACACGCTAGGCCCTTGTTCTTGCTATTTTGCACACGCAAGGCCTTGTTCTTGCAATTTTGCACACGCTAGGCCCTTGTTCTTGCGATTTTGCACACTCTAGGCCTTTGTTCTTGCGATTTTGCACACGCTAAGCCCTTGTTCTTGCAATTTTGCACTCGCTAGGCCCTTGTTCTTGCAATTTTGCACTCGCTAGGCCCCTGTTCTTGCAATTTTGCACACGCAAGGCCCTTGTTCTTGCGATTTTGCACACGCTAGGCCCTTGTTCTTGCAATTTTGCACACGCTAGGCCCTTGTTCTTGCAATTTTGCACACGCTAGGCTCTTGTTCTTGCGATTTTGCACACGCTAGGTCCTTGTTCTTGCAATTTTGCACAAGCTAGGCCCTTGTTCTTGCGATTTTGCACACGCTAGGCCCTTGTTCTTGCAATTTTGCACACGCTAGGCCCTTGTTCTTGCTATTTTGCACACGCTAGGCACTTGTTCTTGCTATTTTGCACACGCTATGCCCTTGTTCTTGCAATTTTGCACACGCTAGGCCGTTATTCTTGCAATTTTGCACACGCTAGGCCCTTGTTCTTGCAATATTGCATACACTAGGCCCTTGTTCTTTCTATATTGCACACGCTAGGCCCTTGTTCTTGCTATTTTGCACATGATAGGCCCTTGTTCTTGCAATTTTGCACACGCTAGGCCCTTGTTCTTGCTATTTTGCATACGCTAGGCCCTTGTTCTTGCAATTTTGGATATGCTAGGCCCTTGTTCTTGCTATGATGCATACGCTAGGCCCTTGTTCTTGCAATTTTGCAAACGCTAGGCTGTTGTTCTTGCATTTTTGCACACGCTAGGCCCTTGTTCTTGCAATTTTGCACACGCTAGGCCCTTGTTCTTGCAATTTTGCACACGCTAGGCCCTTGTTCTTGCAATTTTGCACACACTAGGCCCTTGTTCTTGCAATTTTGCACACGCTAGGCCGTTATTCTTGCAATTTTGCATACGCTAGTCCCTTGTTCTTGCAATATTGCACTCGCAAGGCCCCTGTTCTTGCTATTTTGCACTCGCTAGGCCCTGGTTCTTGCAATTTTGCACACGCTAGGCCCTTGTTCTTGCTATTTTGCACACGCTAGGCACTTGTTCTTGCTATTTTGCACACGCTATGCCCTTGTTCTTGCAATTTTGCACACGCTAGGCCGTTATTCTTGCAATTTTGCACACGCTAGGCCCTTGTTCTTGCAATATTGCATACACTAGGCCCTTAATCTTTCTATATTGCACACGCTAGGCCCTTGTTCTTGCTATTTTGCACATGATAGGCCCTTGTTCTTGCAATTTTGCACACGCTAGGCCCTTGTTCTTGCTATTTTGCATACGCTAGGCCCTTGTTCTTGCAATTTTGGATATGCTAGGCCCTTGTTCTTGCTATGATGCACACGCTAGGCCCTTGTTCTTGCAATTTTGCAAACGCTAGGCTGTTGTTCTTGCATTTTTGCACACGCTAGGCCCTTGTTCTTGCAATTTTGCACACGTTAGGCCCTTGTTCTTGCAATATTGCATATGTTAGGCCCTTGTTCTTTCTTTTTTGCACACGCTAGGCCCTTGTTCTTGCAATTTTGCACACGCTAGGCCGTTATTCTTGCAATGTTGCAAATGCTAGGCCCTTGTTCTTGCAATATTGCATACGCTAAGCCCTTGTTCTTTCTATTTTGCACACGCTAGGCCCTTGTTCTTGCTATTTTGCACATGATAGGCCCTTGTTCTTGCAATTTTGCACACGCTAGGCCCTTGTTCTTGCTATTTTGCATACGCTAGGCCCTTGTTCTTGCAATTTTGCATATGCTAGGCCCTTGTTCTTGCTATTTTGCACACGCTAGGCCCTTGTTCTTGCAATTTTGCAAACGTTAGGCTGTTGTTCTTGCATTTTTGCACACGCTAGGCCCTTGTTCTTGCAATTTTGCACACGCTAGGCCCTTGTTCTTGCAATATTGCATACGCTAGGCCCTTGTTCTTTCTATTTTGCACACGCTAAGCCCTTGTTCTTGCTATTTTGCACATGATAGGCCCTTGTTCTTGCAATTTGGCACACGCTAGGCCCTTGTTCTTGCAATTTTGCACATACTAAGCCCTTGTTCTTTCTATTTTGCACACGCTAGGCCCTTGTTCTTGCAATTTTGCACTCGCTAGGCCCTTGTTCTTGCAATTTTGCACACACTAGGCCCTTGTTTTTGCAATTTTGCACACGCTAGGCCCTTGTTCTTGCAATTTGGCATACGCTAGTCCCTTGTTCTTGCAATATTGCACTCGCTAGGCCCTCATTCTTGCTATTTTGCACTCGCTAGGCCCTTGTTCTTGCAATTTTGCACACGCTAGGCCCTTGTTCTTCCAATTTTGCACACGCTAGGCACTTGTTCTTGCAATTTTGCACACGCTAGGCCGTTATTCTTGCAACTGTGCACTCGCTAGGCCCTTGTTCTTTCTATTTTGCACACGCTAGGCCCTTGTTCTTGCAATTTCGCACACGCTAGGCCGTTATTCTTGCAATGTTGCACACGCTAGGCCCTTGTTCTTGCAATATTGCATACGCTAGGCCCTTGTTCTTTCTATTTTGCACACGCTAGGCCCTTGTTCGTGCTATTTTGCACATGATAGGCCCTTGTTCTTGCAATTTTGCACACGCTAGGCCCTTGTTCTTGCTATTTTGCATACGCTAGGCGCTTGTTCTTGCAATTTTGCATATGCTAGGCCCTTGTTCTTGCTATTTTGCACACGCTAGGCCCTTGTTCTTGCAATTTTGCAAACGCTAGGCTGTTGTTCTTGCATTTTTGCACACGCTAGGCCCTTGTTCTTGCAATTTTGCACACGCTAGGCCCTTGTTCTTGCAATATTGCATACGCTAGGCCCTTGTTCTTTCTATTTTGCACACGCTAGGCCCTTGTTCTTGCTATTTTGCACATGATAGGCCGTTGTTCTTGAAATTTGGCACACGCTAGGCCCTTGTTCTTGCAATTTTGCACATACTAAGCCCTTGTTCTTTCTATTTTGCACACGCTAGGCCCTTGTTCTTGCAATTTTGCACTCGCTATGCCCTTGTTCTTGCAATTTTGCACACAATAGGCCCTTGTTTTTGCAATTTTGCACACGCTAGGCCCTTGTTCTTGCAATTTGGCATACGCTAGTCCCTAGTTCTTGCAATATTGCACTCGCTAGGCCCTTATTCTTGCTATTTTGCACTCGCTAGGCCCTTATTCTTGCAATTTTGCACACGCTAGGCCCTTGTTCTTCCAATTTTGCACACGCTAGGCACTTGTTCTTGCTATTTTGCACACGCTAGGCCCTTGTTCTTGCAATTTTGCACACGCTAGGCCGTTATTCTTGCAATTTTGCACTCGCTAGGCCCTTGTTCTTGCTATTTTGCACACGTTAGGCCCTTGTTCTTGCAATTTTGCACACGATAGGCCCTTGTTCTTGCTATTTTGCACACGCTAGGCACTTGTTCTTGCTATTTTGCACACGCTAGGCCCTTGTTCTTGCAATTCTGCACACGCTAGGCCCTTGTTCTTGCAATTTTGCACACGCTAGGCCCTTGTTCTTGCAATATTGCATACGCTAGGCCCTTGTTCTTTCTATTTTGCAAATGCTAGGCCCTTGTTCTTGCTATTTTGCACATGATAGGCCCTTGTTCTTGCAATTTTGCACACGCTAGGCCCTTGTTCTTGCTATTTTGCATACGCTAGGCCCTTGTTCTTGCAATTTTGCATATGCTAGGCCCTTGTTCTTGCTATTTTGCACACGCTAGGCCCTTGTTCTTGCAATTTTGCAAACGCTAGGCTGTTGTTCTTGCATTTTTGCACACGCTAGGCCCTTGTTCTTGCAATTTTGCACACGCTAGGCCCTTGTTCTTGCAATTTTGCACATGCTAGGCCCTTGATCTTGCATTTTTGCACACGCTAGGCCCTTGTTCTTGCAATATTGCACTCGCTAGGCCCCTGTTCTTGCTGATTTGCACACGCTAGGCCCTTGTTCTTGCTATTTTGCACACGCTAGGCCCTTGTTCTTGCAATATTGCACTCGCTAGGCCCTTGCTCTTGCTTTTTTGCACTCGTTAGGCCCTTGTTCTTGCTATTTTGCACACGCTAGGCACTTGTTCTTGCTATTTTGCACACGCTATGCCCTTGTTCTTGCTATTTGCACATGCTAGGAACTTGTTCTTGAAATTTTGCACAAGCTAGGCTCTTGTTTTTGAAAATTTGCACACGCTAGGCCCTTGTTCCTGCAATATTGTACACGCTAGGCCCTTGTTCTTTCAATTTTGCACTCGCTAGGCCCCTGTTCTTGCTGATTTGCACACGCTAGGCCCTTGGTCTTGCTATTTTGCACACGCTAGGCCCTTCTTCTTGCGATTTTGCACAGGCTAGGTCCTTGTTCTTGCAATTTTGCACACGCTAGGCCCTTGTTCTTGCAATATTACACACGCTAGGCCCTTGTTCTTGCAATATTGCACTCGCTAGGCCCTTGTTCTTGCTTTTTTGCACACGCTAGGCCCTTGTTCTTGCAAATTTTGCACACGCTAGGCCCTTGTTCTTGCAATTTTGCACTCGCTAGGCCCTTGTTCTTGCAATTTTGCACACTCTAGGCCCTTGTTCATGCAATTTTGCACATGTTAGGCCATTTTTCTTGAAATTTTGCACAGACTAGGCCCTTGTTCTTGCTATTTTGCACTCGCTAGGCCCTTGTTCTTGCAATTTTGCACACGCTATGCCCTTGTTCTTGTTATTTTGCACACGCTAGGCGCTTGTTCATGAAATTTTGCACACACTAGGCCCATGTTCTTGAAATTTTGCACACGCTAGGCCCTTGATCTCGAACTTTTGCACACGCTAGGCCCGTGTTCTTGCTATTTTACACACGCTAGGCCCTTGTTCTTGCTATTTTGCACACGCTATGCCCTTGTTCTTGCTATTTTGCACACACTAGGCCCTTGTTCTTGAAATTTTGCACAAGCTAGGCCCTTGTTTTTGAATTTTTGCACACGCTAGGCCCTTGTTCTTGCAATATTGCACACGCTAGGTCCTTGTTATTGCAATTCTGCAATTGCTAGGCCCCTATTCTTGCTAATTTGCACACGCTAGGCCCTTGTTCTTGCTATTTTGCACTCGCTAGGCCCTTATTCTTGCAATTTTGCACACCCAGGGCCCTTGTTCTTGAAAGTTTGCACACGCTAAGCCCTTGTTCTTGCAATTTTGCACATACTAGGCCCTTGTTCTTGCTATTTTGCACACGCTAGGCCCTTGTTCTTGCAATTGTGCACTCGCTAGGCCCTTGTTCTTGCAATTTTGCACTCGCTAGGCCCTTGTTCTTGCTATTTTGCACTCGCTATGCCCTTGTTCTTGCAATTTTGCACACGCTAGGCCCTTGTTCTCGCTATTTTGCACACGCTAGGCACTTGTTCTTGCTATTTTGCACACGCTAGGCCCTTGTTCTTGCAATTTTGCATACGCTAGGCCCTTATTCTTGCAATTTTGCACACGCTAGGCCCTTGTTCTTGCAATATTGCATACGCTAGGCCCTTGTTCTTGCTATTTTGCACACGCTAGGCCCTTGTTCTTGCTTTTTTGCACATGATAGGCCCTTGTTCTTGCAATTTTGCACACGCTAGGCCCTTGTTCTTGCTATTTTGCACACGCTAGGCCCTTGTTCTTGCAATTTTGCACACGCTAGGCCCTTTTTCTTGCTATTTTGCACACGCTAGGCCCTTGTTCTTTCTATTTTGCACACGCTAGGCCTTTGTTCTTGCAATTTTGCACTCGGTAGGCCCTTGTTCTTGCAATTTGGCACACGATAGGCCCTTGTTCTTGCAATTTTGCGCATACTAGGCTCTTGTTCTTTCTATTTTGCACACGCTAGGCCTTTGTTCTTGCAATTTTGCACTCGCTAGGCCCTTGTTCTTGCAATTTTGCACACACTAGGCCCATATTTTTGCAATTTTGCACACGCTAGGCCCTTGTTCTTGCAATTTTGCATACCCTAGTCTCTTGTTCTTGCAATATTGCACTCGCAAGCCCCCTGTTCTTGCTATTTTGCACTCTCTAGGCCCTGGTTCTTGCAATTTTGCACACGCTAGGCCCTTGTTGTTGCTATTTTGCATACGCTAGGCACTTGTTCTTGCTATTTTGCACACGCTATGCCCTTGTTCTTGCAATTTTGCACACGCAAGGCCGTTATTCTTGCAATTTTGCACACGCTAGGCCCTTGTTCTTGCAATATTGCAAACGCTAGGCCCTTTGTTCTTTCTATTTTGCACACGCTAGGCCCTTGTTCTTGCTAGTTTGCACATGATAGGCCCTTGTTCTTGCAATTTTGCACACGCTAGGCCCTTGTTCTTGCAATATTGCATACGCTAGGCCCTTGTTCTTTCTATTTTGCACACGCTAGGCCCTTGTTCTTGCTATTTTGCACATGATAGGCCCTTGTTCTTGCAATTTTGCACACGCTAGGCCCTTGTTCTTGCTATTTTGCACATGATAGGCCCTTGTTCTGCAATTTTGCACACGCTAGGCCCTTGTTCTTGCTATTTTGCATACGCTAGGCCCTTGTTCTTGTAATTTTGCATATGCTAGGCCCTTGTTCTTGCTATTTTGCACACGCTAGGCCCTTGTTCTTGCAATTTTGCAAACACTAGGCTGTTGTTCTTGCATTTTTGCACACGCTAGGCCCTTGTTCTTGCAATTTTGCACATGCTAGGCCGTTATTCTTGCAATGTTGCACACGCTAGGTCCTTGTTCTTTCTTTTTTGCACACGCTAGGCCCTTGTTCTTGCTATTTTGCACATGATAAGCCCTTGTTCTTGCAATTTTGCACACGCTAGGCCCTTGTTCTTGCTATTTTGCATACGCTAGGCCCTTGTTCTTGCAATTTTGCATATGCTAGGCCCTTATTCTTGCTATTTTACACATGCTAGGCCCTTGTTCTTGCAATTTCGCAAACGCTAGGCTGTTGTTCTTGCATTTTTGCACACGCTAGGCCCTTGTTCTTGCAATTTTGCACACGCTAGACCCTTGTTCTTGCAATTTTGCACACGCTAGGCCGTTATTCTTGCAATGTTGCACACGCTAGGCCCTTGTTCATACTATTTTGCACACGCTAGGCCCTTGTTCTTGCTATTTTGCACATGATAGGCCCTTGTTCTTGCAATTTTGCACACGCTAGGCCCTTGTTCTTGCTATTTTGCACACGCTATGCCCTTGTTCTTGCAATTTTGCATATGCTAGGCCCTTGTTCTTGCTATTTTGCATACGCTAGGCCCTTGTTCTTGCAATTTTGCAAACGCTAGGCTGTTGTTCTGGCATTTTTGCACACGCTAGGCCTTTGTTCTTGCAATTTTGCACACGCTAGGCCGTTATTCTTGCAATGTTGCACACGCTAGGCCCTTGTTCTTTCTATTTCGCATACGCTAGGCCCTTGTTCTTTCTATTTTGCACACGCTAGGCCCTTGTTCTTGCTATTTTGCACATGATAGGCCCTTGTTCTTGCAATTTTGCACACGCTAGGCCCGTGTTCTTGCTATTTTACACAAGCTAGGCCCTTGTTCTTGCTATTTTGCACACGCTATGCCCTTGTTCTTGCTATTTTGCACACACTAGGCCCTTGTTCTTGAAATTTTGCACAAGCTAGGCCCTTGTTTTTGAATTTTTGCACACGCTAGGCCCTTGTTCTTGCAATATTGCACACGCTAGGTCCTTGTTATTGCAATTCTGCAATTGCTAGGCCCCTATTCTTGCTAATTTGCACACGCTAGGCCCTTGTTCTTGCTATTTTGCACTCGCTAGGCCCTTATTCTTGCAATTTTGCACACCCTGGGCCCTTGTTCTTGAAAGTTTGCACACGCTAAGCCCTTGTTCTTGCAATTTTGCACATACTAGGCCCTTGTTTTTGCTATTTTGCACACGCTAGGCCCTTGTTCTTGCAATTGTGCACTCGCTAGGCCCTTGTTCTTGCAATTTTGCACTCGCTAGGCCCTTGTTCTTGCTATTTTGCACTCGCTATGCCCTTGTTCTTGCAATTTTGCACACGCTAGGCCCTTGTTCTCGCTATTTTGCACACGCTAGGCACTTGTTCTTGCTATTTTGCACACGCTAGGCCCTTGTTCTTGCAATTTTGCACACGCTAGGCCCTTATTCTTGCAATTTTGCACACGCTAGGCCCTTGTTCTTGCAATATTGCATACGCTAGGCCCTTGTTCTTGCTATTTTGCACACGCTAGGCCCTTTTCTTGCTATTTTGCACATGATAGGCCCTTGTTCTTGCAATTTTGCACACGCTAGGCCCTTGTTCTTGCAATATTGCATACGCTAGGCCCTTGTTCTTTCTATTTTGCACACGCTAGGCCCTTGTTCTTGCTTTTTTGCACATGATAGGCCCTTGTTCTTGCAATTTTGCACACGCTAGGCCCTTGTTCTTGCTATTTTGCACACGCTAGGCCCTTGTTCTTGCAATTTTGCACACGCTAGGCCCTTTTTCTTGCTATTTTGCACACGCTAGGCCCTTGTTCTTTCTATTTTGCACACGCTAGGCCTTTGTTCTTGCAATTTTGCACTCGGTAGGCCCTTGTTCTTGCAATTTGGCACACGATAGGCCCTTGTTCTTGCAATTTCGCGCATACTAGGCTCTTGTTCTTTCTATTTTGCACACGCTAGGCCTTTGTTCTTGCAATTTTGCACTCGCTAGGCCCTTGTTCTTGCAATTTTGCACACACTAGGCCCATATTTTTGCAATTTTGCACACGCTAGGCCCTTGTTCTTGCAATTTTGCATACCCTAGTCCCTTGTTCTTGCAATATTGCACTCGCAAGGCCCCTGTTCTTGCTATTTTGCACTCTCTAGGCCCTGGTTCTTGCAATTTTGCACACGCTAGGCCCTTGTTGTTGCTATTTTGCATACGCTAGGCACTTGTTCTTGCTATTTTGCACACGCTATGCCCTTGTTCTTGCAATTTTGCACACGCAAGGCCGTTATTCTTGCAATTTTGCACACGCTAGGCCCTTGTTCTTGCAATATTGCAAACGCTAGGCCCTTTGTTCTTTCTATTTTGCACACGCTAGGCCCTTGTTCTTGCTAGTTTGCACATGATAGGCCCTTGTTCTTGCAATTTTGCACACGCTAGGCCCTTCTTCTTGCAATATTGCATACGCTAGGCCCTTGTTCTTTCTATTTTGCACACGCTAGGCCCTTGTTCTTGCTATTTTGCACATGATAGGCCCTTGTTCTTGCAATTTTGCACACGCTAGGCCCTTGTTCTTGCTATTTTGCACATGATAGGCCCTTGTTCTTGCAATTTTGCACACGCTAGGCCCTTGTTCTTGCTATTTTGCATACGCTAGGCCCTTGTTCTTGTAATTTTGCATATGCTAGGCCCTTGTTCTTGCTATTTTGCACACGCTAGGTCCTTGTTCTTGCAATTTTGCAAACACTAGGCTGTTGTTCTTGCATTTTTGCACACGCTAGGCCCTTGTTCTTGCAATTTTGCACATGCTAGGCCGTTATTCTTGCAATGTTGCACACGCTAGGCCCTTGTTCTTTCTTTTTTGCACACGCTAGGCCCTTGTTCTTGCTATTTTGCACATGATAAGCCCTTGTTCTTGCAATTTTGCACACGCTAGGCCCTTGTTCTTGCTATTTTGCATACGCTAGGCCCTTGTTCTTGCAATTTTGCATATGCTAGGCCCTTATTCTTGCTATTTTACACATGCTAGGCCCTTGTTCTTGCAATTTTGCAAACGCTAGGCTGTTGTTCTTGCATTTTTGCACACGCTAGGCCCTTGTTCTTGCAATTTTGCACACGCTAGACCCTTGTTCTTGCAATTTTGCACACGCTAGGCCGTTATTCTTGCAATGTTGCACACGCTAGGCCCTTGTTCATACTATTTTGCACACGCTAGGCCCTTGTTCTTGCTATTTTGCACATGATAGGCCCTTGTTCTTGCAATTTTGCACACGCTAGGCCCTTGTTCTTGCTATTTTGCACACGCTATGCCCTTGTTCTTGCAATTTTGCATATGCTAGGCCCTTGTTCTTGCTATTTTGCATACGCTAGGCCCTTGTTCTTGCAATTTTGCAAACGCTAGGCTGTTGTTCTGGCATTTTTGCACACGCTAGGCCTTTGTTCTTGCAATTTTGCACACGCTAGGCCGTTATTCTTGCAATGTTGCACACGCTAGGCCCTTGTTCTTTCTATTTCGCACACGCTAGGCCCTTGTTTTTGCTATTTTGCACATGATAGGCCCTTGTTCTTGCAATTTTGCACACGCTAGGCCATTGTTTTTGCAATTTTGCACACGCTAGGCCCTTGTTCTTGCTATTTTGCATACGCTAGGCCCTTGTTTTTGCACTTTTGCACACGCTAGGCCCTTGTTTTTGCAATTTTGCACACGCTAGGCCCTTGTTTTTGCTATTTTGCACACGCTAGGCCCTTGTTCTTGCAATTTTGCACACGCTAGGCCCTTGTTCTTGCAATATTGCACACGCTAGGCCCTTGTTCTTTCTATTTTGCACACGCTAGGCCCTTGTTCTTGCAATTTTGCACACGCTAGGCCGTTATTCTTGCAATGTTGCACACGCTAGGCCCTTGTTCTTGCAATTTTGCACATACTAGGCCCTTGTTCTTTCTATTTTGCACACGCTAGGCCTTTGTTCTTGCAATTTTGCACTCGCTAGGCCCTTGTTCTTGCAATTTTGCATACGCTAGTCCCTTGTTCTTGCAATATTGCACTCGCAAGGCCCCTGTTCTTGCTATTTTGCACTCGCTAGGCCCTTGTTCTTGCAATTTTGCACACGCTAG
Organism: Closterium sp. NIES-65; assembly: GCA_948144175.1. NCBI lineage: Eukaryota > Viridiplantae > Streptophyta > Zygnematophyceae > Desmidiales > Closteriaceae > Closterium > Closterium sp. NIES-65. Next base: position 284,033 of record CANXME010002216.1, read on the forward strand.
GCCCTTGTTCTTGCTATTTTGCACACGCTAGGCACTTGTTCTTGCTATTTTGCACACGCTATGCCCTTGTTCTTGCAATTTTGCACACGCAAGGCCGTTATTCTTGCAATTTTGCACACGCTAGGCCCTTGTTCTTGCAATATTGCATACGCTAGGCCCTTGTTCTTTCTATTTTGCACACGCTAGGCCCTTGTTCTTGCTATTTTGCACATGATAGGCCCTTGTTCTTGCAATTTTGCACACGCTAGGCCCTTTTCTTGCTATTTTGCATATGCTAGGCCCTTGTTCTTGCAATTTTGCATATGCTAGGCCCTGGTTCTTGTTATTTTGCACACGCTAGGCCCTTGTTCATGCAATTTTGCAAATGCTAGGCTGTTGTTCTTGCATTTTTGCACATGCTAGGCCCTTGTTCTTGCAATTTTGCACACGCTAGGACCTTGTTCTTGCAATATTGCATGCGCTAGGCCCTTGTTCTTGCAATTTTGCACACGCTAGGCCCTTGTTCTTGCAATTTTGCACACGCTAGGCCGTTATTCTTGCAATGTTGCACACGCTAGGCCCTTGTTCTTGCAATATTGCATACGCTAGGCCCTTGTTCTTTCTATTTTGCACACGCTAGGCCCTTGTTCTAGCTATTTTGCACATGATAGGCCCTTGTTCTTGAAATTTGGCACACGCTAGGCCCTTGTTCTTGCTATTTTGCACACGCTAGGCCCTTGTTCTTGCAATTTTGCAAACGCTAGGCTGTTGTTCTGGCATTTTTGCACACGCTAGGCCCTTGTTCTTGCAATTTTGCACACGCTAGGCCCTTGTTCTTGCAATATTGCATACGCTAGGCCCTTGTTCTTTCTATTTTGCACACGCTAGGCCCTTGTTCTTGCTATTTAGCACATGATAGGCCCTTGTTCTTGCAATTTGGCACACGCTAGGCCCTTGTTCTTGCAATTTTTCACATACTAGGACCTTGTTCTTTCTATTTTGTACACGCTAGGCCCTTGTTCTTGCAATTTCGCACTCGCTAGGCCCTTGTTCTTGCAATTTTGCACACACTAGGCCCTTGTTTTTGCAATTTTGCACACGCTAGGCCCTTGTTCTTGCAATTTGGCATACGCTAGTCCCTTGTTCTTGCAATATTGCACTCGCTAGGCCCTTGTTCTTGCTATTTTGCACTCGCTAGGCCCTTGTTCTTGCAATTTTGCACACGCTAGGCCCTTGTTCTTCCAATTTTGCACACGCTAGGCTCTTGTTCTTGCTATTTTGCACACGCTAGGCCCTTGTTCTTGCAAGTTTACACACGCTAGGCCGTTATTCTTGCAATTTTGCACTCGCTAGGGCCTTGTTCTTGCAAATTTGCACACGCTAGGCCCTTGTTCTTGCTATTTTGCACACGCTAGGCACTTGTTCTTGCTATTTTGCACACGCTAGGCCCTTGTTCTTGCAATTTTGCACACGCTAGGCCCTTGTTCTTGCAATATTGCATACGCTAGGCCCTTGTTCTTTCTATTTTGCAAATGCTAGGCCCTTGTTCTTGCTATTTTGCACATGATAGGCCCTTGTTCTTGCAATTTTGCACACGCTAGGCCCTTGTTCTTGCTATTTTGTATACGCTAGGCCCTTGTTCTTGCAATTTTGCATATGCTAGGCCCTTGTTCTTGCTATTTTGCACACGCTAGGCCCTTGTTCTTGCAATTTTGCAAACGCTAGGCTGTTGTTCTTGCATTTTTGCACACGCTAGACCCTTGTTCTTGCAATTTTGCACACGCTAGGCCCTGTTCTTGCAATTTTGCACATTCTAGGCCCTTGTTCTTGCATTTTTGCACACGCTAGGCCCTTGTTCTTGCAATCTTGCACTCGCTAGGCCCCTGTTCTTGCTGATTTGCACACGCTAGGCCCTAGTTCTTGCTATTTTGCACACGCTAGGCCCTTCTTCTTGCGATTTTGCACACGCTAGGTCCTTGTTCTTGCAATTTTGCACACGCTAGGCCCTTGTTCTTGCAATATTGCACACGCTAGGCCCTTGTTCTTGCAATATTGCACTCGCTAGGCCCTTGTTCTTGCTTTTTTTGCACTCGCTAGGCCCTTGTTCTTGCAATTTTGCACACGCTAGGCCCTTGTTCTTGCAATTTTGCACACGCTAGGCCCTTGTTCCTGCTATTTTGCACATGATAGGCCCTTGTTCTTGCAATTTTGCATACGCTAGGCCCTTGTTCTTGCTATTTTGCATACGCTAGGCCCTTGTTCTTGCAATTTTGCATATGCTAGGCCCTTGTTCTTGCTATTTTGCACACGCTAGGCCCTTGTTCTTGCAATTTTGCAAACGCTAGGCTGTTGTTCTTGCATTTTTGCACACGCTAGGCCCTTGTTCTTGCAATTTTGCACATGCTAGGCCCTTGTTCTTGCATTTTTGCATACGCTAGGCCCTTGTTCTTGCAATATTGCACTCGCTAGGCCCCTGTTCTTGCTGATTTGCACACGCTAGGCCCTTGTTCTTGCTATTTTGCACACGCTAGGCCCTTCTTCTTGCAATTTTGCACACGCTAGGTCCTTGTTCTTGCTTTTTTGCACTCGCTAGGCCCTTGTTCTTGCAATTTTGCACACGCTAGGCCCTTGTTCTTGCTATTTTGCACACGCTAGGCACTTGTTCTAGCTATTTTGCACACGCTATGCCCTTGTTCTTGCTATTTTGCACGCGCTAGGAACTTGTTCTTGAAATTTTGCACAAGCTAGGCTCTTGTTTTTGAATTTTTGCACACGCTAGGCCCTTGTTCTTGCAATATTGCACACGCTAGGCCCTTGTTCTTGCAATTTTGCACTCGCTAGGCCCCTGTTCTTGCTGATTTGCACACGCTAGGCCCTTGGTCTTGCTATTTTGCACACGCTAGGCCCTTGTTCTTGCAATATTGCACTCGCTAGGCCCTTGTTCTTGCTTGTTTGCACACACTAGGCCCTTGTTCTTGCAAATTTTGCACACGCTAGGCCCTTGTTCTTGCAATTTTGCACTCGTTAGGCCCTTGTTCTTGCAATTTTGCACACTCTAGGCCCTTGTTCATGCAATTTTGCACATGTTAGGCCCTTTTTCTTGAAATTTTGCACACACTAGGCCCTTGTTCTTGCTATTTTGCACATGATAGGCCCTTGTTCTTGAAATTTGGCACACGCTAGGCCCTTGTTCTTGCTATTTTGCATACGCTAGGCCCTTGTTCTTGCAATTTTGCATATGCTAGGCCCTTGTTCTTGCAATTTTGCATATGCTAGGCCCTTGTTCTTGCAATTTGGCACATGATAGGCCCTTGTTCTTGCAGTTTTGCACATACTAGGCCCTTGTTGTTTCTATATTGCACACACTAGGCCCTTCGTTTTGCAATTTTGCACACACTAGGCCCTTGTTTTTGCAAATTTGCACACGCTAGGCCCTTGTTCTTGCAATTTTGCATACGCTAGTCCCTTGTTCTTGCAATATTGCACTCGCAAGGCCCCTGTTCTTGCTATTTGGCACACGCTAGGCCCTTGTTCTTTCAATATTGCATACGCTAGGCCCTTTTTCTTTCAATATTGCATACGCTAGGCCCTTGTTTTTGCAAATTTGCACAAGCTAGGCCCTTGTTCTTGCAATATTGCATACGCTAGGCCCTTGTTCTTTCTATTTTGCACACGCTAGGCCCTTGTTCTAGCTATTTTGCACATGATAGGCCCTTGTTCTTGAAATTTGGCACACGCTAGGCCCTTGTTCTTGCTATTTTGCATACGCTAGGCCCTTGTTCTTGCAATTTTGCATATGCTAGGCCCTTGTTCTTGCAATTTTGCATATGATAGGCCCTTGTTCTTGCAATTTGGCACACGCTAGGCCCTTGTTCTTGCAATTTTGCACATACTAGGCCCTTGTTCTTTCTATTTTGCACACGCTAGGCCTTTGTTCTTGCAATTTTGCACTCGCTAGGCCCTTGTTCTTGCGATTTTGCACACACTAGGCCCTTGTTTTTGCAAATTTGCACACGCTAGGCCCTTGTTCTTGCAATTTTGCATACGCTAGTCCCTTGTTCTTGCAATATTGCACTCGCAAGGCCCCTGTTCTTGCTATTTTGCACTCGCTAGGCCCTGGTTCTTGCAATTTTGCACACGCTAGGCCCTTGTTCTTGCTATTTTGCACACGCTAGGCACTTGTTCTTGCTATTTTGCACACGCTATGCCCTTGTTCTTGCAATTTTGCACACGCAAGGCCGTTATTCTTGCAATTTTGCACACGCTAGGCCCTTGTTCTTGCAATATTGCATACGCTAGGCCCTTGTTCTTTCTATTTTGCACACGCTAGGCCCTTGTTCTTGCTATTTTGCACATGATAGGCCCTTGTTCTTGCAATTTTGCACACGCTAGGACCTTGTTCTTGCAATATTGCATACGCTAGGCCCTTGTTCTTTCTATTTTGCACACGCTAGGCCCTTGTTCTTGCAATTTTGCACACGCTAGGCCGTTATTCTTGCAATGTTGCACACGCTAGGCCCTTGTTCTTGCAATATTGCATACGCTAGGCCCTTGTTCTTTCTATTTTGCACACGCTAGGCCCTTGTTCTAGCTCTTTTGCACATGATAGGCCCTTGTTCTTGAAATTTGGCACACGCTAGGCCCTTGTTCTTGCTATTTTGCATACGCTAGGCCCTTGTTCTTGCAATTTGGCATATGCTAGGCCCTTGTTCTTGCAATTTTGCACATACTAGGCCCTTGTTCTTTCTATTTTGCACACACTAGGCCCTTGTTCTTGCAATTTTGCACACGCTAGGCTGTTATTCTTGCAATGTTGCACACCCTAGGCCCTTGTTCTTGCAATATTGCATACGCTAGGCCCTTGTTCTTTCTATTTTGCACACGCTAGGCCCTTGTTCTAGCTATTTTGCACATGATAGGCCCTTGTGCTTGAAATTTGGCACACGCTAGGCCCTTGTTCTTGCTATTTTGCATACGCTAGGCCCTTGTTCTTGCAATTTTGCATATGCTAGGCCCTTTTTCTTGCAATTTTGCATATGCTAGGCCCTTGTTCTTGCAATTTGGCACACGCTAGGCCCTTGTTCTTGCAAATTTGCACATACTAGGCCCTTGTTCTTTCTATTTTACACTCGCTAGGCCCTTGTTCTTGCAAGTTTGCACACACTAGGCCCTTGTTTTTGCAATTTTGCACACACTAGGCCCTTGTTTTTGCAAATTTGCACACGCTAGGCCCTTGTTCTTGCAATTTTGCATACGCTAGTCCCTTGTTCTTGCAATATTGCACTCGCAAGGCCCCTGTTCTTGCTATTTGGCACACGCTAGGCCCTTGTTCTTTCAATATTGCATATGCTAGGCCCTTGTTCTTTCAATATTGCATATGCTAGGCCCTTGTTTTTGCAAATTTGCACACGCTAGGCCCTTGTTCTTGCAATATTGCATACGCTAGGCCCTTGTTCTTTCTATTTTGCACACGCTAGGCCCTTGTTCTACCTATTTTGCACATGATAGGCCCTTGTTCTTGAAATATGGCACACGCTAGGCCCTTGTTCTTGCAATTTTGCATACGCTAGGCCCTTGTTCTTGCAATGTTGCACACGCTAGGCCCTTGTTCTTGCAATATTGCATACGCTAGGCCCTTGTTCTTTCTATTTTGCACACGCTAGGCCCTTGTTCTAGCTCTTTTGCACTTGATAGGCCCTTGTTCTTGCTATTTTGCATACGCTAGGCCCTTGTTCTTGCAATTTTGCATATGCTAGGCCCTTGTTCTTGCAATTTTGCACATACTAGGCCCTTGTTCTTTCTATTTTGCACACACTAGGCCCTTGTTCTTGCAATTTTGCACACGCTAGGCCGTTATTCTTGCAATGTTGCACACCCTAGGCCCTTGTTCTTGCAATATTGCATACGCTAGGCCCTTGTTCTTTCTATTTTGCACACGCTAGGCCCTTGTTCTAGCTATTTTGCACATGATAGGCCCTTGTTCTTGAAATTTGGCACACGCTAGGCCCTTGTTCTTGCTATTTTGCATACGCTAGGCCCTTGTTCTTGCAATTTTGCATATGCTAGGCCCTTTTTCTTGCAATTTTGCATATGCTAGGCCCTTGTTCTTGCAATTTGGCATACGCTAGGCCCTTGTTCTTGCAAATTTGCACATACTAGGCCCTTGTTCTTTCTATTTTACACTCGCTAGGCCCTTGTTCTTGCAAGTTTGCACACACTAGGCCCTTGTTTTTGCAATTTTGCACACACTAGGCCCTTGTTTTTGCAAATTTGCACACGCTAGGCCCTTGTTCTTGCAATTTTGCATACGCTAGTCCCTTGTTCTTGCAATATTGCACTCGCAAGGCCCCTGTTCTTGTTATTTGGCACACGCTAGGCCCTTGTTCTTTCAATATTGCATACGCTAGGCCCTTGTTCTTTCAATATTGCATATGCTAGGCCCTTGTTTTTGCAAATTTGCACACGCTAGGCCCTTGTTCTTGCAATATTGCATACGCTAGGCCCTTGTTCTTTCTATTTTGCACACGCTAGGCCCTTGTTCTACCTATTTTGCACATGATAGGCCCTTGTTCTTGAAATATGGCACACGCTAGGCCCTTGTTCTTGCAATTTTGCATACGCTAGGCCCTTGTTCTTGCAATGTTGCACACGCTAGGCCCTTGTTCTTGCAATATTGCATACGCTAGGCCCTTGTTCTTTCTATTTTGCACACGCTAGGCCCTTGTTCTAGCTCTTTTGCACATGATAGGCCCTTGTTCTTGCTATTTTGCATACGCGAGGCCCTTGTTCTTGCAATTTTGCATATGCTAGGCCCTTGTTCTTGCAATTTTGCACATACTAGGCCCTTGTTCTTTCTATTTTGCACACACTAGGCCCTTGTTCTTGCAATTTTGCACACGCTAGGCCGTTATTCTTGCAATGTTGCACACCCTAGGCCCTTGTTCTTGCAATATTGCATACGCTAGGCCCTTGTTCTTTCTATTTTGCACACGCTAGGCCCTTGTTCTAGCTATTTTGCACATGATAGGCCCTTGTTCTTGAAATTTGGCACACGCTAGGCCCTTGTTCTTGCTATTTTGCATACGCTAGGCCCTTGTTCTTGCAATTTTGCATATGCTAGGCCCTTTGTCTTGCAATTTTGCATATGCTAGGCCCTTGTTCTTGCAATTTGGCACACGCTAGGCCTTTGTTCTTGCAAATTTGCACATACTAGGCCCTTGTTCTTTCTATTTTACACTCGCTAGGCCCTTGTTCTTGCAATTTTGCACACACTAGGCCCTTGTTTTTGCAATTTTGCACACACTAGGCCCTTGTTTTTGCAAATTTGCACACGCTAGGCCCTTGTTCTTGCAATTTTGCATACGCTAGTCCCTTGTTCTTGCAATATTGCACTCGCAAGGCCCCTGTTCTTGCTATTTGGCACACGCTAGGCCCTTCTTCTTTCAATATTGCATACGCTAGGCCCTTGTTCTTTCAATATTGCACACGCTAGGCCCTTGTATTTGCAAATTTGCACACGATAGGCCCTTGTTCTTGCAATATTGCATACGCTAGGCCCTTGTTCTTTCTATTTTGCACATGCTAGGCCCTTGTTCTACCTTTTTTGCACATGATAGGCCCTTGTTCTTGAAATATGGCACACGCTAGGCCCTTGTTCTTGCTATTTTGCATACGCTAGGCCCTTGTTCTTGCAATTTTGCATATGCTAGGCGCTTGTTCTTGTGATTTTGCATATGCTAGGCCCTTGTTCTTGCAATTTGGCACACGCTAGGCCCTTGTTCTTGCAATTGTGCACATACTAGGCCCTTGTTCTTTCTATTTTGCACACGCTAGGCCTTTGTTCTTGCAATTTTGCACTCGCTAGGCCCTTGTTCTTGCAATTTTGCACACACTAGGCCCTTGTTTTTGCAAATTTGCACACGCTAGGCCCTTGTTCTTGCAATTTTGCATACGCTAGTCCCTTGTTCTTGCAATATTGCACTCGCAAGGCCCCTGTTCTTGCTATTTTGCACTCGCTAGGCCCTGGTTCTTGCAATTTTGCACACGCTAGGCCCTTGTTCTTGCTATTTTGCACACGCTAGGCACTTGTTCTTGCTATTTTGCAGACGCTATGCCCTTGTTCTTGCACTTTTGCACACGCAAGGCCGTTATTCTTGCAATTTTGCACACGCTAGGCCCTTGTTCTTGCAATATTGCATACGCTAGGCCCTTGTTCTTTCTATTTTGCACACGCTAGGCCCTTGTTCTTGCTATTTTGCACATGATAGGCCCTTGTTCTTGCAATTTTGCACACGCTAGGCCCTTTTCTTGCAATATTGCATATGCTAGGCCCTTGTTCTTGCAATTTTGCATATGCTAGGCCCTTGTTCTTGCTATTTTGCACACGCTAGGCCCTTGTTCATGCAATTTTGCAAACGCTAGGCTGTTGTTCTTGCATTTTTGCACATGCTAGACCCTTGTTCCTGCAATTTTGCACACGCTAGGACCTTGTTCTTGCAATATTGCATACGCTAGGCCCTTGTTCTTTCTATTTTGCACACGCTAGGCCCTTGTTCTTGCAATTTTGCACACGCTAGGCCATTATTCTTGCAATGTTGCACACGCTAGGCCCTTGTTCTTGCAATATTGCATACGCTAGGCCCTTGTTCTTTCTATTTTGCACACGCTAGGCCCTTGTTCTAGCTATTTTGCACATGATAGGCCCTTGTTCTTGAAATTTGGCACACGCTAGGCCCTTGTTCTTGCTATTTTGCATACGCTAGGCCCTTGTTCTTGCAATTTTGCATATGCTAGGCCCTTGTTCTTGCTATTTTGCACACGCTAGGCCCTTGTTCTTGCAATTTTGCAAACGCTAGGCTGTTGTTCTGGCATTTTTGCACACGCTAGGCCCTTGTTCTTGCAATTTTGCACACGCTAGGCCTTTGTTCTTGCAATATTGCATACGCTAGGCCCTTGTTCTTTCTATTTTGCACACGCTAGGCCCTTGTTCTTGCTATTTTGCACATGATAGGCCCTTGTTCTTGCAATTTGGCACACGCTAGGCCCTTGTTCTTGCAATTTTGCACATACTAGGACCTTGTTCTTGCAATTTTGCACACGCTAGGCCCTTGTTCTTGCAATTTTGCACTCGCTAGGCCCTTGTTCTTGCAATTTTGCACACGCTAGGCCCTTGTTTTTGCAATTTTGCACACGCTAGGCCCTTGTTCTTGCAATTTGGCATACGCTAGTCCCTTGTTCTTGCAATATTGCACTCGCTAGGCCCTTGTTCTTGCTATTTTGCACTCGCTAGGCCCTTGTTCTTGCAATTTTGCACACGCTAGGCCCTTGTTCTTCCAATTTTGCACACGCTAGGCTCTTGTTCTTGCTATTTTGCACACGCTAGGCCCTTGTTCTTGCAATTTTGCACACGCTAGGCCGTTATTCTTGCAATTTTGCACTCGCTAGGGCCTTGTTCTTGCAAATTTGTACACGCTAGGCCCTTGTTCTTGCTATTTTGCACACGCTAGGCACTTGTTCTTGCTATTTTGCACACGCTAGGCCCTTGTTCTTGCAATTTTGCACACGCTAGGCCCTTGTTCTTGCAATATTGCATACGCTAGGCCCTTGTTCTTTCTATTTTGCAAATGCTAGGCCCTTGTTCTTGCTATTTTGCACATGATAGGCCCTTGTTCTTGCAATTTTGCACACGCTAGGCCTTGTTCTTGCTATTTTGTATACGCTAGGCCCTTGTTCTTGCAATTTTGCATATGCTAGGCCCTTGTTCTTGCTATTTTGCACACGCTAGGCCCTTGTTCTTGCAATTTTGCAAACGCTAGGCTGTTGTTCTTGCATTTTTGCACACGCTAGACCCTTGTTCTTGCAATTTTGCACACGATAGGCCCTTGTTCTTGCAATTTTGCATATTCTAGGCCCTTGTTCTTGCATTTTTACACACGCTAGGCCCTTGTTCTTGCAATCTTGCACTCGCTAGGCCCCTGTTCTTGCTGATTTGCACACGCTAGGCCCTTGTTCTTGCTATTTTGCACACGCTAGGCCCTTCTTCTTGCGATTTTGCACACGCTAGGTCCTTGTTCTTGCAATTTTGCACACGCTAGGCCCTTGTTCTTGCAATATTGCACACGCTAGACCCTTGTTCTTGCAATATTGCACTCGCTAGGCCCTTGTTCTTGCTTTTTTTGCACTCGCTAGGCCCTTGTTCTTGCAATTTTGCACACGCTAGGCCCTTGTTCTTGCAATTTTGCACACGCTAGGCCCTTTTTCCTGCTATTTTGCACATGACAGGCCCTTGTTCTTGCAATTTTGCACACGCTAGGCCCTTGTTCTTGCTATTTTGCATACGCTAGGCCCTTGTTCTTGCAATTTTGCATATGCTAGGCCCTTGTTCTTGCTATTTTGCACACGCTAGGCCCTTGTTCTTGCAATTTTGCAAACGCTAGGCTGTTGTTCTTGCATTTTTGCACACGCTAGGCCCTTGCTCTTGCAATTTTGCACATGCTAGGCCCTTGTTCTTGCATTTTTGCATACGCTAGGCCCTTGTTCTTGCAATATTGCACTCGCTAGGCCCCTGTTCTTGCTGATTTGCACACGCTAGGCCCTTGTTCTTGCTATTTTGCACACGCTAGGCCCTTCTTCTTGCAATTTTGCACACGCTAGGTCCTTGTTCTTGCTTTTTTGCACTCGCTAGGCCCTTGTTCTTGCAATTTTGCACACGCTAGGCCCTTGTTCTTGCTATTTTGCACACGCTAGGCACTTGTTCTTGCTATTTTGGACACGCTATGCCCTTGTTCTTGCTATTTTGCACACGCTAGGAACTTGTTTTTGAAATTTTGCACACGCTAGGCCCTTGTTCTTGCAATATTGCACACGCTAGGCCCTTGTTCTTGCAATTTTGCACACGCTAGGCCCCTGTTCTTGCTGATTTGCACACGCTAGGCCCTTGGTCTTGCTATTTTGCACACACTAGGCCCTTCTTCTTGCGATTTTGCACACGCTAGGTCCTTGTTCTTGCAATTTTGCACACGCTAGGCCCTTGTTCTTGCAATATTGCACACGCCAGGCCTTTGTTTTTGCAATATTGCACTCGCTAGGCTCTTGTTCTTGCAAATTTTGCACACGCTAGGCCCTTGTTCTTGCAATTTTGCACTCGTTAGGCCCTTGTTCTTGCAATTTTGCACACTCTAGGCCCTTGTTCATGCAATTTTGCACATGTTAGGCCCTTTTTCTTGAAATTTTGCACACACTAGGCCCTTGTTCTTGCTATTTTGCACATGATAGGCCCTTGTTCTTGAAATTTGGCACACGCTAGGCCCTTGTTCTTGCTATTTTGCATACGCTAGGCCCTTGTTCTTGCAATTTTGCATATGCTAGGCCCTTGTTCTTGCAATTTTGCATATGCTAGGCCCTTGTTCTTGCAATTTGGCACACGCTAGGCCCTTGTTCTTGCAGTTTTGCACATACTAGGCCCTTGTTCTTTCTATTTTGCACACACTAGGCCCTTCTTTTTGCAATTTTGCACACACTAGGCCCTTGTTTTTGCAAATTTGCACACGCTAGGCCCTTGTTCTTCAAATTTTGCATACGCTAGTCCCTTGTTCTTGCAATATTGCACTCGCAAGGCCCCTGTTCTTGCTATTTGGCACATGCTAGGCCCTTGTTCTTTCAATATTGCATACGCTAGGCCCTTGTTCTTTCAATATTGCATACGATAGGCCCTTGTTTTTGCAAATTTGCACACGCTAGGCCCTTGTTCTTGCAATATTGCATACGATAGGCCCTTGTTCTTTCTATTTTGCACACGCTAGGCCCTTGTTCTAGCTATTTTGCACATGATAGGCCCTTGTTCTTGAAATTTGGCACACGCTAGGCCCTTGTTCTTGCTATTTTGCATACGCTAGGCCCTTGTTCTTGCAATTTTGCATATGCTAGGCCCTTGTTCTTGCAATTTTGCATATGCTAGGCCCTTGTTCTTGCAATTTGGCACACGCTAGGCCCTTGTTCTTGCAATTTTGCACATACTAGGCCCTTGTTCTTTCTATTTTGCACACGCTAGGCCTTTGTTCTTGCAATTTTGCACACGCTAGGCCTTTGTTCTTGCAATTTTGCACACGCTAGGCCCTTGTTCTTGCTATTTTGCATACGCTAGGCCCTTGTTTTTGCAATTTTGCACACGCTAGGCCCTTGTTTTTGCAATTTTGCACACGCTAGGCCCTTGTTTTTGCTATTTTGCACACGCTAGGCCCTTGTTCTTGCAATTTTGCACACGCTAGGCCCTTGTTCTTGCAATATTGCACACGCTAGGCCCTTGTTCTTTCTATTTTGCACACGCTAGGCCCTTGTTCTTGCAATTTTGCACACGCTAGGCTGTTATTCTTGCAATGTTGCACACGCTAGGCCCTTGTTCTTGCAAATTTGCACATACTAGGCCCTTGTTCTTTCTATTTTGCACACGCTAGGCCTTTGTTTTTGCAATTTTGCACTCGCTAGGCCCTTGTTCTTGCAATTTTGCACACACTAGGCCCTTGTTTTTGCAAATTTGCACACGCTAGGCCCTTGTTCTTGCAATTTTGCATACGCTAGTCCCTTGTTCTTGCAATATTGCACTCGCAAGGCCCCTGTTCTTGCTATTTTGCACTCGCTAGGCCCTTGTTCTTGCAATTTTGCACACGCTAGGCCCTTGTTCTTGCTATTTTGCACACGCTAGGCACTTGTTCTTGCTATGTTGCACACGCTATGCCCTTGTTCTTGCAATTTTGCACACGCAAGGCCGTTATTCTTGCAATTTTGCACACGCTAGGCCCTTGTTCTTGCAATATTGCATACGCTAGGCCCTTGTTCTTGCTATTTTGCACATGATAGGCCATTGTTCTTGCAATTTTGCACACGCTAGGCCCTCGTTCTTGCTATTTTGCATACGCTAGGCCCTTGTTCTTGCAATTTTGCATATGCTAGGCCCTTGTTCTTGCTATTTTGCACACACTAGGCCCTTGTTCTTGCAATTTTGCAAACGTTAGGCTGTTGTTCTTGCATTTTTGCACACGCTAGGCCCTTGTTCTTGCAATTTTGCACACGCTAGGACCTTGTTCTTGCAATATTGCATACGCTAGGCCCTTGTTCTTTCTATTTTGCACACGCTAGGCCCTTGTTCTTGCAATTTTGCACACGCTAGGCCGTTATTCTTGCAATGTTGCACACGCTAGGCCCTTGTTCTTGCAATATTGCATACGCTAGGCCCTTGTTCTTTCTATTTTGCACACGCTAGGCCCTTGTTCTTGCTATTTTGCATAGGCTAGGCCCTTGTTCTTGCAATTTTGCATATGCTAGGCCCTTGTTCTTGCAATTTTGCACATACTAGGCCCTTGTTCTTTCTATTTTGCACACACTAGGCCCTTGTTCTTGCAATTTTGCACACGCTAGGCTGTTATTCTTGCAATGTTGCACACCCTAGGCCCTTGTTCTTGCAATATTGCATACGCTAGGCCCTTGTTCTTTCTATTTTGCACACGCTAGGCCCTTGTTCTAGCTATTTTGCACATGATAGGCCCTTGTTCTTGAAATTTGGCACACGCTAGGCCCTTGTTCTTGCTATTTTGCATACGCTAGGCCCTTGTTCTTGCAATTTTGCATATGCTAGGCCCTTTTTCTTGCAATTTTGCATATGCTAGGCCCTTGTTCTTGCAATTTGGCACATGCTAGGCCCTTGTTCTTGCAAATTTGCACATACTAGGCCCTTGTTCTTTCTATTTTACACTCGCTAGGCCCTTGTTCTTGCAATTTTGCACACACTAGGCCCTTGTTTTTGCAATTTTGCACACACTAGGCCCTTGTTTTTGCAAATTTGCACACGCTAGGCCCTTGTTCTTGCAATTTTGCATACGCTAGTCCCTTGTTCTTGCAATATTGCACTCGCAAGGCCCCTGTTCTTGCTATTTGGCACACGCTAGGCCCTTGTTCTTTCAATATTGCATACGCTAGGCCCTTGTTCTTTCAATATTGCATACGCTAGGCCCTTGTTTTTGCAAATTTGCACACGCTAGGCCCTTGTTCTTGCAATATTGCATACGCTAGGCCCTTGTTCTTTCTATTTTGCACACGCTAGGCCCTTGTTCTACCTATTTTGCACAAGATAGGTCCTTGTTCTTGAAATATGGCACACGCTAGGCCCTTGTTCTTGCTATTTTGCATACGCTAGGCCCTTGTTCTTGCAATGTTGCACACGCTAGGCCCTTGTTCTTGCAATATTGCATACGCTAGGCCCTTGTTCTTTCTATTTTGCACACGCTAGGCCCTTGTTCTTGCAATTTTGCACACGCTAGGCCGTTATTCTTGCAATGTTGCACACGCTAGGCCCTTGTTCTTGCAATATTGCATACGCTAGGCCCTTGTTCTTTCTATTTTGCACACGCTAGGCCCTTGTTCTAGCTATTTTGCACATGATAGGCCCTTGTTCTTGAAATTTGGCACACGCTAGGCCCTTGTTCTTGCTATTTTGCATACGCTAGGCCCTTGTTCTTGCAATTTTGCATATGCTAGGCCCTTTTTCTTGCAATTTTGCATATGCTAGGCCCTTGTTCTTGCAATTTGGCACACGCTAGGCCCTTGTTCTTGCAAATTTGCACATACTAGGCCCTTGTTCTTTCTATTTTACACTCGCTAGGCCCTTGTTCTTGCAATTTTGCACACACTAGGCCCTTGTTTTTGCAATTTTGCACACACTAGGCCCTTGTTTTTGCAAATTTGCACACGCTAGGCCCTTGTTCTTGCAATTTTGCATACGCTAGTCCCTTGTTCTTGCAATATTGCACTCGCAAGGCCCCTGTTCTTGCTATTTGGCACACGCTAGGCCCTTGTTTTTTCAATATTGCATACGCTAGGCCCTTGTTTTTGCAAATTTGCACACGCTAGGCCCTTGTTCTTGCAATATTGCATACGCTAGGCCCTTGTTCATTCTATTTTGCACACGCTAGGCCCTTGTTCTACCTATGTTGCACATGATAGGCCCTTGTTCTTGAAATATGGCACACACTAGGCCCTTGTTCTTGCTATTTTGTATACGCTAGGCCCTTGTTCTTGCAATTTTGCATATGTTAGGCCCTTGTTCTTGTAATTTTGCATATGCTAGGCCCTTGTTCTTGCAATTTGGCACACGCTAGGCCCTTGTTCTTGCAATTGTGCACATACTAGGCCCTTGTTCTTTCTATTTTGCACACGCTAGGCCTTTGTTCTTGCAATTTTGCACACGCTAGGCCCTTGTTCTTGCAATTTTGCATACGCTAGTCCCTTGTTCTTGCTATTTTGCACACGCTATGCCCTTGTTCTTGCAATTTTGCACACGCAAGGCCGTTATTCTTGCAATTTTGCACACGCTAGGCCCTTGTTCTTGCAATATTGCATACGCTAGGCCCTTGTTCTTTCTATTTTGCACACGCTAGGCCCTTGTTCTTGCTATTTTGCACATGATAGGCCCTTGTTCTTGCAATTTTGCACACGCTAGGCTCTTTTCTTGCTATTTTGCATATGCTAGGCCCTTGTTCTTGCTATTTTGCACACGCTAGGCCCTTGTTCATGCAATTTTGCAAACGCTAGGCTGTTGTTCTTACATTTTTGCACATGCTAGGCCCTTGTTCTTGCAATTTTGCACACGCTAGGACCTTGTTCTTGCAATATTGCATACGCTAGGCCCTTGTTCTTTCTATTTTGCACACGCTAGGCCCTTGTTCTTGCAATTTTGCACACGCTAGGCCGTTATTCTTGCATTGTTGCACACGATAGGCCCTTGTTCTTGCAATATTGCATACGCTAGGCCCTTGTTCTTTCTATTTTGCACACGCTAGGCCCTTGTTCTAGCTATTTTGCACATGATAGGCCCTTGTTCTTGAAATTTGGCACACGCTAGGCCCTTTTTCTTGCTATTTTGCATACGCTAGGCCCTTGTTCTTGCAATTTTGCATATGCTAGGCCCTTGTTCTTGCTATTTTGCACACGCTAGGCCCTTGTTCTTGCAATTTTGCAAACGCTAGGCTGTTGTTCTTACATTTTTGCACATGCTAGGCCCTTGTTCTTGCAATTTTGCACACGCTAGGACCTTGTTCTTGCAATATTGCATACGGTAGGCCCTTGTTCTTTCTATTTTGCACACGCTAGGCCCTTGTTCTTGCAATTTTGCACACGCTAGGCCGTTATTCTTGCATTGTTGCACACGCTAGGCCCTTGTTCTTGCAATATTGCATACGCTAGGCCCTTGTTCTTTCTATTTTGCACACGCTAGGCCCTTGTTCTAGCTATTTTGCACATGATAGGCCCTTGTTCTTGAAATTTGGCACACGCTAGGCCCTTTTTCTTGCTATTTTGCATACGCTAGGCCCTTGTTCTTGCAATTTTGCATATGCTAGGCCCTTGTTCTTGCTATTTTGCACACGCTAGGCCCTTGTTCTTGCAATTTTGCAAACGCTAGGCTGTTGTTCTTACATTTTTGCACATGCTAGGCCCTTGTTCTTGCAATTTTGCACACGCTAGGACCTTGTTCTTGCAATATTGCATACGCTAGGCCCTTGTTCTTTCTATTTTGCACACGCTAGGCCCTTGTTCTTGCAATTTTGCACACGCTAGGCCGTTATTCTTGCATTGTTGCACACGCTAGGCCCTTGTTCTTGCAATATTGCATACGCTAGGCCCTTGTTCTTTCTATTTTGCACACGCTAGGCCCTTGTTCTAGCTATTTTGCACATGATAGGCCCTTGTTCTTGAAATTTGGCACACGCTAGGCCCTTTTTCTTGCTATTTTGCATACGCTAGGCCCTTGTTCTTGCAATTTTGCATATGCTAGGCCCTTGTTCTTGCTATTTTGCACACGCTAGGCCCTTGTTCTTGCAATTTTGCAAACGCTAGGCTGTTGTTCTTACATTTTTGCACATGCTAGGCCCTTGTTCTTGCAATTTTGCACACGCTAGGACCTTGTTCTTGCAATATTGCATACGGTAGGCCCTTGTTCTTTCTATTTTGCACACGCTAGGCCCTTGTTCTTGCAATTTTGCACACGCTAGGCCGTTATTCTTGCATTGTTGCACACGCTAGGCCCTTGTTCTTGCAATATTGCATACGCTAGGCCCTTGTTCTTTCTATTTTGCACACGCTAGGCCCTTGTTCTAGCTATTTTGCACATGATAGGCCCTTGTTCTTGAAATTTGGCACACGCTAGGCCCTTTTTCTTGCTATTTTGCATACGCTAGGCCCTTGTTCTTGCAATTTTGCATATGCTAGGCCCTTGTTCTTGCTATTTTGCACACGCTAGGCCCTTGTTCTTGCAATTTTGCAAACGCTAGGCTGTTGTTCTTACATTTTTGCACATGCTAGGCCCTTGTTCTTGCAATTTTGCACACGCTAGGACCTTGTTCTTGCAATATTGCATACGCTAGGCCCTTGTTCTTTCTATTTTGCACACGCTAGGCCCTTGTTCTTGCAATTTTGCACACGCTAGGCCGTTATTCTTGCATTGTTGCACACGCTAGGCCCTTGTTCTTGCAATATTGCATACGCTAGGCCCTTGTTCTTTCTATTTTGCACACGCTAGGCCCTTGTTATAGCTATTTTGCACATGATAGGCCCTTGTTCTTGAAATTTGGCACACGCTAGGCCCTTTTTCTTGCTATTTTGCATACGCTAGGCCCTTGTTCTTGCAATTTTTCATATGCTAGGCCCTTGTTCTTGCTATTTTGCACACGCTAGGCCCTTGTTCTTGCAATTTTGCAAACGCTAGGCTGTTGTTCTTGCATTTTTGCACATGCTAGGCCCTTGTTCTTGCAATTTTGCACACGCTAGGACCTTGTTCTTGCAATATTGCATACGCTAGGACCTTGTTCTTGCAATTTTGCATATGCTAGGCCCTTGTTCTTGCAATTTTGCATATGCTAGGCCCTTGTTCTTGCTATTTTGCATACGCTAGGCCCTTGTTCTTGCAATTTTGCATATGCTAGGCCCTTGTTCTTGCTATTTTGCACACGCTAGGCCCTTGTTCTTGCAATTTTGCAAACGCTAGGCTGTTGTTCTGGCATTTTTGCACACGCTAGGCCCTTGTTCTTGCAATTTTGCACACGCTAGGCCCTTGTTCTTGCAATATTGCATACGCTAGGCCCTTGTTCTTTCTATTTTGCACACGCTAGGCCCTTGTTCTTGCTATTTTGCACATGATAGGCCCTTGGTCTTGCAATTTGGCACACGCTAGGCCCTTGTTCTTGCAATTTTGCACATACTAGGACCTTGTTCTTTCTATTTTGCACACGCTAGGCCCTTGTTCTTGCAATTTTGCACTCGCTAGGCCCTTGTTCTTGCAATATTGCATACGCTAGGCCCTTGTTCTTTCTATTTTGCACACGCTAGGCCCTTGTTCTTGCTATTTTGCACATGATAGGCCCTTGTTCTTGCAATTTTGCACACGCTAGGCCCTTTTCTTGCTATTTTGCATATGCTAGGCCCTTGTTCTTGCAATTTTGCATATGCTAGGCCCTTGTTCTTGCTATTTTGCACACGCTAGGCCCTTGTTCATGCAATTTTGCAAACGCTAGGCTGTTGTTCTTACATTTTTGCACATGCTAGGCCCTTGTTCTTGCAATTTTGCACACGCTAGGACCTTGTTCTTGCAATATTGCATACGCTAGGCCCTTGTTCTTTCTATTTTGCACACGCTAGGCCCTTGTTCTTGCAATTTTGCACACGCTAGGCCGTTATTCTTGCAATGTTGCACACGCTAGGCCCTTGTTCTTGCAATATTGCATACGCTAGGCCCTTGTTCTTTCTATTTTGCACACGCTAGGCCCTTGTTCTAGCTATTTTGCACATGATAGGCCCTTGTTCTTGAAATTTGGCACACGCTAGGCCCTTTTTCTTGCTATTTTGCATACGCTAGGCCCTTGTTCTTGCAATTTTGCATATCCTAGGCCCTTGTTCTTGCTATTTTGCACACGCTAGGCCCTTGTTCTTGCAATTTTGCAAACGCTAGGCTGTTGTTCTGGCATTTTTGCACACGCTAGGCCCTTGTTCTTGCAATATTGCATATGCTAGGCCCTTGTTCTTTCTATTTTGCACACGCTAGGCCCTTGTTCTTGCTATTTTGCACATGATAGGCCCTTGGTCTTGCAATTTGGCACACGCTAGGCCCTTGTTCTTGCAATTTTGCACATACTAGGACCTTGTTCTTTCTATTTTGCACACGCTAGGCCCTTGTTCTTGCAATTTTGCACTCGCTAGGCCCTTGTTCTTGCAATTTTGCACACACTAGGCCCTTGTTTTTGCAATTTTGCACACGCTAGGCCCTTGTTCTTGCAATTTGGCATACGCTAGTCCCTTGTTCTTGCAATATTGCACTCGCTAGGCCCTTGTTCTTGCTATTTTGCACTCGCTAGGCCCTTGTTCTTGCAATTTTGCACACGCTAGGCCCTTGTTCTTCCAATTTTGCACACGCTAGGCTCTTGTTCTTGCTATTTTGCACACGCTAGGCCCTTGTTCTTGCAATTTTGCACACGCTAGGCCGTTATTCTTGCAATTTTGCACTCGCCAGGGCCTTGTTCTTGCAAATTTGCACACGCTAGGCCCTTGTTCTTGCTATTTTTCACACGCTAGGCACTTGTTCTTGCTATTTTGCACACGCTAGGCCCTTGTTCTTGCAATTTTGCACACGCTAGGCCCTTGTTCTTGCAATATTGCATACGCTAGGCCCTTGTTCTTTCTATTTTGCAAATGCTAGGCCCTTGTTCTTGCTATTTTGCACATGACAGGCCCTTGTTCTTGCAATTTTGCACACGCTAGGCCCTTGTTCTTGCTATTTTGTATACGCTAGGCCCTTGTTCTTGCAATTTTGCATATGCTAGGCCCTCGTTCTTGCTATTTTGCACACGCTAGGCCCTTGTTCATGCAATTTTGCAAACGCTAGGCTGTTGTTCTTGCATTTTAGCACACGCTAGACCCTTGTTCTTGCAATTTTGCACACGCTAGGCCCTTGTTCTTGCAATTTTGCACATTCTAGGCCCTTGTTCTTGCATTTTTGCACACGCTAGGCCCTTGTTCTTGCAATCTTGCACTCGCTAGGCCCCTGTTCTTGCTGATTTGCACACGCTAGGCCCTTGTTCTTGCTATTTTGCACAAGCTAGGCCCTTCTTCTTGCGATTTTGCACACGCTAGGTCCTTGTTCTTGCAATTTTGGACACGCTAGGCCCTTGTTCTTGCAATATTGCACACGCTAGGCCCTTTTTCTTGCAATATTGCACTCGCTAGGCCCTTGTTCTTGCCATTTTTGCACTCGCTAGGCCCTTGTTCTTGCAATTTTGCACACGCTAGGCCCTTGTTCTTGCAATTTTGCACACGCTAGGCCCTTGTTCCTGCTATTTTGCACATGATAGGCCCTTGTTCTTGCAATTTTGCACACGCTAGGCCCTTGTTCTTGCTATTTTGCATACGCTAGGCCCTTGTTCTTGCAATTTTGCATATGCTAGGCCCTTGTTCTTGCTATTTTGCACACGCTAGGCCCTTGTTCTTGCAATTTTGCAAACGCTAGGCTGTTGTTCTTGCATTTTTGCACACGCTAGGCCCTTGCTCTTGCAATTTTGCACATGCTAGGCCCTTGTTCTTGCATTTTTGCATACGCTAGGCCCTTGTTCTTGCAATATTGCACTCGCTAGGCCCCTGTTCTTGCTGATTTGCACACGCTAGGCCCTTGTTCTTGCTATTTTGCACACGCTAGGCCCTTCTTCTTGCAATTTTGCACACGCTAGGTCCTTGTTCAAGCTTTTTTGCACTCGCTAGGCCCTTGTTCTTGCAATTTTTCACACGCTAGGCCCTTGTTTTTGCTATTTTGCACACGCTAGGCACTTGTTCTTTCTATTTTGCACACGCTATGCCCTTGTTCTTGAAATTTTGCACAAGCTAGGCTCTTGTTTTTGAAATTTTGCACACGCTAGGCCCTTGTTCTTGCAATATTGCACACGCTAGGCCGTTGTTCTTGCAATTTTGCACTCGCTAGGCCCCTGTTCTTGCTGATTTGCACACGCTAGGCCCTTGGTCTTGCTATTTTGCACACGCTATGCCCTTGTTCTTGCAATTTTGCACACGCAAGGCCGTTATTCTTGCAATTTTGCACACGCTAGGCCCTTGTTCTTGCAATATTGCATATGCTAGGCCCTTGTTCTTTCTATTTTGCACACGCTAGGCCCTTGTTCTTGCTATTTTGCACATGATAGGCCCTTGTTCTTGAAATTTTGCACACGCTAGGACCTTGTTCTTGCAATATTGCATACGCTAGGCCCTTGTTCTTTCTATTTTGCACACGCTAGGCCCTTGTTCTTGCAATTTTGCACACGCTAGGCCGTTATTCTTGCAATGTTGCACACGCTAGGCCCTTGTTCTTGCAATATTGCATACGCTAGGCCCTTGTTCTTTCTATTTTGCACACGCTAGGCCCTTGTTCTAGCTCTTTTGCACATGATAGGCCCTTGTTCTTGAAATTTGGCACACGCTAGGCCCTTGTTCTTGCTATTTTGCATACGCTAGGCCCTTGTTCTTGCAATTTTGCATATGCTAGGCCCTTGTTCTTGCAATTTTGCACATACTAGGCCCTTGTTCTTTCTATTTTGCACACACTAGGCCCTTGTTCTTGCAATTTTGCACACGCTAGGCTGTTATTCTTGCAATGTTGCACACCCTAGGCCCTTGTTCTTGCAATATTGCATACGGTAGGCCCTTGTTCTTTCTATTTTGCACACGCTAGGCCCTTGTTCTACCTATTTTGCACATGATAGGCCCTTGTTCTTGAAATTTGGCACACGCTAGGCCCTTGTTCTTGCTATTTTGCATACGCTAGGCCCTTGTTCTTGCAGTTTTGCATATGCTAGGCCCTTTTTCTTGCAATTTTGCATATGCTAGGCCCTTGTTCTTGCAATTTGGCACACGCTAGGCCCTTGTTCTTGCAAATTTACACATACTAGGCCCTTGTTCTTTCTATTTTACACTCGCTAGGCCCTTGTTCTTGCAATTTTGCACACACTAGGCCCTTGTTTTTGCAATTGTGCACACACTAGGCCCTTGTTTTTGCAAATTTGCACACGCTAGGCCCTTGTTCTTGCAATTTTGCATACGCTAGTCCCTTGTTCTTGCAATATTGCACTCGCAAGGCCCCTGTTCTTGCTATTTGGCACACGCTAGGCCCTTGTTCTTTCAATATTGCATACGCTAGGCCCTTGTTCTTTCAATATTGCATACGCTAGGCCCTTGTTTTTGCAAATTTGCACACGCTAGGCCCTTGTTCTTGCAATATTGCATACGCTAGGCCCTTGTTCTTTCTATTTTGCACACGATAGGCCCTTGTTCTACCTATTTTGCACATGATAGGCCCTTGTTCTTGAAATATGGCACACGCTAGGCCCTTGTTCTTGTTATTTTGCATACGCTAGGCCCTTGTTCTTGCAATGTTGCACACGCTAGGCCCTTGTTCTTGCAATATTGCATACGCTAGGCCCTTGTTCTTTCTATTTTGCACACGCTAGGCCCTTGTTCTAGCTCTTTTGCACATGATAGGCCCTTGTTCTTGAAATTTGGCACACGCTAGGCCCTTGTTCTTGCTATTTTGCATACGCTAGGCCCTTGTTCTTGCAATTTTGCATATGCTAGGCCCTTTTTCTTGCAATTTTGCATATGCTAGGCCCTTGTTCTTGCAATTTGGCACACGCTAGGCCCTTGTTCTTGCAAATTTGCACATACTAGGCCCTTGTTCTTTCTATTTTACACTCGCTAGGCCCTTGTTCTTGCAATTTTGCACACACTAGGCCCTTGTTTTTGCAATTGTGCACACACTAGGCCCTTGTTTTTGCAAATTTGCACACGCTAGGCCCTTGTTCTTGCAATTTTGCATACGCTAGTCCCTTGTTCTTGCAATATTGCACTCGCAAGGCCCCTGTTCTTGCTATTTGGCACACGCTAGGCCCTTGTTCTTTCAATATTGCATACGCTAGGCCCTTGTTCTTTCAATATTGCATACGCTAGGCCCTTGTTTTTGCAAATTTGCACACGCTAGGCCCTTGTTCTTGCAATATTGCATACGCTAGGCCCTTGTTCTTTCTATTTTGCACACGCTAGGCCCTTGTTCTACCTATTTTGCACATGATAGGCCCTTGTTCTTGAAATATGGCACACGCTAGGCCCTTGTTCTTGCTATTTTGCATACGCTAGGCCCTTGTTCTTGCAATTTTGCATATTCTAGGCCCTTGTTCTTGTAATTTTGCATATGCTAGGCCCTTGTTCTTGCAATTTGGCACACGCTAGGCCCTTGTTCTTGCAATTGTGCACATACTAGGCCCTTGTTCTTTCTATTTTGCACACGCTAGGCCTTTGTTCTTGCAATTTTGCACTCGCTAGGCCCTTGTTCTTGCAATTTTGCACACACTAGGCCCTTGTTTTTGCAAATTTGCACACGCTAGGCCCTTGTTCTTGCAATTTTGCATACGCTAGTCCCTTGTTCTTGCAATATTGCACTCGCAAGGCCCCTGTTCTTGCTATTTTGCACTCGCTAGGCCCTGGTTCTTGCAATTTTGCACATGCTAGGCCCTTGTTCTTGCTATTTTGCACACGCTAGGCACTTGTTCTTGCTATTTTGCACACGCTATGCCCTTGTTCTTGCAATTTTGCACACGCAAGGCCGTTATTCTTGCAATTTTGCACACGCTAGGCCCTTGTTCTTGCAATATTGCATACGCTAGGCCCTTGTTCTTTCTATTTTGCACACGCTAGTCCCTTGTTCTTGCTATTTTGCACATGATAGGCCCTTGTTCTTGCAATTTTGCACACGCTAGGCCCTTTTCTTGCTATTTTGCATATGCTAGGCCCTTGTTCTTGCAATTTTGCATATGCTAGGCCCTTGTTCTTGCAATATTGCATACGCTAGGCCCTTAATCTTTCTATTTTGCACACGCTAGGCCCTTGTTCTTGCTATTTTGCACTCGCTAGGCCCATAATCTTGCAATTTTGCACACGCTAGGCCCTTGTTCTTGCTATTTTGCACTCGCTAGGCCCTTGTTCTTGCAATTTTGCACACGCTAGGCCCTTGTTCTTGCAATATTGCATACGCTAGGCCCTTGTTCTTTCTATTTTGCAAATGCTAGGCCCTTGTTCTTGCTATTTTACACATGATAGGCCCTTGTTCTTGCAATTTTACACACGCTAGGCCCTTGTTCTTGCTATTTTGTATACGCTAGGCCCTTGTTCTTGCAATTTTGCATATGCTAGGCCCTTGTTCTTGCAATTTTGCAAATGCTAGGCTGTTGTTCTTGCATTTTTGCACACGCTAGACCCTTGTTCTTGCAATTTTGCACACGCTAGGCCCTTGTTCTTGCAATTTTGCACATTCTAGGCCCTTGTTCATGCAATTTTGCAAACGCTAGGCTGTTGTTCTTGCATTTTTGCACATGCTAGGCCCTTGTTCTTGCAATTTTGCACACGCTAGGACCTTGTTCTTGCAATATTGCATACGCTAGGCCCTTGTTCTTTCTATTTTGCACACGCTAGTCCCTTGCTCTTGCAATTTTGCACACGCTAGGCCGTTATTCTTGCAATGTTGCACACGCTAGGCCCTTGTTCTTGCAATATTGCATACGCTAGGCCCTTGTTCTTTCTATTTTGCACACGCTAGTTCTAGCTATTTTGCACATGATAGGCCATTGTTCTTGAAATTTGGCACACGCTAGGCCCTTGTTCTTGCTATTTTGCATACGCTAGGCCCTTGTTCTTGCAATTTTGCATATGCTACGCCCTTGTTCTTGCTATTTTGCACACGCTAGGCCCTTGTTCTTGCAATTTTGCAAACGCTAGGCTGTTGTTCTGGCATTTTTGCACACGCTAGGCCCTTGTTCTTGCAATTTTGCACACGCTAGGCCCTTGTTCTTGCAATATTGCATACGCTAGGCCCTTGTTCTTTCTATTTTGCACACGCTAGGCCCTTGTTCGTGCTATTTTGCACATGATAGGCCCTTGTTCTTGCAATTTGGCACACGCTAGGCCCTTGTTCTTGCAATTTTGCACATACTAGGACCTTGTTCTTTCTATTTTGCACACGCTATGCCCTTGTTCTTGCAATTTTGCACTCGCTAGGCCCTTGTTCTTGCAATTTTGCACACACTAGGCCCTTGTTTTTGCAATTTTGCACACGCTAGGCCCTTGTTCTTGCAATTTGGCATACGCTAGTCCCTTGTTCTTGCAATATTGCACTCGCTAGGCCCTTGTTCTTGCTATTTTGCACTCGCTAGGCCCTTGTTCTTGCTATTTTGCACTCGCTAGGCCCTTGTTTTTGCAATTTTGCACACGCTAGGCCCTTGTTCTTGCTATTTTGCACTCGCTAGGCCCTTGTTCTTGCAATTTTGCACACGCTAGGCCCTTGTTCTTGCTATTTTGCACATGCTAGGCACTTGTTCTTGCTATTTTGCACACGCTAGGTCCTTGTTCTTGCAATTTTGCACACGCTAGGCCCTTGTTCTTGCAATATTGCATACGCTAGGCCCTTGTTCTTTCTATTTTGCAAATGCTAGGCCCTTGTTCTTGCAATTTTGCACACGCTAGGCCCTTGTTCTTGCTATTTTGCACTCGCTAGGCCCTTGTTCTTCCAATTTTGCACACGCTAGGCTCTTGTTCTTGCAATTTTGCACACGCTAGGCCGTTATTCTTGCAATTTTGCACTCGCTAGGGCCTTGTTCTTGCAAATTTGCACACGCTAGGCCCTTGTTCTTGCTATTTTGCACATGCTAGGCACTTGTTCTTGCTATTTTGCACACGCTAGGCCTTTGTTCTTGCAATTTTGCACACGCTAGGCCCTTGTTCTTGCAATATTGCATACGCTAGGCCCTTGTTCTTTCTATTTTGCAAATGCTAGGCCCTTGTTCTTGCTATTTTGCACATGATAGGCCCTTGTTCTTGCAATTTTACACACGCTAGGCCCTTGTTCTTGCTATTTTGTATACGCTAGGCCCTTGTTCTTGCAATTTTGCATATGCTAGGCCCTTGTTCTTGCAATTTTGCAAACGCTAGGCTGTTGTTCTTGCATTTTTGCACACGCTAGACCCTTGTTCTTGCAATTTTGCACACGCTAGGCCCTTGTTCTTGCAATTTTGCATACGCCAGGCCTTTGTTCTTGCAATATTGCACTCGCTAGGCCCTTGTTCTTGCTTGTTTGCACACGCTAGGCCCTTGTTCTTGCAAATTTTGCACACGCTAGGCCCTTGTTCTTGCAATTTTTCACTCGTTAGGCCCTTGTTCTTGAAATTTTGCACACTCTAGGCCCTTGTTCATGCAATTTTGCACATGTTAGGCCCTTTTTCTTGAACTTTTGCACACACTAGGCCCTTGTTCTTGCTATTTTGCACATGATAGGCCCTTGTTCTTGAAATTTGGCACACGCTAGGCCCTTGTTCTTGCTATTTTGCATACGCTAGGCCCTTGTTCTTTCTATTTTGCACACGCTAGGCCCTTGTTCTTGCTATTTTGCACATGATAGGCCCTTGTTCTTGCAATTTGGCACACGCTAGGCCCTTGTTCTTGCAATTTTGCACATACTAGTCCCTTGTTCTTTCTATTTTGCACACGCTAGGCCTTTGTTCTTGCAATTTTGCACTCGCTAGGCCCTTGTTCTTGCAATTTTGCACACACTAGGCCCTTGTTTTTGCAATTTTGCACACGCTAGGCCCTTGTTCTTGCAATTTTGCATACGCTAGTCCCTTGTTCTTGCAATATTGCACTCGCAAGGCCCCTGTTCTTGCTATTTTGCACTCGCTAGGCCCTGGTTCTTGCAATTTTGCACACGCTAGGCCCTTGTTCTTGCTATTTTGCACACGCTAGGCACTTGTTCTTGCTATTTTGCACACGCTATGCCCTTGTTCTTGCAATTTTGCACACGCAAGGCCGTTATTCTTGCAATTTTGCACACGCTAGGCCCTTGTTCTTGCAATATTGCATACGCTAGGCCCTTGTTCTTGCAATTTTGCACACGCTAGGCCCTTGTTCTTGCTATTTTGCATACACTAGGCCCTTGTTCTTGCAATTTTGCATATGCTAGGCCCTTGTTCTTGCTATTTGGCACACGCTAGGCCCTTGTTCTTGCAATTTTGCAAACGCTAGGCTGTTGTTCTTGCATTTTTGCACACGCTAGGCCCTTGTTCTTGCAATTTTTCACACGCTAGGACCTTGTTCTTGCAATATTGCATACGCTAGGCCCTTGTTCTTTCTATTTTGCACACGCTAGGCCCTTGTTCTTGCAATTTTGCACACGCTAGGCCGTTATTCTTGCAATGTTGCACACGCTAGGCCCTTGTTCTTGCAATATTGCATACGCTAGGCCCTTGTTCTTTCTATTTTGCACACGCTAGGCCCTTGTTCTAGCTATTTTGCACATGATAGGGCCTTGTTCTTGAAATTTGGCACACGCTAGGCCCTTGTTCTTGCTATATTGCATACGCTAGGCCCTTGTTCTTGCAATTTTGCATATGCTAGGCCCTTGTTCTTGCTATTTTGCACTCGCTAGGCCCTTGTTCTTGCCTTTTTTGCACACGCTAGGCCCTTGTTCTTGCAATTTTGCACACGCTAGGCCCTTGTTCTTGCAATTTTGCACTCGCTAGGCCCTTGTTTTTGCAATTTTGCACACTCTCGGCCCTTGTTCATGTAATTTTGCTCATGTTAGGCCCTTTTTCTTGAAAATTTGCACACACTAGGCTCTTGTTCTTGCTATTTTGCACTCGCTAGGCCCTTGTTCTTGCAAGTTTGCACACGGTATGCCCTTGTTCTTGTTATTTTGCACACGCTAGGCGCTTGTTCATGAAATTTTGCACACACTAGGCCCATGTTCTTGAAATTGTGCACACGCTAGGCACTTGTTGAAATTTTGCACACGCTAGGCCCTTGTTCTTGCTATTTTGCACACGCTATGCCCTTGTTCTTGCTATTTTGCACACACTAGGCTGTTGTTCTTGCATTTTTGCACACGCTAGGCCCTTGTTCTTGCAATTTTGCACACGGTAGGCCCTTGTTCTTGCAATTTTGCACACGCTAGGCCCTTGTTCTTGCATTTTTGCACACGCTAGGCCCTTGTTCTTGCAGTATTGCACTCGCTAGGCCCCTGTTCTTGCTAATTTGCACACGCTAGGCCCTTCTTCTTGCGATTTTGCACACGATAGGTCCTTGTTCTTGCAATTTTGCACACGCTAGGCCCTTGTTCTTGCAATATTGCACACGCTAGGCCCTTGTTCTTGCAATATTGCACTCGCTAGGCCCTTGTTCTTGCTTTTTTGCACTCGCTAGGCCCTTGTTCTTGCAATTTTGCACACGCTAGGCCCTTGTTCTTGCTATTTTGCACACGCTAGGTAATTGTTCTTGCTATTTTGCACACGCTATGCCCTTGTTCTTGCTATTTTGCACACGCTAGGAACTTTTTCTTGAAATTTTGCACAAGCTAGGCCCTTGTTTTTGAAATTTTGCACACGCTAGGCCCTTGTTCTTGCAATATTGCACACGCTAGGCCCTTGTTCTTGCAATTTTGCACTCGCTAGGCCCCTGTTCTTGCTGATTTGCCCACGCTAGGCCCTTCTTCTTAAGATTTTGCACACGCTAGGTCCTTGTTCTTGCAATTTTGCACAGGCTAGGCCCTTGTTCTTGCAATATTGCACACGCTAGGCCCTTGTTCTTGCAATATTGCACTCGCTAGGCCCTTGTTCTTGCTATTTTGCACACGCTAGGCCCTTGTTCTTGCTATTTTTCACACGGTATGCCCTTGTTCTTGCTATTTTGCACAAGCTAGGCCCTTGTTCTTGAAATTTTGCAGAAGCTAGGCCCTTGATCTCGAAAGTTTGCACACGCTAGGCCCTTGTTCTTGCAATTTTGCACACGCTAGGCCCTTGTTCTTGCAATTTCGCACACGCTAGGCCCTTGTTCTTGCAATATTGCACACGCTAGGCCCTTCTTCTTGCGATTTTGCACACGCTAGGTCCTTGTTCTTGCTTTTTTGCACACGCTAGGCCCTTGTTCTTGCAAATTTTGCACACACTAGGCCCTTGTTCTTGCAATTTTGCACTCGCTAGGCCCTTGTTCTTGCAATTTTGCACACTCTAGGCCCTTGTTCATGCAATTTTGCACATGTTAGGCCCTTTTTCTTGAAATTTTGCACACGCTAGGCCCTTGTTCTTGCAATTTTGCACACGCTAGGCCCTTGTTCTTGCAATTTTGCACTCGCTAGGCCCTTGTTTTTGCAATTTTGCACACTCTAGGCCCTTGTTCATGTAATTTTGCACATGTTAGGCCTTTTTTCTTGAAAATTTGCACACACTAGGCTCTTGTTCTTGCTATTTTGCACTCGCTAGGCCCTTGTTCTTGCAAGTTTGCACACGGTATGCCCTTGTTCTTGTTATTTTGCACACGCTAGGCGCTTGTTCATGAAATTTTGCACACACTAGGCCCATGTTCTTGAAATTGTGCACACGCTAGGCACTTGTTGAAATTTTGCACACGCTAGGCCCTTGTTCTTGCTATTTTGCACACGCTATGCCCTTGTTCTTGCTATTTTGCACACACTAGGCTGTTGTTCTTGCATTTTTGCACACGCTAGGCCCTTGTTCTTGCAATTTTGCACACGCTAGGCCCTTGTTCTTGCAATTTTGCACACGCTAGGCCCTTGTTCTTGCATTTTTGCACACGCTAGGCCCTTGTTCTTGCAGTATTGCACTCGCTAGGCCCCTGTTCTTGCTAATTTGCACACGCTAGGCCCTTCTTCTTGCGATTTTGCACACGATAGGTCCTTGTTCTTGCAATTTTGCACACGCTAGGCCCTTGTTCTTGCAATATTGCACACGCTAGGCCCTTGTTCTTGCAATATTGCACTCGCTAGGCCCTTGTTCTTGCTTTTTTGCACTCGCTAGGCCCTTGTTCTTGCAATTTTGCACACGCTAGGCCCTTGTTCTTGCTATTTTGCACACACTAGGTAATTGTTCTTGCTATTTTGCACACGCTATGCCCTTGTTCTTGCTATTTTGCACACGCTAGGAACTTTTTCTTGAAATTTTGCACAAGCTAGGCCCTTGTTTTTGAAATTTTGCACACGCTAGGCCCTTGTTCTTGCAATATTGCACACGCTAGGCCCTTGTTCTTGCAATTTTGCACTCGCTAGGCCCCTGTTCTTGCTGATTTGCCCACGCTAGGCCCTTCTTCTTAAGATTTTGCACACGCTAGGTCCTTGTTCTTGCAATTTTGCACAGGCTAGGCCCTTGTTCTTGCAATATTGCACACGCTAGGCCCTTGTTCTTGCAATATTGCACTCGCTAGGCCCTTGTTCTTGCTATTTTGCACTCGCTAGGCCCTTGTTCTTGCTATTTTTCACACGGTATGCCCTTGTTCTTGCTATTTTGCACAAGCTAGGCCCTTGTTCTTGAAATTTTGCAAAAGCTAGGCCCTTGATCTCGAAAGTTTGCACACGCTAGGCCCTTGTTCTTGCAATTTTGCACACGCTAGGCCCTTGTTCTTGCAATTTCGCACACGCTAGGCCCTTGTTCTTGCAATATTGCACACGCTAGGCCCTTGTTCTTGCAATATTGCACTCGCTAGGCCCTTGTTCTTGCAATTTTGCACTCGCTAGGCCCCTGTTCTTGCTGATTTGCACACGCTAGGCCCTTGTTCTTGCTATTTTGCACACGCTAGGCCCTTCTTCTTGCGATTTTGCACACGCTAGGTCCTTGTTCTTGCTTTTTTGCACACGCTAGGCCCTTGTTCTTGCAAATTTTGCACACACTAGGCCCTTGTTCTTGCAATTTTGCACTCGCTAGGCCCTTGTTCTTGCAATTTTGCACACTCTAGGCCCTTGTTCATGCAATTTTGCACATGTTAGGCCCTTTTTCTTGAAATTTTGCACACGCTAGGCCCTTGTTCTTGCTATTTTGCACACGCTAGGCCTTTGTTCTTGCTATTTTGCACACGCTATGCCCTTGTTCTTGCTATTTTGCACACACTAGGCCCTTGTTCTTGAAATTTTGCACAACCTAGGCCCTTGTTTTTGAATTTTTGCACACGCTAGGCCCTTGTTCTTGCAATATTGCACACGCTAGGTCCTTGTTATTGCAATTTAGCACTTGCTAGGCCCCTGTTCTTGCTAATTTGCACACGCTAGGCCCTTGTTCTTGCTGTTTTGCACACATTAGGCCCTTGTTCTTGCAATTTTGCACACGCTAGGCCCTTGTTCTTGCGATTTTGCACACGCTAGGCCCTTGTTCTTGCAATTTTGCACACGCTAGGCCCTTGTTCTTGCGATTTTGCACACGCTAGGCCCTTGTTCTTGCAATTTTGCACACGCTAGGCCCTTGTTCTTGCAATATTGCACACGCTAGGCCCTTGTTCTTGCAATATTACACTCGCTAGGCCCTTGTTGCTGCAATTTTGCACTCGCTAGGCCCCTGTTCTTGCTGATTTGCACACGCTAGGCCCTTGTTCTTGCTATTCTGCACACGCTAGGCCCTTCTTCTTGCAATTTTGCACACGCTAGGTCCTTGTTCTTGCAATTTTGCACACGCTAGGCCCTTGTTCTTGCAATATTGCACACGCTAGGCCCTTGTTATTGCAATATTGCACTCGCTAGGCCCTTGTTCTTGCAATATTGCACACGCTAGGCCCTTGTTCTTGCAATTTTGCACACTCTAGCCCTTGTTCATGCAATTTTGCACATGTTAGGCCCTTTTTCTTGAAATTGTGCACACGCTAGGCCCTTGTTCTTGCTATTTTGCACTCGCTAGGCCCTTGTTCTTGCAATTTTGCACACGCTATGCCCTTGTTCTTGTTATTTTGAACACGCTAGGCGCTTGTTCATGAAATTTTGCAGACACTAGGCCCATGTTCTTGAATTTTTGCACACGCTAGGCACTTGTTGTTGAAATTTTGCACACGCTAGGCCCTTGATCTCGAAAATTTGCACACGCTAGGCCCTTGTTCTTGCTATTTTGCACACACTAGGCCCTTGTTCTTGCAATGTTGCACACGCTAGGCCCTTGTTCTTGCGATTTTGCACACGCTAGGCCCTTGTTCTTGCAATTTTGCACACGCTAGGCCCTTGTTCTTGCGATTTTGCACACGCTAGGCCCTTGTTCTTGCAATTTTGTACACGCTAGGCCCTTGTTCTTGCAATATTGCACTCGCTAGGCCCTTGTTCTTGCTTATTTGCACACGCTAGGCCCTTGTTCTTGCAAATTTTGCACACGCTAGGCCCTTGTTCTTGCTATTTTGTATACGCTATCCCTTGTTCTTGTTATTTTGCACACGCTAGGTGCTTGTTCTTGAAATTTTGCACACGCTAGGCCCTTATTCTTGAAATTTTGCACACGCTAGGCACTTGTTGTTGAAGTTTTGCACACGCTAGGCCCTTGATCTCGAAATTTTGCACACGCTAGGCCCTTGTTGTTGAAATGTTGCACACGCTAGGCCCTTGATCTCGAAAGTTTGCACATGGTAGGCCCTTGAACTCGAAATTTAGCACAAGCTAGGCCCTTGTTCTTGCTATTTTGCACTCGCTAGGCCCTTTTCTTGCAATTTTGCACACCCAAGGCCCTTTTTCTTGAAAGTTTGCACACGCTAGGCCCTTGTTCTTGCAAATTTGCACATACTAGGCCCTTGTTCTTTCTATTTTGCACACGCTAGGCCCTTGTTCTTGCAAATTTGCACATACTAGGCCCTTGTTCTTTCTATTTTGCACACGCTAGGCCCTTGTTCTTGCAATATTGCACACGCTAGGCCCTTGTTATTGCAATATTGCACTCGCTAGGCCCTTGTTCTTGCAATATTGCACACGCTAGGCCCTTGTTCTTGCAATTTTGCACACTCTAGCCCTTGTTCATGCAATTTTGCACATGTTAGGCCCTTTTTCTTGAAATTGTGCACACGCTAGGCCCTTGTTCTTGCTATTTTGCACTCGCTAGGCCCTTGTTCTTGCAATTTTGCACACGCTATGCCCTTGTTCTTGTTATTTTGAACACGCTAGGCGCTTGTTCATGAAATTTTGCAGACACTAGGCCCATGTTCTTGAATTTTTGCACACGCTAGGCACTTGTTGTTGAAATTTTGCACACGCTAGGCCCTTGATCTCGAAAATTTGCACACGCTAGGCCCTTGTTCTTGCTATTTTGCACACACTAGGCCCTTGTTCTTGCAATGTTGCACACGCTAGGCCCTTGTTCTTGCGATTTTGCACACGCTAGGCCCTTGTTCTTGCAATTTTGCACACGCTAGGCCCTTGTTCTTGCGATTTTGCACACGCTAGGCCCTTGTTCTTGCAATTTTGTACACGCTAGGCCCTTGTTCTTGCAATATTGCACTCGCTAGGCCCTTGTTCTTGCTTATTTGCACACGCTAGGCCCTTGTTCTTGCAAATTTTGCACACGCTAGGCCCTTGTTCTTGCTATTTTGTATACGCTATCCCTTGTTCTTGTTATTTTGCACACGCTAGGTGCTTGTTCTTGAAATTTTGCACACGCTAGGCCCTTATTCTTGAAATTTTGCACACGCTAGGCACTTGTTGTTGAAGTTTTGCACACGCTAGGCCCTTGATCTCGAAATTTTGCACACGCTAGGCCCTTGTTGTTGAAATGTTGCACACGCTAGGCCCTTGATCTCGAAAGTTTGCACATGGTAGGCCCTTGAACTCGAAATTTAGCACAAGCTAGGCCCTTGTTCTTGCTATTTTGCACTCGCTAGGCCCTTTTCTTGCAATTTTGCACACCCAAGGCCCTTTTTCTTGAAAGTTTGCACACGCTAGGCCCTTGTTCTTGCAAATTTGCACATACTAGGCCCTTGTTCTTTCTATTTTGCACACGCTAGGCCCTTGTTCTTGCAAATTTGCACATACTAGGCCCTTGTTCTTTCTATTTTGCACACGCTAGGCCCTTGTTCTTGCAATTTTGCACACGCTAGGCCCTTGTTCTTCAAACTTTGCACACACTAGGCCCTTGTTCTTGCAATTTTGCACACGCTAGGCCCTTGTTCTTTCTATTTTGCACTCCCTAGGCCCTTGTTCTTGCTATTTTGCACTCGCTAGGCCCTTGTCCGTGCAATTTTGCACACGCTAGGCCCTTGTTCTTGAAATTTTGAACACGCTAGGCCCTTGTTCTTGCTATTTTGCATTCGCTAGGCCCTTGTTCTTGCAATTTTGCACAAGCTAGGCCCTTGTTCTTGCAATTTTGCACACGCTAGGCCCTTGTCCTTGCAATTTTGCACACGCTAGGTTTTTGTTCTTGAAATCTTGCACACGCTAGGCCATTGTTTTTGCTATTTTCACTCGCTAGGCCCTTGTTCTTGCAATTTTGCACAAGCTAGGCCCTTGTTCTTGCAATTTTGCACACGCTAGGCCCTTGTTCCTGCAATTTTGTACACGTTAGGCCCTTGTTCTTGCAATTTTGCACACGCTAGGCCCTTGTTCTTGCAATATTGCACACGCTAGGCCCTTGTTCTTGCAATATTGCACACGCTAGCCCCTTGTTTTTGCAATACTGCACTCGCTAGGCCCTTGTTCTTGCTATTTTGCACTCGCTAGGCCCTTGTTTGTTGCAATTTTGCACACGCTAGGCCCTTGTTCTTGCTATTTTGCACACTCTAGGCACTTGTTTTTGTCAGAATCCCAACCACTAGACCATTGGGATAAAAGGGCTTGTTTCAGTAGTGGGTAAGTGCGTCCATAACCCCCCAGGCGAACGCGCCTGTAACCCTCTCCAGGATCAATCGGGCATCCACAGTGCAGATCTACTAACACCCCCCCACACTGGGAGGCCCAGGACTCAGCACAACGGCAACGGCCTACATGTGCATACACCGGGAATCGAACCCGAGACCGCTTTGATACCATGTGAGAATCCCAACCACTAGACCATTGGGATAAAAGGGCATGTTTCAGTAGCGGGTAAGTGCGCCCATAACCCCCAAGGTGAACGCACCTGTAACCCTCTCCAGGATCAATCCGGCATCCACAGTGCAGATCTACTGACAGTTCTTGCTTATTTGTACACGCTAGGCCCTTGTTCTTGCTGTTTTGCACTCGCTAGGCCCTTGTTCTAGAAATTTTGCACTCAGTAGGCCTTTCTTTCTATTTTGCACAAGCTAGGCCCTTGTTCTTGAAATTTTGCACACGCTAGGCCCTTGTTCTTGAAGTTTTGCACATGCTAGTGTTGGATGCATATCATTCTGAGTGCATGTCATCCTAACGTCCTGCCGAGTGCTCGTGCTATTTGTGCTTGCATGATTTGCATGAGCATATGTCATTATGCATGGCTGTTGGATATTGTCATCTCTGTGGTTTTCTCCAAGTCTAAATGCTTGATCATGCAGGAGAAATCCAGAGCTTTCCAACGATACCAAGATCGCCTTATTCCGACCAAGATCGCCCAAGTTACAAGATTTCCAAGACTTGGATTTCTTATTACCTTTTGGGGTTATATCTAATTTGGGTGATTACTTGGGACATGACCATAAAGGATCGTTGGTTGGATGGTTAGGGAAGGCAACTTTGACTTTTGGATTGGGGTGGCTAGAAGTTTCTAGCATGGGATGCAAATGTTGCAACACCTAGGCAAAATCCAACTAGATTAGATTTTGCATGTGACACCTCAAGGACCTCATGATGAGGGTTGCATCCTTGCTGCTAGTAAGGTTCCTACCATCCTTCCCTAGCTCTTGGAGAACCCCTTCCCTCTCATGGTTCTCTTGGAGGTTCCCAACTCCAACTTTCTATGCCTACATGCTTGCACTTCCCCTACCATTCTAGTCATGCGGCTGCTGGACGTTTTTACATGGTTCTCACTCTCTAGACCATCTTAATGACTGATTCAACTTGGAGATGGTAGCTTAGCCTAAGGTGCACATTCCTACCGAGCGGATTTGCGTTTAGTTGAGTAATAAGTTCGTCGTAAGTTCTCAAAGTGACGGATCCTGAACAACAGCTAGGCCCTTGATCTTGCAATTTTGCACACGCTAGGCCCTTGTTCTTGCAATTTTGCACTCGCTAGGCCCTTGTTCTTGCAATTTTGCACACGCTAGGCCCTTGTTCTTTAAATTTTGCAAATGCTAGCCCCTTGTTTTTGCTATTTTGCACAAGCTAGGCCCTTGTTCTTGAAAGTTTGCACACGCTAGGCCCTTGTTCTTGCAATTTTGCACATACTAGGCCCATGTTCCTGCAATTTTGCACATGCTAGGCCCTTGTTCCTGCAATTTTGCACTCGCTAGGCCCTTGTTCTTGCAATTTTGCACACGCTAGGCCCTTGTTCTTGCAATTTTGCACACGCTAGGCCCTTGTTCTTGAAATTGTGCACACGCTAGGCCCTTGTTCTTGAACTTTTGCATACGCTAAGCTCTTGTTCTTGCTATTTTGCACTCGCTAGGCCCTTGTTCTTGCAATTTTGCACATGCTATGCCCTTGTTCTTGTTATTTTGCACACGCTAGGCGCTTGTTGTTGAAAGTTTGCACACACTAGGCCCATGTTCTTGAAATTTTGCACACGCTAGGCCCTTGTTGTTGAAATTTTGCACACGCTAGGCCCTTGATCTCGAAATTTTGCACACGCTAGGCCCTTGTTCTTGCTATTTTGCACACGCTAGGCCCTTGTTCTTGCTGTTTTGCACACGCTGTGCCCTTGTTCTTGCTATTTTGCACACACTAGGCCCTTGTTCTTGAAATTTTGCACAAGCTAGGCCCTTGTTTTTGAAATTTTGCACACGCTAGGCCCTTGTTCTTGCAATATTGCACACGCTAGGTCCTTGTTCTTGCAATTTTGCACGTGCTAGGCCCCTGTTCTTGCTAATTTGCACACGCTAGGCCCTTGTTCTTGCTATTTTGCACACACTAGGCCCTTGTTCTTGCAATTTTGCACACGCTAGGCCCTTGTTCTTGCGATTTTGCACACGCTAGGCCCTTGTTCTTGCAATTTTGCACACGCTAGGCCCTTGTTCTTGCGATTTTGCACATGCTAGGCCCTTGTTCTTGCAATTTTGCACACGCTAGGCCCTTGTTCTTGCAATATTGCACACGCTAGGCCCTTGTTCTTGCAATATTGCACTCGCTAGGCCCTTGTTCTTGCAATTTTGCACACGCTAGGCCCTTGTTCTTGCAAATTTTGCACACGCTAGGCCCTTGTTCTTGAACTTTTGCATACGCTAAGCCCTTGTTCTTGCTATTTTGCACTCGCTAGGCCCTTGTTCTTGCTATTTTGCACTCGCTAGGCCCTTATTCCTGCAATTTTGCACACGCTAGGCCCTTGTTCTTGAAATTTTGAAAACGCTAGGCCCTTGTTCTTGCAATTTTGCACAAGCTAGGCCCTTGTTCTTGCAATTTTGCACACGCTAGGCCCTTGTCCTTGCAATTTTGCACACGCCAGGTTTTTGTTCTTGAAATGTTGCACACGCTAGGCCGTTGTTCTTGCTATTTTCACTCGCTAGGCCCTTGTTCTTGCAATTTTGCACAAGCTAGGCCCTTGTTCTTGCAATTTTGCACACGCTAGGCCCTTGTTCTTGCAATTTTGTAGACGCTAGGCCCTTGTTCTTTTAATTTTGCACACGTTATGCCCTTGTTCTTGCAATTTTGCACACGCTAGGCCCTTGTTCTTGCAATATTGCACACGCTAGCCCCTTGTTTTTGCTATACTGCACTCGCTAGGCCCTTGATCTTGCTATTTTGCACTCGCTAGGCCCTTCTTGTTGCAATTTTGCACTCGCTAGGCCCTAGTTCTTGAAAGTTTGCACTTGCTAGGCCCTTTATCTTGCAATTTTGCACTTGCTAGGCCCTTGTTCTTGCTATTTTGCACACGCTAGGCACTTGTTCTTGTCAAAATCCGAACCACTAGACCATTGGGATAGAAGGGCTTGTTTCAGTAGTGGGTAAGCGTGCCTATAACCCCCTAGGCGAATGCGCCTGTAACCCTCTCCAGGATCAATCGGGCATCCATAGTGCAGATCTACTAACACCCCCCCACACCGGGAGGCCCGGGACTAAGCACAGCGGCAACGGCCTACATGTGCATACACCGGGAATCGAACCCGAGACCGCTCTGATACCATGTCAGAATCCCAACCACTAGACTATTGGGATAAAAGGGCTTGTTTCAGTAGCGGGTAAGTGCGCCCATAACCCCACAGGCGAACGCACCTGTAACCCTCTCCAGGATCAATCCGGCATCCACAGTGCAGATCTACTGACACTTCTTGCATATTTGCACACGCTAGGCCCTTGTTCTTGCTGTTTTGCACTCGCTAGGCCCTTGTTCTTTCTATTTTGCACAAGCTAGGCCCTTGTTCTTGAAATTTTGCACACGCTAGGCCCTTGTTCTTGCAGTTTTGCACATGCTAGGCCCTTGATCTTGAAAATTTGCACACGTTAGGCCCTTGTTCTTGCAGTTTTGCACATGCTAGGCCCTTGATCTTGCAATTTTGCACATGCTAGGCCCTTGTTCTTGCGATTTTGCACTCGCTAGGCCCTTGTTCTTGCAATTTTGCACACGCTAGGCCCTTGTTCTTGCATTTTTTCACACACTAGGCCCTTGTTCTTTAATTTTTGCATACGCTAGTCCCTTGTTTTTGCTATTTTGCACAAGCTAGGCCCTTTTTCTTGCAATTTTGCACACGCTAGGCCCTTGTTCTTGAAATTGTGCACACGCTAGGCCCTTGTTCTTGAACTTTTGCATACGCTAAGCCCTTGGTCTTGCTATTTTGCACTCGCGAGGCCCTTGTTCTTGCAATTTTGCACTCGCTAGGCCCTTGTTCTTGCAATTTTACACACTCTAGGCCCTTGTTCATGCAATTTTGCACATGTTAGGCCCTTTTTCTTGAAATTTTGCACACGCTAGGCCCTTGTTCTTGCTATTTTGCACTCGCTAGGCCCTTGTTCTTGCAATTTTGCACTCGCTAGGCCCTTGTTCTTGAAATTTTGCACACGCTAGGCCCTTGATCTTGCTATTTTGCACAAGCTAGGCCCTTGTTCTTGAAATTTTGCACACGCTAGGCCCTTGTTCTTGAAATTTTGCACACGCTAGGCCCTTGATCTTGCTATTTTGCACTCGCTAGGCCCTTGTTCTGGCAATTTTGCACACGCTAGGCCCTTGCTCTTGCAATTTTGCACATATGAGGCCCTTGTTTTTGCTATTTTGCACTCGCTAGGCCCTTGTTCTTGCAATTTTGCACACGCTAGGCCTTTGTTCTCGTAATTTTGCACATGCTAGGCCCTTGTTCTTGCAATTTTGCACACGCTAGGCCCTTGTTCTTGCTATTTTGGACACGCTAGGCCCTTGTTCTTGCAATTTTGCACTCGCTAGGCCCTTGTTCTTGAAATTTTGCACTTGCTAGGCCCTTTATCTTGCAATTTTGCACTCGCTAGGCCCTTGTTCTTGCAATTTTGCACACGCTAGGCCCTTGTTCTTGTCAGAATCCCAACCACTAGACCATTGGGATAAAAGGGCTTATTTCAGTAGCGGGTAAGTGCGCTTATACCCCCCCAGGCGAACGCGCCTGTAACCCTCTCCAGGATCAATCGGGCATCCAAAGTGCAGATCTACTGACAGATCTTGCTTATTTGCACACGCTAGGCCCTGGTTCTTGCTATTTTGCACTCGCTAGGCCCTTGTTCTTGAAATTGTGCACTCACTAGGCCTTTGTTCTTTCTAATTTGCACAAGCTAGGCCCTTGTTCTTGAATTTTTGCACACGCTAGGCCCTTGTTCTTGAAGTTTTTCACATGCTAGGCCCTTGATCTTGCAATTTTGCACACTCTAGGCCCTTGTTCTTGCAATTTTGCACTTGCTAGGCCCTTGTTCTTGCAATTTTGCACATGCTAGGCCCTTGTTCTTGCAATTTTTCACACGCTAGGCCCTTGTTCTTTAAATTTTGCACACGCTAAGCCCTTGTTTTTTATATTTTGCACAAGCTAGGTCCTTGTTCTTGAAAGTTTGCACACGCTAGGCCCATGTTCTTGCAATTTTGCACATGCTAGGCCCTTGTTCCTGCAATTTTGCACTCGCTAGGCCCTTGTTCTTGCAATTTTGCACACGCTAGGCCCTTGTTCTTGAAATTGTGCACACGCTAGGCCCTTGTTCTTGAACTTTTGCATACACTAAGCCATTGTTCTTGCTATTTTGGACTCGCTAGGCCCTTGTTCTTGCAATTTTGCACTCGCTAGGCCCTTGTTCTTGCAATTTTGCACACTCTAGGCCCTTGTTCATGCAATTTTACACATGTTAGGCCCTTTTTCTTGAAAGTTTGCACACGCTAGGCCCTTGTTCTTGCTATTTTGCACTCGCTAGGCCCTTGTTCTTGCAATTTTGCACTCGCTAGGCCTTTGTTTTTGCTATTTTGCACAAGCTAGGCCCTTGTTCTAGAACTTTTGCACACGCTAGGCCCTTCATCTTGCTATTTTGCACTCGCTAGGCCCTTGTTCTGGCAATTTTGCACACGCTAGGCCCTAGTTCTTGAAAGTTTGCACACGCTAGGCCCTTGTTCTTGCAATTTCGCACATACGAGGCCCTTGTTCTTGCTATTTTGTACTCGCTAGGCCCTTGTTCTTGCAATTTTGCACTCGCTAGGCCCTTGTTCTTGCAATTTTGCACACGCTAGGCCCTTGTTCTTGCAATGTTTCACACGCTAGGCCCTTGTTCTTTAAGTTTTGCATACGCTAGCCCCTTGTTTTTGCTATTTTGCACAAGCTAGGCCCTTGTTATTGAAAGTTTGCACACGTTAGGCCCTTGTTCTTGCAATTTTGCACATAGTAGGCCCATGTTCCTGCAATTTTGCACATGCTAGGCCCTTGTTCCTGCAATTTTGCACTCGCTAGGCCCTTGTTCTTGCAATTTTGCAAACGCTAGGCCCTTGTTCTTGCAATTTTGCACACGCTAGGCCCTTGTTCTTAAAATTGTGCACACGCTAGGCCCTTGTTCTTGAACTTTTGCATACACTAAGCCCTTGTTCTTGCTATTTTGCACTCGCTAGGCCCTTGTTCTTGCAATTTTGCACTCGCTAGGCCCTTGTTCTTGCAATTTTGCACACTCTAGGCCCTTGTTCATGCAATTTTACACATGTTAGGCCCTTTTTCTTGAAAGTTTGCACACGCTAGGCCCTTGTTCTTGCTATTTTGCACTCGCTAGGCCCTTGTTCTTGCAATTTTGCACTCGCTAGGCCTTTGTTTTTGCTATTTTGCACAAGCTAGGCCCTTGTTCTAGAACTTTTGCACACGCTAGGCCCTTCATCTTGCTATTTTGCACTCGCTAGGCCCTTGTTCTGGCAATTTTGCACACGCTAGGCCCTAGTTCTTGAAAGTTTGCACACGCTAGGCCCTTGTTCTTGCAATTTCGCACATACGAGGCCCTTGTTCTTGCTATTTTGTACTCGCTAGGCCCTTGTTCTTGCAATTTTGCACTCGCTAGGCCCTTGTTCTTGCAATTTTGCACACGCTAGGCCCTTGTTCTTGCAATGTTTCACACGCTAGGCCCTTGTTCTTTAAGTTTTGCATACGCTAGCCCTTTGTTTTTGCTATTTTGCACAAGCTAGGCCCTTGTTATTGAAATTTTGCACACGTTAGGCCCTTGTTCTTGCAATTTTGCACATAGTAGGCCCATGTTCCTGCAATTTTGCACATGCTAGGCCCTTGTTCCTGCAATTTTGCACTCGCTAGGCCCTTGTTCTTGCAATTTTGCAAACGCTAGGCCCTTGTTCTTGCAATTTTGCACACGCTAGGCCCTTGTTCTTAAAATTGTGCACACGCTAGGCCCTTGTTCTTGAACTTTTGCATACGCTAAGCCCTTGTTCTTGCTATTTTGCACTCGCTAGGCCCTTGTTCTTGCAATTTTGCACTCGCT
The DNA here is from genome assembly GCA_948144175.1 of Closterium sp. NIES-65. Classification (NCBI taxonomy): domain Eukaryota; kingdom Viridiplantae; phylum Streptophyta; class Zygnematophyceae; order Desmidiales; family Closteriaceae; genus Closterium; species Closterium sp. NIES-65. Next base: position 325,872 of record CANXME010002216.1, read on the forward strand.
AGGCCCTTGTTCTTGCAATTTTGCACACTCTAGGCCCTTGTTCATGCAATTTTGCACATGTTAGGCCCTTCTTCTTGAAATTTTGCACACGCTAGGCCCTTGTTCTTGCTATTTTGCACTCGCTAGGCCCATGTTCTTGCAATTTTGCACTCGCTGGGCCTTTGTTTTTGCTATTTTGCACAAGCTAGGCCCTTGTTCTTGAAATTGTGCACACGCTAGGCCCTTGTTCTTGAGATTTTGCACACGCTAGGCCCTTGATCTTGCTATTTTGCACTCGCTAGGCCCTTGTTCTGGCAATTTTGCACACGCTAGGCCCTTGTTCTTGCAATTTTGCACATACGAGGCCCTTGTTCTTGCTATTTTGCACTCGCTAGGCCCTTGTTCTTGCAATTTTGCACACGCTAGGCCCTTGTTCTTGCAACTTTGCACTCGCTAGGCCCTTGTTCTTGCAATTTTGCATACGCTAGGCCTTTGTTCTCGCTATTTTGCACACGCTAGGCCCTTGTTCTTGCAATTTTGCAAACGCTAGGCCCTTTTTCTTGCTATTTTGCACTCGCTAGGCACTTGTTCTTGCTATTTTGCACACGCCAGGCCCTTGTTCTAGCAATTTTGCACACGCAAGGCCCTTGTTCTTGCAATTTTGCTATCGCTAGGCCCTTGCTCTTGCAATTTTGCACTCGCTAGGCCCTTGTTCTTGCAATTCTACACACGCTAGGCCCTTGTTCTTGCAATTTTACAATCGCTGGGTCCTTGTTCTTGAACTTTTGTGCATGCTATGCCCTTGTTCTTGCTAATTTGCACTCGCTAGTCCCTTGTTCTTGCTAATTTTGCACTCGCTATGCCCTTGTTCTTGCATTTTTGCACATGCTAGGCCCTTGTTTTTGCTATTTTGCACAAGCTAGGTCGTTGTTCTTGAAGTTTTGCACACACTAGGCCCTTGTTTTTGCAATTTTGCACACGCTAGGCCCTTGTTCTTGCAATTTAGCACACGCTAGTCCCTTGTTCTTGCAATATTGCACTCGCTAGGCCCTTGTTCTTGCTATTTTGCACTCTCTAGTCCCTTGTTCTGGCAATTTTGCACACGCTAGGCCCTTGTTCTTGAAAGTTTGCACACGCTAGACCCTTTTTCTTGCAATTTTGCACATACAAGGCCCTTGTTCTTGCATTTTTGCACACGCTAGGCCTTTGTTCTTGTAATTTTGCACTTGCTAGGCCCTTGTTCTTGCAATTTTGCACACGCTAGGCCCTTGTTCTTGCTATTTTGCACACGCTAGGCCCTTGTTCTTGCTATTTTGCACACGCTAGGCCCTTGTTCTTGCAATTTTGCACACGCTAGGCCCTTGTTCTTGAAATTTTGCACTTGCTAGCCCCTTGTTCTTGCAATTTTGCACTCGCTAGGCCCTTGTTCTTGCAATTTTGCACTCGCTAGGCCCTTGTTCTTGAATTTTTGCACTTGCTAGTCCCTTGTTCTTGCAATTTTGCACTCGCTAGGCCCTTGTTCTTGCAATTTTGCAAACGCTAGGCTTTTGTTCTTGCAATTTTGCATTTGCTAGGCCCTTGTTCTTGCAATTTTGCACACGCTAGGCCCTTGTTCTTGCTATTTTGCACACGCTAGGCCCTTGTTCTAACAATTTTGCACACGCAAGGCCCTTGTTCTTGCAATTTTGCTATCGCTAGGCCCTTGTTCTTGCATTTTTGCACTTGCTAGGCCCTTGTTCTTGCATTTTGCACACTCTAGGCCCTTGTTCTTGAAATTGTGCACACGCTAGGCCCTTGTTCTTGATATTTTGCACACGCTAGTCCCTTGTTCTTGCAATATTCCACTCGCTAGGCCCTTGTTCTTGCTATTTTGCACTCACTAGGCCCTTGTTCTTGCAATTTTGTACACGCTAGGCCCTTGTTCTTGAAATTTTGCACACGTTAGGCCCTTGGTCTTGCAATTTTGCACTCGCTAGGCCCCTGTTCTTGCAATTTTGCACACGCTAGGCTTTTGTTCTTGCAATTTTGCACTCGCTTGGCCCTTGTTCTTGCAATTTTGCATTCGCTAGGCCCTTGTTCTTGATATTTTGCACACTCTAGGCCTTTGTTCTAGCAATTTTGCACATGCAAGGCCCTTGTTTTTGCAATTTTGCTATCGCTAGGCTCTTGTTCTTGCAATTTTGCACTTGCTAGGCCCTTGTTGTTGCTATTTTGTACACTCTGGGCTCTTGTTCTTGCAATTGTGCACACGTTAGGCCCTTGTTGTTGCAATTTTTTACACGCTAGGCACTTGTTCTGGCAATTTTGCACATGCTAGGCCCTTGTTCTTGAAAGTTTGCACACGCTAGGCCCTTGTTCTTGCAATTTTGCACATACTAGGCCCTTGTTCTTGCAATTTTGCACACGCTAAGCCTTTGTTCTCGTAATTTTGCACACGCTAGGCCCTTGTTCTTGCAATTTTGCACACGCTAGGCCCTTGTTCTTGCTATTTTGCACATGCTAGGCCCTTGTTATTGCTATATTGCACACGCTAGGCCCTTGTTCTTGCAATTTGGCACTCGCTAGGCCCTTGTTCTTGAAATTTTGCACTTGCTAGGCCCTTGTTCTTGCAATTTTGCACACGCTAGGCCCTTGTTCTTGCAATTTTGCACACGCTAGACCCTTGTTCTTGCTATTTTGCACACGCTAGGCCCTTGTTCTTGCTATTTTGCACACGCTAGGCCCTTGTTCTTGCAATTTGGCACTCGCTTGGTCCTTGTTCTTGAAATTTTGCACTTGCTAGGCCCTTGTTCTTGCAATTTTGCACTCGCTAGGCCCTTGTTCTTGCAATTTTGCACTCGCTAGGCCCTTGTTCTTGCTATTTTGCACACTCTAGGCCCTTGTTATTGCAATTTTGCACACGTTAGGCCCTTATTCTTGAAATTTTGCACACGCTAGGCCCTTGTTCTTGCAATTTTACACTTGCTAGGCCCTTGCTCTTGCACTTTTGCACTCGCTAGGCCCTTGTTCTTGCAATTCTACACATGCTAGGCCCTTGTTCTTGCAATTTAACAATCGCTAGGTCCTTGTTCTTGAACTTTTGCGCATGCTATGCCCTTGTTCTTGCTAATTTGCACTCGCTAGGCCCTTGTTCTTGCTAATTTTGCACTGGCTATGCCCTTGTTTTTGCTATTTTGCACAAGCTAGGCCCTTGTTCTTGAAATTTTGCACACGCTAGGCCCTTGTTCTTGAAATTTTGCACACGCTAGGCCCTTGTTCTTGCTATTTTGAACTCACTAGGCCCTTGTTCTTGCAATTTTGCACACGCTAGGCCCTTATTCTTGAAATTTTGCACACACTAGGCCTTGGTCTTGCAATTTTGCACTCGCTAGGCCCTTGTTTTTGCAATTTTGCACACGCTAGGCTTTTGTTCTTGCAATTTTGCACTCGCTAGGCCCTTGTTCTTGCAATTTTGCACACGCTAGGCCCTTGTTCTTGCTATTTTGCACACGCTAGGCCCTTGTTCTAGCAATTTTGCACACGCAAGACCCTTGTTCTTGCAATTTTGCTATCGCTAGGCCCTTGTTCTTGCAGCTTTGCACTCGCTAGGCCCTTGTTCTTGCTATTTTGCACAGTCTAGGCCCTTATTCTTGCAAATTTGCACACGTTAGGCCCTTATTCATGAAATTTGGCACACGCTAGGCCCTTGATCTTGCTATTTTGCACTCGCTAGGCCCTTGTTCTGGCAATTTTGCACACGCTAGGCCCTTGTTCTTGAAAGTTTGCACACGCTAGGCCCTTGTTCTTGCAATTTTGCACATGATAGGCCCTTGTTCTTGCAATTTTGCACACGCTAGGCCTTTGTTCTCGTAATTTTGCACACGCTAGGCCCTTGTTCTTGCAATTTTGCACACGCTACGCCCTTGTTCTTGCTATTTTGCACACGCTAGGCCGCTGTTCTTGCTATTTTGCACACGCTAGGCCCTTGTTCTTGCAATTTTGCACTCGCGAGGCCCTTGTTCTTGCAATTCTACACACGCTAGGCCCTTGTTCTTGCAATTTTGCACACGCTAGGCCCTTGATCTTCCAATTTTGCACTCGCTAGGCCCTTGTTCTTGCAATTTTGCACACGCTAGGCCTTTGTTCTTGCAATTTTGCACACGCTAGGCCCTTGTTCTTGAGATTTTGCACTCGCTAGGCCCTTTGTTCTTGAATTTTTGCACACGCTAGGCCCTTGTTCTTGCTATTTTGAAAACGCTAGGCCCTTGTTCTTCCAATTTTGCACTTGCTAGGCCCTTGTACTTGCAATTTTACACACATTAGGCCCTTGTTCTTCCAATTTTGCACTCGCTAGGCCCTTGTTCTTGCAATTTTGCACACGCTAGGCCCTTGTTCTTGCAATTTTGCACACGCTAGGCCCTTGTTCTTGCTATTTTGCACACGCTAGGCCCTTGTTCTAGCAATTTTGCACACGCAAGGCCCTTGTTCTTGCAATTTTGCTATCGCTAGGCCCTTGTTCTTGCATTTTTGCACTTGCTAGGCCCTTGTTCTTGCCATTTTGCACACTCTAGGCCCTTGTTCTTGAAATTTTGCACACGCTAGGCCCTTGTTCTTGAAATTTTGCACACGCTAGTCCCTTGTTCTTGCAATATTGCACTCGCTAGGCCCTTGTTCTTGCTATTTTGCACTCACTAGGCCCTTGTTCTTGCAATTTTGTACACGCTAGGCCCTTGTTCTTGAAATTTTGCACACGTTAGGCCCTTGTTTTTGCAATTTTGCACTCGCTAGGCCCTTGTTCTTGCAATTTTGCACACGCTAGGCTTTTGTTCTTGCAATTTTGCACTCGCTTGGCCCTTGTTCTTGCAATTTTGCACATGCTAGGCCCTTGTTCTTGATATTTTGCACACGCTAGGCCCTTGTTCTAGCAATTTTGTACACGCAAGGCCCTTGTTCTTGCAATTTTGCTATCGCTAGGCCTTTGTTCTTGCAATTTTCCACTTGCTAGGCCCTTGTTCTTGCTATTTTGCACACTCTGGGCCCTTGTTCTTGCAATTTTGCACACGTTAGGCCCTTGTTCTTGCAATTTTTTACACGCTAGGCCCTTGATCTTGCTATTTTGCACTCGCTAGGCACTTGTTCTGGCAATTTTGCACACGCTAGGCCCTTGTTCTTGAAAGTTTGCACACGCTAGGCCCTTGTTCTTGCAATTTTGCACATACTAGGCCCTTGTTCTTGCAATTTTGCACACGCTAAGGCTTTGTTATCGTAATTTTGCACACGCTAGGCCCTTGTTCTTGCAATTTTGCACACGCTAGGCCCTTGTTCTTGCAATTTTGCACACGCTAGGCCCTTGTTATTGCTATATTGCACACGCTAGGCCCTTGTTCTTGCAATTTGGCACTCACTAGGCCCTTGTTCTTGAAATTTTGCACTTGCTAGGCCCTTGTTCTTGCAATTTTGCACTCGCTAGGCCCTTGTTCTTGCAATTTTGCACTCGCTAGGCCCTTGTTCTTGCTATTTTGCGCACTCTAGGCCCTTGTTATTGCAATTGTGCACACGTTAGGCCCTTATTCTTGAAATTTTGCACACGCTAGGCCCTTGTTCTTGCAATTTTACACCTGCTAGGCCCTTGCTCTTGCACTTTTGCACTCGCTAGGCCCTTGTTCTTGCAATTCTACACACGCTAGGCCCTTGTTCTTGCAATTTTATAATCGCTGGGTCCTTGTTCTTGAACTTTTGCGCATGCTATGCCCTTGTTCTTGCTAATTTGCACTCGCTAGGCCCTTGTTCTTGCTAATTTTGGACTCGCTATGCCCTTGTTCTTGCAATTTTGCACACGCTAGGCCCTTGTTTTTGCTATTTTGCACAAGCTAGGCCCTTGTTCTTGAAATTTTGCACACGCTAGGCCCTTGTTCTTGAAATTTTGCACACGCTAGGCCCTTGTTCTTGCTATTTTGAACTCACTAGGCCCTTGTTCTTGCAATTTTACACACACTAGGCCCTTATTCTTGAAAGTTTGCACACGCTAGGCCCTTGTTCTTGCAATTTTGCACTCGCTAGGCCCTTGTTCTTGCAATTTTGCACTCGCTAAGCCCTTGTTCTTGCAATTTTGCACTCGCTAGGCCCTTGTTCTTGCAATTTTGCACACGCTAGGCCCTTGTTCTTGCTATTTTGCACACGCTAGGCCCTTGTTCTAGCAATTTTGCACACGCAAGGCCCTTGTTCTTGCAATTTTGCTATCACTAGGCCCTTGTTCTTGCAATTTTGCACTCGCTAGGCCCTAGTTCTTGCTATTTTGCACACTCTAGGCCCTTGTTCTTGCAATTTTGCACACGTTAGGCCCTTATTCTTGAAATTTTGCACATGCTAGGCCCTTGTTCTTGCAATTTTGCACTCGCTAGGCCCTCGTTCTAGTAATTTTGCACACGCTAGGCCCTTGTTCTTGAAAGTTTGCACACGCTAGGCCCTTGTTCTTGCAATTTTACAAATGATAGGCCCTTGCTCTTGCAATTTTGCACACGCTAGGCCCTTGATCTTCCAATTTTGCACTCGCTAGGCCCTTGTTCTTGCAATTTTGCACACGCTAGGCCCTTGTTCTTGCAATTTTGCACACGCTAGGCCCTTGTTCTTGAGATTTTGCACTCGCTAGGCCCTTGTTCTTGCTATTTTGCACACGCTAGGCCCCTGTTCTTGCTATTTTGCACACGCTAGGCCCTTGTTCTTGCAATTTTGCACTCGCTAGGCCCTTGTTCTTGAAATTTTGCACTTGCTAGGCCCTTGTTCTTGCAATTTTGCACTCGCTAGGCTCTTGTTCTTGCAATTTTGCACTCGCTAGGCCCTTGTTCTTGCTATTTTGCACACGCTAGGCCCTTGTTCTTGCTATTTTGCACAAGCTAGGCCCTTGTTCTTGCTATTTTGCACACGCTAGGCCTTTGTTGTTGCAATTTTGCACTCGCTAGGCCCTTGTTCTTGAAATTTTGCACTTGCTAGGCCCTTGTTCTTGCAATTTTGCACTCGCTAGGCTCTTGTTCTTGCAATTTTGCACTCGCGAGGCCCTTGTTCTTGCAATTCTACACATGCTAGGCCCTTGTTCTTGCAATTTTGCACACGCTAGGCCCTTGATCTTCCAATTTTGCACTCGCTAGGCCCTTGTTCTTGCAATTTTGCACACGCTAGGCCCTTGTTCTTGCAATTTTGCACACGCTAGGCCCTTGTTCTTGAGATTTTGCACTCGCTAGGCCCTTTGTTCTTGAAATTTTGCACACGCTAGGCCCTTGTTCTTGCTATTTTGAAAACGCTAGGCCCTTGTTCTTTCAATTTTGCACTTGCTAGGCCCTTGTACTTGCAATTTTGCACACATTAGGCCCTTGTTCTTCCAATTTTGCACTCGCTAGGCCCTTGTTCTTGCAATTTTGCACACGCTAGGCCCTTGTTCTTGCAATTTTGCACTCGCTAGGCCCTTGTTCTTGAAATTTTGCACTTGCTAGGCCCTTGTTCTTGCAATTTTGCACTCGCTAGGCTCTTGTTCTTGCAATTTTGCACTCGCTAGGCCCTTGTTCTTGCTATTTTGCACACGCTAGGCCCTTGATCTTGCTATTTTGCACAAGCTAGGCCCTTGTTCTTGCTATTTTGCACACGCTAGGCCTTTGTTGTTGCAATTTTGCACTCGCTAGGCCCTTGTTCTTGAAAGTTTGCACTTTCTAGGCCCTTGATCTTGCAATTTTGCACTCGCTAGGCCCTTGTTCTTGCAATTCTATACACGCTAAGCCCTTGTTCTTGAAATTTTGCACACGCTAGGCCCTTGTTCTTGCAATTTTGCACTCGCTAGGCCCTTGTTCTTGAAATTTTGCACTTGCTAGTCCCTTGTTCTTGCAATTTTGCACTCGCTAGGCCCTTGTTCTTGCAATTTTGCACTCGCTAGGCCCTTGTTCGTGCTAATTTGCACACTCTAGGCCCTTGTTCTTTCAATTTTGCACTTGCTAGGCCCTTGTTCTTGCAATTTTGCACTCGCTAGGCCCTTGTTCTTGCAATTTTGCACACGCTAGGCCCTTGTTCTTGCTATTTTGCACTTGCTAGGCCCTTGTTCTTGCTATTTTGCACACGCTATGCCCTTGTTCTTGAAATTTTACACACGCTAGGCCCTTGTTCTTGCTATTTTGCACATGCTAGGCCCTTGTTCTTCCAGTTTTGCACACGCTAGGCCCTTGTTCTATAAATTTTGGACTCGCTAGGTCCTTGTTCTTGAAGTTTTGCACGCGATAGGCCCTTGTTCTTGCAATTTTGCACATGCTAGGTACTTGTTCTTCCAATTTTGCACTCGCTAGGCCCTTGTTCTTGAAATTTTGCACACGCTAGGCCCTTGTTCTTGCAATTTTGTACACACTAGGCCCTTGGTCTTGCAATTTTGCACACGCTAGGCCCTTGTTCTTGCAATTTTGTACACACTAGGCCCTTGGTCTTGCAATTTTGCACTCGCTAGGCCCTTGTTCTTGAAATTTTGCACTTGCTAGGCCCTTGTTCTTGCAATTTTTCACTCGCTAGGCTCTTGTTCTTGCAATTTTGCACTCGCTAGGCCCTTGTTCTTGCTATTTTGCACACGCTAGGCCCTTGTTCTTGCTATTTTGCACACGCTAGGCCCTTGTTCTTGCAATTTTGCACCCGCTAGGCCTTTGTTGTTGCAATTTTGCACTCGCTAGGCCCTTGTTCTTGAAAGTTTGCACTTTCTAGGCCCCTGATCTTGCAATTTTGCACTCGCTAGGCCCTTGTTCTTGCAATTCTACACACGCTAAGCCCTTGTTCTTGAAATTTTGCACACGCTAGGCCCTTGTTCTTGCAATTTTGGAATCGCTAGGCCCTTGTTCTTGAAATTTTGCACTTGCTAGTCCCTTGTTCTTGCAATTTTGCACTCACTAGGCCCTTGTTCTTGGAATTTTGCACTCGCTAGGCCCTTGTTCTTGCTATTTTGCACACTCTAGGCCCTTGTTTTTGCAATTTTGCACACGTTAGGCCCTTTTTCTTGAAATTTTGCACTCGCTAGGCCCATGTTTTTGCAATTTTTTACACGTTAGGCCCTTATTCTTGAACTTTTGAACACGTTAGCCCCTTGCTCTTGCAAATTTGCACTTGCTAGGCTCTTGATCTTGCAATTTTGCACTCGCGAGGCCCTTGTTCTTGCAATTCTACTCACGCTAGGCCCTTGTTCTTGCAATTTTGCACACGCTAGGCCCTTGATCTTCCAATTTTGCACTCGCTAGGCCCTTGTTCTTGCAATTTTGCACACGCTAGGCCCTTGTTCTTGCAATTTTGCACACGCTAGGCCCTTGTTCTTGAGATTTTGCACTCGCTAGGCCCTTTGTTCTTGAAATTTTGCACACGCTAGGCCCTTGTTCTTGCTATTTTGAAAACGCTAGGCCCTTGTTCTTCCAATTTTGCACTTGCTAGGCCCTTGTTCTTGCAATTTTGCACACGCTAGGCCCTTGTTCTTGCAATTTTGTAAAAGCTAGGCCCTTGTTCTTTCAATTTTGCACTTGCTAGGCCCTTGTTCTTGCAATTGTGCACTCGCTAGGCCCTTGTTCTTGCAATTTTGCACACGCTAGGCCCTTGTTCTTGCTATTTTGCACACATTAGGCCCTTGATCTTCCAATTTTGCACTCGGTAGGCCCTTGTTCTTGCAATTTTGCACACGCTAGGCCCTTGTTCTTGCAATTTTGTAAAAGCTAGGCCCTTGTTCTTTCAATTTTGCACTTGCTAGGCCCTTGTTCTTGCAATTTTGCACTCGCTAGGCCCTTGTTCTTGCAATTTTGCACATGCTAGGCCCTTGTTCTTGCTGTTTTGCACTTGCTAGGCCCTTGTTCTTGCTATATTGCACATGCTATGCCCTTGTTCTTGAAATTTTGCACACGCTAGGCCCTTGTTCTTGCTATTTTGCACATGCTAGGCCCTTGTTCTTCCAGTTTTGCACACGCTAGGCCCTTGTTCTATAAATTTTGGACTCGCTAGGTCCTTGTTCTTGAAGTTTTGCACGCGCTAGGCCCTTGTTCTTGCAATTTTGCACATGCTAGGTACTTGTTCTTCCAATTTTGCACAAGGGCCTAGCGTGTGCAAACTTGCAAGAACAAGGGCCTAGCGTGTGCAAAATTGCAAGAACAAGGGTATAGCGTGTGCAAATTTGGAAGAACAAGGGCCTAGCGTGTGCTAAATTGCAAGAACAAGGGTCTAGAGTGTGAAAAATTGCAAGAACAAGGGCCTAGCTTGTGCAAAATTTCAAGAACAAGGGCCTAGTGTCTGCAAAATTGGAAGAACAAGGGCCTAGCATGTGCAAAATTGCAAGAACAAGGGCCTAGCGTGTGCAAAGATTCAAGAACAAGGGCCTAGCAAGTGCAAAATTGGAAAAACAAGTGCCTAGCGTGTGCAAAATTGCAAGAACAAGGGCGTAGCGTGTGCAAAACTTCAAGAACAAGGACCTAGCTAGTGCAAAATTTATAGAACAAGGGCCTAGCATGTGCAAAACTGGAAGAACAACGGCCTAGCATGTGCAAAATAGCAAGAACAAGGGCCTAGCGTTTGCAAAATTGCAAGAACAAGGGTATAGCGAGTGCAAAATTGCAAGAACAAGGGCCTAGCGTGTACAAAATCGCGAGAACAAGGACCTAGAAAGTGTAAAATTGCAAGAACAGGGGCCTAGCATGTGCAAAATAGCAAGAACAAGGGTCTAGCGTGTGCAAAATTGCAAGAACAAGGGCCTAGCGTACGCAAACTCTCAAGAACAAGGGCCTAGCGAGTGCAAAATTGCAAGAACAAGGGCCTAGCATGTGCAAAATTGCAAGAACAAGGGCATAGCCTGTGCAAAATTGCAAGAACAAGGGCCTAGCATGTGCAAATTTGCAAGAACAAGGGCCTAGCGTGTGCAAAATTGCAAGATTAAGGGCCTAGCGTGTTCAAAATTGCAAGAATAAGGGTCTTGCGAGTGCAAAATTGCAAGAACAAGGGCCTAGCGTGTGCAAATTCGCAAGAACAAGGGCCTAGCGTGTGCAAAATAGCTAGAACAAGGGCCTAGCGTGTGCAAAATTGCAAGAACAAGGGTCTAGCATGTGCAAAATTGAAAGAACAAGGGCCTAACGTGTGCAAAATTGCAAGAACAAGGGCCTAGCGTACGCAAACTTTCAAGAACAAGGGCCTAGCGAGTGCAAAATTGCAAGAACAAGGGCCTAGCATGTGCAAAATTGCAAGAACAAGGGCATAGCCCATGCAAAATTGCAAGAACAAGGGCCTAGCGTGTGCAAAATTGCAAGAACAAGGGCCTAGCATGTGCAAAATTGCAAGAACAAGGGCATAGCCTGTGCAAAATTGCAAGAACAAGGGCCTAGCGTGTGCAAATTTGCAAGAACAAGGGCCTAGCGTGTGCAAAATTGCAAGATTAAGGGCCTAGCGTGTTCAAAATTGCAAGAACAAGGGTCTTGCGAGTGCAAAATTGCAAGAACAAGGGCCTAGCGTGTGCAAATTCGCAAGAACAAGGGCCTAGCGTGTGCAAAATAGCAAGAACAACGGCCTAGCGTGTGCAAAATTGCAAGAACAAGGGCCTAGCGTACGCAAACTTTCAAGAACAAGGGCCTAGCGAGTGCAAAATTGCAAGAACAAGGGCCTAGCATGTGCAAAATTGCAAGAACAAGGGCATAGCCCATGCAAAATTGCAAGAACAAGGGCCTAGCGTGTGCAAAATTGCAAGAACAAGGGCCTAGCGTGTGCAAAATTGCAAGAACAAGGGCCTAGCGTGTGCAAAATTGCAAGATTAAGGGCCTAGCGTGTGCAAAATTGCAAGAACAAGGGCCTTGCGAGTGCAAAATTGCAAGAACAAGGGCCTACCGTGTGCAAAGTCGTAAGAACAAGGGCCCAGCGTGTGCAAAATAGCAAGAACAAGGGCCTAGCGTGTGCAAAATTGCAAGAACAAGGGTCTAGCGTGTGCAAAATTGCAAGAACAAGGGCCTAGCGTGTGCAAAATTGCAAGAACAAGGGCCTAGCATGTGCAAAATTGCAAGAACAAGGTCCTAGCGTGTGCAAAATTGCAAGAACAAAGGCCAGACGTGTGCAAAATAGCAAGAACAAGGGCCTAGCATGTGCAAAACTGCAAGAACAAAGGCCTAGCGTGTGCAAAATTGCAAGAACAAGGGCCTAGCGAGTGCAAATTTGCAAGAACAAGGGCCTAGCGGGTGCAAAATTGAAAGAACAAGGGCCTAACGTGTGCAAAATTGCAAGAACAAGGGCCTAGCGTATGCAAATTTTCAAGAACAAGGGCCTAGCGAGTGCAAAATTGCAAGAACAAGGGCCTAGCATGTGCAAAATTGCAAGAACAAGGGCATAGCGTGTGCAAAATTGCAAGAACAAGGGCCTAGCGTGTGCAAAATTGCAAGAACAAGGGCCTAGCGTGTGCAAAATTGCAAGAACAAGGGCCTAGCGTGTGCAACATTGCAAGAACAAGGGCCTAGCGTGTACAAAACTGCAAGAACAAGGACCTAGCGAGTGTAAAATCGCAAGAACAGGGGCCTAGCATGTGCAAAATAGCAAGAACAAGGGCCTAGCGTGTGCAAAATCGCAAGAACAAGGGCCTAGCGTGTGCAAAACAGCAAGAACAAGGGCCTAGCGAGTGCAAATTCGCAAGAACAAGGGCCTAGTGTGTGCAAAATTGCAAGAACAAGGGCCAGGCGTGTACAAAATTGCAAAAACAAGGGCCTAGCGTGTGCAAAATTGCAAAAACAAGGGCCTTGCGAGTGCAAAATTGCAAGAACAAGGGCCTAGCGAGTGCAAAATGGCAAGAACAAGGGCCTTGCGAGTGCAAAATTGCAAGAACAAGGGCCTAGCGTATGCAAAATAGCAAGAACAAGGGCCTAGCGTGTGCAAAATTGCAAGAACAAGCGCCTAGCGTGTGCAAAATTGCAAGAACAAGGGCCAGGCGTGTGCAAAATTGCGAGAACAAGGGCCTAGCATGTGCAAAACTGCAAGAACAAGGGCATAGCGTGTGCAAAATTGCAAGAACAAGGGCCTAGCATGTGCAAAATTGCAAGAACAAGCGCCTATTGTGTGCAAAATTGCAAGAACAAGGGCCTAGCATGTGCAAAATAGCAAGAACAAGGGCCAATCGTGTGCAAAATTGCAAGAACAAGGGCCAGGCGTGTGCAAAATTGCAAGAACAAGGGCCTAGCATGTGCAAAATAGCAAGAACAAGGGCCAATCGTGTGCAAAATAACAAGAACAAGGGCCTAGCATGTGCAAAATTGCAAGAACAAGGGCCTAGCGAGTGCAAATTTGCAAGAACAAGGGCCTAGCGGGTGCAAAATTGAAAGAACAAGGGCCTAATGTGTGCAAAATTGCAAGAACAAGGGCCTAGCGTATGCGAAATTTCAAGAACAAGGGCCTAGCGAGTGCAAAGTTGCAAGAACAAGGGCCTAGCGTGTGCAAAATTGCAAGAACAAGGGCATAGCGTGTGCAAAATTGCAAGAACAAGGGCCTAGCGTGTGCAAAATTGCAAGAACAACGGCCTAGCGTGTGCAAAACAAGGGCCTAGCGTGTGCAAAATTGCAAGAACAAGGGCCTAGCGAGTGCAAAATTGCAAGAACAAGGGCCTAGCGATTCCAAAATTGCGAGAACAAGGACCTAGCGAGTGTAAAATCGCAAGAACAGGGGCCTTGCATGTGCAAAATAGCAAGAACAAGGGTCTAGCGTGTGCAAAATTGCAAGAACAAGGGTCTAGCATGTGAAAAATTGAAAGAACAAGGGCCTAGCGAGTGCAAAATAGCAAGAACAAGGGCTTAGCGTATGCAAAAGTTCAAGAACAAGGGCCTAGCGTGTGCAAAATTTGCAAGAACAAGGGCCTAGCGAGTGCAAAATTGCAAGAACAAGGGCCTAGCATGTGCAAAATTGCAAGAACAAGGGCATAGCCTGTGCAAAATTGCAAGAAGAAGGGCCTAGCGTGTGCAAAATTGCAAGAACAAGGGCCTACCGTGTGCAAAATTGCAAGATTAAGGGCCTAGCGTGTGCAAAATTGCAAGAACAAGGGCCTTGCGAGTGCAAAATTGCAAGAACAAGGGCCTAGCGTGTGCAAATTCGCAAGAACAAGGGCCTAGCGTGTGCAAAATAGCAAGAACAAGGGCCTAGCGTGTGCAAAATGCAAGAACAAGGGTCTAGCGTGTGCAAAATTGCAAGAACAAGGGCCTAGCGTGTGCAAAATTGCAAGAACAAGGGCCTAGCGTGTGCAAAATTGCAAGAACAAGGTCCTTGCGTGTGCAAAATTGCAAGAACAAGCGCCTAGCGTGTGCAAAATTGCAAGAACAAGGGCCAGGCGTGTGCAAAATAGCAAGAACAAGGGCCTAGCATGTGCAAAACTGCAAGAACAAAGGCCTAGCGTGTGAAACATTGAAAGAACAAGGGCCTAGCGAGTGCAAATTTGCAAGAACAAGGGCCTAGCGGGTGCAAAATTGAAAGAACAAGGGCCTAACGTGTGCAAAATTGCAAGAACAAGGGCCTAGCGAGTGCAAAATTGCAAGAACAAGGGCCTAGCATGTGCAAAATTGCAAGAACAAGGGCATAGCATGTGCAAAATTGCAAGACCAAGGGCCTAGCATGTGCAAAATTGCAAGAACAAGGGCCTAGCGTGTGCAAAATTGCAAGAACAAGGGTCTAGCGTCTGCAAAATTGCAAGAACAAGGGCCTAGCGAGTGCAAAATTGCAAGAACAAGGGTCTAGCATGTGCAAAATTGCAAGAACAAGGGTCTAGCATGTGCAAAATTGAAAGAACAAGGGCCTAACGTGTGCAAAATTGCAAGAACAAGGGCCTAGCGTACGCAAACTCTCAAGAACAAGGGCCTAGCGAGTGCAAAATTGCAAGAACAAGGGCCTAGCATGTGCAAAATCGCAAGAACAAGGGCATAGCCTGTGCAAAATTGCAAGAACAAGGGCCTAGCGTGTGCAAAATTGCAAGAACAAGGGCCTAGCGTGTGCAAAATTGCAAGATTAAGGGCCTAGCGTGTTCAAAATTGCAACAACAAGGGTCTTGCGAGTGCAAAATTGCAAGAACAAGGGCCTAGCGTGTGCAAATTCGCAAGAACAAGGGCCTAGCGTGTGCAAAATTGCAAGATTAAGGGCCTAGCGTGTGCAAAATTGCAAGAACAAGGGCCTTGTGAGTACAAAATTGCAAGAACAAGGGCCTAGCGTGTGCAAATTCGCAAAAACAAGGGCCTAGCGTGTGCAAAATAGCAAGAACAAGGGCCTAGCGTGTGCAAAATTGCAAGAACAACGGTCTAGCGTGTGCAAAATTGCAAGAACAAGGGCCTAGCGTGTGCAAAATTGCAAGAACAAGGGCCTAGCGTGTGCAAAATTGCAAGAA
Organism: Closterium sp. NIES-65; assembly: GCA_948144175.1. Classification (NCBI taxonomy): domain Eukaryota; kingdom Viridiplantae; phylum Streptophyta; class Zygnematophyceae; order Desmidiales; family Closteriaceae; genus Closterium; species Closterium sp. NIES-65. The sequence continues at coordinate 341,206 of CANXME010002216.1, forward strand.
CAAGGTCCTAGCGTGTGCAAAATTGCAAGAACAAGCGCCTAGCGTGTGCAAAATTGCAAGAACAAGGGCCAGGCGTGTGCAAAATAGCAAGAACAAGGGCCTAGCATGTGCAAAACTGCAAGAACAAAGGCCTAGCGTATGAAAAATTGCAAGAACAAGGGCCTAGCAAGTGCAAATTTGCAAGAACAAGGGCCTAGCGGGTGCAAAATTGAAAGAACAAGGGCCTAACGTGTGCAAAATTGCAAGAACAAGGGCCTAGCGTATGCAAATTTTCAAAAACAAGGGCCTAGCGAGTGCAAAATTGCAAGAACAAGGGCCTAGCATGTGCAAAATTGCAAGAACAAGGGCCTAGCGTGTGCAAAATTGCAAGAACAAGGGCCTAGCGTGTGCAAAATTGCAAGAACAAGGGCCTAGCGAGTGCAATATTGCAAGAACAAGGGCCTAGCGTGTGCAAAATTGCAAGAACAAGGGCCTAGCGTGTGCAAAACAGCAAGAACAAGGGCCTAGCGAGTGCAAATTCGCAAGAACAAGGGCCTAGCGTGTGCAAAATTGCAAGAACAAGGGCCAGGCGTGTACAAAATTGCAAGAACAAGGGCCTAGCGTGTGCAAAATTGCAAGAACAAGGGCCTAGCGAGTGCAAAATTGCAAGAACAAGGGCCTAGCGAGTGCAAAATCGCAAGAACAAGGGCCTTGCGAGTGAAAAATTGCAAGAACAAGGGCCTAGCGTGTGCGAAATAGCAAGAACAAGGGCCTAGCGTGTGCAAAATTGCAAGAACAAGCGCCTAGCGTGTGCAAAATTGCAGAAACAAGGGCCAGGCATGTGCAAAATTGCGAGAACAAGGGCCTAGCATGTGCAAAACTGCAAAAACAAGGGCCTAGCGTGTGCAAAATATCAAGAACAAGGGCCTAGCGTGTGCAAAATCGCAAGAACAAGGGCCTAGCGAGTGCAAAATCGCAAGAACAAGGGCCTAGCGTGTGCAAAATAGCAAGAACAAGGGCCTAGCGTGTGCAAAATTGCAAGAACAAAGGCCTAGCGTATGAAAAATTGCAAGAACAAGGGCCTAGCGAGTGCAAATTTGCAAGAACAAGGGCCTAGCGGGTGCAAAATTGAAAGAACAAGGGCCTAACGTGTGCAAAATTGCAAGAACAAGGGCCTAGCGTATGCAAATTTTCAAAAACAAGGGCCTAGCGAGTGCAAAATTACAAGAACAAGGGCCTAGCATGTGCAAAATTGCAAGAACAAGGGCATAGCGTGTGCAAAATTGCAAGAACAAGGGCCTAGCATGTGCAAAATTGCAAGAACAAGGGCCTAGCGTGTGCAAAATTGCAAGAACAAGGGCCTAGCGTGTGCAAAATTGCAAGAACAAGGGCCTAGCGAGTGCAATATTGCAAGAACAAGGGCCTAGCGTGTGCAAAATCGCAAGAACAAGGGCCTAGCGTGTGCAAAACAGCAAGAACAAGGGCCTAGCGAGTGCAAATTCGCAAGAACAAGGGCCTAGCGTGTGCAAAATTGCAAGAACAAGGGCCAGGCGTGTACAAAATTGCAAGAACAAGGGCCTAGCGTGTGCAAAATTGCAAGAACAAGGGCCTAGCGAGTGCAAAATTGCAAGAACAAGGGCCTAGCGAGTGCAAAATCGCAAGAACAAGGGCCTTGCGAGTGAAAAATTGCAAGAACAAGGGCCTAGCGTGTGCGAAATATCAAGAACAAGGGCCTAGCGTGTGCAAAATTGCAAGAACAAGCGCCTAGCGTGTGCAAAATTGCAAGAACAAGGGCCAGGCATGTGCAAAATTGCGAGAACAAGGGCCTAGCATGTGCAAAACTGCAAGAACAAGGGCCTAGCGTGTGCAAAATTGCAAGAACAAGGGCCTAGCGTGTGCAAAATCGCAAGAACAAGGGCCTAGCGAGTGCAAAATCGCAAGAACAAGGGCCTAGCGTGTGCAAAATAGCAAGAACAAGGGCCTACCGTGTGCAAAATTGCAAGAACAAAGGCCTAGCGTATGAAAAATTGCAAGAACAAGGGCCTAGCGAGTGCAAATTTGCAAGAACAAGGGCCTAGCGGGTGCAAAATTGAAAGAACAAGGGCCTAACGTGTGCAAAATTGCAAGAACAAGGGCCTAGCGTATGCAAATTTTCAAAAACAAGGGCCTAGCGAGTGCAAAATTGCAAGAACAAGGGCCTAGCATGTGCAAAATTGCAAGAACAAGGGCATAGCGTGTGCAAAATTGCAAGAACAAGGGCCTAGCATGTGCAAAATTGCAAGAACAAGGGCCTAGCATGTGCAAAATTGCAAGAACAAGGGCCTAGCGTGTGCAAAATTGCAAGAACAAGGGCCTAGCGAGTGCAATATTGCAAGAACAAGGGCCTAGCGTGTGCAAAATCGCAAGAACAAGGGCCTAGCGTGTGCAAAACAGCAAGAACAAGGGCCTAGCGAGTGCAAATTCGCAAGAACAAGGGCCTAGCGTGTGCAAAATTGCAAGAACAAGGGCCAGGCGTGTACAACATTGCAAGAACAAGGGCCTAGCGTGTGTAAAATTGCAAGAACAAGGGCCTAGCGAGTGCAAAATTGCAAGAACAAGGGCCTAGCGAGTGCAAAATCGCAAGAACAAGGGCCTTGCGAGTGAAAAATTGCGAGAACAAGGGCCTAGCGTGTGCAAAATAGCAAGAACAAGGGCCTAGCGTGTGCAAAATTGCAAGAACAAGCGCCTAGCGTGTGCAAAATTGCAAGAACAAGGGCCGGGCATGTGCAAAATTGCGAGAACAAGGGCCTAGCATGTGCAAAACTGCAAGAACAAGGGCCTAGCGTGTGCAAAATTGCAAGAACAAGGGCCTAGCGAGTGCAAAATCGCAAGAACAAGGGCCTAGCGTGTGCAAAATTGCAAGAACAAGGGCCTAGCGAGTGCAAAATTGCAAGAACAAGGGCCTAGCGAGTGCAAAATCGCAAGAACAAGGGCCTTGCGAGTGAAAAATTGCAAGAACAAGGGCCTAGCGTGTGCGAAATAGCAAGAACAAGGGCCTAGCGTGTGCAAAATTGCAAGAACATGCGCCTAGCGTGTGCAAAATTGCAAGAACAAGGGCCAGGCATGTGCAAAATTGCGAGAACAAGGGCCTAGCATGTGCAAAACTGCAAGAACAAGGGCCTAGCGTGTGCAAAATTGCAAGAACAAGGGCCTAGCGTGTGCAAAATCGCAAGAACAAGGGCCTAGCGAGTGCAAAATCGCAAGAACAAGGGCCTAGCGTGTGCAAAATAGCAAGAACAAGGGCCTAGCGTGTGCAAAATTGCAAGAACAAAGGCCTAGCGTATGAAAAATTGCAAGAACAAGGGCCTAGCGAGTGCAAATTTGCAAGAACAAGGGCCTAGCGGGTGCAAAATTGAAAGAACAAGGGCCTAACGTGTGCAAAATTGCAAGAACAAGGGCCTAGCGTATGCAAATTTTCAAAAACAAGGGCCTAGCGAGTGCAAAATTGCAAGAACAAGGGCCTAGCATGTGCAAAATTGCAAGAACAAGGGCATAGCGTGTGCAAAATTGCAAGAACAAGGGCCTAGCATGTGCAAAATTGCAAGAACAAGGGCCTAGCGTGTGCAAAATTGCAAGAACAAGGGCCTAGCGTGTGCAAAATTGCAAGAACAAGGGCCTAGCGAGTGCAATATTGCAAGAACAAGGGCCTAGCGTGTGCAAAATCGCAAGAACAAGGGCCTAGCGTGTGCAAAACAGCAAGAACAAGGGCCTAGCGAGTGCAAATTCGCAAGAACAAGGGCCTAGCGTGTGCAAAATTGCAAGAACAAGGGCCAGGCGTGTACAAAATTGCAAGAACAAGGGCCTAGCGTGTGTAAAATTGCAAGAACAAGGGCCTAGCGAGTGCAAAATTGCAAGAACAAGGGCCTAGCGAGTGCAAAATCGCAAGAACAAGGGCCTTGCGAGTGAAAAATTGCAAGAACAAGGGCCTAGCGTGTGCAAAATAGCAAGAACAAGGGCCTAGCGTGTGCAAAATTGCAAGAACAAGCGCCTAGCGTGTGCAAAATTGCAAGAACAAGGGCCAGGCATGTGCAAAATTGCGAGAACAAGGGCCTAGCATGTGCAAAACTGCAAGAACAAGGGCCTAGCGTGTGCAAAATTGCAAGAACAAGGGCCTAGCGAGTGCAAAATCGCAAGAACAAGGGCCTAGCGTGTGCAAAATAGCAAGAACAAGGGCCTAGCGTGTGCAAAATTGCAAGAACAAAGGCCTAGCGTGTGCAAAATTGCTAGAACAAGGGCCTAGCGTGTGCAAATTTGCAAGAACAAGGGCCTAACGTGTGCAAAATTGCAAGAACAAGGGCCTAGCGTACGCAAACTTTCAAGAACAAGGGCCTAGCGAGTGCAAAATTGCAAGAACAAGGGCCTAGCATGTGCAAAATTGCAAGAACAAGGGCATAGCCTGTGCAAAATTGCAAGAACAAGGGCCTAGCGTGTGCAAAATTGCAAGAACAAGGGCCTAGCGTGTGCAAAATTGCAAGATTAAGGGCCTAGCGTGTGCAAAATTGCAAGAACAAGGGCCTTGCGAGTGCAAAATTGCAAGAACAAGGGCCTAGCGTGTGCAAATTCGCAAGAACAAGGGCCTAGCGTGTGCAAAATAGCAAGAACAAGGGCCTAGCGTGTGCAAAATTGCAAGAACAAGGGTTTAGCGTGTGCAAAATTGCAAGAACAAGGGCCTAGCGTGTGCAAAATTGCAAGAACAAGGGCCTAGCGTGTGCAAAATTGCAAGAACAAGGTCCTAGCGTGTGCAAAATTGCAAGAACAAGCGCCTAGCGTGTGCAAAATTGCAAGAACAAGGGCCAGGCGTGTGCAAAATAGCAAGAACAAGGGTCTAGCATGTGCAAAACTGCAAGAACAAAGGCCTAGCGTGTGAAAAATTGCAAGAACAAGGGCCTAGCGAGTGCAAATTTGCAAGAACAAGGGCCTAGCGGGTGCAAAATTGAAAGAACAAGGGCCTAACGTGTGCAAAATTGCAAGAACAAGGGCCTAGCGTATGCAAATTTTCAAAAACAAGGGCCTAGCGAGTGCAAAATTGCAAGAACAAGGGCCTAGCATGTGCAAAATTGCAAGAACAAGGGCATAGCGTGTGCAAAATTGCAAGAACAAGGGCCTAGCATGTGCAAAATTGCAAGAACAAGGGCCTAGCGTGTGCAAAATTGCAAGAACAAGGGCCTAGCGTGTGCAAAATTGCAAGAACAAGGGCCTAGCGAGTGCAATATTGCAAGAACAAGGGCCTAGCGTGTGCAAAATCGCAAGAACAAGGGCCTAGCGTGTGCAAAACAGCAAGAACAAGGGCCTAGCGAGTGCAAATTCGCAAGAACAAGGGCCTAGCGTGTGCAAAATTGCAAGAACAAGGGCCAGGCGTGTACAAAATTGCAAGAACAAGGGCCTAGCGTGTGTAAAATTGCAAGAACAAGGGCCTAGCGAGTGCAAAATTGCAAGAACAAGGGCCTAGCGAGTGCAAAATCGCAAGAACAAGGGCCTTGCGAGTGAAAAATTGCAAGAACAAGGGCCTAGCGTGTGCAAAATAGCAAGAACAAGGGCCTAGCGTGTGCAAAATTGCAAGAACAAGCGCCTAGCGTGTGCAAAATTGCAAGAACAAGGGCCAGGCATGTGCAAAATTGCGAGAACAAGGGCCTAGCATGTGCAAAACTGCAAGAACAAGGGCCTAGCGTGTGCAAAATTGCAAGAACAAGGGCCTAGCGAGTGCAAAATCGCAAGAACAAGGGCCTAGCGTGTGCAAAATAGCAAGAACAAGGGCCTAGCGTGTGCAAAATTGCAAGAACAAAGGCCTAGCGTGTGCAAAATTGCTAGAACAAGGGCCTAGCGTGTGCAAATTTGCAAGAACAAGGGCCTAACGTGTGCAAAATTGCAAGAACAAGGGCCTAGCGTACGCAAACTTTCAAGAACAAGGGCCTAGCGAGTGCAAAATTGCAAGAACAAGGGCCTAGCATGTGCAAAATTGCAAGAACAAGGGCATAGCCTGTGCAAAATTGCAAGAACAAGGGCCTAGCGTGTGCAAAATTGCAAGAACAAGGGCCTAGCGTGTGCAAAATTGCAAGATTAAGGGCCTAGCGTGTGCAAAATTGCAAGAACAAGGGCCTTGCGAGTGCAAAATTGCAAGAACAAGGGCCTAGCGTGTGCAAATTCGCAAGAACAAGGGCCTAGCGTGTGCAAAATAGCAAGAACAAGGGCCTAGCGTGTGCAAAATTGCAAGAACAAGGGTTTAGCGTGTGCAAAATTGCAAGAACAAGGGCCTAGCGTGTGCAAAATTGCAAGAACAAGGGCCTAGCGTGTGCAAAATTGCAAGAACAAGGTCCTAGCGTGTGCAAAATTGCAAGAACAAGCGCCTAGCGTGTGCAAAATTGCAAGAACAAGGGCCAGGCGTGTGCAAAATAGCAAGAACAAGGGTCTAGCATGTGCAAAACTGCAAGAACAAAGGCCTAGCGTGTGAAAAATTGCAAGAACAAGGGCCTAGCGAGTGCAAATTTGCAAGAACAAGGGCCTAGCGGGTGCAAAATTGAAAGAACAAGGGCCTAACGTGTGCAAAATTGCAAGAACAAGGGCCTAGCGTATGCAAATTTTCAAGAACAAGGGCCTAGCGAGTGCAAAATTGCAAGAACAAGGGCCTAGCATGTGCAAAATTGCAAGAACAAGGGCATAGCGTGTGCAAAATTGCAAGAACAAGGGCCTAGAATGTGCAAAATTGCAAGAACAAGGGCCTAGCGTGTGCAAAATTGCAAGAACAAGGGCCTAGCGTGTGCAAAATTGCAAGAACAAGGTCCTTGCGTTTGCAAAATTGCAAGAACAAGCGCCTAGCGTGTGCAAAATTGCAAGAACAAGGGCCAGGCGTGTGCAAAATAGCAAGAACAAGGGCCTAGCATGTGCAAAACTGCAAGAACAAAGGCCTAGCGTGTGAAAAATTGAAAGAACAAGGGCCTACCGAGTGCAAATTTGCAAGAACAAGGGCCTAGCGGGTGCAAAATTGAAAGAACAAGGGCCTAACGTGTGCAAAATTGCAAGAACAAGGGCCTAGCGTATGCAAATTTTCAAGAACAAGGGCCTAGCGAGTGCAAAATTGCAAGAACAAGGGCCTAGCATGTGCAAAATTGCAAGAACAAGGGCATAGCATGTGCAAAATTGCAAGAACAAGGGCCTAGCATGTGCAAAATTGCAAGAACAAGGGCCTAGCGTGTGCAAAATTGCAAGAACAAGGGCCTAGCGTCTGCAAAATTGCAAGAACAAGGGCCTAGCGAGTGCAAAATTGCAAGAACTAGGGTCTAGCATGTGCAAAATTGCAAGAACAAGGGTCTAGCATGTGCAAAATTGAAAGAACAAGGGCCTAACGTGTGCAAAATTGCAAGAACAAGGGCCTAGCGTACGCAAACTCTCAAGAACAAGGGCCTAGCGAGTGCAAAATTGCAAGAACAAGGGCCTAGCATGTGCAAAATCGCAAGAACAAGGGCATAGCCTGTGCAAAATTGCAAGAACAAGGGCCTTGCGAGTGCAAAATTGCAAGAACAAGGGCCTAGCGTGTGCAAATTCACAAGAACAAGGGCCTAGCGTGTGCAAAATAGCAAGAACAAGGGCCTAGCGTGTGCAAAATTGCAAGAACAAGGGTCTAGCATGTGCAAAATTGAAAGAACAAGGGCCTAACGTGTGCAAAATTGCAAGAACAAGGGCCTAGCGTACGCAAACTTTCAAGAACAAGGGCCTAGCGAGTGCAAAATTGCAAGAACAAGGGCCTAGCATGTGCAAAATTGCAAGAACAAGGGCATAGCCTGTGCAAAATTGCAAGAACAAGGGCCTAGCGTGTGCATAATTGCAAGAACAAGGGCCTAGCGTGTGCAAAATTGCAAGATTAAGGGCCTAGCGTGTGCAAAATTGCAAGAACAAGGGCCTTGTGAGTACAAAATTGCAAGAACAAGGGCCTAGCGTGTGCAAATTCGCAAAAACAAGGGCCTAGCGTGTGGAAAATAGCAAGAACAAGGGCCTAGCGTGTGCAAAATTGCAAGAACAAGGGTCTAGCGTGTGCAAAATTGCAAGAACAAGGGCCTAGCGTGTGCAAAATTGCAAGAACAAGGGCCTAGCGTGTGCAAAATTGCAAGAACAAGGTCCTAGCGTGTGCAAAATTGCAAGAACAAGCGCCTAGCGTGTGCAAAATTGCAAGAACAAGGGCCAGGCGTGTGCAAAATAGCAAGAACAAGGGCCTAGCATGTGCAAAACTGCAAGAACAAAGGCCTAGCGTGTGAAAAATTGCAAGAACAAGGGCCTAGCGAGTGCAAATTTGCAAGAACAAGGGCCTAGCGTGTGCAAAATCGCAAGAACAAGAGCCTAGCGAGTGCAAAATTGCAAGAACAACGGCCTAGCGTGTGCAAAATAGCAAGAACAAGGGCCTAGCGTCTGCAAAATTGCAAGAACAAGGGCCTAGTGTGTGCAAAATTGCAAGAACAAGGGCTTAGCGTGTGCAAAATAGCAAGAACAAGGGCCTAGCTTGTGCAAAATTGCAAGAACAAGGACCTAGCGTGTGCAAAATCGCAAGAACAAGGGCCTTGCGAGTGCAAAATTGCAAGAACAAGGGCCTAGCGTGTGAAAATTCGCAAGAACAAGGACCTAGCGTGTGCAAAATTGCAAGAACAAGGGCCTTGCGAGTGCAAAATTGCAAGAACAAGGGCCTAGCGAGTGCAAATTCGCAAGAACAAGGGCCTAGCATGTGCAAAATTGCAAGAACAAGGGCCTAGCGTGTGCAAAATTGCAAGAACAAGGTCCTAGCGTGTGCAAAATTGCAAGAACAAGCGCCTAGCGTGTGCAAAATTGCAAAAACAAGGGCCAGGCGTGTGCAAAATAGCAAGAACAAGGGCCTAGCATGTGCAAAACTGCAAGAACAAAGGCCTAGCGTGTGAAAAATTGCAAGAACAAGGGCCTAGTGAGTGCAAATTTGCAAGAACAAGGGCCTAGCGGGTGCAAAATTGAAAGAACAAGGGCCTAACGTGTGCAAAATTGCAAGAACAAGGGCCTAGCGTATGCAAATTTTCAAGAACAAGGGCCTAGCGAGTGCAAAATTGCAAGAACAAGGGCCTAGCATGTGCAAAATTGCAAGAACAAGGGCATAGCGTGTGCAAAATTGCAAGAACAAGGGCCTAGCGTGTGCAAAATTGCAAGAACAAGGGCCTAGCGTGTGCAAAATTGCAAGAACAAGGGCCTAGCGTGTGCAAAATTGCAAGAACAAGGGCCTTGTGAGTACAAAATTGCAAGAACAAGGGCCTAGCGTGTGCAAATTCGCAAAAACAAGGGCCTAGCGTGTGCAAAATAGCAAGAACAAGGGCCTAGCGTGTGCAAAATTGCAAGAACAAGGGTCTAGCGTGTGCAAAATTGCAAGAACAAAGGCCTAGCGTGTGCAAAATTGCAAGAACAAGGTCCTAGCGTGTGCAAAATTGCAAGAACAAGGGCCTAGCGTGTGCAAAATTGCAAGAACAAGGGCCTAGCGTGTGCAAAATTGCAAGAACAAGGGCCTAACGTCTGCAAAATTGCAAGAACAAGGGCCTAGCGAGTGCAAAATTGCAAGAACAAGGGCCTAGCATGTGCAAAATCGCAAGAACAAGGGCATAGCCTGTGCAAAATTGCAAGAACAAGGGCCTAGCGTGTGCAAAATTGCAAGAACAAGGGTCTAACGTGTGCAAAATTGCAAGATTAAGGGCCTAGCGTGTTCAAAATTGCAAGAACAAGGGTCTTCCGAGTGCAAAATTGCAAGAACAAGGGCCTAGCGTGTGCAAATTCGCAAGAACAAGGGCCTAGCGTGTGCAAAATAGCAAGAACAAGGGCCTAGCGTGTGCAAAATTGCAAGAACAAGGGTCTAGCATGTGCAAAATTGAAAGAACAAGGGCCTAACGTGTGCAAAATTGCAAGAACAAGGGCCTAGCGTACGCAAACTTTCAAGAACAAGGGCCTAGCGAGTGCAAAATTGCAAGAACAAGGGCCTAGCATGTGCAAAATTGCAAGAACAAGGGCATAGCCTGTGCAAAATTGCGAGAACAAGGGCCTAGCGTGTGCATAATTGCAAGAACAAGGGCCTAGCGTGTGCAAAATTGCAAGATTAAGGGCCTAGCGTGTGCAAAATTGCAAGAACAAGGGCCTTGTGAGTACAAAATTGCAAGAACAAGGGCCTAGCGTGTGCAAATTTGCAAAAACAAGGGCCTAGCGTGTGCAAAATAGCAAGAACAAGGGCCTAGCGTGTGCAAAATTGCAAGAACAAGGGTCTAGCGTGTGCAAAATTGCAAGAACAAGGGCCTAGCGTGTGCAAAATTGCAAGAACAAGGGCCTAGCGTGTGCAAAATTGCAAGAACAAGGTCCTAGCGTGTGCAAAATTGCAAGAACAAGCGCCTAGCGTGTGCAAAATTGCAAGAACAAGGGCCAGGCGTGTGCAAAATAGCAAGAACAAGGGCCTAGCATGTGCAAAACTGCAAGAACAAAGGCCTAGCGTGTGAAAAATTGCAAGAACAAGGGCCTAGCGAGTGCAAATTTGCAAGAACAAGGGCCTAGCGTGTGCAAAATCGCAAGAACAAGGGCCTAGCGAGTGCAAAATTGCAAGAACAACGGCCTAGCGTGTGCAAAATAGCAAGAACAAGGGCCTAGCGTGTGCAAAATTGCAAGAACAAGGGCCTAGTGTGTGCAAAATTGCAAGAACAAGGGCTTAGCGTGTGCAAAATAGCAAGAACAAGGGCCTAGCTTGTGCAAAATTGCAAGAACAAGGACCTAGCGTGTGCAAAATCGCAAGAACAAGGGCCTTGCGAGTGCAAAATTGCAAGAACAAGGGCCTAGCGTGTGCAAATTCGCAAGAACAAGGACCTAGCGTGTGCAAAATTGCAAAAACAAGGGCCTTGCGAATGCAAAATTGCAAGAACAAGGGCCTAGCGTGTGCAAATTCGCAAGAACAAGGGCCTAGCATGTGCAAAATTGCAAGAACAAGGGCCTAGTGTGTGCAAAATTGCAAGAACAAGGTCCTAGCGTGTGCAAAATTGCAAGAACAAGCGCCTAGCGTGTGCAAAATTGCAAAAACAAGGGCCAGGCGTGTGCAAAATAGCAAGAACAAGGGCCTAGCATGTGCAAAACTGCAAGAACAAAGGCCTAGCGTGTGAAAAATTGCAAGAACAAGGGCCTAGCGAGTGCAAATTTGCAAGAACAAGGGCCTAGCGGGTGCAAAATTGAAAGAACAAGGGCCTAACGTGTGCAAAATTGCAAGAACAAGGGCCTAGCGTATGCAAATTTTCAAGAACAAGGGCCTAGCGAGTGCAAAATTGCAAGAACAAGGGCCTAGCATGTGCAAAATTGCAAGAACAAGGGCATAGCGTGTGCAAAATTGCAAGAACAAGGGCCTAGCGTGTGCAAAATTGCAAGAACAAGGGCCTAGCGTGTGCAAAATTGCAAGAACAAGGGCCTAGCGTGTGCAAAATTGCAAGAACAAGGGCCTAGCGAGTGCAAAATCGCAAGAACAAGGGCCTAGCGTGTGCAAAATAGCAAGAACAAGGGCCTAGCGTGTGCAAAATTGCAAGAATAAAGGCCTAGCGTGTGCAAAATTGCAAGAACAAGGGCCTAGCGTGTGCAAAATTGCAAGAACAAGGGCCTAGCATGTGCAAAACTGCAAGAACAAGGGCATAGCGTGTGCAAAATTGCAAGAACAAAGGCCTAGCGTGTGCAAAATTGAGAACAAGGGCCTAGAGTGTGCAAAATTGCAAGAACAAGGGCTTAGCGAGTGCGAAATTGCAAGAACAAGGGCCTAGCATGTGCAAAATCGCAAGAACAAGGGCCTAGCGAGTGCAAAATCGCAAGAACAAGTGCCTAGCGTGTGCAAAATAGCAAGAACAAGGGCCTAGCATGTGCAAAATTGCAAGAACAAGGGCCTAGCGAGTGCAAAATTGCAAGAACAAGGGCCTTCCATGTGCAAAATTGCAAGAACAAGGGCATAGCGTGTGCAAAATTGCAAGAACAAGGGCCTAGCGTCTGCAAAATTGCAAGATCAAGGGCCTAGCATGTGCAAAATTGCAAGAACAAGCGCATAGCGTGTGCAAAATTGCAAGAACAAGGGCCTAGCGTGTGCAAAATTACAAGAACAAGGGCCTAGCGGGTGCAAAATTGAAAGAACAAGGGCCAAACGTGTGCAAAATTGCAAGAACAAGGGCCTAGCGTATGCAAAATTTCAAGAACAAGGGCCTAGCGAGTGCAAAGTTGCAAGAACAAGGGCCTAGCGTGTGCTAAATTGCAAGAACAAGGGCATAGCGTGTGCAAAATTCCAAGAAAAGGGCCTAGCGTGTGCAAAATAGCAAGAACAAGGGCCTAGCGTATGCAAAATTGCAAGAACAAGGGCCTAGCGAGTGCAAATTTGCAAGAACAAGGGCCTAGCGTATGCAAAATTTCAAGAACAAGGGCCTAGCGAGTGCAAAGTTGCAAGAACAAGGGCCTATCGTGTGCAAAATTGCAAGATCAAGGGCATAGCGTGTGCAAAATTGCAAGAACAAGGGCCTAGCGTGTGCAAAATTGCAAGAACAAGGGCCTAGCGTGTGCAAAATGGCAAGAACAAGGGCCTAGCGTGTGCAAAATTGCAAGAACAAGGGTCTAGCGAGTGCAAAATTGCAAGAACAAGGGCCTAGCGTGTGCAAAATCGCAAGAACAAGGACCTAGCAAGTGCAAAATTGCAAGAACAAGGGCCTAGCGTGTGCAAAATTGCAAGAACACGGGCCTAGCGTGTGCAGAATTGCAAGAACAAGGGTCTAGCGTGTGCAAAATTGCGAGAATAAGGGCCTAGCGTGTGCAAAATTGCAAGAACAAGGGCCTAGCGTGTGCAAAATTGCAAGAACAAGGGCCTAGCGTGTGCAAAATTGCAAGAACAAGGGCCTAGCGTGTGCAAAATTGCAAGATCAAAGGCCTAGCGCGTGCAAAATTGCAAGAACAAGGACCTAGCGTGTGCAAAATTGCAAGAACAAGGGCCTAGCGTGTGCAAAATAGCAAGAACAAGGGCCTATTGTGTGCAAAATAGCAAGAACAAGGGCCTAGCATGTGCTAAATTGCAAGAACAAGGGCCTAGCGTGTGCAAATTTGCAAGAACAAGGGCCAAGCGGGTGCAAAATTGAAAGAAGAAGGGCCTAACGTGTGCAAAATTGCAAGAACAAGGGCGTAGCGTATGCAAAATTTCAAGAATAAGGGCCTAGCGAGTGCAAAGTTGCAAGAACACGGGCCTAGCGTGTGCAAAATTGGAAGAACAAGGGCATAGCGCGTGCAAAATTGCAAGAACAAGGGCCTAGCATGTGCAAAATTGCAAGAACAAGGGCCTAGCATGTGCAAAATTACAAGAACAAGGGCCTAGCGTGTGCAAAATTGCAAGAACAAGGGCCTAGCATGTGCAAAATTGCAAGAACAAGGGCCTAGCGTGTGCAAAATTGCAAGAACAAGGGCCTAGCGTGTGCAAAATTGCAAGAACAAGGGCCTAGCGAGTGCAAATTTGAAAGAACAAGGGCCTAGCATGTGCAAAATCGCAAGAAAAAGGACCTAGCGAGTGCAAAATCGCAAGAACAAGGGCCTAGCGTGTTCAAAATAGCAAGAACAAGGGCGAAGCGTGTGCAAAATTGCAAGAACAAGGGTCTAGCGTGTGCAAAATTGCAAGAACAAGGGCATAGCGTGTGCAAAATTGCAAGAACAAGGGCCTAGCGTGTGCAAAATTGCAAGAACAAGGGCCTACCGTGTGCAAAATTGCAAGAACAAGGGCCTAGCGTGTGCAAAATTGCAAGAATAAGGGCCTAGCGTGTGCAAAATTGCAAGAACAAGGGCCTAGCGTGTGCAAAATTGCAAGAACAAGGGCCTAGCATGTGCAAAACTGCAAGAACAAGGGCCTAGCGTGTGCAAAATTGCAAGATCAAAGGCCTAGCGCGTGCAAAATTGCAAGAACAAGGACCTAGCGTGTGCAAAACTGCAAGAACAAGGGCCTAGCGTGGGCAAAATAGCAAGAACAAGGGCCTATTGTGTGCAAAATAGCAAGAACAAGGGCCTAGCATGTGCAAAATTGCAAGAACAAGGGCCTAGAGTGTGCAAATTTGCAAGAACAAGGGCCAAGCGGGTGCAATATTGAAAGAACAAGGGCCTAACGTGTGCAAAATTGCAAGAACAAGGGCCTAGCGTATGCAAAATATCAAGAACAAGGGCCTAGCGAGTGCAAAGTTGCAAGAACAAGGGCCTAGCGTGTGCAAAATTGCAAGAACAAGGGCATAGCGTGTGCAAAATTGCAAGAACAAGGGCCTAGTGTGAGCAAAATTGCAAGAACAAGGGCCTAGCGTGTGCAAAATTGCAAGAACAAGGGCCTAGCGGGTGCAAAATTGAAAGAACAAGGGCCTAACGTGTGCAAAATTGCAAGAACAAGGGCCTAGCGTATGCAAAATTTCAAGAGGAAGGGCCTAGCGAGTGCAAAGTTGCAAGAACAAGGGCCTATCGTGTGCTAAATTGCAAGAACAAGGGCATAGCGTGTGCAAAATTGCAATAACAAGGGCCTAGCGTGTGCAAAATTGCAAGAACAATGGCATAGCGTGTGCAAAATTGCAAGAACAAGGGCCTAGCGTGTGCAAAATTGCAAGAACAAGGGCCTAGCGGGTGCAAATTTGCAAGAACAAGGGCCTAGCGAGTGCAAATTTGCAAGAACAAGGGCCTAACGTGTGCAAAATTGCAAGAACAAGGGCCTAGCATATGCAAAATTTCAAGAACAAGGGCCTAGCGTGTGCTAAATTGCAAGAACAAGGGCATAGCGTGTGCAAAATTCCAAGAAAAGGGCCTAGCGTGTGCAAAATAGCAAGAACAAGGGCCTAGCGTGTGCAAAATTGCAAGAACAAGGGCCTAGCGAGTGCAAATTTGCAAGAACAAGGGCCTAGCATATGCAAAATTTCAAGAACAAGGGCCTAGCGAGTGCAAAGTTGCAAGAACAAGGGCCTATCGTGTGCAAAATTGCAAGAACAAGGGCATAGCGTGTGCAAAATTGCAAGAACAAGGGCCTAGCGTGTGCAAAATTGCAAGAACAAGGGCCTAGCGTGTGCAAAATTGCAAGAAAAAGGGCCTAGCGTGTGCAAAATTGCAAGAACAAGGGTCTAGTGAGTGCAAAATTGCAAGAACAAGGGCCTAGCGTGTGCAAAATCGCAAGAACAAGGACCTAGCAAGTGCAAAATCGCAAGAACAAGGGCCTAGCGTGTGCAAAATTGCAAGAACAAGGGCCTAGCGTGTGCAAAATTGCAAGAACAAGGGTCTAGCGTGTGCAAAATTGCAAGAATAAGGGCCTAGCGTGTGCAAAATTGCAAGAACAAGGGCCTAGCGTGTGCAAAATTGCAAGAACAAGGGCCTAGCATGTGCAAAACTGCAAGAACAAGGGCCTAGCGTGTGCAAAATTGCAAGATCAAAGGCCTAGCGCGTGCAAAATTGCAAGAACAAGGACCTAGCGTGTGCAAAATTGCAAGAACAAGGGCCTAGCGTGTGCAAAATAGCAAGAACAAGGGCCTATTGTGTGCAAAACAGCAAGAACAAGGGCCTAGCATGTGCAAAATTGCAAGAACAAGGGCCTAGCGTGTGCAAATTTGCAAGAACAAGGGCCAAGCGGGTGCAAAATTGAAAGAAGAAGGGCCTAACGTGTGCAAAATTGCAAGAACAAGGGCCTAGCGTATGCAAAATTTCAAGAATAAGGGCCTAGCGAGTGCAAAGTTGCAAGAACAAGGGCCTAGCGTGTGCAAAATTGCAAGAACAAGGGCATAGCGCGTGCAAAATTGCAAGAACAAGGGCCTAGCATGTGCAAAATTGCAAGAACAAGGGCCTAGCATGTGCACAATTACAAGAACAAGGGCCTAGCGTGTGCAAAATTGCAAGAACAAGGGCCTAGCATATGCAAAATTGCAAGAACAAGGGCCTAGTGTGTGCAAAATTGCAAGAACAAGGGCCTAGCGTGTGCAAAATTGCAAGAACAAGGGCCTAGCGAGTGCAAAATTGAAAGAACAAGGGCCTAGCATGTGCAAAATCGCAAGAAAAAGGACCTAGCGAGTGCAAAATCGCAAGAACAAGGGCCTAGCGTGTGCAAAATAGCAAGAACAAGGGCCTATCGTGTGCAAAATTGCAAGAACAAGGGCATAGCGTGTGCAAAATTGCAAGAACAAGGGCCTACCGTGTGCAAAATTGCAAGAACAAGGGCCTAGCGTGTGCAAAATTGCAAGAACAAGGGTCTAGCGAGTGCAAAATTGCAAGAACAAGGGCCTAGCATGTGCAAAATCGCAAGAACAAGGACCTGGCGTGTGCAAAATCGCAAGAACAAGGGCCTAGCGTGTGCAAAATTGCAAGAACAAGGGCCTATCATGTGCAAAATTGCAAGAACAAAGGCCTAGCGTGTGCAAAATTGCAAGAACAAGGGCCTAGCGTGTGCAAAATTGCAAGAACAAGAGCCTAGCGTGTGCAAAGTAGCTTGAACAAGGGCCTAGCATGTGCAAAGTAGCTTGAACAAGGGCCTAGCGTGTGCAAAATAGCAAGAAGAAGGGCCTAGCGTGTGCAAAATTGCAAGAACAAGGGCCTAGCATATGCAAAATTGCAAGAACAAGGGCCTAGCGTGTGCAAATTTGCAAGAACAAGGGCCAAGCGGGTGCAAAATTGCAAGAACAAGGGCCTAGCGTGTGCAAAATTGCAAGAACAAGGGCCTAGCGTATGCAAAATTTCAAGAATAAGGGCCTAGCGAGTTCAAAGTTGCAAGAACAAGGGCCTAGCGTGTGCAAAATTGCAAGAACAAGGGCATAGCGCGTGCAAAATTGCAAGAATAAGGGCCTAGCATGTGCAAAATTGCAAGAACAAGGGCCTAGCATGTGCAAAATTGCAAGAACAAGGGCCTAGCGGGTGCAAAATTGCAAGAACAAGGGCCTAGCATGTGCAAAATTGCAAGAACAAGGGCCTAGCGTGTGCAAAATTGCAAGAACAAGGGCCTAGCGTGTGCAAAATTGCAAGAACAAGGGCCTAGCGAGTGCAAAATTGAAAGAACAAGGGCCTAGCATGTGCAAAATCGCAAGAACAAGGACCTAGCGAGTGCAAAATCGCAAGAACAAGGGCCTAGCGTGTGCAAAATAGCAAGAACAAGGGCGTAGCGTGTGCAAAATTGCAAGAACAATGGTCTAGCGTGTGCAAAATTGCAAGAACAAGGGCATAGCGTGTGCAAAATTGAAAGAACAAGGGCCTAGCGTGTGCAAAATTGCAAGAACAAGGGCCTAGCATGTGCAAAACTGCAAGAACAATGGCCTAGCGTGTGCAAAATTGCAAGAACAAAGGCCTAGCGCTTGCAAAATTGCAAGAACAAGGACCTAGCGCTTGCAAAATTGCAAGAACAAGGGCCTAGCGTGTGCAAAATTGCAAGAACAAGGGCCTAGCGCGTGCAATATTGCAAGAACAAGGGCCTAGCGTGTGCAAATTTGCAAGAACAAGGGCCAAGCGGGTGCAAAATTGCAAGAACAAGGGCCAAGCGGGTGAAAAATTGCAAGAACAAGGGCCTAGCGTGTGCAAAATTGCAAGAACAAGGGCCTAGCGTATGCAAAATTTCAAGAATAAGGGCCTAGCGAGTTCAAAGTTGCAAGAACAAGGGCCTAGCGTGTGCAAAATTGCAAGAACAAGGGCATAGCGCGTGCAAAATTGCAAGAACAAGGGCCTAGCATGTGCAAAATTGCAAGAACAAGGGCCTAGCATGTGCAAAATTGCAAGAACAAGGGCCTAGCGTGTGCAAAATTGCAAGAACAAGGGCCTAGCATGTGCAAAATTGCAAGAACAAGGGCCTAGCGTGTGCAAAATTGCAAGAACAAGGGCCTAGCGTGTGCAAAATTGCAAGAACAAGGGCCTAGCATGTGCAAAACTGCAAGAACAAGGGCCTAGCGTGTGCAAAATTGCAAGATCAAAGGCCTAGCGCGTGCAAAATTGCAAGAACAAGGACCTAGCGTATGCAAAATTGCAAGAACAAGGGCATAGCGTGTGCAAAATAGCAACAACAAGGGCCTATTGTGTGCAAAATAGCAAGAACAAGGGCCTAGCATATGCAAAATTGCAAGAACAAGGGCCTAGCGTGTGCAAATTTGCAAGAACAAGGGCCAAGCGGGTGCAAAATTGCAAGAACAAGGGCCTAGCGTGTGCAAAATTGCAAGAACAAGGGCCTAGCGTATGCAAAATTTCAAGAATAAGGGCCTAGCGAGTTCAAAGTTGCAAGAACAAGGGCCTAGCGTGTGCAAAATTGCAAGAACAAGGGCATAGCGCGTGCAAAATTGCAAGAACAAGGGCCTAGCATGTGCAAAATTGCAAGAACAAGGGCCTAGCATGTGCAAAATTGCAAGAACAAGGGCCTAGCGCGTGCAAAATTGCAAGAACAAGGGCCTAGCATGTGCAAAATTGCAAGAACAAGGGCCTAGCGTGTGCAAAATTGCAAGAACAAGGGCCTAGCGTGTGCAAAATTGCAAGAACAAGGGCCTAGCGAGTGCAAAATTGAAAGAAGAAGGGCCTAGCATGTGCAAAATCGCAAGAACGAGGACCTAGCGAGTGCAAAATCGCAAGAACAAGGGCCTAGCGTGTGCAAAATAGCAAGAACAAGGGCCTAGCGTGTGCAAAATTGCAAGAACAAGGGTCTAGCGTGTGCAAAATTGCAAGAACAAGGGCATAGCGTGTGCAAAATTGAAAGAACAAGGGCCTAGCGTGTGCAAAATTGCAAGAACAAGGGCCTAGCATGCGCAAAACTGCAAGAACAATGGCCTAGCGTGTGCAAAATTGCAAGAACAAAGGCCTAGCGCTTGCAAAATTGCAAGAACAAGGACCTAGCGCTTGCAAAATTGCAAGAACAAGGGCCTAGCGTGTGCAAAATTGCAAGAACAAGGGCCTAGCGCGTGCAAAATTGCAAGAACAAGGGCCTAGCGTGTGCAAATTTGCAAGAACAAGGGCCAAGCGGGTGCAAAATTGCAAGAACAAGGGCCAAGCGGGTGAAAAATTGCAAGAACAAGGGCCTAGCGTGTGCAAAATTGCAAGAACAAGGGCCTAGCGTATGCAAAATTTCAAGAATAAGGGCCTAGCGAGTTCAAAGTTGCAAGAACAAGGGCCTAGCGTGTGCAAAATTGCAAGAACAAGGGCATAGCGCGTGCAAAATTGCAAGAACAAGGGCCTAGCATGTGCAAAATTGCAAGAACAAGGGCCTAGCATGTGCAAAATTGCAAGAACAAGGGCCTACCGTGTGCAAAATTGCAAGAACAAGGGCCTAGCATGTGCAAAATTGCAAGAACAAGGGCCTAGCGTGTGCAAAATTGCAAGAACAAGGGCCTAGCGTGTGCAAAATTGCAAGAACAAGGGCCTAGCGTGTGCAAAATTGCAAGAACAAGGGCCTAGCATGTGCAAAACTGCAAGAACAATGGCCTAGCGTGTGCAAAATTGCAAGAACAAAGGCCTAGCGCTTGCAAAATTGCAAGAACAAGGACCTAGCGCTTGCAAAATTGCAAGAACAAGGGCCTAGCGTGTGCAAAATTGCAAGAACAAGGGCCTAGCGCGTGCAAAATTGCAAGAACAAGGGCCTAGCGTGTGCAAAATTGCAAGAACAAGGGCCTAGCGTATGCAAAATTTCAAGAATAAGGGCCTAGCGAGTTCAAAGTTGCAAGAACAAGGGCCTAGCGTGTGCAAAATTGCAAGAACAAGGGCATAGCGCGTGCAAAATTGCAAGAACAAGGGCCTAGCATGTGCAAAATTGCAAGAACAAGGGCCTAGCATGTGCAAAATTGCAAGAACAAGGGCCTACCGTGTGCAAAATTGCAAGAACAAGGGCCTAGCATGTGCAAAATTGCAAGAACAAGGGCCTAGCGTGTGCAAAATTGCAAGAACAAGGGCCTAGCGTGTGCAAAATTGCAAGAACAAGGGCCTAGCGTGTGCAAAATTGCAAGAACAAGGGCCTAGCATGTGCAAAACTGCAAGAACAATGGCCTAGCGTGTGCAAAATTGCAAGAACAAAGGCCTAGCGCTTGCAAAATTGCAAGAACAAGGACCTAGCGCTTGCAAAATTGCAAGAACAAGGGCCTAGCGTGTGCAAAATTGCAAGAACAAGGGCCTAGCGCGTGCAAAATTGCAAGAACAAGGGCCTAGCGTGTGCAAATTTGCAAGAACAAGGGCCAAGCGGGTGCAAAATTGCAAGAACAAGGGCCAAGCGGGTGAAAAATTGCAAGAACAAGGGCCTAGCGTGTGCAAAATTGCAAGAACAAGGGCCTAGCGTATGCAAAATTTCAAGAATAAGGGCCTAGCGAGTTCAAAGTTGCAAGAACAAGGGCCTAGCGTGTGCAAAATTGCAAGAACAAGGGCATAGCGCGTGCAAAATTGCAAGAACAAGGGCCTAGCATGTGCAAAATTGCAAGAACAAGGGCCTAGCATGTGCAAAATTGCAAGAACAAGGGCCTAGCGCGTGCAAAATTGCAAGAACAAGGGCCTAGCATGTGCAAAATTGCAAGAACAAGGGCCTAGCGTGTGCAAAATTGCAAGAACAAGGGCCTAGCGTGTGCAAAATTGCAAGAACAAGGGCCTAGCGAGTGCAAAATTGAAAGAAGAAGGGCCTAGCATGTGCAAAATCGCAAGAACGAGGACCTAGCGAGTGCAAAATCGCAAGAACAAGGGCCTAGCGTGTGCAAAATAGCAAGAACAAGGGCGTAGCGTGTGCAAAATTGCAAGAACAAGGGTCTAGCGTGTGCAAAATTGCAAGAACAAGGGCATAGCGTGTGCAAAATTGAAAGAACAAGGGCCTAGCGTGTGCAAAATTGCAAGAACAAGGGCCTAGCATGCGCAAAACTGCAAGAACAATGGCCTAGCGTGTGCAAAATTGCAAGAACAAAGGCCTAGCGCTTGCAAAATTGCAAGAACAAGGACCTAGCGCTTGCAAAATTGCAAGAACAAGGGCCTAGCGTGTGCAAAATTGCAAGAACAAGGGCCTAGCGCGTGCAAAATTGCAAGAACAAGGGCCTAGCGTGTGCAAATTTGCAAGAACAAGGGCCAAGCGGGTGCAAAATTGCAAGAACAAGGGCCAAGCGGGTGAAAAATTGCAAGAACAAGGGCCTAGCGTGTGCAAAATTGCAAGAACAAGGGCCTAGCGTATGCAAAATTTCAAGAATAAGGGCCTAGCGAGTTCAAAGTTGCAAGAACAAGGGCCTAGCGTGTGCAAAATTGCAAGAACAAGGGCATAGCGCGTGCAAAATTGCAAGAACAAGGGCCTAGCATGTGCAAAATTGCAAGAACAAGGGCCTAGCATGTGCAAAATTGCAAGAACAAGGGCCTACCGTGTGCAAAATTGCAAGAACAAGGGCCTAGCATGTGCAAAATTGCAAGAACAAGGGCCTAGCGTGTGCAAAATTGCAAGAACAAGGGCCTAGCGTGTGCAAAATTGCAAGAACAAGGGCCTAGCGTGTGCAAAATTGCAAGAACAAGGGCCTAGCATGTGCAAAACTGCAAGAACAATGGCCTAGCGTGTGCAAAATTGCAAGAACAAAGGCCTAGCGCTTGCAAAATTGCAAGAACAAGGACCTAGCGCTTGCAAAATTGCAAGAACAAGGGCCTAGCGTGTGCAAAATTGCAAGAACAAGGGCCTAGCGCGTGCAAAATTGCAAGAACAAGGGCCTAGCGTGTGCAAATTTGCAAGAACAAGGGCCAAGCGGGTGCAAAATTGCAAGAACAAGGGCCAAGCGGGTGAAAAATTGCAAGAACAAGGGCCTAGCGTGTGCAAAATTGCAAGAACAAGGGCCTAGCGTATGCAAAATTTCAAGAATAAGGGCCTAGCGAGTTCAAAGTTGCAAGAACAAGGGCCTAGCGTGTGCAAAATTGCAAGAACAAGGGCATAGCGCGTGCAAAATTGCAAGAACAAGGGCCTAGCATGTGCAAAATTGCAAGAACAAGGGCCTAGCATGTGCAAAATTGCAAGAACAAGGGCCTAGCGTGTGCAAAATTGCAAGAACAAGGGCCTAGCATGTGCAAAATTGCAAGAACAAGGGCCTAGCGTGTGCAAAATTGCAAGAACAAGGGCCTAGCGTGTGCAAAATTGCAAGAACAAGGGCCTAGCATGTGCAAAACTGCAAGAACAAGGGCCTAGCGTGTGCAAAATTGCAAGATCAAAGGCCTAGCGCGTGCAAAATTGCAAGAACAAGGACCTAGCGTGTGCAAAATTGCAAGAACAAGGGCCTAGCGTGTGCAAAATAGCAACAACAAGGGCCTATTGTGTGCAAAATAGCAAGAACAAGGGCCTAGCATATGCAAAATTGCAAGAACAAGGGCCTAGCGTGTGCAAATTTGCAAGAACAAGGGCCAAGCGGGTGCAAAATTGCAAGAACAAGGGCCTAGCGTGTGCAAAATTGCAAGAACAAGGGCCTAGCGTATGCAAAATTTCAAGAATAAGGGCCTAGCGAGTTCAAAGTTGCAAGAACAAGGGCCTAGCGTGTGCAAAATTGCAAGAACAAGGGCATAGCGCGTGCAAAATTGCAAGAATAAGGGCCTAGCATGTGCAAAATTGCAAGAACAAGGGCCTAGCATGTGCAAAATTGCAAGAACAAGGGCCTAGCGGGTGCAAAATTGCAAGAACAAGGGCCTAGCATGTGCAAAATTGCAAGAACAAGGGCCTAGCGTGTGCAAAATTGCAAGAACAAGGGCCTAGCGTGTGCAAAATTGCAAGAACAAGGGCCTAGCGAGTGCAAAATTGAAAGAACAAGGGCCTAGCATGTGCAAAATCGCAAGAACAAGGACCTAGCGAGTGCAAAATCGCAAGAACAAGGGCCTAGCGTGTGCAAAATAGCAAGAACAAGGGCGTAGCGTGTGCAAAATTGCAAGAACAAGGGTCTAGCGTGTGCAAAATTGCAAGAACAAGGGCATAGCGTGTGCAAAATTGAAAGAACAAGGGCCTAGCGTGTGCAAAATTGCAAGAACAAGGGCCTAGCATGTGCAAAACTGCAAGAACAAGGGCCTAGCGTGTGCAAAATTGCAAGATCAAAGGCCTAGCGCGTGCAAAATTGCAAGAACAAGGACCTAGCGTGTGCAAAATTGCAAGAACAAGGGCCTAGCGTGTGCAAAATAGCAACAACAAGGGCCTATTGTGTGCAAAATAGCAAGAACAAGGGCCTAGCATATGCAAAATTGCAAGAACAAGGGCCTAGCATGTGCAAATTTGCAAGAACAAGGGCCAAGCGGGTGCAAAATTGCAAGAACAAGGGCCTAGCGTGTGCAAAATTGCAAGAACAAGGGCCTAGCGTATGCAAAATTTCAAGAATAAGGGCCTAGCGAGTTCAAAGTTGCAAGAACAAGGGCCTAGCGTGTGCAAAATTGCAAGAACAAGGGCATAGCGCGTGCAAAATTGCAAGAATAAGGGCCTAGCATGTGCAAAATTGCAAGAACAAGGGCCTAGCATGTGCAAAATTGCAAGAACAAGGGCCTAGCGGGTGCAAAATTGCAAGAACAAGGGCCTAGCATGTGCAAAATTGCAAGAACAAGGGCCTAGCGTGTGCAAAATTGCAAGAACAAGGGCCTAGCGTGTGCAAAATTGCAAGAACAAGGGCCTAGCGAGTGCAAAATTGAAAGAACAAGGGCCTAGCATGTGCAAAATCGCAAGAACAAGGACCTAGCGAGTGCAAAATCGCAAGAACAAGGGCCTAGCGTGTGCAAAATAGCAAGAACAAGGGCGTAGCGTGTGCAAAATTGCAAGAACAAGGGTCTAGCGTGTGCAAAATTGCAAGAACAAGGGCATAGCGTGTGCAAAATTGAAAGAACAAGGGCCTAGCGTGTGCAAAATTGCAAGAACAAGGGCCTAGCATGTGCAAAACTGCAAGAACAATGGCCTAGCGTGTGCAAAATTGCAAGAACAAAGGCCTAGCGCTTGCAAAATTGCAAGAACAAGGACCTAGCGCTTGCAAAATTGCAAGAACAAGGGCCTAGCGTGTGCAAAATTGCAAGAACAAGGGCCTAGCGCGTGCAAAATTGCAAGAACAAGGGCCTAGCGTGTGCAAATTTGCAAGAACAAGGGCCAAGCGGGTGCAAAATTGCAAGAACAAGGGCCAAGCGGGTGAAAAATTGCAAGAACAAGGGCCTAGCGTGTGCAAAATTGCAAGAACAAGGGCCTAGCGTATGCAAAATTTCAAGAATAAGGGCCTAGCGAGTTCAAAGTTGCAAGAACAAGGGCCTAGCGTGTGCAAAATTGCAAGAACAAGGGCATAGCGTGTGCAAAATTGCAAGAACAAGGGCCTAGCATGTGCAAAATTGCAAGAACAAGGGCCTAGCATGTGCAAAATTGCAAGAACAAGGGCCTAGCGTGTGCAAAATTGCAAGAACAAGGGCCTAGCATGTGCAAAATTGCAAGAACAAGGGCCTAGCGTGTGCAAAATTGCAAGAACAAGGGCCTAGCGTGTGCAAAATTGCAAGAACAAGGGCCTAGCATGTGCAAAACTGCAAGAACAAGGGCCTAGCGTGTGCAAAATTGCAAGATCAAAGGCCTAGCGCGTGCAAAATTGCAAGAACAAGGACCTAGCGTGTGCAAAATTGCAAGAACAAGGGCCTAGCGTGTGCAAAATAGCAACAACAAGGGCCTATTGTGTGCAAAATAGCAAGAACAAGGGCCTAGCATATGCAAAATTGCAAGAACAAGGGCCTAGCGTGTGCAAATTTGCAAGAACAAGGGCCAAGCGGGTGCAAAATTGCAAGAACAAGGGCCTAGCGTGTGCAAAATTGCAAGAACAAGGGCCTAGCGTATGCAAAATTTCAAGAATAAGGGCCTAGCGAGTTCAAAGTTGCAAGAACAAGGGCCTAGCGTGTGCAAAATTGCAAGAACAAGGGCATAGCGCGTGCAAAATTGCAAGAACAAGGGCCTAGCATGTGCAAAATTGCAAGAACAAGGGCCTAGCATGTGCAAAATTGCAAGAACAAGGGCCTAGCGCGTGCAAAATTGCAAGAACAAGGGCCTAGCATGTGCAAAATTGCAAGAACAAGGGCCTAGCGTGTGCAAAATTGCAAGAACAAGGGCCTAGCGTGTGCAAAATTGCAAGAACAAGGGCCTAGCGAGTGCAAAATTGAAAGAACAAGGGCCTAGCATGTGCAAAATCGCAAGAACGAGGACCTAGCGAGTGCAAAATCGCAAGAACAAGGGTCAGCGTGTGCAAAATAGCAAGAACAAGGGCGTAGCGTGTGCAAAATTGCAAGAACAAGGGTCTAGCGTGTGCAAAATTGCAAGAACAAGGGCATAGCGTGTGCAAAATTGAAAGAACAAGGGCCTAGCGTGTGCAAAATTGCAAGAACAAGGGCCTAGCATGTGCAAAACTGCAAGAACAATGGCCTAGCGTGTGCAAAATTGCAAGAACAAAGGCCTAGCGCTTGCAAAATTGCAAGAACAAGGACCTAGCGCTTGCAAAATTGCAAGAACAAGGGCCTAGCGTGTGCAAAATTGCAAGAACAAGGGCCTAGCGCGTGCAAAATTGCAAGAACAAGGGCCTAGCGTGTGCAAATTTGCAAGAACAAGGGCCAAGCGGGTGCAAAATTGCAAGAACAAGGGCCAAGCGGGTGAAAAATTGCAAGAACAAGGGCCTAGCGTGTGCAAAATTGCAAGAACAAGGGCCTAGCGTATGCAAAATTTCAAGAATAAGGGCCTAGCGAGTTCAAAGTTGCAAGAACAAGGGCCTAGCGTGTGCAAAATTGCAAGAACAAGGGCATAGCGCGTGCAAAATTGCAAGAACAAGGGCCTAGCATGTGCAAAATTGCAAGAACAAGGGCCTAGCATGTGCAAAATTGCAAGAACAAGGGCCTAGCGTGTGCAAAATTGCAAGAACAAGGGCCTAGCATGTGCAAAATTGCAAGAACAAGGGCCTAGCGTGTGCAAAATTGCAAGAACAAGGGCCTAGCGTGTGCAAAATTGCAAGAACAAGGGCCTAGCGTGTGCAAAATTGCAAGAACAAGGGCCTAGCATGTGCAAAACTGCAAGAACAATGGCCTAGCGTGTGCAAAATTGCAAGAACAAAGGCCTAGCGCTTGCAAAATTGCAAGAACAAGGACCTAGCGCTTGCAAAATTGCAAGAACAAGGGCCTAGCGTGTGCAAAATTGCAAGAACAAGGGCCTAGCGCGTGCAAAATTGCAAGAACAAGGGCCTAGCGTGTGCAAATTTGCAAGAACAAGGGCCAAGCGGTTGCAAAATTGCAAGAACAAGGGCCAAGCGGGTGAAAAATTGCAAGAACAAGGGCCTAGCGTGTGCAAAATTGCAAGAACAAGGGCCTAGTGTATGCAAAATTTCAAGAATAAGGGCCTAGCGAGTTCAAAGTTGCAAGAACAAGGGCCTAGCGTGTGCAAAATTGCAAGAACAAGGGCATAGCGCGTGCAAAATTGCAAGAACAAGGGCCTAGCATGTGCAAAATTGCAAGAACAAGGGCCTAGCATGTGCAAAATTGCAAGAACAAGGGCCTAGCGTGTGCAAAATTGCAAGAACAAGGGCCTAGCATGTGCAAAATTGCAAGAACAAGGGCCTAGCGTGTGCAAAATTGCAAGAACAAGGGCCTAGCGTGTGCAAAATTGCAAGAACAAGGGCCTAGCATGTGCAAAACTGCAAGAACAAGGGCCTAGCGTGTGCAAAATTGCAAGATCAAAGGCCTAGCGCGTGCAAAATTGCAAGAACAAGGACCTAGCGTGTGCAAAATTGCAAGAACAAGGGCCTAGCGTGTGCAAAATAGCAACAACAAGGGCCTATTGTGTGCAAAATAGCAAGAACAAGGGCCTAGCATATGCAAAATTGCAAGAACAAGGGCCTAGCGTGTGCAAATTTGCAAGAACAAGGGCCAAGCGGGTGCAAAATTGCAAGAACAAGGGCCTAGCGTGTGCAAAATTGAAAGAACAAGGGCCTAGCGTATGCAAAATTTCAAGAATAAGGGCCTAGCGAGTTCAAAGTTGCAAGAACAAGGGCCTAGCGTGTGCAAAATTGCAAGAACAAGGGCATAGCGCGTGCAAAATTGCAAGAACAAGGGCCTAGCATGTGCAAAATTGCAAGAACAAGGGCCTAGCATGTGCAAAATTGCAAGAACAAGGGCCTAGCGCGTGCAAAATTGCAAGAACAAGGGCCTAGCATGTGCAAAATTGCAAGAACAAGGGCCTAGCGTGTGCAAAATTGCAAGAACAAGGGCCTAGCGTGTGCAAAATTGCAAGAACAAGGGCCTAGCGAGTGCAAAATTGAAAGAACAAGGGC
>CANXME010002217.1:0-367633 GCA_948144175.1 Closterium sp. NIES-65
TTCTTCGGCCTATCGAAGACTCTCTGCCATGCCCTCATCGACGTATGGCTGATGCATTTCCGGAGTCGTCTTCAAGCAGCAATGGGTGCACTTCCCAACTGCCAAGGATCTTGCCGAGATGGCCGAGGAGTTTTGAGCTGTCAAGGGAGTACCTGCTGTGGTGGGGGCTATAGATGGGACACACATCCACATCAAAGGAATGGAAGGGCACAGGCAGGATTACTATACGAGGAAGTCGGCATACGCCGTCCAACTGCAGCTCACATGCGATGCGCGTGGAATTCATATGGGATTACCTGATTGGGTACCCAGGATGTGCACACGACCAAACGGGTGTTCATGAACAGTGCATTACAAGAGAGGTTTGCACAACGGCGACATAGCGCCTTATCAAATCGTGGGAGATGCAGCCTACCCACTCAGAGATTTCTGCCTGACCCCCCTACATGCACCCTGTAAGGGCCTAATGGAAGACGGGGCGCAGTGCTTCAACTACTGCCAAAGCGCAATGCGCATGGCAGTAGAGCGCTGCATCGGTGCCTTCAAGGGCAGATGGCGACTATTTGCGGCTTGCAACTACTGCCAGCTGTGGCGCGTGCTGGCGGGTGCGTCTTGTTGCGTAAACTTGCCACAGCATGTGCGAAACAATGGGGCAGGTGAGGGGGGTCAATGAGGTGTGGGCCTCACTGCCCCGGAACCATGACCCATGGTGGATAAGAGGCGCTGGTGGCGGAATTCAAGTGGGAAGCCATGTGTCCCTCTGACGCAAGCAACCCTCAAGGATAGGCGCAAGCGGCTAGGTGAGGGTTGGAGGCGTCTTACCTTACTCAGCATCACCGCAAACCCACACTTCCTCGGCCTCATCCGGGTTAGCCTCAGCGTCGCCAGTCTGCCCGCGACGGAACCATCTGTCGTCGCCGCCATTGGTGGCGTTCGAGGTTGTCTGGGGGGGGGGGGCGTCCGCGGCCACGCCGTTGCGGGCAGGCGGAGCGGGCGCAGGCTGATGGAGGCGTTCGCACGCAATTCGCTCGTCCTGCTACATCCAGGCGCGGACAAGCCCTTCAAGCTTGCACATCGCGTCATCGTAGCAGCCCTTGATCGTCTCACAGAAGAGCTTCGTGGCCGTCTCCGCTACGCGCGGGCGCTTGGAGGGCGAGGTGCACTGCGGAGGAGGGGCTGTGGACGCAAGGAATGACAGGGGCGTTTGGTTAGGACGCATGTGAGTACGGTATGGTCAGCTATGTCTAATTGTCTATTGCGTACTACGAACCAACCATCACAAGTTTAAATGGGGAGCTGCAGAAGCAATGTCAATGTCACAATATCAGATCAGGCGAAATAAGGCACGGTTCACGCACCCGTGAAGGTCGGTGTAGACGTAGTGGCGCCGACGTAGAAGGCACCGTGAAGCTGCACGGCGCGTTAACGTTCGTTGCACCGCCGGCTGCCACTGCATGCGGGTTGGCGACGGCCCTGATGTTCTGGAACAGCTCCATGTACGAGAACCACGGGGGCTTGCACACTGTACCCTTGCCCGACGCCTTTTCCGCCTTCTTCGGCTGCTTGTAGACCTGGACGAGGTTGCGCCACTGTTTCTGGATGGCGTTGACGCCACGAACCCACCCCAGGTTCTCCTTCTCCAGGTGAGCCACAAGGCGCGCCCAATACTGGGAGCCCTGTTTCACGAGGAGGGACTCGAGTTCGTCCTTCATGAACCAGCGGGCCGCGATGAAGATGGTGTTCTCCAGCGGGGATCAGACGCTGCGCTTCACAGGTATCTGGTTGCGGGTCTTTGGAGCGCGGCGCAGAGGTTTGCCACCCTTAGAGGCGGTGGCAACACGGGCTGCGGGTTTAGCACGGCTGGCACGCGTGGTCGGAGCTGCGGGCTGAGTTTCTTCCGGTGCGTCAGCATCATCCTCGGACTTGTCGCCCTCGCCGTCGTCTTCAGAGTCGGACATTCCCTTGTCCGGCTCCTCCCCTGAGTCCGCCTCGTCGTCGGTGCCGACAGCGTACTCATTGTAGTCGCTGTCGTCATCGTCGTCGTTGTCATGCGCGTAGTTGTCGACGACGCGCGAGGACGCAGCCCTGACGGCGTCCCGACGCCCGCGCGTGGGCATGTCACACGACGCTTCGTACGAGGTGGCTCCAGGAGACGGTAATCCTTCAGGCAGCGGGCCGGCGGGCTTGCGCCTCGCCGCAATCTGCTTGTTGATCCAGGCGATGTACGGGATCTCATTGAGGTCCCGCGGGACGTCGGTGTCAGCGTCAGCTGCTGTCTTGCGCTTCCTAGCCATGGCTGCCAGAGAGAGAAGTTCTGGAGATATGGGAGAGAACAGGTGAGAGTAGATCTGGACAGGAGACGGAAAAGAGTTTGATGTGGGTGAGCTCTTGGAAGGGTCCGGAAGTTGGGGTTTGCTTGACGGGCAGGATGGCGTTGCCTGCTATCGTGGAAACCACTCGACTGGATACACAGGCAGGGCGGTTGCTTTTCCCGCCCGAAACTGTCACACCCTCGAGCGTCCAGATGCATGCGTGTGAGCTGCAGTAAAGCTCGACATTTCGACACGCGTGCGACTTTCAATGTGTGACGGGGCGTCGTACAACTTGTCCGCGATAATACCCCAATTCACGTTGTCCAATGATAAATACAGTAAAAGTCGCACTAGTGCAGTCCGCGTTTCTGACATTGTACGTTATATGCTGATTTTGGGTGTCACAAACGGTTTTGAGACACAAGTGTCTACACAGGAATGTACCCTAAGTCAAAATGTGACCATTGAGGCTCGAAAAACAAAATTCGACCCTCTCCGAGCCGCGAGTATACCAAGTAGGTTACCCAATGTAGCCTACGTGGCTCTGGCGTCGTCCTCGAAATGTTTAGTGTAGAGGTCGTCACGCTTCGCCAAGTTCGTGCGGCAGCTGAACTGAGCAGAAATGACCACGTTCGAAAGCATGCTTCGAATGCACGTTCGAACACGCGGTCGACTGACTCTTTGGTTACGTGACTTACCAGGTCAATATTTGAACATCAATTTGGTAATCTGCGACATTCACGAGGTCAGTAACCATATCAAGTTCGAACCGTTTTTCGAACTTAGACTCAAAAGCACCGCGCCCTTAGGCAGGCCCTAAGATTCATTCTAGGCTACCCTGATGCATCAGGGCTGTTTAGTCGAAAAGCAACCTTTGCCCTGATTCATCAGGGCTACAAAGGGAAAGATGCCCTAATTTGGCAGTGGTGTTGTGGAATATATACTAAAAAACCAGGATATATACCATCGCAACACATTATGGTCTAGTGACTAATTCGTCTTGTAGCACACAGGAGGTCGCCGGCTCGATTCCCGCTTGCTCCTAGCCCCCGTCCCCTGCTTCAGCGAAGCTAATGTCAGTGGTTGGGTACACTAGGCCCGAAGTTTTTTCACGCAGCACATGCCTCTTTAGTGTGAGATTGTAAGGAATTTTCTCGATATTCCTTAGCGCGCCCTGCAACATCGTGTACAGCAGCAGCCGTTGTTTGCCCGTTACTGCTAACGGGGCTTCGCCGACTTCGCGCGCACTATTTTCCCAAACCTCGCACTGCTGGACCGGCCGTGTCGGCCTACGCTTCGGGACTAGCCCGAGCCTCGCTTCCAGCATAGCACTAGCTAGCTCGCACGCACCGCGTTACCGTTTGCATGTTTCGCGTATAAATGTTCGCTCATGCCTTCGCTCACATTTTGTACTCGTTTGTCACCTTGGTGCAATTCTCGCTACTTCGATTCATTGCACCCTTAGCACTTGGTATTCAGAGCCTCTTTCTTTTCGGACCACGCATCTCCGCACCCCACGAAATCAACTTTTGATTTTTCACTCGAAGGGACTCACGCACCTTAGCCCCTAGGAGCCGCTGTCCTCGTGTTCTCTCGAAAACGCGTGCAGCCACGACTGTGCCTAGACTAAGAAGAGCCGACGCCCTTCGGAATGGCTGGACGCATTGACGTCACTAGCCTCACGCAGGACCGCCTGGACGAGCTGCTGCGACAACTGCACGAAAGCTCCGAGGAAATCGCAGCATTAATGGCGGAACGCACCTCCCTGCAAAACAACCTCGCACGAGCACAATCCCAAGCACCTGGCACTCCGATTCAGCCTGCACCACAGACATTGCATCACGGAAGTGTGGGGCAACCTGCGAGCGCCGCAAGTGATGGCGTCGTCCGCCATGACGGAGACAACGACCACGGCACGACACACCCAGACGCGACGAATGCGGCCCGGAATCAACCTCGAGTCATGATCTCCGTGCCGGCCGGCGAATCAACCCTACCGTCGCCGATGCCGCTGAAGCCGCAACATCCGCCATGTTTCGATCCAAGTCAGCGGGGTGGTCCTACCGTTCATGCGTGGCTCTTCACGTTGAACGTTTTCTTCGACGCGAACTACGTCTCGGAGGATACGGCGAAGATTCGTTACGCTGTGTCGTTGCTGTGAGGACCCGCCATGGACTGGTGGCGTGTCATCGTCACGAAGCCGGTGGACTACGCGACTCTACCGACACGGGAAGGACAAACCGGACCCTAGGCGCCGTCGTATTTCGTGGAGGTGCCCCAGTATCGCACGTGGGACGCGTGGTGCGTAGGTCTGCGCACTCGTTTCGAGCCAATTGCGCCTTCGATCGCGGCGCGACAGAGGCTCCACACTTGGCGCCAACTCGGTTCCGTCCAAGACTACACAAGCGGGTTTCTGGCGCTATGCGAGCAGGTGGGATACATGCATGAGAGCGAGCGCATCGACCGCTACATCGGCGGCCTGAAGCAGGACATCGCTCAGGAAATCCAGCTTCGCGGCGTCACCGATTTTCAGGAGATTCTCGCCATGGCGGAGAAACTCGATTTCTTCCGCCAACCGAGACCGGGGTCCTACGGAAGCAGCAATTCGGGACATCGGCCTCGTGGGACGAACGAGGGTGCTACGATACGTGCCATCACCGCAAATGTCGCTGCCGCACCGTTCAAAGGGCGCTGCTTTGCGTGCTACCGGCCGGGACACCGCAAGAGCAAATGCCTGGAAAACGATAAGGGAAAGGGGGAAGCTGACCAGCAGAAACAGACCAAGCAGCAGGGAAACGCTGGGAGTCAGTAGCAGACGGGCCCTCTACTGACAGGTCACGCCGCTCGCCCGACCCAACCGACCCTCACCGAGTGATTGTGCCGGTTCACGCAAACGACCACACCCGGCCGAATAAGGAGGGTACCACGGTAGACAGCCCTATACTGCTTAGTGGGAAATTTTGGATGGACTTCGTTAAAATCTTCGTAGACGGAGGGGCCAGCCACAGTCTGATCAACACTGCCACAGCACGAAAACTGTGACTGCCACTGGACAGATGCTTACCTGAGATTGACGCAAGACTGGTCGACGGCAAACCACTGGCGATACGGGAACGGATGGATCGAGTTCGGATTCTGAGAAAATTAGAACGAGAATGATGTGAACTATGAATGAAGTTAGTACAAATATGAAACCCTAGTTGGGTTGTACCCCCTATGGGATACCCCACTATAGCCTACACAATAGCATAAGCTATAATGTTCTGACACACCCCCATAGGCAAAGTGGGGGAGAACAAGGGGTCACAAGACCAGTCAAGCAAAGCAAAGCAAAGCTCAGGGTGGATCACAAAGTCACCACACATTCCGAGCACAAGTTCAAAGGCCAAAAGGCCAGTTCACATGCAAGAGCACATATATATATATATATATACGAGGCTAAGCAAGCAAGAGCAGAAGTATATATATGTGACAGTACAAGCAAGGTCAAGAAGTGAGCAAGTGAGGCAAGACAGGCACAAGACCCAGCTGAGTGCAGAAGCGCTGATGATCACAAGGCGCAAGTGCCTTGGTGAAAACATCAGCAGTGTTGGCCTCAGAGGCCACGTACGCAAGCCGCAACTGTCCACGCTGCTGTAGCTCACGAGCAAGAAAGTAACAGAGAGCAATGTGCTTTGTCCTGTGCTCCAGTCGCTGCTCTCGACACAAGGCCGGCATGGCCTTGTTGTCTACGTACAGGACTGGAGGAGAACGAGGCGGCTCTC
The DNA here is from genome assembly GCA_948144175.1 of Closterium sp. NIES-65. Taxonomy (NCBI): domain Eukaryota; kingdom Viridiplantae; phylum Streptophyta; class Zygnematophyceae; order Desmidiales; family Closteriaceae; genus Closterium; species Closterium sp. NIES-65. Next base: position 6,077 of record CANXME010002217.1, read on the forward strand.
CAAGGTCGGTCAGCAGGTAGGTGAGCCAGCGAAGCTCCTGGGCAGCCATAGCCCCGGCGTAGATCTCAGCCTCACAACTAGAGCCGAGAACAGAAGACGAGCGGGTAGCTCGCCACGAAACAGAGCCGGAACCAAGACTGAAGGTGTAACCCTGTGACGACCGCTGCGTAGCCTGGTCGTCAGCCCAAGAAGCGTCCGCGTGCCCAGTGAGGACCACTGGACTCCGCCCTCCAAGCACTAGCCCCATGCCCGACGTACTGCACAAGTAGCGCAACACCCTCTTCGCTGCAGCCATGTGCTCCGGTCGGTGTCTCCCAGGAGCAACATAGCGTGCAAGAATGCTAAGAGGGTATGCAAGGTCAGGTCGTGTGCAGGTCATCAGGTACATGAGGCAGCCAACAAGCTCTGGATACGGGCCACTCGACTCTACGGACTCATCCGAAGGCAGAGCTGAGAGTGAGTGGCGAGTAGGCAGAGGAGTGGCCTGAGGCGAGGAGTACGTGAAGCCGAAGCGCTGAAGGACCTGCTGCACCATGTGTGACTGAGTCAGGGTAATGATGCGGCGTGCTCTGTCCCGGGTGATCTGCAAGCCAAGGTAGCTGCGCAGTTCACCCAGGTCTGTGCACGTGTGTCGCTTCTGGAGCTTGGACTTCACGTAGGCGAGTCCAGCAGTGTCAGCTGTGGCAACGACCAAGTCGTCGACGTACACGAGGATGTAGAACGGCGGCAGAGAGGTGTCAGTGCGCAGAAACAGCGACGGGTCAGCAGTAGAAGGAGCAAACCCAAGAGCCGCAAGCGTAGTCCTCAGTGTGTCGTGCCACTCACGTGGCGCCTGGCGGAGACCGTAGACTGGACGCCGGAGACTCCACTGGGTACCAGGAGGGAAAGACCCAGTGAAGCCAGGTGGGCGGCGCAGCCAGATCTCCTCGTGCAGGCTGCCCTGCAAGAAAGCTGTGCTGAAGTCGAGAGAGTGGAGCTCGTAGTCACGGTGAGCAGCAATGTGCAGCAGTACCCGAAGAGTGGTCATCTTCGGGGTGGGGGAGAAGGTCTGAAAGTAGTCAACTCCCTGCCGCTGACTGAAGCCACGAGCCACGTAACGCGCCTTGAAGACAGGCGGAGAACCCGGCGGCCGCTTCACCCTGAAGATCCACATGCCACTGACGATGTTCGCCCCAGGAGGGGGGACAGCGTCAACGTAGGTGCCTGTGGACTTCCAGGAAGCCATCTCTGCATCCATAGCTGCCTGCCACTGAGAGGAGTAGGGACCCTCTATCGCCTCCGCGTAAGAGCGCGGAGTCGGGATGTCAAGTGCATCCGGGTCTCCCTCAGGGGTAAGCAGTACGGACACGAGATGAGGTGAAGCAGCTGCCAGACACTGGAACTCCTCCTGCCTGTCCTCAAGGACGTCCGTGCCAAGGGCACACACACCCCCGACGGACGGAGGACAGACAGACTCAGACTCAGCGACAAGACTAGCACGTAGTCTAAGCGACAGCGAGCAGCAAAGTCGACGAGCTCAGTAACAAGAGCAGACGCAGCAGTAGACTCGAAGGAAGGGTCAGTGACAACAGTAGCAAGGAGACGCGTGAAAGTAGGACCGGCAGCACGAAGAGAGTCCGACTCAGGGTCGGCAAGTGCAGGAAGAGAGGACTCAGGAGGGGAAGGCAAAGGGGCACGCAGAGGAGCAGTAGACGGATGCAGAGACATCCGGTGCGTGCCAGGGACAGGAGGAGGACGCTGGCGCGAACTGCGACCACTAGCGTGAGCAGCTCTAACAGGCGACGCAGGACGAGACGCAGGCTCACGACGCTCAGTAAGACCTCCAGTAGGACCAGCGTAGGGAGAAGGAGCAGGCAGAGGGGAGGCAGGCTGTAGCTGTGACTGTGACGGGACAGGCTGTGGACACTCTAAGGGAGGAGAAGGACCAGTAGAAGGAGGAAGACCAAGAACCTGCTGCAGGAGTGGAACAAAGTACGGTCGAGGCCGCGTGACGACGCCAGAAGCAGCAGGGACAGCACCAGTACCCTCAGCAGGAGCACCCGCTCCAGCAGCACCTCCAGCAGCACCAGGAGCACCCCCAGTAGGACCGCCAGCAGTAGTCTCAGCGCCAACAACCTCAGCAGCACCAGCTCCAGTCGAACCCGTAGGCCCAGCAGCTCCAGTACTCCCAGTACGAGCACCTCCGGGACCCGCGACCGCAGCACCCTCAGTAGCCGAAGAACCTCCAGCACCAGCAGTACGGCGCCAGCGCCGGGCAAACCACTCGCGCAGCTCCTGTGGAGAGAGTGGCTCCCAGCGAGAAGAAGCACCCGGAGAACCTCCAGGCGGAGCACCTCCACTCCCAGCACCCCTAGGCGTAGCACCTCCAGGCTCAGCACCCCCAGGCGTAGCACCTCCAGGCTCAGCACCCCCAGGCGTAGCACCCCCAAGCTCAGCACCCCCATGCTCAGCACCCCCAGGCTCAGTACCCCCAGGCTCAGCACCCCCAGACGCAGTACCCCCAGGCTCAGCACCCCCAGACTCCGCACCCCCAGGTCCAGCACCCCCAGGCTCAGCACCCCCAGCAGCACCAGAGTCACCAGTGACCTCGACAGGCTCGACTGCGTCTACCTGGGACACACCTGAAGGGGCAGGACCCTGAGGGGGCAGGGAGTCTACCTGGGGGGGACCTGGTACAAGGAAGAGCGGGGGTGGGGGGAGGGACGGAGTGCGGTAGAGGAAGAGGCGGTAGTAGGGGACCGACTCGTCAAACGTGACGTCCTGGGAGGACAGAACACGTCGAGAGGTGGGGTGGTAGATTGTCACCCAGGCGCATCAAGGGGGAACCCCAGGAAGACGCAAGGAGCAGCACGAGGGGACAGCTTGTCCGCAGACAAGTCGCGGACAAACGCCCGAGATCCCCAGACCCGGAACGCCGACGCATCGCCAACCTTCCCCGTCCACAGTAAGGCTGGGGAGGTCTCCGGCCTGGAGACCCTGGGGTGGAGGTTGATCTGATGCGCCGCGTACCTGACCGCAAACGGCCACAGAAAATGGGGGGCAGCCGCATGCATCATAGACGTACGAGCGACGTCCATGACCATGCCAATGCGGCGCTCAGCAATCCCATTTTGCTGCGGTGAGTCCGGAAGCGTGAAGGTCTGACGGATGCCTCGTGCGCGACAGTAGGCTCGCAGTAGGCCAGAGAAAAACTCTCCGCCTCTGTCCGAGTGCAGACGCAGAACAGGGAAGTCCGAGCCAAAGCTCCGCCTGAGCTGGAGACGAGCCGCGCGGATTTAGTCGATCAGCACCTCAGTGACATCACCCTTGCTGCGCAAGGGGAAGACCGTGGTGTAACGCGAGTAGTCGTAAACAACGAGCACGAAGTAGCGCTCGTGACCCTGTCCACGGACGCGGGCTAGGCCCCACACGTCCATGTGAAGCGTCTGCAACGGGGCCTCTGTCGGAGGAAACTGGGAGGAGTGAGGGGCAGCCCGCTAGCGCCCCTCGACACAGGGGACACAGGCAGGGCCAGGGCCCTGAGGAAGGGGAGGGAGGGACCGGGGGAGACTAGACACAAGAAGACGGGAGGCCATGCCTCTGAGCCGAAGCAGAGAGGGGTGACCAAGACGGTGGTGCCAGAGGAGAGTCTCATGAGACAAGAGACGACACGAACAGGGGGCAGACTCAGGACCAGACCTAGACGCTGCAGCAAACACCTGACCGGACGAAGTGACTCTACCAGACTCAGTAACGGGAGGAGACGCAGTGGTCAGTGTGTACAGGCTCGACCCCGGCTGACGGGTAAACGTAGCCAGGTGCCGGCCTGTGCTAGCCTCTGTACAGTGCATTACCCGCTGACGCGCAGGAGTGAACTGGTGTACTCCCCCATCCTGTAGGTCAGCACCACTCACCAGGTTCGTCGAGAACGAGGGGAGGTAGAGACCAGACAGGGTGCCAGAGGGAGCCGCCGGACACGGGAGGACTGTGGAGAAGCGAGACAGCACAGGACCCCCAGAGGGGTCAGCCAGAGACACCGCAACCGGCCGACTAAGCGGCGTGAGTGTGGTGCGGTCCCGAAAGAAGGAGCGAGACGCCCCAGAGTCAAGGGTGAAGGTGAGGGAGGCCGAAGCCGACGTAGTACCTGAGAGCGCAGACTCACCAGTACCTGAGGACGCAGACACACTAGCACCTAGAGCAGCAGCGTCGCAAGCACCTAGGGCAGCAGCCTCAATGCCCGGATCGGGCGGGAAACAGCGGTACCAGTCACCCTCATCACTATGAGACACAGCATACATGGCAGAGAGAATGGCATCAAAGTCAAGATCAAAGATGGCAACACCCGCCCTAGACAGCTCACCCCAACAAGGAATCTCTGAGGCCTCCGGGAACTGGTGACGCCACGCGTCCGTCAGGCGGCCAAAGCAGCGCTGGGTGGGGTGCGGGCCCCCACACTGCTCACCCGCACGGTCGCCGGTGCGCAGGACGTAGGTGCACGGACCAAAACCCCCACCCCGCTGGCGTGCAGTGTACCACTCCCGGAGCTGCTGAGGGGTCAGGGTCTCACGACCGCGCTGCTGCTGCTGGCGCGCGCCACTACCGGAGCCACTCCTCTGCGAAGACCCGCGACCAGCTCCACCGCCACCCCCACCGCCTCCGCCGCCTTCGCTACTGCCGCCGCCTCCACCGCCGCCTCCACCGCCGCCTCCTCCGCCACCTCCGCTCCCACCGCCACCGCCGCCGCCGCCTCCGCCTCCACTGCCACCACCGACCCCCCCACCCCCACCTCCACTCCCACCGCCACCCCCACTACCCCCACCGCCTCCACCTCCACCTCCACCGCCCGCTCCTCCAGCTCCCTTGCCCCCCTTGCCCTTGCCAGGGCGGCGTCTCCCGCTAGGGGCAGACGCCGCACCGACCGACTCAAGACCAAGGAGGTCGGCCGTAGCAGCAGAGGCAACAGAGGGCAGCGAGGGGGAGGGGGAACACCCCTCAAAGATGGGGGTGCGCGGGTCACCTCGAGAGGCTCCTACAGCGACTATACTCTTCTCCGCTGCTAAGAGGGCCTTCTCGAGGAGGTCGACAGTGAGTGTGGTGGGACAGACTGAGAGAAAGTGGTCCCTGACTACTCGAAGGGAGTCAGGAAGGCGAGTGACTAGGAAGTACAGAGTGATGTATATGGGGGGGGGGGTTCTTGGCGCAGAAGTCAGCAGGGAGTGCAGCGCGGTTGCGAGTGTCACTAGTGCGGAGGTGCGTAATGAGGTCAGCCACGGTGGGAAAGGCAGCAAGGTCAGGGAAGAGGTATGGTAGCATGAGACGGCTCAGTGCAGCAGTGGCAGGGGAGGAGTAGCGCGCGACTACAGCATCGTACACGGTCTGAGCACTCTTGTACTGACTAAAGTGCGCACGCTCGGAGGTAGGGAGGTGGCGACGCACAGCAAGACGTGCAGCAGCGTCGTGCGTGGCCCACTGGGAGCGAACAGTGGCGTCAGCAGCAGCAGCAGGGGCAGGGGAAGCGCCAGAGGTGAGGTCAAAGAGAGAGAGGCCGTCTGCCCTATCGCACTGTAAGAACAGCTGCAGGTCGTCTACCCAGACCTCAAAGTCAATGGCCCGACCCTTAGCGTCAAAAGCTAGGACACTATGGGTAGCCATGACGACAGACGACTAGCGGTGCAAACAGTGAGGGGGGGGGGGGGGGGGGGGGGAGGACCGTGTAGCGGGAGAAGGCGCTGTGCTCACCAGACGGGGCAGCTCTGGCGGTCCGGAAGTAGGGAAGCAAGGCGGCTCGGCTGCAGAGTGGCTCGGCTGCAGGGCGGCTCGGCGGCTCGGCTGCTGGGCGGCTCGGCGGCAGGGCGGCTCGGCGGCTCGGCGGCAGGGCGGCTCGGCGGCTCTGCTGCTTGGCGGCTCGGCGGCAGGGCGGTTCGGCGGCTCGGCGGCAGGGCGGCTCGGCTGCTCGGCGGCTCTGCTGCTAGGCGGCTCTGGATCAGGGCGGCGCGGTGGCCGGGCGGCTCGGTGGTTCTGCCGCTGGGTGGCTCGGCGGCGCTGGTTCAGGGCGGCGCGGCGGTCGAGGGTAGGGCAGCGGGTGGGCCGCAAGTAGGGCGCCGGTGGGCCGCAAGTAGGGCGGCGGGTGGGCCGTAAGTAGGGCGGCGGTAGGGCCGCAGGCAGGGAGGCGGTAGGGCCGTAGGTAGGGCGGCGGTAGGGCCGCAGGTAGGGCGGCGGGAAGGCCGCAGGTAAGGGCGGCAGTAGGGCCGCAGGTAGGGCTGCAGGTAAGGCCGCAGGTAAGGGTGGCACGCGACGCCGCTAGGGAGGCGCCGGGCCGTGCGGCGACGGGCCGGGACAGGCGGCGCGGGGCCGGGAAGGGCGGCGCGAGGGCGCCGACGGGCCGGGACGGGCGGCGCGAGGGCGCCGATGGGCCGGGAAGGGCGGCGTGAGGGCGCCGACGGGCCGGGTAGGGCGGCGCGAGCCGCAGGGAAGGGGCGGCGCGAGCCGCAGTAAAGGGCGGCGGGGCCGCAGGTAGGTCGTGGGGAGGCCGCTAGGGCGGCTCGACGACGTAAGAGCCCGTAGCGCGACTCGGGCCGAGCGCGCTTCGGGCAGGAAAAAAAATGATCGATGTGGTGGGCCCTAGGCACAGTTCCCACGGGGGAACCTGCTCGATACCATGAGAAAATTAGAACGAGAATGATGTGAACTATGAATGAAGTGAGTACAAATATGAAACCCTAGTTGGGTTGTACCCCCTATGGGATACCCCACTATAGCTTACACAATAGCATAAGCTATAATGTTCTGACAGATTCGATGCGGGGGTAACTTCACGTTTAGCCAGGAAATGCTCGCAACGACCCTCGACGGAACCGATATTTTACTCGGGCGTGATTGGCTGCGACGACACAATCCACGAATCAACTGGACAACGGGTGACTGCACTGTGCGAGTGAACGGTAACAACATCGCCTTACCTTGCTGGGGCTCGCCTGAGTCTTCGTCGGTGCGTGTCAACGCGATCACGATGAAACGCGCCGTAGCGGCAGGAGCTGACGTGTACGCAATCGACATTCGGGAAGCCGAGGCAGCAGACAAAGGAGGGGATTTACAGAAACTGCTAGCCGACGTACCGAGTGACCTGGTAGCACTGTTGAAGCAGTACAGTAACATTTTCCCGGACGACTTACCGACGGGACTGCCACCTCAGCGACCGCACGACCACAGGATCGAGTTAGAACCGGGGGCACAGCCAACAGTACAGCGACAGTTCCGACTGACCCAACCCGAACTGGACGAACTGAGGAAGCAGCTGGATTACCTGCTCGAGAAGGAGTTCATTCGCCCTAGTTCGTCACCCTTCGCGGCACCGATACTATTCACGCCGAAAAAAGACGGGGGATTTCGCATGTGCATAGATTACAGAGCACTAAACAGGGTTGCCATCATATCCCGTTACCCCATCCCGCGAGCCAACGAACTGATCGACCAACTGCGCACAGCCCGGGTCCTCTCGAAAATCGACCTTCGAGGGGGTTACCACCAGATTCGCGTCAACCCACCCGACTGCCCTAAGACAGCCTTCCGAACACGCTACGGATCCTTCGAATACACCTCATGCCCTTCGGACTGACCAACGCCCCCGCCACTTTTCAGATGACCATGAAAGAAGCCTTCCGCCCGCTTTTAGATAAGTGCGTCATCGTATACCTGGACGACATTTTGATTTACAGCCCTGACAGAGCACAGCACTTACAGGACATCGAAGCAGTTTTTAAGATACTGGGTGAGAACCACCTACTAACAAAAGCGTCTAAGTGTGAGTTTTTACAGGACCGACTGGAATTTTTGGGACACATTATTTCAGCTGCAGGAGTGGAAATAGACCCGAAAAAGATCGCGACGATTCAATCATGGCACGCGCCGACCAACTTGACCGAGTTGCAGAGTTTTCTGGGGTTCGTCAACTACGTGCGCCGGTTCGTCCCCGACATGGCGAAGCTGACTGCCCCGTTGACCGACCAGCTGAGGAAGGGGGTTGGGTACACGTGGGGGGAGAAAGAGCAAGCTGCCTTCTCGACCCTCAAAAATATTTTGTGCTCACCGCCCGTGCTTCACATCGCAGATCCGCACCGTCCATTCGAGCTGATCACCGACGCTAGCGACATCGCTGTGGGAGCAGTACTGCTGCAGGACTTCTGGAACGGCCTTCAGCCAATCGCGTACGAGTCCCGCAAGCTTCACCCGCCCGAACGCAACTACCCGATACACGACCGCGAGATGCTGGCGATCATGCACGCGTTCAAGGTGTGGCGATGTTACCTCACGGGAGCAGACGTGACAGTACGGACAGACCACCGATCCCTACAGTACCTTCGCGCCCAACCGAATCTCAACCCACGACAGATCCGCTGGTTGGACTATCTGGAGTCCAACTTCCACTACACGGTCACGTACAAAGAAGGCACATCCAACATCGTCGACGCACTCACACGCCCCACCGCCCAACTCCACGCCATCCTACTCGCCCAAACCAACCCGCTGTTCACAGGCCTATTCACCCACGGATACAGTACCGACCCATTTTTCACAACCGGCAATTCACAGCAACTGGCAGAGGCCAAAGGAGTCTACTACATAAAAACAGGCACCAACCGCATCTAGGTACCCGCGTACTCACTACTGAGGGAACTGTTACCGCAGGAGGCACACGACGGGATTACCTCGGGACATTTCGGGGTAGAAAAAACGCGACAGCAACTGCAGCGGTATTACTACTGGCCGGAGCTGTTGACCGACGTACAGCACCACATGGGCTCGTGTCCTACGTGTAAGGTGATGAAGAGCTCGCGAAAAGGAAAGGCGGGTCAGTTGCAGCCGATTCCACCGCCTGAACGCGCCTGGCAGCAGGTTACAATGGATTTCGTTACGGGGTTACCTTCGAACCCTGGGAGTAACGACGCAGTTATGGTCGTCGTTGACAGGTTGGCGAAGATGGCACACTTTGCTGCGTGCAAGAAATCGATCTCAGCCGAAGAAACCGCTCGCCTGTTCATCACAGCCGTCGTTCGACTACACGGGATACCAGCCGCGATAATCAGCGACCGCGACACGAAGTTCACCAGCAACTTCATGAAGAACCTCCGGGAGCAGTTCGGGACAAGGCTACAGTTCAGCTCGCCGTACCACCCCGAGACCGACAGTCAACGGAGTGGACGAATCAGACAATGGAGCAGTTGATTCGTGCCACGTGCGACGACCCGACCACTTGGGAGCAGCAGCTGCCGCTGATCGAGTTCGCGTATAACAACGCCACGTCAGCGACGACGCAGCAGTCCCCTTTCTACCTGAACTACGGGCAAAACCCTACAGTGCCCATGACGCCGAGTCCGGACAACCCAACACCACGTGCACAGCAATTCGTCGAAATTCTGCAAGCTGCCCGCACTAGAGCCGCAGAAGCAATTAAAAAGCCAACGTCATCGCTGAGCGCAACGCTGACCGCCACCGCCGCCAAGTCACGTACCAGTCAGGAGATTATGTACTACTCGACACACATAACCTAAGACTGCCCGTCGTACCGAAATTGAGACCCCGCTACTGTGGACCATTCCAAATCAGCCACATGATTACCCCAGTAACAGCTCACCTACTGTTGCCGACGGACTGGTACATCAGCCCTTCATTCCACGTCAGCCTACTTCGCCCCTACATCCCAACCACAAGCCAACTGCCTCGTCACCGCCCGCCATCCATGACTCGCCCTGCATCGGAGCCGATCATCGAGCCCGAAAAAATCCTGAGCCATCGGATTCGACACCCCACGGGAATCAGGAGGATTGAATTCCTCGTTCGCTGGAAGGACCGCACGCCAACTGAGGATAGTTGGGTGCCCTTGGCCAACATCAAAAACCACCCTGCCCTGCAAGTGTACCTGAGGAGCCGGGGTTTCCGCGATATGCACGCACTCGCGTAGCGGAGGGGGCTTCTTGAGGGGGGGGGTAGTGTAAGGAATTTTCTCGATATTCCTTAGCGCGCCCTGCAACATCGCGTACAGCAGCAGCCGTTGTTCGCCCGTTACTGCTAACGGGGCTTCGCCGACTTCGCGCGCACTGTTTTCCCAAACCTCGCACTGCTGGACCGGCCGTGTCGGCCTACGCTTCGGGACTAGCCCGAGCCTCGCTTCCAGCATAGCACTAGCTAGCTCGCACGCACCGCGGTACCGTTTGCATGTTTCGCGTATAAATGTTCACTCATGCCTTCGCTCACATTTTGTACTCGTTTGACACCTTAGTGCAATTCTCGCTACTTCGATTCATTGCACCCGTAACAGAGATTCAATACTGTCCTGAATCATCAGGGCTGATTGTCAGGACAGACCCACAACACCTATCCTGAATTCAGGACATTCAGGATAATTTATCCTGATAACATAGGGCCTGCCCTTAGGTATACAAATGCATAATGTGATTGAAAATTCTGGCCTTTTTTTTTAGGAACCCTAAAAATTCAGGTTTTTTCACAGGGACCCTGATGCATCAACGTCTCTAAAAGTGAATCTGACGGCCTGCTTGCAGTGCCATGCCAATAGTCTCTGTTTATCATGCACCAGAGAACCCACCTACAGGACACGGGGTATGAAATTGGCAGGCCCAGTCAGTCAGGCCCAGTCAGAGATCCAAGCAGTACAAACAAGCCTTTTCAACAATTCATTGTTAATTTTCTCTGATACCCCTGCTATCCCCTAGTAGAAATTTCTCATCGGCTATCCCCTGCGTAGCAGTTGCAGCCGTACGTTATTTTACCCTGTGCAACACCCGTCGCCTTACGTCATCAACGAGAGGACAGGCGACGGGTGTTGCACAGCTGCTGAAACGGCTGCTTGAAGGGGTGGCCTGAAGGGGTCTTGTTTCATGCCTTACCCCCTTCCTGGATAATTGTGAGGAAACGTTCAGCAGAAGGGCCGGGAAAAGAGCTGCAATGACCTTAGAGGTTGTGCCTTGTAATCATTCCTTGATTCCCAAAACCACCCACTAGTTAACAGCGACATTTTCTCCCCATCCCCTGCCTCCCTCCATTTTCTTCATATCCTCCCCCCACCTCACCACCCATGCGGTCAAGCCTTCAACAATCCCTGCTCTCTCTCTCCTCCACGCACTCCCTTCATCCCTCCCCCTCATCCCTCCCCCTCATCCCTCCCCCTCATCCCTCCCTCTCATCCCTCCCCCTCATCCCTCCCCCTCATCCCTCCCCCTCATCCCTCCCCCTCATCCCTCCCCCTCATCCCTCCCTGCCAGCATCCCAGGGCATGCCACTCCCTGGCCAAAAAAGCCTTCACCAATATCCACCCCCAGCCCTCACCCTCCTCCCAATCCCCTCATTCGCATCCCTCCTCCTCACCCCCATGCTCCCCCCCAATATCCTCCATCATCCATGTCTCAGCACTGATCGCTGCCAGCATGAGCATGCCAGCATGAGCATGCCAGCATGAGCATGGCAGGGGAAGGCACCTCAATACCCTGGCTTCAAATCCCACCGCATTCCATGCTTTCACCCATCATCTTCCTCCCATCTCCCTCATTCTCATCCCTCCCGTTCGCCCCCATGCTCCCTCCTCATATCTTCCAGCATCCCCCTCTCAGCATTCATCTCGGCAGCATCCCAGGCGAAGGAACCTCAATGACCAGGCAGCAAGTCCTTCAACAAATTCCGCTCTCTCCCCTGACCCTCCTCCTACCCCCACTCATCCCTCCCCTTCGTCCCCATGCTCCCCCCCCGTATCTTCCATCATCCCCCTCTCAGCATTCATCTCGGCCAGCATCCCAGGAGAAGGCACCTCAATGCCCAAGCAGTTTAGCCTTCAACAATCGCCACTCCTCTCCCTCCTACTCATCCCTCTCCCTCGTCCCCATCCTCCCTCCTCATATCGTCCATCATCCCCCTCTCAGCATTCATCTCGGCCAGCATTCCAGGAGAAGGCACCTCAATTTCCTGAGCCACCAGCTGCCATTGGTCCACACCAGCCCGGCTAATCGCGGAGCTCGACGAGTCATTAACCCCGGGAGTGGCCCACATAGGTACGGCGCCCACGTCGATCCAAGAGCCTAGGCTCGGAATGAACGAGCCTCTGTGGGGGCAGTCTATGAGCAAGCCGCTATCTGCTGCTTCGTCTCTCTCTGTGCCACCTGTTGCTGCCGAACCTGCAAGTGCCGCCGCCGCCGCCGCTGCTGCTGCTGCCGACGATCCTGCTATTGCTGCTGCTGCAGCCCCCCTTAAAGTAACTGTAATGGGAGTTAGTGCCATCGGTGCTGCAGCTGCATCAGCCATGTTTGGCGTGCACACCGCAGGTCTCACTCCCCGTAATGCTGTTTCCGCAATAGCTGCTGTTGTTTCTGTTGTGGTTGCTGCTGTTGGTACCATTGCACCTCGAGCAGTCTCCTGCCTCTGTGCACCACCTGCACTCTTTGGCGAACCAGATACCTGGACGCAGGACACACTCGTGCCTCTGGTATCTGGTTCGTCCTGCGTCGCTCTTCGCCTGTCTTCGTGCTTCGACTCTCCGCCTGTCGTCTGCTGCCCATGCAGATGCTGCTGCTCATGCCCCACGTCCCCCACTTGCCCTTCTTCCCCCCTTTTCTCCCTCCCCCCCTTCATCTTCCCTTCGATCAGCACCTCTCATTTCACTGTTTTGCCTTGCATCTGGTTGGGACACCCCAGGCAACTGCGCTTCAGGGGATTTTTTAGTCAAATCAGGTGGGTGTGACCCCGCCAGGTATGACCCTGGGTGGTTTGCTCCAGGTGGGTTTGCCTGAGAGGGTGGACTCACACCAGTGCTGCTCTCCTCTGCCCGACCCAAATCCCCTGCGCTCTCCCTCCCACTTCTGCCCTCTCTCGACCCTGACCGTGGCTCACGTTCGGCCGAACCTCCCTGGTCGGGTGTATGTAACTCCTTGCTTCTTCCCTCCTCATCACTCCCGGTATCCATATCAGCAGCAGCAGCAGCATCAGCAGCACCACCACCACCATCAGTAACACCAGTGGCAGCAGCACCACCAACAGTGCCATCACCAGCAGCAGCACCTTGTGTGTTTTCCTCCACGTTTCCAGGCCATGAGGCCGACAGCAGCTGCAGCGGGGAGCTTGGGACAGTAGTAGCATTAGTTTCCGTAGCACCAGCAGCACCACCAGCGGCACTGCCACCACCAGCAGCACTGCCACCACCAGCGGCAGCACCAGCAGCACTGCCACCACCAGCGGCAGCACCAGCAGCACCACCAGAAGCACCAGCACCAGCAGAGCCAGGAGTACCAGGCAGGGCAAGCGGAGACGTGCCACTGAGTGCTGGCAACGGTGGCCCTACAGCCCCAATCGCCCCTCCACACGTATCCACCCCCATGCCATCATGCACTATGGTGATCGTAACCGGCCGAGGCGGTGGCTTGGCATGGTTATGTTCTGACATGTACTTAATTCTCCAGTTCGACGGGTTCTCGTTGCACCGCTCGGCCCATTTCTTCGCCATGCATGGCGGACCCCCGCCCCGGAACGCGCACCGGAAATAACTCCGCGGGTACAGCTGCCCGAGTGTAGCTTTCTGCCCGTACTTCCGCCACTCCCATCCGTCCGGAGGGATTTCGGAGGCGGAGGGTTTTGCAGGCGCACGCTGCCGCTTGTGGGGGATGAGGGTTTGCCCGTCCGGATCCTCCTCTGCTGCTCGTTTCCTGTCTGACTCTCCGCCATGCGTTGCCAGTCCAGTTCTTGAGAAACCAGCAGCTGCCAAGGCAGGGGCAACAGCAACACCACCACCGCCACCACCACCGCCACCACCAGCGCTAGCAGCTATGCCACCGGTTGCACCAGAGGGAGTCCTGTTGTTGGTGCTGAATCTGGGAAAGGCCGCAAGGCTGCTAATGGTCCCAGGCGCAGCAGCCCTGCCAGTGATAGCAGCAACAGCATGGCTGTTTGCTGCTGCTGCCGCTGCTGCTGCTGCTGGTGATGCCGCTGGTGCTGCTGCAGCTGCGGCTGCAGCGGCAAGGCTGATCCCGCTGCCGCTGCCACCACTCACGCTCTGACCCCCCTGGTTCCCAGCCGCTGCCTCCTCATTCGCCCCTCCTGCTCCGACTCCCCCCGCCCCTCCCGCCCCATGCATCCCACCTGCTACCCTCTCTCCTTCGTCTCCCTCCTCTTGCAGGAAAGCAAGAGCCTGCCTTATCAGGTTGTCCCCTAGCGCTGTCTCCAGACTCACCCGTGCAGCCAGATCATCCATCTCCCCTGCCCTGCCTCCTCCTCCCTTTTCCAACCGCCCCCCTGTCAGCCCTGCTAAAGAGCTGTATGGCACCAGCGGTGCTACAGCACTGTATGGCACTGATGCCGCTACAGCCCTGTATGGGACTGCACCTGCCCCAGCCATTCCAGCCGCCTCCAGTCCTCCCAGACTGCTGTGCCCACCGGCAGCAACCCCTGCAGCTGTCAGCCCTGCTTCAGAACTCCCAGCTGCTACCCCTCGAGTTGCAGTCCAGGTGGAAGAAGCATCCGTTCCTCTTGTTACAGCCCTGTATGGGACTGCACCTGCCCCAGCCATTCCAGCCGCCTCCAGTCCTCCCAGACTGCTGTGCCCACCGGCAGCAACCCCTGCAGCTGTCAGCCCTGCTTCAGAACTCCCAGCTGCTACCCCTCGAGTTGCAGTCCAGGTGGAAGAAGCATCCGTTCCTCTTGTTCCCCCAGGAGGTGTACCACCACTCCCTGGAAAACCCTGGAACCACTTCGTACCTGATGCTTGTCTGGAGCCTGGCAGCGCATTGGCTTCTCCTCCTCCTGACCCTCCTCCTCCTTCCCCTCCCCCTCCCACTATTCCTCCCTCTTCGTCTCCTCCTCCTCCTCCCCTTCCCACTCCTTCTCCCCCTCCCCCTCTCCCCCCCCCCTCCTCCTTCTCCTCCCCCTGCTGCTACTTCTTCTCCTTGTGCGTGTGATAAAGGAGGGGGTAATGATCCCCTGGGAAGGGGCAGAGCACTTGCAAGAGCTGAAGCACCAGCATGAGCAGCAAAGGCGTTAGCAATTCTCATGTCACCTGTTCCCATGGGTAAGGAAGCGTTACCATGGTAGGACGCAGCAGCAATATTGACATACCCGTATGGAAAGTGGTTGTGGGGGTTCCAGTTGTAGCGGTGCTCCTCCTGAGGTCCCTCGGCCTGTGTTTGCCGCTGTGCTGCTGCCGCTGCTGCTGCCACTGCTGCTTCCGATGCTGCCGCTGTTGCAGCAGTTGCAGCTGATGAGGATGGTGGTGGGGGTGACGATGTTGCTTCTGCAGCTTCAGCCTGTTGCTGTGGGTCCGCTGGTGTTGGCACAATGTTCAGTTGTCCTGGTGTTGTGGGGTTGCCTACATTAGCTGCAGCTTCATGTGCAGATGCCCGCATGACTGCACCTCCTGCCACTCCTGCAACAGGGGCAGCGGCGGCGGTGGCGCCGGCAGCAATAGCAGAGCCTGGTACTCTGTGGCCAGAAGCATTGCGAGGAGAGTCGCTGACAGGGACGGACGACGAGCCAAGGAGAGTCTGACACGTGGCGAGTGATGAGATGGCAGCTTCCACGAGCTCTTGAGCCTCTGTCACGTCGCTGGTAGAGGGTTGGGGTTTGTGGGGAAAAGGGTTCAGATTTTTGTCAGGAGGCAGCTTGGGCTGACACTGAGGGATGAGATGGCAGCTTCCACGCGCTCTTGTGCCTCTGTCATGTCGCTGGTGGAGGGTTGGGTTTTGTGGGGAGAAAGGGCTCAGGTTTTTGCATGCACTACCTGTAACCCTCGCACGTTACAACCGATTCTCAAACAATCTTTCCACATATAACCCGCATGTCATGCGGCGCAGCTTCCACAAGCTCCTGAGCGCCTGTCGCATCGCTAGTAGAGGGTTGGGGTTTGTGGGTAGAAAGGGCTCGGTTTTCCGCCAGGGGGCAACTTCAGAAGTCGCGCTCGCACGCACCACTAACACTTGCAGGCTGCAACCAAGTTTATCAGGCAACAAACAATGTTTCCACATAAAATCCACGTGTGGTGAGGCGATCTTTTAGTTGATTCTAAAAAGGGCTGTTTGACACATGGCGAGCGTTGGGATGGCGGATTTCACGAGCTCTTGAGCCTCGCTGGGGGGGTTGTGGGGAGAAAAGCAGAGAGGGATGGGTTTGGCATGATGATGTGAGGACTTTCACGAGGGATATTTAAAAAATGCTGCTGCACTTTTTTATTACCCTTGTTTCACCCGAGGTCTAGCCACGAGGCGTTATACTGGTATCAGAGCCTGGGGTTCGAGCCATAGCTGGTCACTGTGCAGCGACTGGTTGTAACGAGAACCCGAATGCGGTAACCCGCGCAACACGCAGCAAAATGTTTCGTTACGGATCTGTTCCACCATATAAAACAGTGGTGTCTCCAAAAAGGGGAGGGGGGATGTGGAGGGAGGGGGAAGGAGCTGGGGAAGGCGGGGGAGTGGGGTCGGGCCTGATCCAAGGAGGAAATTTTGCACATTCGTATGACTTTGGTTCAGTGGTGCGGATCAGTCCCACCGGCAGAATTCAAGGCTCCAAAAGGGGAGGGGGGAAGGGGAGAGAGGCGGAAGGAAGCAGTGAGGATAAACCTGATCCAACTAAACTTTGCAGCTCTAATGACCGGTCCAGTGGTCTAAAGCATGAGGCATCAAATCTGGGGAGGAATCAGGACTTCGCGAAGTTTCATAGGCCTTAATCAGACCTACACTCCTTAAAATTGCCTTACACGGAGCTTGAGGGTATCAAATGTGTATACCTGGAATGGGGCATAGCGAGGAGCGAAGAGAGAAATGAGGGCTTGGAGCGGGTAGTTGAAAGATGTTCCCTTTTTTTTCTTTTCTTTTTTGCTATTGTTTGTGGGCTTTTCTTCATTTATGTTGTACATTTCTTCATCTTTTCATGAGATTTTCAGCTATTTGCATGGCATTACCTTCCGAGCGCCTGGTCGAATTCATGGTCTACGAGGTCGACGCTGCGCTTGGCGATCTCGACGCGCAGCACCATGGTGTCCGCATGCTTTAAGAGCACCTTGCTGTTGGAATGCGCCTGCCGCGCCGCTTCCTGAAGCCGTCTGCACAAATCTCCCAACGATTCCAGCTGCACCTCCATAGAGGGAGATTCATCATCTTCCGTTGACATTTTTCCCTTTACACGCTTTGCTGCTGTCTTGATTAGTAATTAATATGCTCCGGGTTGAATGTCGTACGGTGCGATAAAGAAAGCTACCGTAGCTTCGCTGTTGGTACTCTGCGGCTAGGCGCGTTGCTAGGGTTTTGCTGGATGGTAATGGTTGCTGCTTCAAGATTGCTGGATTGAAAATGGTTGCTTGCTGGCTTGCAACAAGTTGTTGTGATAGGCGGGGGTGGGAAAATTGGAGGGTGGGGGAAATGTGTATAGTCCAGACAGCAGCATACTCCCTTTATTGGCACTGGCAGTTTTGGGTCTGCTCTGCTCTGGTGCCCCTCTGCACGAGGGAGGCTTGTGTTGGTTTGGGGCTGGAAATAAAAAATAAAAATAAAAATCGTGTTTGTTTGGCGCTGGCGCTGGTGCAAAAATCGTGTTTGTTTGTTCGTACTTTGTGTTGCTGCAATGCTGGGCTGCTTCAGCTGCTATGGTTGGTTGGTTGGTTGGTTTGTTGGATGCTCAGGCACGTTCTCCGGCTTGGGTTGGGGGGGGGGGGGGGCACTTCCTTTTCCATGGACTAGGGCGGGAATGACGGATCGCGCTACGGCTTGCCATTGGGATGGCATGTCTTTTGCTGTGTGGTTCGCAGCATGCGATAGCATAACCGCATCCCAAGAATCGCCAGACCATCGTAAGGAACGAATAATTTTACAGATTGACACGGTGAATCATCATTGATTGGTTGACAAGTTCGGCCCCTTACCCAACTTTGTCCTATGCTTGTCCCCTAACCACGCGCGTTCCTTTGAGTGTACAGTGTTGGCGGTGACGACCCAGCGACGACTTCCAAGGCTGTCGGCGACGACGACTTGCTAGGATGCGGTTGGTAGGTTGGGACGACTTGGACGACGGCCGTGAAAAAACCGGCAGGTTTGACGTGTACTTTCAAACAGTTGTCATTTGTTCCTTCGGTGTAGTTCCTGGTTCCAAACAGTTTTGTTCTCCTATTATTCCGACACTCAGTACGTAATTGCTGACAGTAGAACTGTACTTGCATATTGCTCAGACCCTTCCAGCACGGAACCCCTCATGTTCACACAGGGGAAATTAAAGTACGTAGTGTCGTTGCTTTGTGAAGGGTAGGCCTAACTCACACCCGGGCAGACTGGAAAAGTACAAGGAATATAAAATGTACAAACACTGGTCTCGTGTGGAGAGCGGTGATGCATTTATGACTACAGTTGCTTAACCATGACACTCCGAACAGTGAACTGTATAAGAACTAGGAATTCGGGCAGGTCTGCCCGCGAGACGAATCCTTTGATCTGGCATGACAAGCGGGACACAGATTGATGAAACCAAGCAACAAGGTTGACTGCGGATGCCCAAATCGAATCGAGCGAACCCACCACACCCACACCCACAGACACACACACACACACACACAAACACACAAAACACGGAGCGGAACATGCCGTGTGCTTGAGCTTCGCAGCAAGCACGTGCGGGAAGGCAACTGCGTTGACCCTGACCATCCTAACGTTTTACGCGATTCTGGAAGTACACCTGTTCAGGTAGCATGCTCATTTCGTTCCCAAAAACCAAGGGAGAGGGGGGTCTTTCACTTAATTGTTTATTGGCGAAATAACAGCTGAGCAGAACTCGGTTCAGTAGAGAGAGAAACCCAACTGAGCTTTTACGATGTTCTTTTCGGGGCAACCGATTTGTTTTCTCCAAGTTTAACAGAGAAGAATAGAATGGTACAGCACTATGTGTCGACGCGTCGACAGCTGACTGCAGCTTTCCGACTGTCATGAGTAAATAGTGAATTGCGATCTTCATTAACTCTGCAGTTTCGGGGGGTTCACGTTACATATGTAGCTGGATTACAAGTACGGATGCCCCTTAAGGAAAGGTATGTGTTTATGTATTGTTTTAGCATATGATTCCAATAGTATTAAGACTGTAGTCATCTGGGCATTATATTTACTGTGATACATCTCCTAGCAAAGCATACTTGAAAAGGCAGGGAAATTATTGCTAATTCCTCAGTGTTGTTGGAATCAGAGGACTGTGCATAGTGAATAAGAGGGCATTTGAGCCGAATTCAACCATGGGAATACTGTTGATTACAACAAGCATCGGGCAATATTGACAACCATAATTAACGTTGGTAATTATGCAGATTTGGGTGCTCCCTGCAAGACAGATTGGGAAAAGCTGAACAAGTGAGAAGAACAGTGGAAACCCAACCAGAGACAGAATTGCCATAAAAATCAAGATCCACTTAACACTATCAGTAAAGCGAGCTCAGTATCATCCCTCGCACAGACAAGCCGTGCACAGGGAGGACAAGACACATGGAACAGTCGAGGTACCATACCTTGTTGGCTGAAACGGGAGGGAGGGCCTCGAGCGTGATTCTGCGGGTGTCGAGGTCGAAAGAGATGGAGGAGCCACAGCCCTCGCACTTGAGCTGGTTGACCCGTTGCCCCGTGCTGACTGTGAGAATGGTGCCGAAGAAACTCACGTTCTTGTGCCCGCAGTTGGGGCACGGGCCCTGCGGGTGGAAGAGGAGAGGGATGGAAAGAGAGGGGATTCGTGAGCAGGTTAAACTGGGCACAGAACCTGAGAGTGGGAGGGGGGAGGATGTGGGCAAAGAAGGGAGGGTAAGATGGGGCAGGTGGGTCACGGGCTCCGGGAAATTGGGGGGGAAGAGAAAGCAGAGAGGGGGAAAGAGAAAGGGGAAGAGAGTGTAGAGCAATCAGGGGTGGTTGAAGCAGAGGTCTCAGGGGAAGGTGGGTGGGAACAGAGTGGTTAACAGGAGAGGGGGGTTAGCAGCAGACCATTCGAGGTAAACAGGGGTAGTGGGGCGAGAATAGTGGAGGGGTCAGCAGGAGGGGAATGGTAGTGAGGAGCGGGCAAGAGCTCCTGAAGATGCCAGCCAGTACGTGCAGCCACTCACGCAGCCATGCCCCCAAACGCCTTATCCATGAGCCCATACAATAGCATCAGGGAATTGGGGATGTCTGGGCATGCTGCTCACCTGCGGGATGAGGAAGTCCTTGAAAATGCCGTTGGTGATGGCTTGGCTCAGCAGGTACGTTCACTCATGCACCAAGCGCCCATGCGGCCATACCCCCATGAGACAATGCAACCATGCATGAAAATGGAGGCCCTCCTGGCATGCTGCTCACCTGCAGAATGAGGAAGTCCTTGAAAATGCCGTTGGTGATTGCTTGGCTCAGCAGGTACAATCACTCAT
The DNA here is from genome assembly GCA_948144175.1 of Closterium sp. NIES-65. Taxonomy (NCBI): domain Eukaryota; kingdom Viridiplantae; phylum Streptophyta; class Zygnematophyceae; order Desmidiales; family Closteriaceae; genus Closterium; species Closterium sp. NIES-65. The sequence continues at coordinate 26,463 of CANXME010002217.1, forward strand.
GCACCATGTGCGCGTGCACCCATGCGCCCATGCATACCCATGCGCCCATACCTGCAGAATGAGGAAGTCCTTGAAAATGCCGTTGGTGATTGCTTGGCTCAGCAGGTATACGACGGGCAGCACCACAAACCACGTGAAGATGAAACTCCAGGGCTCCGGGAGCTGAGCGAGAGCGGTGCAGGGGGGTGGGGGAGGGTGGGGGAGGGTAGGGGAGGATAGGGGAGGGTAGGGGAGGATAGGGGAGGGTAGGGGAGGATAGGGGAAGTTAGGGGAGGGTGGGGGGGGGGTAGGGGAGGATAGGGGAGGGTAGGGGAGGATAGGGGAGGGTAGGGGAGGATAGGGGAAGTTAGTGGAGGGTTGGGGGGGGGTAGGGGAGGGTGGGAGAGGGTGGAAGAGAAAAGATGGAGACAGAGAGAGAATGGAAAGGTGAGTCAATTTATTGGAACGATACCCCAGGCGCAGCAGCACGAAGATTGTGAAGGGAAACTCCATGGCTCAACGAATGGTGTAGAGAGGAAGTGGCAGGGAGGAGAGTGCGCAAGTGGCAGGGAGGAGAGCACGCAAGTGGCAGGGAGGAGAGCGCAAGTTGCATGGACGAGTTAGGAAGCGTGGAAAAGTGCCAGGATGAGAAAGATAGGAAGTGTGGCATGGCAAAGCAGGGTAGATTTCTCGAACAGGTAGGTGATTTTTACTAAATACCGTGAAAAGGTTGGAGTTCTCTAATATTTACCTCGAGCAGGTAGGTGATTTCGAATCCGCTGATATCATCAAAGAAGAAAACGCTGTAGAGAGGCGAGACGGGGAGAGAGGCAGTCGAAGAATGCAGGGATAGGGAGGGCGAGACGGCAGGAAGAGAGGGAGTGGGAACGGAAAAGGGAGGGAATCACAGAGGAATGATGATTGGACCTGGAACAAAGGACTGCGAGGCGGCATGCGGGATGAAAGGACCAGCATGTGCTGTGCATGAGGCGAAAAGGGGCAGGGGCACTGCCGTGAATGTTGGGGGTTCAGGCGAGGCTGATGTGATGGAGCAACGGAGCAGCGGTTAAGGGCGGTAATGCGGAGGTAGTCCACCATGCTGTCGCTGTACGCCTGGCACGTGGAGAGGGGTATGGGCAGGCAGCTGCCAGTGGCCCTTACATGGCTTGCACTGTGAGGCACAGGGAGAGGCGGTGGCAGAACTCACACGAGGAGAGCAAGGATGGCAGCGGGCAGGTTGAGTGCGGTCATGCGCAGGTAGTCCACCATGCTGTCGCTGTACGCCTTGCGCGTGCGCAGGCTGCAGCGCGGCCCCTCGATCGCCACCTTGCTGCCCTTGGCCTGGCGGACGCGGAGGGAAGGCGAAGGGGAGCGGAGGGACGCGGAGGGATGTGGATGGACGGCGGGGGATGGACGGGGGAGGAACGGGGAGGGAAGGGGAGGGACGGAGGGGGAGGCACGGGGAGCGGGGAAAGGTGGGTTGGGATATAGGCAGAGAGCGACGACGAGGAGTGAGAGATCTCCAACTTGTTGCCCTTGTCCTGGCTGAGGGATGGACGGGCATGGATGGGGATGGACGGACGGATGGAGGAACGAAAGACACACAGCAACATGCATGCTACACACGCAATCCGTTCGGATGGAAGTGCGTCTCTAAATTTCTCCTCTCGGTAGAAAAAATAAAAATAAAAATAAAAAAAATCCCGACGCGACGCGACTACCACGACACGTCACAGCCAGGCCTCAGCATGGCCTGACACTCCTACCAGCACCACAACTCCTGCCAGCACCACAACTCGTGAGCTCGCCCCACCCGTCGCTTGTGTTCGGCTTGCGACGACTCATCACAACCCGACGGTCCTGACGGCAGCTCGTCGCATTCCCTCTCAGTTATGGGGGACTCGACGCGACACAGTACAGCACAGTCCAAAATCGTACAATACCGCATCTCATCGCACAAAACCGCATCGCATCGCACAAAACCACAGCACCGCACCTTGAGGGTCTGCTTGAGCGCGTCGTACTCGCGGTCGTTCATGAACGGCTTGCCCGCCTGGTACGCCAAGGAAGCTTCCATGAACTTCTGCTCGTCCTTGGCTGGAAAACGTAGAGACACGGAAAAACAAGAAAGGTAGGACGGTAAGCGAGTGAGTCGCGTTTGAGAATTCTCAAACGTCAAGACAGGAACAAACGAGAATGGCAGGACGGGAAGGTGAGTGTGTTGCGGTTGCGACGTATCATATCGATTCACGACTTTTACTCTGGAGAGCTTATTGAAACCAATAGCTGCTGTCCCTGGTTGAGAGACGGAGACTACAGTGGAAAAGGCAGTGACTCAAGGCTCCGTATCGACCGCACCTAGGCGCCTTATTTGGCCCACGCATAGGCGCCTAACAGACCGCGCATAGGTGACCTCATAACCGGCGCCTCGAGGGCGCCTCATGGGAAGCTGTGGCGACGTGTGTGGAGTCGAATTAGAATGTGTATGCAGTCGACTCAGCGTAGACGCGTTATAACCGCTTGCCTGGCTACTAGGCAAGGGCAGGGCACTGACATTCACTCAGGCTTATCTCGTCTGTGGTTGGCGATAAGGGGGGAGCGGTGGCATCTAGTGGGATATGTTCTTGTAAGAGTACAGTGCTTGCTTACAGAGCACGACGACCTGGCTGCCTTCCCAGAGCAGCTCCTCCTTGAGCAGGTCGAACTCCTCGTTGCTCATGATGGGGTCCTGCCCCACAGGAACACTACGTGCTTATAACGAGTACACGTGCCTATAACGAGTAAGATGTTCAACTTACAGAGCACGACGACCTGGCTGCCTTCCCAGAGCAGCTCCTCCTTGAGCAGGTCGAACTCCTCGTTGGTCATGATGGGGTCCTGCCCGATGTAGTACGCCTGCAGCGCCAGCAGGAACTCCTGCTCCATCTCGCCCAGCGTGCGCTGCTTCTTCTTCGTGATGTCGCAGTACGGCAGGATGTGATCGTCCACCTCGCTGTCGCTGCCACTCCCGGAATCGTTGCCGGAAGCTGCAGGCAGAAAATGCGGACACAGAATGGAAGAAATGGATGAAAATGGTTAGGCGCAGCACGGCAGGATGTGATCGTCCGCCTCGCTGTCGCTGCCGCTCCCGCTGTCGTTTCCGGAAGCTGCAGGCGACAAATTCAGGGAGGAGCAATAAGAGCTGCTAGGACCAGACTGATGCGAGAAATTAACATTGAGAGTACCTCGGAATGGATAAAAGTAACCTTGCACGAACTAACGCACGAAACAAACAATCAAAGATACTTTGCCTGCAGAGAGGATAACAAATAGTGGAGATTTCCACCGACTGAAATATGATATAGAAATATGCATTTTCGTATTGACAGACGGACGGGAAGGGCGAAACGGACCTTTCTTAGATGCCTCTTCAGCCGCAGCTGCTCTCACGGCGAAGCGTTGTTGGCGACCATGCGACAGCGACGACGCCTGGCGAACATTTCGCCACGTCGCCGATAGGCTGCTGGTGCTGGCTATTCTTTGGCAGGAGAAGAGTGAAACAGACTGCACTGCAACTAGAACTGCAGAGCTGTGTAGCGTAGAAGAACAAGCCGCCATGGCTACTGCGTTGGTCTGCGATTAGAAGGTACGCCTCCTGTTCGGCAGCTAACCCCTCGTATTTTAAAAAATTCGAAATACGGAGCGTTTGCGTGACAAATGGCGACCCTGAGCGAGGAAGCTAAGAAATCAGGACTTCTCTTCCAGAATCACAGACACGCACGGCAGAAGAACAATGAGCCCAACGGCCAGATCAATGCCTGAATGTCAGCAGAAGCAGATGCTGTGGGGGGAAGAGGCGCATAAACTGGAAATTTCAAGGCCAGCATTCCCAAGAATTCCCGAGGCTGACATACCCCAAAGAAAGGATAAACGGTTTAGAGAAGTTGTTCAACAAAGGATTCGGTTGAGTGTGGTGACGAGCGGACATAGGCGCTCTGTGGTTGGTTTGGAGCGAAAGACCACTTTGACGGTCGCAGAAGGCTCAAAAACGAGAGATTTGCTCCAAACCCTTGTTTAAGGATTCGTTGTTGCACACGTGACTACCATTTGCTCGAGTGGCCCTCAAATTCAGTGATAATTGCTCGAGTGGCCTCGCCAGGGGATTCTCAACGTCTTTTTTTAAGAATGAACATTACTCTTCAGGAGTATCTATCCTCGAAACTTCTGTATTGGTTATTGCGCGATCTTTTATATCCGAAATTTATGTTCATGACCCTATATGACCGCGCCTGATTGGACGCTCATATAATCGACCAATCCTGCGCGGCCATTAATGGTCGCGCGCATCATATTTTAATGCCCGATCATATATTTCCGCAGTTATAAACTGCAATGCCCTTAATTACCGCGCATGATTGGTCATTTATATGCACGGTGCCTTTTTTGAATTGCGCGTCCAATCAGGCGCGATCATATAGGGTCACGAACATAGATTTTGGATACTGAAGATCGCGCAGTAACCAGTACAGAAGTTTCTTGGATAGAAACCCGTGTAGGGTAATGTGACGGGTTAAAAAAAGCCAGTGGAAATCCACTGGCAAGGCCACTCGAGCAATTATCACTGAATTTGAGAACCACGCGAGCAAATGGTAGCCACGTAGGCAACTCTGAATCTCCAAACAAGGGTTTGGAGCAATTCTCTCGTTTGGAGCAATTCTCTCCTCAAAAACGAGTGATGCGACGAGCTCCTAGCGCCAGGTGGCAAACGAAAGGTGGTTGGTGAGTGAACCTCGTTTCGCCCTTCGAGTTCGCACGGACTTTCGGTTCGTCAAGTGCGTTGCAAAGTTTCGTGACGTTGGTGCATCTCTGAAAATCAGTCTACGTGGAAAGTGAGGACCAATCAAGGATCTGTGTTTTGAAACTCGCAACCGTACAGACTAGCGGGCTGTACAGATTGCTGATCTGTCAGCCAGTTCCAAACAATCCTTTTCGCCCCTGACCAAAAGTATGGCTGAAGGGGCCCAATGGCAGAACACGAGGTGTCTCCACGGGCCACGTCGCTCATGTGCTGACGTGGATCCGTGAAGAGATCCTGACCACGAGGTTAATGATCGAGAGATGGTTGACCCTTTCAGCAGGAAACGAGCCTCAGTACACTCGCACCGACGAAACAAAAGTTCCCTGCATCAGATAGTGACAATATATACAATGACACAAATTATGAAGTGACTGGAGTTGGAAACAATTAATTAAACGCTTCTTGTGTGTCGTAACACCAAACCACAAACGATGCGAACTACAGAGGAACAACGGCGAGTCAACCATCGGAGGTTGACAAGAATAGCAACTGCTGGAGGTTACTCGAAGGTCAAAAATCAGCGACCTTTGACTTGACAAGTACAGCGCGACAGCAAGGACAAACAACTGACTCGTTATTGAGCAATTGCCCGAGTCGTCACTGTATCGAACCGCAACAGCAACAGTCAAACGGTTATTAGCTGTATCTTCTTTGTACTCTTATAGAACCTTGTATCTTCTTGAATAAAAGCCCGGGTACCACATGGCTGTTTTCATATTCAAGATTCTTGAATATGAATTCGCCAAAAACCAAGTTACCACCTGAAGTCGAGCATTTTTTCACAATAGTGATCCGTGATTGGCCAGCGACACTCAAAGTCTTACCGAGCGGAGAGTCAGCTGGCAAGGCAGCTGTTCAGTTGAAGTGAACTTGAAAACCATCTAGTACTAAATGCACGACATGCCGTATTCTCCCTGATAAAACACCCCCCCGTAATTGTACACCCCCGGGTAGCTAATACGGGGTGGGTGTTATATCCGACCCCGTTAGTACTATACCCCCCTTTTTGGGGTGATTCTCTATAACACCCCCCTTTTCTTATAGATTCTTATTATAGCTGTTATCGAGTCCGATTCCTTACGAGAGGATATCGCGAAAATCACTCCCTAGAAGAAATTTCGCATGTACTTTCACTTAGAATCAGCCGAGATATCCCCCCTCCCACAATCTCGCTGTCGCCACGCTGGTGAATCCCAAAATCTCGCTGTCGCCACGCTGGCGAATCTTCCACTGCAAGTGGTCCAAGAGGTGAAGTGGCCCAAGTGGCCCACAATATCCGCGTACTCGGTTTTGCGGCATTGATCAACAATCTTGAAGTGAAGTCAGACCCCTGATTTTGTTTCACATCTTTTCTGTTTTATAAAAAATATACCATATCATAAGACTCGGGTATTATATAGGATTTTCCTTTGAGGAGACCCCCCCCATTTTTTTCCAGTGGTTTTCATAATACCCTAGGGTGTTTTATCCGGGAGAATACGGTACTATACGTACTTCACCCTGTCAAATTATATGCATGTCATATATGTGTAAGCTGTAGTGGGGTAGCCAATATGGGGTACAACCCACTTAGGGTTTCATATTTGTACCAAACCCTGATCAAGTCAATCCATTCCTGCTACTAGATTATAACATGGTTTCAGAGCACTAGGTCCTTAGGACCGTCTTTTTTTCCTGGCCCACCTACCGTTGCGGTTACCATGCTACCCCACGTGTTGTCCTGCGCGCGCTTTCCACTGCCTTGCCTTGTGAAGTGCTGCGCTGAGCGCGCCGTCCTGCAGCCCTCGCGCTGCCTACTGTTGCCCTAGCTACGCGCGCACCACCCTGCAGACCCGTAGGCCAGCACGCCGCCCCTGCAGGCCCGTAAGGCCAGCGCGCCGCCGCTGCAGGCCCGTAAGGCCTGCGCGCCACCCCTACATGCCCGTCAGGTCCGCGAGCCGCCCCTGCAGGCTCGTCAGGCTAGAGCGCCGGCCCGCCATGAAACCGATGCGGCCCCGCCAGGCCGCTGTCGCTGCCCCGCCCTGCCGCTGACTCGACCCCGCCCTACCCTTGACGCGGCCTCGCGCTGCCACCGACGCGGCCCCGCCAGGTCGCTGTCGCGGCCCCGCCCTGCCGCCGACGCAACCCCTCCAGGTCGCTGTCGCGGCCCCGCCCTGCCGCTGACGCGGCCCCGCCCTGCCGCCGACGCGGTCCCGCCAGGTCGCTGTTGCAGCCCCGCCCTGCCGCTGACGCGGCCCCGCCCTGCCGCTGATGCGGCCCCGCCCTGCCGCTGTTGCGGCCCCGCCCTGCCGCCGACGCGGCCCCACCCTGCCGCTGTCGCGGCCCCACCCTGCCGCCGACGCGGCCCCGCTAGGTCGCCGACGCGGCCCCGCCCTGCCGCTGTCGCGGCCCCGCCCTGCCGCCGACGCGGCCCCGTCCTGCCGCTGTCGCGGCCCCGCCCTGCTGCCGACGCGGCCCTGCCCTGCCGCTGTCACGGCCTCGCCCTGCCGCCGAGGTGGCCCCGTCCTGCCGCTGACGCGGCCCCGCCCTGCCGCCGACGCGGCCCAGCCTGGGCCCGCCCTGCCGCCGACACGGCCCCGCCCTGCAGCAGGTGCCGCGGCCCTGCCCTGCCGCTGTCGTGGCCCCAGCCCTGCAGCTGACGCGGCCCTACTCTACAGCCGCTGTTGCGGCCCCGCCGTCGCCGCCGTCGTGCGCCTACCCTGCCGCCACCCGCCACTGGTCAGCACCTGCCCCACCCGCGCATCCCGCGCGCCTGCCTTGGTAGCGCGCTGCCGCGCTATCTGCCTGCCTGCCGCGCCTGCCCTGCCCGCGCTGCTCCTGCTGCTACTGCTGCTACTACTGCTACTGCTGTGGCCAGATGCAGCTCCAGCGACGTCCGCGCGAGTCTCTCACGCCCCAGCAGCTTCGTGAGTGGTACGCTAGTTGGGGTTGTGGCAGTAGCTGTCGTGGTTGTCGCTTTGGAGCTGGTCAGCTGGGAACGTCTGACAGTGGCCAGCTGCAGCTGCAGCGGCGTCCGCGCGAGACACTTACGCCCCAGCAACTTCGTGAGTGGTATGCTCAGAGTAGAGGGGCTCGGAGTACCGTTCGCTGCCCGTACGTCATTCGCACAGGTGATCGGGCTAGTCAGGCTTGCGGGACGCTTGGTCACACACACTCCCGCTGCTTCGCTATGACGTAGATATCTATGCTCTTGACTATGATGCTATTCTCACTACCATGTATGCATTGCCAACTAGTGCTGACGGTGCATGTTACCTGTGCGTACCGCCTGAACCAGGTATAGAGCCTGCTGCTCTAGGTGCTAGTGCGTCTCCTGCTCTAGGTGCTGGTGAGGCTGCTACTTTAGGTGCTAGTGAGTCTACTACTCTAGGTGCTGGTGAGTGTGCTCTCTCTGGTACTGCACCTGCTGAGGCCTTGTACACCTTCACACTTGACTCAGGTGCTTCCCGCTCCTTCTTTCGCGACAGCACCACCCTCACGTCGCTCAGTCGGCCGGTTGGAGTCTCCCTGGCAGACCCCTCTGGGGGTCTAGTCCTTGCGCACTCCTCCACGGTCCTGCCGAGTCCGGCGGTCCCGTCTTGCTCCCTGTCTGGTCTTCACCTCCCCTCGTTCTCTACGAGCTTGGTAAGTGGTGCTGACCTCCAGGACCAGAGGGTTGACCAGCTCACTCCCGGACGGACCGGCACCTAGCCACGTTTACCCGTGCGCTTGGCTCGAGTCTGTACACACTTACTACTATGTCCCCTCAGGTCGAGCGCCTTCGTAGCATGCACCGCCGTCTCCTTGTCTCTGGTCTTCCCAGGGTTCTCCCTCCCCTCCCACCCTCGCCCGCTCCTCCCTGTCTTCCCTGTGTAGAGGGGCGGTAGCGCGCCGCTCCTCACTCCTCCTCGTTGCCCCCGACGACTGCTCCCCTGCAGACCCTGCACATAGACGTGTGGGGCCCAGCCTGCGTCAGTGGGGAGGACCGCGAGCGGTACTTCCTGTTGGTTGTTGACGACTATTCGCGTTACACCACGGTCTTCCCCTTGCGCACCAAGGGTGAGGTCCCTGATGGTTTGATCCCTTGGATCCGCGCTGCCCGTCTCCAGCTCTGCGAGCGGTTCCGGACGGAGTTTCCCGTCCTGCGTCTGCACTCTGACAGAAGTGGGGGGTTTTCTTCCGACCTTCTGCAGAGCTTTTGTCGTGGGGAGGGCATTCGCCAGACGTTCACGCTTCCGGCTTCTCCGCAACAGAATGGGGTTGCTAAAGACCGCTGCAGGGGCCCCGCGAAACTACGTCGGAGGCAGACGAAGTGAATTGGCGCCGATGTCGGCGACACACGTGACCGCGGGAGGAATAGCGCCGAGCTACGGCTACTTCAAGTTTACACAGGACAGGATCTCGGTCACCCCTCTGCTGGTCAGTCGTCCCGATATCCTCACGTGGAAGGAAGCCATCGAGCCCCAGCTGGAGATGGCCGGGCTGATGAGCTTCGCCCGCGGGACCGTGGCGACGCCGGAGGAGCACTACTCCGACTTGCAAGCGGAATTTCGCGCCGTGCAGTTGCTGGCCTTTACGGTCATTTCGCGGTGCTGCTCGCCGGGCGTACAGATCGCACTGAAGTCGTGCAGCGAGTACCTCGACGCTGGCCACCGGGCGTGGCATTTCATCAAGTCAACTTACTAGGTCACCGACGACTTGTTCATCGCCCAGCTTGAGGGGGAGCTGACGCACCTGCGTATGGGCGACGAGGAGACCGCGACTGACTACTGCAACCGATCTCGGCGAATTCTCGCCACCATTCGGATGGCTGGCGCGCAATACTCGACGGCTTCGTATGTCACGCACGTCATGCAGGGACTCCCGAGCAGCTATAACCTGCTGAAGCGGCTGTCGATGGCGCCGAGCACGCGGGCGACGCTCAACGAGGACACATTGACCTCGTACATCCTGTAGGACGAGGCAATGCAGGAGGCTGAGCGGTCCCAGGAGCTCGTCGAGCAAGTGAATTACGTCGCCCCCGCGAAACAAGGTGGTCGGCCGGGACAGCGCGGGCAGTCTGGTGGCAGTCACCGCGGCGGCGGGAAGCCGGCGAAGGACGCCGACAAGCAGAAGTCTGCCAAGGATGGCGGTCATGGAGGAGGAGGTTGCCGTCGGGAATACTGGCTGTGCGGCGATCCCGATCACCTCTCCTTCGAGTGTCCCGGCCGCAGTGACTCGGACGACGACGAAACCAAGGGAGGCCGCGGAGGTCTGGTAGCCGTCATCCGCGTCGAGGAAACCAGCCGCGAAAAGAGAAGCAGTCCACGAAGTCGGCCTCGGCGACGGACGCCGACTCTTCCGCGGGTGGCAAAGGGCGAGGCGACAAGGAGGCGTCATGCTCGCTGGTCAGTATCGTGGAGCCGACCATCTCGCTGGCGCCGGAGGCTGGCGAGGATTTCCAGGCGGTGGCGGCAGCTGTGCAAGCGAACCCCGCGGTGGTCCTGCTCGACAGCGGCTGCTCGCACCACCTGATGGGGACGAAGGAGGCCTTCGTCGACTTGGGGCCGAGCGGCGACGTGAAGCACGTGCGCGGCTTCAATGGGGCGCTGCAGGACGTTCGCGGCCGTGGCACGGTTGCTCTGCAGGGGAAGGCCGGAAAGCGGGTGCTCATCTCCGACGTCCTCTACGTCCCGGGCGTGCAGACGAATCTGCTTTCGGCTGGCCAGCTGAAGGAGAGCGGGGTGACGCTGAAGGACGATGGCGACCGGATGTTTCTCGTCTCCGCGGCGAGGGACGTGCTCGGTCGCGCGACGTACACCGGCCAGGTCCTCTGTACTGACCTGCGCCCATGCGCGGTTAAGTTGACGACGCCCGCGAAAGAGGACGTGGCTCTGCAGGCGATAGTCTCGGCGACGAAAGCAACCGTGAACAGGCTGCACGCGAGGCTTGCGCATGTTGGCATGGACACCATACGGAGCTCGGCAAAGCACGAGGTCGCCACCGGGCTGGACCTCAAGTCGGCGTCTGACGCCGACTCACCGTGTCTTTCGTGCGTCGGCGGGAAGCTGGCGCGGCACACCTTCCCCGACCACGGCTCCGAAGCCGACGACGTCCTGGCCGTCGTGCACATCGATTTGTGCGGGCCATTTCGCGTGGCTGCCAAGGACGGCAGCCTGCACTTCTTGCTGCTGAAGGACCTTAAGACCCGCTATGTGTGGGTGAGGCTGGTCGCCAAGAAGTCGGACGTGCTGCTGGAGTTCCAGAAGTGGCTGGTGCTGGTGGAGCGGCAAGCGAAGCATTCGGTGCTGCAACTGCGTTCTGACCGCGGAGGAGAGTTCCTCGGAAAGGACTTCACCGCCTTCGTGGAAAGCAAGGGAATCGTTCACGACTTGACCTGCCCTTACATCTCGCAACAGAATGGCATGGCGGAGCGGGAGATGAGGACGGTGGTGGAGTCGGTGCGGACGATGCTGCTGCACATGGGCGTACAGCACCACTGGTGGCATCTCCTTCTGCGGTAGGCCGTCTGGGTTCGCAACTGCCTGGAGCGGTCGTCGCTGCCCGCGGGGACGACGCCATACCAGCTCCTCACCGGGCAGAAGCCTGACTTGTCGATGGCGCGGGTGTGGGGCTGCATGGCGCAATTCCTCGTCCCTGAGTAGCAGCGCGGTGGGAAGCTGAAGCCGAAGGCCCGGTGGGGCCTTCACCTCGGCGTGTCGGAGGAGAGCAAAGGCTAGGAGCTCCTCGACATCATTGCCAACCGGGTGGTCACCACGTCGGACGTGGTGTTCTACGAAACTCTGTCGCTGGAGGTGTGGAAGTCGGACCTCGGGCCTGCATCAAGGCGGACGCGGGCCAACCCGCCGACGGACACCTCGACGGCGACGCTTCCTCTGCTCGCCGAGGTCGGTGAGCGGGCTGATGAGGATGTCGCGGTCGCCCCTGCCTCGCCATCTCGTGCCCCTTCTTCCCATTCCCTTCCCGTCGAACTGCGTGGCCAGACTCCGGTGTTGGCCTCCGGCGATGAGGGGAGCCGTGGGGCGTCGCCTGTGGCCCCGGCCAAGAGCATCGCCGGTGGCCGACGTGACGCCCAGCCAGTCGCGGAGAAGCGGGCCGCGGAGGTGCAGCCAACTTTGGACACCGCGAAGGAAACCAAGACTCGCGTAACAGTTCGAGCTTGTCTTGTATACTGATACTGCATGCTTATGTCATGTGTAGTTAGATCTCAAATAAAGTAGACTTGTGTTTAAGGTTTACATCTTGTCGCCTGTTTTGTATTCTGATCTACTGTAAAAGGGTTACAAACAAAACTAACAGAGGCTACCATAACAGCAGCATGAACAACAACTTGAGTACAGTATCAATGAGGGCATAATGAGGGCACCGAGTAGCCTCAAATGAAATCAAATCGTACTTGGTTGCTCCATCCTGTAAAGCAATGCTCACAATGTTAGGGAAGGTGGGAAGGATTGGACAGGGAAGGGAGGGAACACAGGTGAGTCACAGGGTGCAAGCAGGAGAAATGAGCGTAAGGCACAGTCAAAACAGAGGGCAAGCAAGACGGAAACGGAGACAAAAAATATATATATAGAAAGCCGCTCAGAGGCTGATAGTGCACCCTCCAGGTTTCCGCCCAATGTCACGCACTGGTGACCGCAAAACTGGGACAAAACGCACAAGTGCGCAACGATGAAATAGAGTTACATGGTCGTGAAACCACCCAAGCACTTCCGAGTTACATGCCTGTTGAAGACAATAACAGGGTTGAAAAATGACAAGTGAGGGGAGGAAGGGCTGAGAGAGGGAAGGAAGGGATGAGAGAGGGGAGGAACGGATGAGAGGAGTGAGGAAGGGATGATAAAAGGGGGGAGAGAGGAGGACTGGGGGGAGAGAGGAGGACAGGGGGGAGAGAGGTGGACAAGGGGAAGAGAGGAAGATAGGAGGGAGAGAGGAGGACAAGGGGAAGAGAGGAGGAAAGGAGGGAGAGAGGAGGACAGGGGGGAGAGAGGAGGACAGGGGATAGAGAGGAGAACAGGGGGGAGAGAGTGTCAACGGGAGTTGTGTTTGGCCCCGTCCTCGCTTGGGCGGAGCCGACCGCGGGAGGACCGTGGGAGCCGCGAAACCACGGGAGGACCGTAGGAGCTGCGAAACCACGGGAGGTCCGTGGGAGCTACGAAATCGCGGGAGGACCGCGGTGGCGAGGACCGCGGTGGCCGCGAAATCGCGGGAGGACCACGGTGGCCGCGAAATCGCGGGAGGACCGCGGGGGCCGCGAAACCGCGGGAGGACCGCGAAATACCCGGTCAACCAGGATACCCGGGCGACGTGCGCGAAAGTCGCTGGGGGGGTGTTTTCTGCGAGTACGACCTCGGGGGTGGTATCCCGAGGTCGACGTGGCTGGTGGGCGCCGTCACGGGTGGAGTGTCTGCGCTGGGCATGTGACGGGGAGTTGCGCGCCAACCAGCTGTACGCACCTTCGAAGCTGGTGCAACATTGTCAGGCGGGTGCAACGCTGTGCAGCCGACTTACTGCAGCGTTGGCACACCGCGGACTTGAAACGTTGGCAAGCCGCGACTCTGCTCTGCTGGAGCGCGATCGACCAAGTCGTGCTGGTACGCGGTCGACCGTGCTGCGCTGGCAGTTGACCAGCAGCCTTGCTAGGTCTAATGTAGTTTGTGTTGCCAATGTTGATGCTGTGAAAGTTTAGAAGAACGAAGAGGATTGCACTAGCAAGAATGGGGATACAAATAGCAAACCCTAGAAGGGTTGTACTCGCTATAGAGCACCCCACTACAAGCTAGAGCATAAGATAACATTCTGACACACCCCCATAGCCAAAGTGGGGTGTAATCAGCAGAGGAAGCAAAGGAGTACAAGCTCAGGGTGGATCACAATGTCACCACACATTCTGAGCACAAGTTCAAGAAGCAATAGTTTAAAGGGTACAATTATGAGCAAAGCTAGCGGTAGTCACAACGGGCAAGCGAGGAGGAGGAGAGAGAGTGAGAGGAGAGGAGATAGGAGGCGACGGCTGAAGCTGCAGACACACGGGCAACAGGAGGCAGACTGGCTCAGCGGCTACTGGACGAAGTCCCCGGAATACAGGAGTAAAAGGCCCCGCGGCTAAAGTAACGGCAGACGAGCAACGGACCCACGGGCGGCTGGCACAGCTGGCTACGACTGGGCTACCGGACGAAGTCCCCGGAATACAGGTGCTGCTGGCGACACGACGGCAACCTCCATACAGCTTCCCCAAACTATCCCACTCCCCCTGGCACACACCCGCTGCTACACCGCTAGCTCCACTCCCACGCACCCCCCTTAAACCCTAAACCCCAGTCTCCCACACATCCACCCCCCTCAGCGACAGCTGCAGCAGTGGGAGACAAAGGAGGAGGAGGAGCAAAGGGAGGAATGCAGAAGTGCCACCCCCATACTCGCCACCCCCTACTCGCCACTCCCCAAACCCTAACACAGGCAGGGCGGGATGGCGGGTAGGGAGGTTACGGGGGAGGGGGGGGGGGGGAACCGACGCGCGGCCTCCCAGGGCGCCAAGACAGGCAGCAGAAGGGGCGGCGCTCGCCCCCCTCCCCCAGGCCCCCGAGGGAGCCGCGACGGGCGACGGGAAAAGGGGCCGCAGGCGGGGCCGGGGCCGGGGCGCAGGTAGGGCGATGGGGCCGGGGCGCAGGTAGGGCGTCGGGACGACGGAGCCGCAGGTAGGGCGGCGGGGCCGGGGCCAGGGCCGCAGGTAGGGTCGCCCGAGCCGCGCGCAGGCGGCCCGAGCCGCGCGCGGGCTTGGCGCCGCCCGTACGGGTCGCGCGTAGGCCTCGCGCGGCCCGTACGGGCCGCGGACGGGTCTGGCGCGGCCCGTACGTGCCGCGCGCAGGCCACGACGGGCGACGGGGGGCGACGCGGAGGTCCCCGTCGCCCATCGCAGCGCCTCCCGGGAGCGGCGCGCGGCGTGACGGGGCAGTAACCCGCCGCGCGCCTCGGGGCGCACGGCGGGAAGAGAACCGCCGCGCGCCTCGGGGCGCACGGCGGGCAGAAAACCGCCGCGCGCCTCGGGGCGCACGGCGGGATGGAAAAAATGCCGCACGCCACGGGGCGTGCGGCACAGAGAGTAGTGATAGCAGTAGCAGTAGGAGTTACAGCGGAAGCAACGAGGTGGTGAGCCCACCCACAGGATCGATCCAAGGGGATCGACCTGCTCTGATGGCATGTTTAAGTTTAGAAGAAAGAAGAGGATTGCACTAGCAAGAATGGGGATACAAATAGCAAACCCTAGAAGGGTTGTACTCGCTATAGAGCACCCCACTACAAGCTAGAGCATAAGATAACATTCTGACAGATGCAATCATTTTGAACTTTTGTTGTCAGGTTTTCCTAGTGAAACTCTTGCCAATTTTCCCCGTGAGCTAGCAAGCAATGTTAGCACTTGGAAACGACTAAGGAACGAACGAACGCTACGATCACTCTTGCCCCGTGCCTAGCCCGTAGTCTAGCTCCCGTTGCACTAGTTATCTCCGCAGAGAGGTGGACAAGGGGAAGAGAGGAGGACAGGGGGAAGAGAGGTGGACAAGGGGAAGAGAGGAGGACAGGAGGGAGAGAGGAGGACAGGGGGAAGAGAGGAGGAAAGGAGGGAGAGAGGAGGACAGGGGCGAGAGAGGAGGATAGGGGGAAGAGAGGAGGATAGGGGGAAGAGAGGAGGACAGGGGGACCAGGGGGGGAAACAGGGGAACCAGGGGGGGAAACAGGGGAACTAGGGGGGGGAACAGGGGAACATGAGGGCAAGGAGGGAAAGGAATATGGGGTTGGAGGGGGGACATGAGGGAAAGAGAGGGGGAGGGATTGACAGAGATAGAAAGAGAGGGGAGAGGGTGAAGGAGTGGTAAAAAAGGGGGGAGGGTACGCCGGAGGATGCCGGAGGACATTTATGAATGAAACTGAGCGCAATCAGGGGGGGGAACTGAGCGCAATCAGGGGGGGAAACTGAGCGCAATCGGGGGGGGAAACTGAGCGCAATCTGTCAGAATATTATGCTCTAGCCTGTAGTGGGGTGCTCTATAGCGAGTACAACCCTTCTAGGGTTTGCTATTTGTATCCTCATTCTTGCTAGTGCAACCCTCTTCTTTCTTCTAAACTTTTAACATGCTATCAGAGCAGGTCGATCCCCTTGGATCGATCCTATGGGTGGGCTCACCACCTCGTTGCTTCCGCTACAACTTCCACTGCTACTCTCTGTGCCGCACGCCCCGTGGCGTGCGGCAGTTTTTCTTCCCGCCGTGCGCCCCGAGGCGCGCGGCGGTTTTCTGCCCGCCGTGCGCCCCGTGGCGCGCGGCGGTTCTCTGCCCGCTGTGCGCCCCGAGGCGCGCGGCGGGCTTCTGCCCCGTCACTCGGCGCGTCGCCCTCGGGAGGCGCTGCGACGGGCGACGGGGACTCGCGCGTCGCCCCCTGTCGCCCGTCGTGGCCTGCGCGCGGCCCGTACAGGCTGCGCGCGGCCCGTAAGGGCTGCGCCAGGCCCGGACGCGGCTCGTACGGGCTGCGCCAGGCCAGCGCGCGGCCCGTACGGGCTGCGCCAGGCCCGCGCGCGGCCCGTATGGGCTGCGCCAGGCCCGCGCGCGGCTCGGGTGTCAAAGGTCCACTGGTGATCCCCGATTGATCCTAGGGAGGGGTTACAGGCACGTTGGCCTGGGGGGTTATGGGCGCACTTACCCGCTACACAAACAAGCCTTTTTATCCCAATGGTCTAGTGGTTGGGATTCTGACATGGTATCAGAGCGAAGGTCTCGGGTTCGAATCCCAGTGTGTGCACTTCGGGCATCCCAGTGCGGGGGGGTGTCAAAGGTCCACTGGTGATCCCCGATTGATCCTAGGGAGGGGTTACAGGCACGTTGGCCTTGGGGGTTTATGGGCGCACTTACCCGCTACACAAACAAGCCCTTTTATCCCAATGGTCTAGTGGTTGGGATTCTGACATCGGGCCGCCTGCGCGCGGTTCGGGCGGCTGTGCCAGGCCCGTGGGCGGCCCTTTCCTCGCTGCCCCTGCCCTCCTCGCTGTCCCCCGTGCTTCTACAGGCGCCCCACCCCTCCTACAGCCCGTTCTCCTGAATTAGGGTTTGGGGGTGAGGGGTATGGGGGTGAAGCCACTGTGTGCCGTTCCCTGCTCCTCCTCCTCCTCCGTCTCCCTGTGCTGCAGCTGCCGCTGAGGGGGGGTGGACTTGTTGGAGCCGTTGGAGTGGTACTAAGGGGGGGTGAAGGGGGAGTGGAGCTAGCGGTGTAGCAGCGGGTGTATGTCAGGGGGAGTGGGATAGTTTGGGGAGGTTGAAGGGGGTGGCCGCCGTGAAGCCAGCAGCTCCAGTCGCCCATGAGACCGTTGCGCCAGTCGCCCGTGAGCCTGTTGCGCCAGTCGCCCGTGAGCCCGTTGCTCCAGTCGCCCATGAGTCCGTTGCTCATCTGCCGCTACTTTTAGCCGCGGAGCCAGTTACTCCAGTAGCCCGTGTGCCAGTTGCTCCAGTTGCCAGCGTGCCAGTTGCTCCAGTTGCCCGTGTGCCAGTTGCTCCAGTTGCGCCGTGTGCCAGCAGCTTCAGCTGCCGCCCACTACCTCCTCTCCTCTCATAGTCTCTTTCCTCCTCCTCACTTGCTCGTTCTGACTACCACTAGCTTTGCTCATAATCGTGAACTTTAAACTATTGCTTCTTGAACTTGTGCTCAAAATGTGTGGTGACATTGTGATCCACCCTGAGCTTGTACTGCTTTGCTTGCTCTGCTGATTACACCCCACTTTGGCTATGGGGGTGTGTCAGAATATTATGCTCTAGCCTGTAGTGGGGTGCTCTATAGCGAGTACAACCCTTCTAGGGTTTGCTATTTGTATCCTCATTCTTGCTAGTGCAACCCTCTTCTTTCTTCTAAACTTTTAACACAATCAGGGGGGGAAACTGAACACAATCAGGGGGGAAAACTGAGCGCAATCCGGGGGGGAAACTAAGCAAAATCAGGGGGGGAAACTGAGTGCAATCAGGGGGGCAAATGAGCGTAATCAGGGGGGGAAACCGAGCGCAATCAAGGGGGGAATTTGAGTGTAGTCCGGGGTGTGAATTGGGGGGGGAGACTGAGCGCAAACTGCGGTAGAAACTGAGCAGCGAGAACGACAGGAATGCAAGTTGTGACGTAGGCGGATTGGGAGATGCGACTGAAAACGGAGAGTGAGAAGGGGGAAAGTGGCCTCTGCAAAAAGGAAGCAGCAGCGATTGAAGGGGCGAGCGATGGGGCGGGGAAGTGAGGGCGACGGGCGGGGCGAGTGTGGTAGGCGGGGAAAGCGAGAGTGACGGGCGGGGGAAGCAAGGGGGATGGGCGAGGGAAGCGAGGTCGACGGGATGGGAGAAGCGAGCGCGGGCGGAGGAAGCGAGGGCGACGGGCGGGGAGGCGGCGAGGGCGACGGGCGGGGCGAGGGCGGTGGGCAGAGAAAGCAAGGGCGACGTGCGAGGGACGCGAGGTAGGCAAAGCGGCCCTTTCTCTTCTCCTCACACCCATTTTCTCTGTGCTTCACGCTTGAATCGTGCGCCTGTGCTTCCCTTTGTTTGCATATACACGCTGCACCTACTAATTCAATTTGTCTGAATTGTGTTCACTAAAAAACCCTAGCTGGTGTGCGACGGTCGGATTCTAAAGCGACTCAATGAGTTGTTAGCTGTTCTGTCGCACTGATTTTCTTACTCTACTCCAGTCCTCAGGATAGTAAGCGGGTTGCATGCGAACTGTTTGACTCACAGGTTGTATCATCTCATCACCGAGTTGTATTCCCCCATTTTTTTTGTTGTCCCTACCCTGATCGGTTGCCCTGCTTGCGGTTGTTTGAGCTATCAATTCCACCATCCTGATCGGTTGCGTTCCTTAGCACCTGACGGGTCGTATGCTTGGTCGCCAAATCACCTTTTGTCGAATACAAACATGTGTGGCGAACATGTGTTTTGCTTCGCCAGGGTACTCTCAACGAAAACAATTCTCGCTACTCTTCCAGCTAGTGTTTAAAACCCTAGAAACAAAAAACGCTTTGCCATGCTGACTTTAAACAATCTATCTTGCCCTCGCATACTAGCGCAAGGTGGTTCAACACTTGTCCTTAAACGCTTCCGCAAATACAACACTTCTACTCAGAGTCTAGCCTTGAAAGATCCTAAGGGCTTTTCTCAGCCCAACATGGCATGAGAGCAGACAAGGCAAAACTCCACTTCGTCCAAACTCCTACAACATCAGAAGACATGGCAACATAGAAGGAGAGAAGCTCCTCTAGCGGCTCTCCCGGCACTACTCCTACTCCACCTCCAGCCTCTGGTCTACAAACAGAGGAAGGGACAGTAACAAGACCAGCTGCTGAGTCCATAGAAACTCCTACAAACCAAATGACTGGCCTCGACCTAAACATGATGGAGAATTTATTCTCCTTCATGTCCTTCTACGAACAGCACCAGCAAACAGCACCTGCGCAGTCAAACAATAGCGACAACAACAACGGTGCCACACCCATGAGTATCGATGGCTCATCCTACGCGCGCGGAAATCAGCAACAACCTACCTTCAATCCGTACAAGCCTCAACGCGGCTCCATCAGCTTCATGCCGCATCAGCAACCTTCACATGGACAAGAAAAGGCATTGGACACGCTTCAGGATCCATCGCAGTTCGCACACGTCTTAAAGCTGCAGACATCAAGACCATTCGACGCGAAAGACTTCTATACCTGGTCATTTGAGTTCGAATTGATGATGGAAGGCGCGCAAATCCTCGGATTCTTTGACGGTTCCCTGCCATATCCAACGCACGGAACACAGTATGACAAGCAGCAATATACGTATCAGTCGCTGATGGCGTACACGATTCTGCTACGCAACATAACGCCAAACGAGCAGCAGAACATCCGGTCTTATCGAAGATACGGCAACTCCGCCGAGCTCGCGTACAGCCACTTGAAGAACCTATATCAAGCAACAGACAGCGTCAATCAGAGCCGGTTAATGGCACAGGTGACAACAGTGGAAATGAAACCCGGCAAAAAGGGGATGGCGTGTATCAGCCGTTGTCGCGGAGTGCGTGACAGACTCCTTCGATGCAGAGGAGCGATATCTGAAGAAGCCTTCGTCACTGTCATCATCGCTGGACTTGGTCCCCATTGGCGCTCCACCCGAGCCTTTCTACGAGCTCACGGGAAGATCTCCAAAGCAGCACTCTGCGCCAAAATTCACGCCGAGCAGCAAGACATGGACCTGCACAAAGAATGTCACAAGAGAAAAACGTCAGTACCTGAGTTCGCTTTTCACACTCAACGACGGTACAACAACAACAACAATAGCCGGCAGAATAAGCATCAACCACAACGATACGTACCACCATTATGTCACCTCTGCAAGTCGTCAGGGCATCCTCGCACACACTGCCCAAATCAGCCGCAGTCAACGCCACCGCAACGTCAACTTCGGCCCTCAAGCAGTCAAGTGGCCTCCACACAGGCGCACCCCACTAGTCAGACGCAGTCTTCAACGACAATGACGTCGCAAGCTGCGCAAGGAACAAGAAACATCGTCAGCTGTATGGCAAGATTGACAGACTCCTGCATCACCAAGTCACCACCCCACTACTCACCGGAAGAACAACTCGACGAAAGGACCCCTCGCCGCGAGTCTTTAGAACCGAACCCGACATACGCAGCCATCGCCCAGAGCAAGCCGTCTGCGAAAGACACCTGGTTCTTGGACAGCTGCTGTGGACAACACATGTGCTCCTCGGGTTGCTTTGTTCAATGAGAACACCAGCTCTAGCGCGAGGTCATCATCACCATCGCCAACAATCAGAACCTGCGCACACGACGACAAGGGATAGTTCAACTTCAGTCACGAGAGACAAATGTCATTTTACAAATGTCAAATTCTCGGCTACAACTTACTCAGTGTCAGTCAGCTGATGGCGAAAGGAATTCATCTCGAAGCAGATAGCACCACTCAGGAATTCAAACTGTACCTCGGGAGGGGTGAACTTATACATCGGCAAGGCAGTGTTGAAGAACAACGTCTTCGTCCTTGACTTCGTTCCAGATCAAGGCACCGCCGACAGCGACGAAATCGTCACCTTCACTTCCTGGACACATCCGCTGACCTCGACCTCGACTTCAGCCCCGGCGCCTTTTGGTATTCGAACACCATACCTGAGGCAGAACGAACGAGAGCATTTGCGACAATACAATAACTGGCAGCAGAAGAGACAACATCGGCAACAGCAGAAACAACATCGCCAGCAGCAGAGACAACATCGGCAGCAGCAGAGACAACACCGGCAACAGCAGAGGCAACACCGACTACGACACCAATTACGGGTCCTTCAACGGCACCAGCTCCTATCGACGATATTCCATCAACTCTTGTTCAGCAGTTAACTCCCACTCCACGAGAAGTCCACAGAAGTGCCAACTTCACCGCCGGCTTTTATTCCAACTCCGACCTATACAGGCGCTCACCCGGACACCGCGCTGGCGAAGACATCTTGCACGCAAGAATGGGACACCCGAGCAACACAACGTTAAATAACACGATCCGAGCAGGCGTCCTTGACAAAGATTCACTACTTCTACCCGACGGCAGAGAACTTCAACGAGTCCGCGGAACGTGTTTTACCTGGCCCGAAGCCGACTTACCACACCAGCCGTTCGTCTCTCACCACAACCTAAGCGCACCGGCGTACACACCACTGGAAAAGGTGTACAGCGGTATACTGTACAACTGTGAACCCGGACAAGGAGCTTATAACTACATCATCGCGTTCATCGATGCCGCCACACAATACGTATGGCATCTCAATCTTCTAAGCCGTGACATGGCCTTCGAAGCTTTCGTCGCCTGGCTTCTAGTAGCAGAACGAGAATCAGGAGTGAAGCTCAAAAGCTTCCATTCAAACGGGGGAGGAGAATATCAGTCCCAAAGTTTCAAAGACTACCTGGCAGAAAGAGGCATCAAAAGGCGCGTGGCAGAAAGAATGAACAGGACGCTTCAGAACACCATGCGCAAACTGTTGCGTGGCATGCGGCTACCCAACCACCAGTGGCCCGAGGCGATGGACCACGCTGTCATGCTGCACAACTTGCTCTCGTCATCATCTCTCCCGCACCTGCTGTGGACAGGAAAGTTGGGCAGCATAAAAATGTTGCGAATGTTCGGCTGCATGGTACAGTACCGACCCCCAGCTGCACGAGCCGGCCGATTCTCTCAACGAGCACAGTGGGGAGTACACCTGGCCATCGAAAAACATTACAACACAAGGAAGATTTTCGACATCCACTCAAAGGAAACAGTAGCGGCACGTGACGTGATTTTATACGAACGACTCACCCTCCCAACATACCTTGCCAACCTAGAAGAAGACCGAGACCCCACAGGTGGATTTCATGGTAACTGAGCCTTCGCTTCAGCAGCAAACGAAGCTGACTGGGACAAGCAGAATGTGGATGGAGCCTCAGAGGAAGCCGCACCTCTTCCCTACTGTTCGGTCGACGTCCCAATGGACGACGAAAATCCCCGCGAAAGCATCAACGCCGAAGTTTATTATCACTTCGCCGACAATGGTTACGTTACACCTTCAAGAGTCAACACCGATGAAGCAGAACGAGTAGGACCCAACTTCATACTTCATCCAGAAGCAGGAGACGAAGCAGCTTATCCTGAGGATGCAACTCTCCCCCGCTACACATAGAGTGGACTGCAGATTCTGGGACTCCTCACCGCCGTCCATGGAGCAGCGCCACGCAAGGAGCCTGCAAGGGTTCAGCAGGCTCTGGGGGGGGAGCACAGCCATGGACAAGGAGTTAAAGGCGCTGGAAGAACGCAACACCTGGAAAAATGTACCCATCGGAGTGGCACGCAACAAGACAATACTCACCGGGAAGTGGGTTTTCCGTGTGAAAACCTTGGCAGACGGAACCATCGACGAATTCAAGGCGCGCTGGGTCGTTCGTGGCTTCGATCAAGAGCATGGACGAGACTTCACCAAAACATTCGCTCCGGTCAGTCAACACACCTCACTGCGGATTCTTCTCGCGATAGCCGCCATGAAGCGAAAGAAACTCCGACAAATCGACGTCGCCAACGCCTTCCTCTACGCCCCTATCGACGCTGAAATCTTCGTCGAACAGCCTCATGGGTCTAATGCAGACCCTAACCGAGTCTGTCAGCTACTAAAACCCCTGTAGGGGATCAAGTAGGCTCCGAGGCTGTGGCAGCAGTACCTACACGCCCGGCTATTTCGCATCGAATTCCGTCAACTACCACATGATAAAGGGATGTACCAGCTCACGAAAGGCGCCGACTACATTCTGCTCATTGTCTACGTAGAGGATTTGCTCTAAATCGCCTCGACCGACGGTATCACAACCTGGTTCGAAGGGGAGCTGCAGCAGGATCTCAAACTCACCGTCTCCTCCACCGTGACGCGGTACCTCGGGCTCAACATACAGGAAGGAGAAAACGCGATCTACCCCAGCGCTGCGAAATACGCCGACACCATCGCAAAACGTTTCGGATTAACTCCGACCACAATTTCCACGCCATATCGCTACACCAACGGAAACCGCGAAGAAGCCTCCACTCCACTCAAACCCGCCGGCATACGCGACTATCAACGAAAGCTGGGATGTTTGCTCTTCGCAGCCGTCACCTGCCGACCGGACCTATCATACTCAGCGAGCCAGCTCGCCACCTACCTCAAGAAACCTGAAGCAGAACGCATGGCGGAGCTCAATCGCGCTCTTCACTACCTCGTAAGCACCCCGACGATCGGCTTGACATACCACAAAACCGGAACCACAACACCTAAGCTAATCGGCTACGTGGATGCTGACCACGCCGGCGACTCTGACAACAGGCGATCGCGCATTGGCTACATCTACCGACTCGAACCTATCGGGCCTATCTCGTGGCAGTCGAGCAAGCAGGAACTAATCGCTCTCTCCTCAGCTGAAGCATAATATATTGCACTCTGCTCAGCCACACGGGAAGGATTGTACCTTCGCGAACTGTTGGAAGAAGCGAAGTTGGCCCAGTTACCCAGCTTCTCTCTGTTCTGCGACAACCAATCTGCAATTCGCATAGCGAACAAGAACGGGTTCGCGAACCGGACGAAGCACATCGCCCTGCGATATTTCTTCGTGAAAAACGAGATCGAGAAGGGGAGACTCGAGCTATCCTACTGCCCCACGTCCGAGATGGAAGCTGATTACTTGACCAAGAAGCTCGGAAAGCAGAAGTTCGAGTACTGCATGTTGCTGACTGGACAGGGCCACGTCACCAGCAACGACACTCCAGAAGCGAAGGGGAGTGTTGGAAACAATTAATTAAACGCTTCTTGTGTGTCGTAACACCGAACCACAAACGAGGCGAACTACAGAGGAACAACGGCGAGTCAACCATCGGAGGTTGACAAGAATAGCAACTGCTGGAGGTTACGCGAAGGTCAAAGGTCAGCGACCTTTGACTTGACAAGTACAGCGCGACAGCAAGGACAAACAACTGACTCGTTATTGAGCATTTGCCCGAGTCGTCACTGTATCGAACCGCAACAACAACAGTCAAACGATTATTAGCTGTACCGTATTCGGATAAAACACCCCCCCATAATTGTACACCCCCGGGTTAGCTAATACAGGGTGGGTGTTATATCCGACCCCGTTTGTACTATACCCCCCCTTTTGGGGTGATTTTCTATAACACCCCCCTTTTCTTATAGATTCATATTATAGCTGTTATCGAGTCTGATTCCTTACGGGAAGATATCGCGAGAATTGCTCCCTAGGTGAAATTTCGCGTGTACTTTCACTTAGAATCTGCCAAGATTTCCCCCCTCCCACAATCTCGCTGTCGCCACGCTGGCGAATCTTCCGCTGCAAGTGACCCAATAGGTGAAAATCACCTTCTCACATGAGACACAGACACGTGACCAAACCAGTCAAGAAGTGACTGGTGCAGTAAGAACGCACCACCGTGCGCGATTCTGGCCTCGGCGGTTGCATGAACCCTCGCCACGCAATTGGCTTTGTTTTCATTTCACCCTATCAAGTGCCAGAATTGCCCACTCGAATTTGCCACGTGGCAGATTCCAGTGGGCGGTCACGTTATCCTCGTACCGTATACTCGGTTTTGCGGCACTGGTCAACATTCTTGAAGTGGAGTCAGGCCCCTGATTTTGTTTCACATCTTTTCTACTTGATAAAAAATATACCATATAATAAGACCCGGGTATTATGTAGGATTTTCCTTTGAGGAGACCCCCCCCATTTTTTCCCATTGGTTTTCATAATACCCTAGGGTGTTTTATCCGGGAGAATACGGTATCTTTTCATATTCCTTGTACTCTTATAAAAACCTTGTATCTTCTTGCTTTTAACAATCTATCTTGCCCTCACATACTAACGCAAGGTGGTTCAACACTTGTCCTTAAACGCTTCCGCAAACACAAGGTACTCAGAGTTTAGCCTTGAAAGATCCTAAGGGCTTTTCTCAGCCCAACAATTGGTTTGATTCAAGCAGTCTTGTAATCAGCCACGAAAGGCGATTCAATACTATTCTTAACCTCGAACTGCAAGCTGGTTGTGGTGACAACGACATCACAAGCCTTGACTTCCCTCGGAACCGTCGTTGCAGGCAACACCACCCGCGTCGGTGCCTCCACTCTCATCTCCATCCCCTCGAAGCACATCGCAATCAGCGGCCGACCAGAGAGAACCTCAAGCACCACATCCTGGCTCTTCCTGCTAGCATTCTGCTCCTTGGAAGAAGTCACAGAGTCAGTAAAAGAGTCAGAAGCACCGGCGGGCGAGGTGTGGCTGTAGGCTGGGCTGATGCGGGTGGTGGCAGGCGGCATGAGGCTTACACTGCAGGGGCAGAGCGCAGGTAGGTTGAAAGGGCGAAACAGCAGAGCGAAGGAGGAGAGGGGGAAATGCGGGGTGATTGGTGTGTCTGTGCGGGCATGCATGTTTGGAAGTGTAAGAATTTTGTGTGTGTGTGTGTGTGTGTGTGTGTGTGTGTGTGTGTGTGTGTGTGTGTGTGTGTGTGTGTGTGTGTGTATGAATTAAAGAGGTGAATCGAATGCCTGATGCAGGGTGAGAGACTGAATCAATCTAGTTACCAGGTAAGCTGTTGCTTACAAGGGCCACAAGAAGCGAGGCCGAACAAGACAGGTGCAGACACTGGACCTGAAACAACCTGGTTGGTCAATGAGGGTGAAAAGGTCAACTGGGAACACTAACCGGCAGGAGAGGTCGCATGAGTATTTGAGCAGAGCAGGCTGAGCCTCCGTGCGGCCACTGAAGACAGGGGTTGTGTGGACAAGAAAGGGTGACATGGGCCAAGGCGGAATGGGAGGGGCAAGTGATAGGTTAGTTCAAGTAATAAGTTAGGGCAAGTAATAGGTTAGTGCACGTAATAGGTTAGAGCAAGTGGGTGGATGGGATTACGTGCAGGCAGCTCTGAGCAGAACAGGCTGAGCCTCCGTGCGGCCACTGGAGACAAGGGTTGTGTGGACAAGAAAGGTGATGTGGGGCAGGGCGGTACAGGACGGGTGGGATGCGGCAGAGATGAATGAGCAAGGTGGATTGGCCAGGGCGGAATGGGCAGGGCGGAATGGGCAGGGCGGAATGGGCAGGGCGGAATGGGCAGGGCGGAATGGGCAGGGCGGAATGAGCAGGCTGTTGCAAGGAAGAATGGGAGGAAGAGGGTTGATCGAGAGAATAAGCTGCTGGTCACCACAATCCTGTCAGTCATCAGCACAAGCTCTTTCACGACTGGTTACCACAATTCTCCATAGATTTTTTGCAAGGAGCTGGTTACCACATTACGATAACATGGTTACCATGATGATAGTTACCAGAAAGCAAGCTCACCTAAGCTGGTTACCACAGCACACACACACTCACCTGAGCTGGTTACTGCAGCACACACACACTCACCTGAGCTGGTTACTGCAGCACACACACACTCACCTGAGCTGGTTACCGCAGCACACGCACACTACCTGAAGCTAGGCAGTGACATTTTTATTGGGGGCAGGCGGGAGACAGCTGCTAGCTCTGATGATGTCATGGGGAGGCACGGACACATGCATGCATGCACGCACACACACATACAACACACACATGAAACAGAGAAGGAAGATGGAGGTGGGGGGTAATTTGTTGAATGAGGCCAGGAATTGACCGAGAGCAAAAAGTTCCACATCAGAGACAATAACATGTGATAAGGGATACACATACACATAGACAGGAGACGGAAATCGCCCATGTGGTGTTACCGTTACACCAGAAGGAAAGCTGTACAAGACAAGCCTTCCAAGGTGAATCTGAGGATTGCAGGTGTTTCTGAAGGTTTTCAGAAGTCAACAAGTTTAAAAAACACCCAGAACAAGTGAAGCCAGTATGCATGCAGGCCTCGCAAACAAGGGAGCGTCCCTCTTACCTTTAGGGGATGGCAGCTTCATGTGCAGTTCAAACATGGGTGCTCCGTCTCTCACTTATCAGTTTCCAGTTTTGCGTGATTCTTCTTCCAAACAAGACAGTCATTCTCACCTTTAGGGGATGGCACCTTCATGTGCAGCTCAAACATGGGTGCTCCGTCTCTCACACTCCCCACTTCCTCCCCCTTCCCCTCCTTCTCCCTCCCTCCTCTCCCTCCTCCCCTTCCTCCCCTCCCCCCATCACACACAGTCACCTGCAGGAACCCCCCCTCTCTGCTTCCTCCCAGCCCCTGTGTCCGCCCCTTTCCCCAGGGGTTGACGAATCTGGACAGCAGCTGTAGAGGAGCCTTGGCAGGTGCATGAGAAGAGGAGGAAGATGAGGAAGAGGAGGACGAGGGGGAGGAGGAGGAGGGGGAGGCTGAGGCTGAGGCGCTTGGATCGTTCAATGGAGGGGTGGAGGGAGAGGAGGGAATGGAGTTGAGAGGAGCGGTGTGTGCGGCAGACTGAGGCGATGGCAGCAGCTTCTGCACGCCATATCACAACACACAGGGAATCGGGTGGGGCATGAGGAGCAGCAGGGTGAGCCATGGGCAAGGTGGGGCATGGGGAGCAGCAGGGTGAGCCATGGGCAAGGTGGGGCAAGGGAAGGGTGTGGCCTTGGATTACTTCAGACTGATGTCTGTCTTATGGCGAGAGTATGCACCTGTTTGTGTGTGCGTGCACATGTGAGTTTGAGTGGGCGAGTGTACGAGCATACAAATGTCTAGGTGTGTTGAATCGACATCCATCCACACCACACCACCCATCCACACCACACCACACCACCCATCCACACCACCCCACCCCACCCATCCACACCACCCCACCCCACCCATCCACACCACCCCACCCCACCCATCCACACCACCCCACCCCACCCATCCACACCACCCCACCCCACCCATCCACACCACCCCACCCCACCCATCCACACCACCCCACCCCACCCATCCACACCACCCCACCCCACCCATCCACACCACCCCACCCCACCCATCCACACCACCCCACCCCACCCATCCACACCACCCCACCCCACCCATCCACACCACCCCACCCCACCCATCCACACCACCCCACCCCACCCATCCACACCACCCCACCCCACCCATCCACACCACCCCACCCCACCCATCCACACCACCCCACCCCACCCATCCACACCACCCCACCCCACCCATCCACACCACCCCACCCCACCCATCCACACCACCCCACCCCACCCATCCACACCACCCCACCCCACCCATCCACACCACCCCACCCCACCCATCCACACCACCCCACCCCACCCATCCACACCACCCCACCCCACCCATCCACACCACCCCACCCCACCCATCCACACCACCCCACCTCACCCATCCACACCACCCCACCCCACCCATCCACACCACCCCACCCCACCCATCCACACCACCCCACCCCACCCATCCACACCACCCCACCCCACCCATCCACACCACCCCACCCCACCCATCCACACCACCCCACCCCACCCATCCACACCACCCCACCCCACCCATCCACACCCCCCCACCCCACCCATCCACACCCCCCCACCCCACCCATCCACACCCCCCCACCCCACCCATCCACACACCCCCACCCCACCCATCCACACCACCCCAACCCACCCATCCACACCACCCCACCCCACCCATCCACACCACCCCACCCCACCCATCCACACCACCCCACCCCACCCATCCACACCACCCCACCCCACCCATCCACACCACCCCACCCCACCCATCCACACCACCCCACCCCACCCATCCACACCACCCCACCCCACCCATCCACACCACCCCACCCCACCCATCCACACCACCCCACCCCACCCATCCACACCACCCCACCCCACCCATCCACACCACCCCACCCCACCCATCCACACTACCCCACCCCACCCATCCACACCACCCCACCCCACCCATCCACACCACCCCACCCCACCCATCCACACCCCCCCACCCCACCCATCCACACCCCCCCACCCCACCCATCCACACCCCCCCACCCCACCCATCCACACCACCCCACCCCACCCATCCACACCACCCCACCCCACCCATCCACACCACTCCACCCCACCCATCCACACCACCCCACCCCACCCATCCACACCACCCCACCCCACCCATCCACACCACCCCACCCCACCCATCCACACCACCCCACCCCACCCATCCACACCACCCCACCCCACCCATCCACACCACCCCACCCCACCCATCCACACCACCCCACCCCACCCATCCACACCACCCCACCCCACCCATCCACACCACCCCACCCCACCCATCCACACCACCCCACCCCACCCATCCACACCACACCACCCCACCCATCCACACCACACCACCCCACCCATCCACACCACACCACACCACCCCACCCCACCCATCCACACCACCCCACCCATCCACACCACCCCACCCCACCTATCCACACCACCCCACCCCACCCATCCACACCACACCACCCATCCACACCACACCACACCACCCCACCCCACCCATCCACACCACACCACCCATCCACACCACACCACACCACCCATCCACACCACACCACACCACCCATGCACAACACACCAACCCAACCTTGTTGAATGAGACGAAGCGGCTTGGCAACCCAACTTCCTGCAAATGGAAACGAGGAAGAAAGGAGTGGGAGGAGAATTGAGTGGATTGAGGGCGGAAAAAAAAAAGGCAGAAGGGGGAGTGGGGTGGGGGAAAGGGAATGCCACACTGAAGCCAAAGCAGAAAAAAAGTCCGAGATCCATGTTCCTGGTAATCCATATTGTTGAAACAATCACACCCATCACAAACACTCAGTATTATCCCACCCACCCACACACCTTGATACCATGGTCCCGGGCTGAGGCACTGTCCACCATCACTGCTGCCGCCCACCTGTTGCAATCAAATGGCACAAACGGACAAAAAAGGATCAAGGGTATGCGAATGGGAAGGAGCATGTGGGCGGGGAGGGGACACACACACAAGGGTACTCAAGAAGGGACTAGTGTGTGTGTATGTGAGCACGACTTTTGAGGCGCCTCAAAAGGCGGGGAGTGGTACTCAAGAAGGGACTAGTGTGTGTGTATGTGCTATTTGGGAGTCACTTTTGAGAATTCTCAAAAGTGACTAGTGTGTGTGTATGTGAGCACGCACACGCATGCATACGTGTGCATGTGTGTGTGCGTGTGCAGGGTTGAGGCCATGGGGTTGCAGGGTTACATGGTAATGACGTTACTGGGTCGCAGGGTAACAAAATTACACGGTCGCAGCACTACAGGGTAACAGGGTGACAGGTTACAGAGCTGAGGACTCACGCGCACGAGGCTGGTGGGTCCCACACAATGCCGGGTATGACGACGAGCTGAGGGGAGGATGGGGGCGCGCGGAAGGGGGAGGTGGAGGGGCGGAGGGGGGAGTGGGACGGGCGGAGGGGAGAGTGGGACGGGCGGAGAGGGGAGTGGGACGGGCGGAGTGGGGAGAGGGACGGGTGGAAGGGGAAAAGGGACGGGTGGAGATGGGAGAGGGACGGGCGGAGAGGGGAGGGGAGGGATGAAACGGGGGGGGAGGGCCGGGTGGAGGTAAGGCGATCAGAGAGGAGAAGAAAACAATGGGCTAGGCAGGAGACTCGGAAGAAGGGAGTTTAGGAAAAGGAGGGTGGTGGCAGGGAGACCTTGAGCACATAGATGGACTGAATTGGGCGAAAAGCTGCGACTTGGGGTGCTTGCATAATTAATCATTTCTCATTGCCAAAAGCAGCCTTTCTGCTTCCATCAACGAAATACAGCCTTCCCCAGTCGTACCTCGTCAAACTTCCCCGCAGGACTCGAGTCATACTGTGCATAGTAGACCCCGCCCAGCGTGTACCTGGGGGGTGACGGGTTGTAAGAGGGGTGTGAGTGGGTGCTGTTAGGTACAGCGGAGTTCGAGTTGCACTATGCGTAGTTGGGGTAAACCTGGGCCGGCGAAAAGGGGTTGTGGGGGAAAGAGGACCGGTTGGGGAGAGGAAGGGAGAAAGGAGCGGGCTGTGCAGTAATGGAGAGGAGGGGAGGCGGACGAGGGGGGGGGAGGAAGGGTGAAGAAATAAAGGAAGGGGGGGAAGAGGTGGGGTGGAGGACTGAGCGGGGGGGGTGTGGCGGGGGAAGTGAGGCAAGAAGTAGTGAGACGGGGAACAATGAGGCGTGGGGAGCGAGGAAAGGGGAGCGAGGCGAGGGGAGCGAGGCGAGGGGAGCGAGGCGTGGGGAGTGAGGCGAGGGGAAGTCTACGCACACTCTAGCAGTGCAAGCACTTGCAATCCCCGATCTCGGAATACCCAGCCGAAGCCTCAGAGACCGGGTATCACAGACGGGAGTGCGAGACTTCGTTCGCGCCTTGGAGCACTCCCTTCTGTGATGGATACTGACGAACGTGGAGCGATTGTAATGACAGTATTTGCTCACCCCACTCAACGACCCATGAGCACCGTTCTACTACCCAGAGCACCGCTCTGCAACCCATAGAACCACGCTAGGACCACAAGCACCACTTTAAGACTCAAAAATCACCGCTCTAAAACCTACAGCACCCACCCGAAGGCTTCGACGAGCTTGAGCTCCGGCGGAACGACGCGGCGTGCCACGTCAGCCTTGACCAGGTTCAGCTGGTACATAGCCCTGAGAGTGATAGTAGCGGGTATTCCGAATAGAGGGTATTGCGACTTGAGTGTGACAATAGAGGGTGTGTCGGGTGGGGAAATTGCGCCGTAAGGGTCACAATAGCCGGGTTCGCTAGGAAACGTCTCAAAAGTCGCTCCGTGCGAGAACCTTCTCGATTCTTCCTCGTGTTTGAAAGGCAAGCAAACGAGCGAACCAACGTTAACGAGCCACAGAAACCACGCTAGACTGCTCCTTTCGTGAGGATCGTCGTCGCGACTGCTCCTTTCGTGACGATCGTCGTCGCGACTGCTCCTTTCGCGACGATCGTCGTCGCGACTGCTCCTTTCCCAATGATCTGGAAAGTCAGAACTCATCATTTACGGAATGCGTTGCCGCGACCACCTCAATTAGGCTACGCATCAAGGGAGGGACCAACCTGCCCTTGAAAATCCAGGGCGGACCCGCAGCGTAGCCGTCCTTCGGACGGCTGTGATTGATCGGACTGCTGCCATTGCTGACGTCACCTCCACCAGCCATTCCTGCGGCGCCTACGCGTGGCTCACGTCAGCCGCGTTAGGGAGGAACAATCGCGTGCCGTACTGGGAACAAGAGCCCCGTGCTGCACGCAGCGGCTACGGAACGCAACGCGCGGCGAAGGAATTTATTGACAGGCATATATAGATCAACGAGAAAGAGTGATCATGATGACCAGAGTTGGAATGTTGATGATGAGACGATCGAGTTGGTTGGTGTTGGTTTTCACTCACTACCCTACTAAACCGTTCTTACATTTTACATCGCCGCTCTAGATCAAGAATCACCTCACTGAAACGCAATCGTCAGTCCTTGGGAGAGTCAGAATGTGTGGGGTGGGGATGTGTGGGAATCACGTGTCGAAGGATTTCCCAGCGAGACGCTGTATGTGTCGGTGGATGGAGGGTCGTGAACCGTTATTGGCCGGACGAAAT
Organism: Closterium sp. NIES-65; assembly: GCA_948144175.1. Taxonomy (NCBI): domain Eukaryota; kingdom Viridiplantae; phylum Streptophyta; class Zygnematophyceae; order Desmidiales; family Closteriaceae; genus Closterium; species Closterium sp. NIES-65. The sequence goes on from CANXME010002217.1 coordinate 59,392, forward strand.
CTCCTCAATCCGATAGTTTGTGGCCTTGGGAGCTCCGCGAGTGGAGGCGTCACAATGCGCGAATTCGCAAATTTCGTAACAGAAGCAATTTGCCTGGGCTGTACAGCTGCAAAACACTAATTACTCTTCCACCATATAAGGCTGCATGGCCTGCCAAGTGACTCTTAGATAACACAGAAGTTAAACCAATGCATGATGTCGGTCCAAACCATAAGAACATCACAACGGTTACGTTTCATCAAGGGCCAAGCGCATCCCTCGCCTCCTCCACCATATAAGGCTCCATGGCTCGCCAAGTGACACGTGCAGAGAGCCCACTGAACCTCATTGCATTGTTCCTACCCTTGGATCCCTTTTTCCAAGCGCAATCTTCCACTCGTGCACCCACCGCTGCAACAACCAGTGCCACCTCCTTGGCAGAATACCCCTCCGCTCCAAAAACCAGGTTATAACCACCACCACCCGTATTATCACCAGACTTCTTCATCTCTTCAACCTTTTCCCCCTCCCCCACTCCCACTCCCTCTCCCATTTCCTCACCCCCTTCCTCCCCTCTGACCTCTCTCCCTCCCTTGCGTCCATCCCCTCTAATAGCCCACCCGTTATACATGAGCCACGTTGCCATGCCTCGGGGTGACAGCCACCGATGAATAAGACGAGGAACCGCCGCCTCTCTGCCGCCCCGTTTGCCGGCCACATCCTTCGCTAGGGGACGAAACTGCCGGGCGTAGAACTGCAGAGACGGGTGCGCAATGGTAGCAAACGTCCGCACGCGAATGCTGTCCCCCCCACCTTCCCCATCCCCCGCCTCCCCCACATCCCCCCCCTCACCTTCCCCAACTGCTCCCCCCTTTACAGTCACAACCACCGCTTCGCCTTCCCCAACTTCTCCCCTTGTTACAGTCACATCCACCGGGGGAGCAGCCACCCAGGGAAGGAACACCTCGTACAGCCAGTCCAGCACCCGCATGCGCCAATCCTCGCCGCCCGCCCCAATAGGTTGTGAGAATCGTATCGAGTACGACACGCCCCCGTCTGCACTCTCCACCTCTGCCCCAGCCAGAAGAGCGCCCACCAACACCTGCCGCTGCTCCCTCGTCAGCCTGAGACCCATCGCCACATCCCCCTCCCCTGGTACTCCCGCCTTCCAGCCTCTCCCCGTCCCACCCATGCCGCCTCCTCCTCTTCCTCCTCTTCCTTCTCCTGCTGCTGTTGCTCCTCCAAAGAAGGCTGCTGCTGCTGCGGCTGATCCCCCTCGGGCAGCCACTGCAGCAGCCCACGCCTCGTCCCTTCTCACTCGCTCCACCCCTAACAGCTGCTCTACCGCCTCCCTCACTCGCCCCTGCAGGCTGAACCTCCGCGCCTTCCCCACCCCTCCTCCTCCTCCCCTCTCCTCCTCACTCCCCTCCGCGCCTCTCACTCTCCCCCTTCCACTCCCAACCCCAAACACCCCACCACCATTCTTGCTTTCCTCCCATTCGCTCTCCTCCCCATCCTCTCCCTCCTCACCTTCCTCGCCCTCCTCGCCCTCCTCTCCCTCCCCTCCTCCCCTCCTCAACCCACCGCGCACCCCCTCTCTCAGCATGTCCTCATATACTCTCTCCACGCCCCCCACATCCCCAGCTGCAGCCAGAGCCAGCAGTAGCAAGTCGTACGTGTGCTGGTTGGGGGGACTCAGCACAGGCAGCAGTGTTGCTCTCGCGTTCACCTGTGAGTCTGCAGCTTCTTCCTCCCTTCTCTCTGTCTCCTCCTCCTCCTCGCCGTCGTATCCATCCTCTTCACCATCCTCCTCTTCCTCTTCCTCTTCCTCTTCCACTTCCTCTTCCTCTTCCTCTTCCTCTTCCTCTTCCACTTCCTCTTCCTCTTCCTCCTCTGCTTCCCAGTCCTCATTCCCCTCCCTCCCCTCCCTCCTCATCCACCCATGCTTCTCCCAATCCTCCTCACTCTCCTCCCACTCTCCTCTCCCCCCTGCCCTCACCCCCCTCATCTTCCCTCTCCCATCCCTCCCTCCTTTGCCCCCTCCTCGTGTCCCTCTCTCTGCAACCCGTTTCCCTCCTCGTCCCATCCCCCTCTCTCCCCTCACCCCTCCCTCTCCCACTCCTCCCACTCCTCCCTCCCCTCCCTCCAGGGCTCCTCTCATTCCGCCATAGAGCTCCCATGCGCCCTCCCAGTCACTCGCCAGAAGATGAGTCTGCAGGCGCAGGTTGCATGCCTCACTGCTGGCGGGGCATCCAAAGGAAGCCATTTCCGTGAACACACGCACTGCTGCATCCCTCGCTGCTGTTGCTGCTGCTGCTGCTGATGATGACGGTGGTGGTGGTGGTGATGGTGGTGATGGTGGTGATAGTGCTGCTGCTGCTGGCATATCCAGCGCATTACCACCAGCACCCATGCCCACCCTCACATGCAACCTCAGCACCGCATTGAACACCTTGGTAAGAGGCCTCATGCCCCTCTCACCCATCTCCCTCACCACTCCCTCTGCCGCCTCCACCTCTCCCGCCCCACTCAACGCCTCCACATACACATTATACGCCCGCAGGCTCGGCCGAGCCTGCCGCGCCGAACCGGCGCCGGACCTGTCCGCCGAACCAGCAGCTTCGGCACCTCCAGCAGCGGAACCAGCAGCAACAGCAGCAGAAGCAGCAGCAGCTTCGGCTGCTTCGACCACCTTCGACCATACACTCACTGCTTCTCTGTATCTCTGCGCTTTACTAAGCACTTCCATTAAAGCCACTAATACTTCCTGACTCGGCCGAAACCCGGCCTCTTCCACCTCCCTCACTCCCCTCGCTGCCCGCTCGGGCAGACCCGTCAGCATGCCAAAAACTTCCCTTCTGCCCGCACCGAAAATTTCCTGCTGCCCGAGGGGTCCTTGTGAGTGGTACGCCCGAGCGCAAGCAATCACCGCGGCTTCTAAAGCACGAGCCGGGATCGGGAGCTTAGCTAAGCGCATCTTAGCCAAAAGTGCATCAACTTTGTCAATATCTCCTAAGCAGGCGAGCTGCTGTGCTAAGCGCGAGTGCATGAGGGGGGTGGTTGGGGCCCCGAGGGAAGATAGGTCTTCAAGTAGCTGCTCCAGCTTGCTGACGTGGCGGCCGCGGGCGGATGGGCGGCTGAACACGTCATATAGCTCGTAGAGAAGCTTCGAGGAAGGTGGGGAGGAGGGAGATGAGAGTGAGGAGGGGGAGGAGGGGGAGGAGGGGGAGGAGGAGGGGGAAGGGGACTCCACGGGACTGCTCTCTCTCATTCCTCCCAAGCCTTGCATCATACCATACACCTCCCACGCACTCTCCTCTAGTCTCTCCATCTCCTCCCTCATCCTCCTCCCCATGCCTCTCGTCCCACTCCCCTCCCCCTCCTCCTCCCCCACTCCACCTTCCCCTCCCCTCCCCCTCCCCCCTGCCCTTCCCCCTCCCCGTTTCCCCCCGCTCTTCCCCCCACGTCCTCCTCTGCTCCCCGCCCCTCCCTTCCCCCCTTCCCATTTCCACTCCTCGGCACGTTTCGCGGCGAGAAGCAACGACCGGATTACCCCTTCAAAAGCTGGGCGAGATGGGGAAACACCCTGGGGGAGCGCGGAGGAGAGGAGGGGGAGCATGTGGCGGATCTTCCCCTGGGCGGCCGCGGAGAGGAGGAGGGCGGAGAGGATTGGGGGGGAGGCGGGGGGGGAGAAGAAGGGCGCATGCAGCGCCCACTGGAAGACCTGTGGGGGGGCATAGGGTGCAAGGGGAAAGGGGAAAGGGGGAAGGGGAAAGGGAGGGAAGGAGAACAAGGGCGGGAAAGGGAGGGAAGGAGAACAAGGGCGGGAAAGGGGGGCTAAGGGGTCAAGCGGGACAAAGGGAGAAGGGGATGCAAGGGGGGAAAGGGACAAGGGAGAAGGGGAAGAAGTGGGGGAAGAGAGGAAGGAAGGGGATGGACAAATGGGAGACAGAGGAGGATATGATGAAAACTTTGAAATGCAAGCAACCCACATCATATCATACCTTTTCCCATCCCCACCCCCTCCCCTCCCCCCGCAAAGTCTTCCTGGCCCTCCATGATGACCCCCTCTCTCCACACTCCCTGCCCACCCCCCTCCCACCACACACGTTCTCGCACAACAACTGCACTGTACCACTCACCCGTATCCCGCGAACCACCTCCTTCCTCGCTATAAGGCTCTCCACTACAGCGACCAGGTCGTCCATTCGCATCCACTGCTTCTGAGCGTTCAGCAGCCGCACCATTGCACTCGGCACCACCGCTACCACCTCCCGCGCAAGCCACCCCACCTTCCGCCTCCGCCACTCCTCCCCGCCCGCCTCCCCCTCACTCCCCCCCAAACCCCCGCTTAAACCCTCCTTGACACCCCAGCGCAGCTCGCCACGCAAGCTCCTCGAGTCCGTTATCAAGGGCGTGCCACCCCTGGCAGCAAAAACCTCTGCTGCAAAACTCTTGCCTGCAGCTGCCAGTGGCAGAAGCTCAGAACCCTCGTCTAAAACCCTGCTTCCAGGAGTCTTCAAGTTAGTTAACTCTTCCTCCGCCTCCTCTTCCTCCTCGCCTCCCCAAAACCCCTCAATCCCTTCGCCTTTACCCTTCCTTTCTTCCCAATCTTTACCGTCCCCTTTCAAACCCCATCCGTCCCCTTCGATCGCATCGTCCTTTCCCAAATCCGAACCCCATTCATCGCCATCTAGTTGCTCCACTGCTAACGGATCCCATTCTATCCCCCATAAAAACCTTTCAGACTGGCTCTCTTTCCGCGAACCTTCCTCGTCGTCGCGCCATTCGGCCCGTTCGCCCCACCGTCCCCCTATTGGCTGCGAGGCTGACTCCGCTAAGCCGCTCCCCGCTCCTCCCCTCCACGCCTCCCCTGCTCCTCCCCTCTTTCCGCTCCCGCTCCCCCTTGCTTCCCCGCGACCTCTTACACTCCTCCCGCCTAGTCCCCCCCGCCCGCCTCGCGCCCCGCGCCAGCCTTCTCCTCCGCCCCAGGCGTCCCCCCGCCCCCTGCCCCCCGCAGGAACCCTCCCCGCGGGCCTACCTTCCTCAGGCTCCCTGAGTCGTTCCCCGCTCCATGCTTCCCCGCGCCCGCCTCTTCCCCCTGCCCACGCGCCCACCCGCCCACGCCCACGCCCACGCCCACGCCCAGGCTCCTTCCCCGCAGGTCTGCGCTCCCCGTCACTCCCGCCGGAATCGTACCGCTCTCGGCCGTACGATCGCCCATTGTACGCCTCCTTTGATCCGTACGGCCTGCTGTCGTACGGCGCGGCATTGCCACGCTGATTGATACCGCCTCGGCCCCGTCGATCGTACCCCGGCGATTGAGACGTCCTTAAAGACGCAGGTAATCCACCCCGAACGCGGTCCGGCACGTCTTGAAGCGTCCGCGGCGGCTTGTCGTCGTCCGATCGCCATCCTCCGTTATAAGTACGCTCACTACTGGTACCAGACCAGCGCGTTCCGGGATTGAAGGTACCTTTCTCTCCGCCACTATAATCATCCTCGCTAAAATCAGCGCCGTTTCTACCCTGCGCGTAGCCTCGATCCGGTCCCCCTTCCCGCTTCCAAGCCGTCCGCTCGTCATAACCCCTTCCGCCTCCCCCTCTTCCCCCCGCCCGTCCGCCACCCCTGCTTCCCCCCCTACTCCGTCCGCCTCTTCCCCTTCCGCCCGACCTCCCCCCTTCCCATCCCCGACCAGCATTCTCGGGGGGAAACCTTCGGGGGATGTATTCCGAGCCATCACGCCCGTCCCGTTCCCCGCGTGCGCCCAACCGACCGCCACCGTTGGATCGCGACTGGTCAAAAAATTCTTGCTCTTCGCTTTGAGCGGCGAGAGATTCTACCTTGAGCGGAAAAACGCTTGCATTTGGCGGGTTAGGGGGGAAGGAATGTGCGGGGAATGCGGCGATCGAAGGGATTGAGGGGAATAAGTCAGTCTTGCGCAAGGCTTTACTATCGGAAATAGGATTGCAGGGAATCCTGCTGGGAAGAATGCCTAGCGGCGCCGTAGAGACTAGATTGGCCGCCATCGGGAAGAAACAGCAGAGGAGAAATGAACGAGGGGAGATGAAATTGACAGTGTTTGAAAGCTGAACGTAATGAGGAGTTCTGGGTTTTGGAATTCGTCAGTAATTCGTTCAAGTTGGATTCGCTATTTGCATAAGTTTGGGCATATGTACCATGTGAATGAAAATAGGGTTAAACTAGTGGCAGGTCAAAAGAATGCACACACATGAGCACGCGTGTGCACGCACGCACACCCACACATAACCCCCCCTCCTTCCCCCACAAATACGCCCCGCCGCGTGTGAAGAAGAGTCACTACGGTATGTACATTCTCTTGATGATTACCATCCCGGGCTTCTGGGCTCTTAGGCGGGACCTTCAATCTATGGAAGACAAAAAGAGTTGTTCAGACTCCGCATTCCAAAAGTATGATACAGGCCACGAGCGCATGGGCAAGACATGTGAGGCTGATCTTAATCTTCAAAATTCTCAAAAAGGGGCAATGATTGAAGTAAGGAGGTGGCTGAGGCCAGTCGGACAGTAATCCACTGTTGCACTGCTGTGCACTCTTGGACTGGTTTCAGGTCAGGCCGCTGCAATAGTGATATAAAATCTATGTACTACGGTGCAGAGGTAATACAAACCGCGTTCCCAAGCGTACCGATATGCCGGTGTCAGTAGATTCCAAACCAATGCTGAGGATAGGCAGTGAGAGGTTGACCAGATCCCAATAGGCTCGGCCAAGGCAGTGGAAGGTGGTCTCCGGTCCGGTACACATTCCATGCTCTTCGCCAATAGGAGGATAAATAGGCTGGGAAATCGGGAGATCCAGGCACGAAGGAGATCGCTTGCAGACGAGGAGCGGCGCCAGCCAGCCTGTCAAAGAAGAAGCTATGGATGAGTTCAAAATCCTTGTCCGGTCACTCAATCGAAAGGCCGAATGACCCAATCTCCTAGTCCTGCGCCGCCAGGAGGAATTATTGAAAAGAGGCGCGGAGGAGGTGGGGCTTCAGAAACAGGTCGCTGTGAAATCCAGGCAAGAGGACCAACGGTCACCCAAGAGGAGGCCTGCTTTGGGTAAAATGACTTCCGAAGCTGTGGCTGCCTAACCAGATTGGAGCCATTCAGCCGAACCTCCTGGATGCTCGGAAGCTTCCCTAAGCTTCCTGGCAGCCCGGGTAACCATGGGAGGTCCAAGAGTTCCAGGTGCGTCAGGTTCTTCAACATTTCACTACCCAGGCCGTTGGGCAGAGATTGGAGTTTCGGGCAGGCTGAAATTGACAAGCGCTCGAGTTGTGAGAGATGCAACAGTGTTGCTGGGATTTCCATTAGGCCGTCGCTTGCAGAGATTTCCAGATCTCTCAGCCCCTTCATGTGCCCGATGTTCTCGGGCAGCGACTGAAAATTGTGGCATCCTTGAATCACAAGGCGAGTTAGTGCCTGCAGAGCTGTCAGTGACGCAGGCAGCTGCTGAAATTTCCTGCATCCCACCAGCTCCAATACTTTCAACCCGGGCAGCTGACCGAAAGTATCTGGCAGGGAGGCAAGAGCCGGACAGCCGATCAGGGAAAGAGTGTGGAGATTAGGGAGGAAGCAGAGGGAAGCTGGAAGGTATGCCAGAGAGAAGCATTGGCTGATCCTTAATGTTTCCAGGTTTTCAAGGTTTCCCAGGGATAGTGGCAAACGCGGTAGATTCTCGCCTAGATTCTCGGGTAGTGAAGGAATTCTGGAGGAGGAGACTTTCAAGGTGGTCAGAGATGGCAATTGGCAGAGATTCTCGGGCAGATTGGCGAGAGTTGGACAGTCAAGGGAAACCAGACGGAGACTGGGCAGCTGCTGTGCAGAAACGTTCGGAAGGGAATGCAGTTTGCTGCATGATGACAGGGTCAGTTCTTGCAGCAAGGAGAAATCTCCTAGGGTTTCGGGTAGCCTTTCTAGCCCAGAAGATAGAAGCTTGAGGGATTTGAGAGATGATGCCAGATGGGAGAAGTCATTCGGTAAGGAACTGAAACCGTTAACGGAGAGTCGTAAATGGGAGAGCCCGCTTAAACGGAAAAGGGAAGTCGGAAACGATGAGACGGACGACCGGAGAGAGAGCGATACGTCAGTCAAATTCGTGCATGCTTGGAAGAGAGAATCGAGGCCTGAATCGACGTCGCCGCCGGTAGTAGTAGGCAATCCGTTGCTGTTCGACTTTTGAGTCGACTCAGAAGTCGACACGTCAGTGAAATCCATGCAAGATTGGAAGAGAGAATTGAGGCCAGAATCGACGTCGCCGGTTGTAGATAATCTGCTGCTGGTCGACAAGATGGGTTGGGAAGATAATTTTGAGGTTTTAATCTCGTCGAGCTGGAAGCAGGTGAGATTAGCACTGAAGGAACAGCAACCGAGCTCGCGGAAAAACCGGCAATCCGTAACGTCAACGCTACGCTTCGCGAGATGGATACTCGTGAGATTAGGGAAGTGAGAGAGGGAGCGGAGGAGGTAAGATTCCGAGAGTCGTCGGCCTTCTGCCACATGGAAGGTGGTTTGCACGAGCCGTGAGATTCGCAGCCATCGCTTGCACGTGAGCGCGTGGTTTAACTGACACGGATTGCACGACGATACGTGACGGATAATAAGAGCGAGGATCTCGTCAGGGAAATTGTCTAACTGGCTAAACGAATTCGAGGACGGAGTTTCCGCCATGGCGTCCTAAGCTCTGTGCTCTGTCAGTGATGGGATTTGAGTTGTTTCACAAGCAAGCGCGATAACTAGACTGGGGGATCCATGCAATGTGGTTCGTCTGTGCTGGATGGGAATGCAATGCGATCATGGTCTGTGAGCGACAAGCGAACTGCGTGGCGACATGCAAGTTTGGAGAAAACATTTCGCAGATTCGGCAGAATAATTCGCAGACTTAGATTGGCAAACGTCGCAATGTGGCAGCCAACGGGTTCGAGGAAATTGTGAGCACTATTTACAAAACCAAAAACCTAATAAAAACCACTAAAGCATGGACTCAACCGCTGAAAGATGTTCGACCATTCAGCAGCCATTGCCACAGCTTGCGGGACCGTGTCAGTCCACCGCCATGGCTCACAGCGCGCCTAGGGGGCTCAGGGGCCTGAGTGGACGACGTCTCAGTTGAGGCGCCCTATCCTAACTACGGCTCCTCGGACGAATCAACAAGCCGTGCGTGTTAGAGCGAGATCCTGATGAAAGCGATTTAATGGTGCTATTCATAAGTGATTCCACGAGCCTTCCGCGAGAATCCACCATGGAGTGTTCGAGCTGCTGAATGAACTCCTCTTCCCATTGTCAGAACTAGCTGTCAGAAACAAGAATGAAGAAAGGAGAGGCTTTCACTAGCAGCAGTTGGCATACATATAGGAAACCCTAATTGGGTTGTACTCGATATAGAGTACCCCACTGCAGGCTAGACAATAATAACATTCTGACACACCCCCATAGCCAAAGTGGGATGTAATCAGCACAATGAGCAAGCAATCATAGAGCAGGTTCACAAGGGCAAGCACAGCTAGAGGCATTCACAACGGGCACGTAAGGAGGAGGAGGCTGGACTATGAGGAGAGGAGATGGGAGGCAACGGCTGAAGCTGCATACACACGGGCAACAGGAGCGGCTGGCACAGTGGCTACCGAGAGCAAGACAGGCTCCGGACTACAGGAGTAACTAGCTCCGCGGCAACGACGAGCGTGTCAGAACATTATAGCTTACTCTTTTCTGTAGGCTATGGTGGGGTATCCCATAAGGGGTACAACCCAATTAGGGTTTCATATTTGTACTCACTTCATTTCATAGTGCATTCATTCTCGTTCAGTTTTCCTCATGGTATCAGAGCAGGTTCCCCTGTGGGAACTGTGCCTAGAGCCCACCACTCGAATTTTTTTTTCCTGCCCGAAGCGCACTCATCCCGAGTCGCGCCTCGGGCCACTCCTTCCCCGAGCCGCCCTAGCGGCCGGCCTGTCAAATGTTGTAGCCTGTAGTGAGGTTTGTCTTAGGGGGTACAGAAGTTAGGGTTTGTCATATGTACCCCAACCAACATCAATGCAACATCATTCCTCATTCTGACATGGTATCAGCTAGGTTAGGATCCTGTGGGATCCCATTCCTCCGTTCTCCGTTCGTACCTCCCGAGCCTGATCCTACCTCTCGTTCGTACCAGTTTAGTTGTTACCGCGCCTAGTACCGAGCCTAGCATCATCTCCCCCGTCGCGTCGCGCCCGTTCCCCCCGTCCCGTCGCGCCCGTTCCCCCCGTCGCGTCGCCCTGTCCCGTCGCGTCGCCCTGTCCCGTACCGTCGCCCTGTCCCGTCGCGTCGCCCTGTCCCGTCCCGTCGCGTCGCCCTGTCCCGTCGCGTCGCCCTGTCCCGTCCCGTCGCGTCGCCCTGTCCCGTCCCGTCCCGTCCCGTCGCCCTGTCCCGTCGCGTCGCCCTACCCCGTCGCGTCGCCCTGCCCTGTCCCGTCGCCCTGCTCCGTCGCGCCGCCCTGCCCCGTCGCGTCGCCCTGTCCCGTCGCGTCGCCCTGCCCCGTCGCGTCGCTCCCGCCCTTTCTCCCGTCGCGTCGCCCTCCCTAGGCCCTAGCCCGTCGCCCTCCCTAGGCCCTGGCCCGTCGCCCTCCCTAGGCTCTGGCCCGTCGCCCTACCCTAGGCCCTGGCCCGTTGCCCTACCCTACGTCTTGGCCCGTCGCCCTAGCCCGCTCTTCCGCTACGACTGAGTCCTCTTCCCCCCCGGTTGTTACTCGCCTGTTCGTTCGCGTTGGTTCTCACTATGGCGACTCCGCGAGTTCTTCGTTTCGACGCAGACGGTAGACCCCTTGACTTTTCCGTCTGGCTTCTTCGCGCTCGTCGTCTGTTAGAGAGTCAGGTCCAGGGGGGCGAGACCCTCTGGTCACACGCTACTGGTGACCTCCCCGAGCCCCCCGAGCCTACAGCTTTAGGCCCTGCTCCTGACGACGCTGCTACGGCTCGCTTTGCCCGTCAGCGCGCTGACCGGACGGCTTGGACGTCGCGTGACGCTGCGGCCTGCATCGCACTCAGCAGCCTCCTCCCTGAGTCCGAGGAGGTCCACTTTACTCAGGTTCGCACCGCTGCTGCGTACCTCACTGCGATTAAGGCCCGCTACTCTACTCCCGCTACTGTCTCTCTCGGCCGTCTTTTCCTCCCGTTCCTGTTTCCTGATCTTGCCTCGTTTGAGCGCTCTGCTGACTTGATCGCTCACCTCCGCTCGCTCGACGCTAGTTACCGCGCTGCTTGCACTGAGGCACAGCTTGCACTGCTTCCTCCCCCCATGGCGATTACTGTCTATTTCATCGCCACTAGCCTCCCTGACCGCCTTGCCTCCGTTCGTGACGCGCTTCTGCTGAAGCACCCTAGTGAGCTGACTATCGAGGTCCTTGAGTCTGCACTCAAGGACGTCGAGAGCAACCTTCGTTCGGTAGCTGCCGCCTCTGGTACTGTGTCCCCCCCACTCTTCCACGGGTGCACAGTCCCGCAGTTACCCACCTTCACTGCCTCTCTTGCCACTGCCGCTACTGACGCGACTGCGGCTGCTGTTACGACTGCGTCGCGGTCCCGCGGCAGGGGGGGCAAGAAAGGTGGTTCCGGTGGAGGTGGAGGCGGAGGTAGCGGAGGTAGTGGGGGTGCTGTTGCGAATGGCGGTGGTGGGAGTGCAGCGTCTGGAGAGACCCCTCGTGCAGCGGCTGGTGACTCCACTGCACCTGCTGGTGGCGGCAACCCTCGAGCTCGTCAGTCGCCTCCTGTACTGCCGGCCCCGCTAGGTGGAGCAGCGGCGTGGTACCAGGCTCAGCGTCAGCAACACCTTCAGCAGCAGCAGCAGCCCCTTTCCTCCCAGCAGCCTCAGCAGCAGCAGCGTCAGCAGCTGGCTCCGGGGTCGGGGCTGCGTCAGCCCCAGCGCGGTGCTGCTTACCCTCCCTGCCCCTACCAGGTTCAGACAGGTCCTCGTCGGGGCCACCCTTGTGGCCACTTTCACCCCCCTGGTCAGTGCTTTGCTCAGCTCACTGACACGGTCCGGTTGACCTACGGGGTTGGCGGTCCTGCTCCTGACTGGCTTCCTCTGGTTCAGCGCCACGGCTCCGCTCTGTGGGGCATGTCTGCTGAGCAGTTAGTTGATCTGATTAGTGCTCCTCATGCTATGTATGCTGTTGTTGACTCTAGTGTTTCTGACTCTGTTTACTCTGGTGTTGTTAGCTTAGGTGCTAGTCTTGCTCAGTTGCCTGTTGCTAGTGTAGGTACTTGTGTAGACTCTAGACCAGCGACTACCTCAGAGGACGCTTCGCTGTCGTTCACACTGGACTCTGGAGCCTCCCACTGCTTCTTTCGGGACAGCACGACACTTACACCACTTCCTGCGCCTGTTTCTGTAGCGTTGGCTGATCCCACTACGGGACCAGTCACTGCACGTCACACTACCGCTGCTCCCTCTGGGTCTCTCACTGGGTTTCACGTCCCCTCGTTCTCCCGGAACTTGGTGGGCGTGCGACCCCTCGTGAGTCAGCACGTGGGTGTGTGGTTTGAGCCTTCTGGAGAGACTGCGGTGTGTGTTGACGGAGACTCTTTCCAGCCTCTTGCTACCTTTACTGCTGAGCCGGGCTCGGGTCTCTACACTCTTCACACTGGCCCGCGTGCGCCGCAGCAGCAGCCGCAGCAGCAGCAGCAGCAGCCGCAGCAGCAGCAGCAGCAGCAGCAGCAGCAGCAGCAGCAGCAGCAGCAGCAGCAGCAGCAGCAGCAGCAGCAGCACCAGCGGCCGCACCAGCAGCCCCCCCTACTGCCACTGCCCCCGGTTCCCCCCCCCGTTCGGGTCCCCGCGTCTCACCAGGTTGCTACGTCCCCCCAGGTGTTTGTGTCGTGTCAGGTTCCTACGTCTGTTCCAGTCGCTGCGTCGTGCTCCTGCCGGTCGCTTGCCCACCCCACCGTTCTGTGGCACCACCGGATGGGGCACCCGTCCCTTCCACGTCTGCGCGCTATGTCTAGTCAGCGTCTTGTCCTAGGCCTCCCACGTGTCTTGCTGCGCTGCCGCCCTCGCCTGCGCCGCCGTGTCGTCCCTGCGTCGAGGGTAGGCTGCGCGCCACCCCTCACTCCTCCTCCCTTCGTCCGGCCACCGAGCCTTTTGAGACGCTTCACTTGGACGTCTGGGGCCCAGCCCCTCGTCTAGGCCCTGAGCGTGAGCGTTACTTTCTGGTGGTAGTTGACGACTTCTCCCGCTACACCACAGTGTTCCCTCTGGCGAAGAAGTCTGAGGTGACTTCTACGCTGATCAGGTGGTTGCTCACCACTGAGGACACTCGTGGTCGTCGTGTCAGCTGTCTCCACTCCGACCGTGGGGGTGAGTTTCGCTCCGGCATTCTCGCTGGATTCTGTCGCGAGCAGGGCATTCGTCAGTCCTGGACGCTTCCAGAGTCCCCACAGCAGAATGGGGTTGCTGAGCGCCGCATAGGCCTGGTCATGGAGATCGCCCGCACCTCCCTGACTCACGCCTGTGCCCCCCATTTTCTGTGGCCCTACGCGGTCAAGTACGCCGCGCACCAGCTGAACCTCTGGCCACGTGTCTCTCGACCAGAGGTTTCACCGACCAGTCTTTGGACAGGGTCCCCTGGTGTTGCGTCGCGGTTTCGTGTCTGGGGGTGCTTGGCTCTTGTCCGCGACACCTCCGCGGACAAGCTCTCGCCTCGTGCCGTCCCCTGTGTCTTCCTTGGTTTCCCTGAGGACTCCTCTGACTTCACCTTTTACCACCCTCCCTCTCACCGGTTCTTTGACTCCCGTGACGTCCGTTTCGAGGAGTCCACTCCGTACTACGTCAGGTACCCCAGTCGAGGTCTCCAGGTTCCTCCTCCCCCCCTCTTCCTGACTGCCGTTCCCCCTCCTGCTCCCCCGGTACAGCCTCCCCCCCCTGGTCCAGCCCCGTCAGGTGTGTCCCAGGCTACCCCTCCTCCTTCGGTAGCCCCTCCGGTACAGCCTCCCTCCCCACAGTCCTCCTCGCAGCGTGCCGCTGGTGCTAGCTCTCGAGAGGTTGGTGCGGCGCCTGTTCCTGTACCGGTTTCTGGTTCTGGGGGTGCTGGAGTTGGAGCTGGAGTTGGAGCTGGAGTTGGCACTGGAGTTTCTGGTTCTGGGGGTGCTGGAGTTGGAGCTGGGGTTGGAGCTGGAGTTTCTGGTTCTGGAGTTGGAGCTGACCCGGTGGGTGCAGAGGACTCTTGTCGTCCGGGAGCTGGTGCTGGCCGCGCGGACACTGGGGGTGCTGCGTCTGGGGGTGAGGGTGCGCCTCCTTCGGGTTCAGGTGAGCCTGGTTCTGGAGCTGGTGTTAGTGCTGCCTTTGGGGGTGGTGCGCCTAGTTCTTCTGAGGTGGACTCTGGAGCTGCCGCTGCTTCGGACACTACTCCACCCCCCCACCCCTACCCGACTAGGCACCAGGCTCGTGTTCGCCGTGCCCGTGACGAGCAGCTGGCGTTGGAGAGAGAGGAGAGGGAGTTACAGCGGCTGGAGGAGCAGCAGCAGCAGCTGGAGCCGCAGGAGCAGCAGCAGCAGCAGCAGCAGCTGGACCCGCAGGAGCAGCAGTCCCAGCAGCAGCCGCGTCCGCAGCAGCAGCAGTCGCAGCCGCAGCAGCAGCAGCCACTTCCTCCTCCTGTCTCGGGTCTTCGGATCCTTGGTCTCCCCTCCCCTTCTCCTCCCTCCTCCGCCTCTCCTCCTGTCTACGGTCCCACGTTTCCTCCTCCTGACTCCTCCCCCGCTGTTTTCCCCAGTTCTCCGCCTTTGTCCTCTCCTCCTCCGTCTCGTTCTTGGGCTACTCGTCGCTCCCCTCGTGCTCGTCCCTCGTCTCCTGTTCCCTTCACTGACCTTCGTACTGCCTTCCTTCTTTCTAGTCCACCTCGTCCGTCTCAGTCTGTGCTTCCGTCTCCTCCTGAGTCGGCCCTCACTGTGTCGCTCCCTACTCCTGTCACTGACTACTACCGCACGTACCGTCCTGTTCTCTCTCGTGTTCTCGCCTCTCTTGTTACTCACCCTCGTGCCTCTGTGTCCTCTGTGTCCGCTCTTACTGCCGCAGTTACTGACTTTGCCTCTACCCGCCGCCTTGACTACGCCACCACGCTTGTGGCTGCTCCTCCTACCAGTCCTCTGGCCGTCGGGGGTGTGTCTGCCCTTGGCTGTGACGCCCTAGAGGACAGGCAGTTTGAGCTAGAGTTCCTGGCGGCCGCTTCCCCTCATCTCTGTGCCATGCTCCTCGCCCCTGAGGGTGACCCCGACGCCCTTGACATTCCGACTCCTCGCACTTACGCTGAGGCAGTGTCAGGGCCTTGGGCCTCTCAGTGGAGAGCTGCCATGGACGCAGAGATGGCCTCCTACAGATCCACAGGCACCTACGTCGATGAGGTTCCCCCCCCTGGGGCGAACGTAGTCGACGGCATGTGGATCTTCTCAGAATCCCAACCACTAGACCATTGGGATAAAAGGGCTTGTTTCAGTAGCGGGTCAGTGCGCCCATAACCCCCCAGGCAAATGTGCCTGTAACCCTTCCCTAGGATCGATCGGGGATCACCAGTGGACCTCTGACACCCCCCCGCACTGGGATGCCCGAAGTGCATACACCGGGATTCGAACCCGAGACCTTCGCTCTGGATACCATCTCAGAATCCCAACCACTAGACCATTGGGATAAAAGGGCTTGTTTCAGTAGCGGGTCAGTGCGCCCATAACCCCCCAGGCAAATGTGCCTGTAACCCTTCCCTAGGATCGATCGGGGATCACCAGTGGACCTCTGACAGATCTACAGGGTGAAGCGGCCACCGGGATCTCCCCCGGTCTTCAAGGCGCGCTACGTGGCTAGAGGTTTCAGTCAGCGCGAGGGAGTTGACTTCTTTCAGACCTTCGCACCTACCCCGAAGATGACCACTCTTCGGGTGTTACTACACGTAGCAGCACAGAGAGACTACGAGTTACACTCTCTCGACTTCTCCACTGCTTTCCTTCAGGGCAGCCTACACGAGGAGGTCTGGTTGCGTCGTCCCTCGGCCTTCACTGGCACCTTCCCTCCTGGGACCCAGTGGAGGCTGAGGCGACCTGTTTACGGTCTTCGCCAGGCCCCTCGTGAGTGGCACGACACTCTGCGTTCTACCCTCTCTGACCTTGGGTTCCAGCCGTCTTCTGCCGACCCGTCGCTGTTCGTTCGTCGTGGCTCCACACCGTTCTTTGTTTTGGTCTACGTCGACGACCTCGTTTTCGCCACTTCGGACAGGGTTGCTTTGGCAGACGTGAAGTCCGAACTGCAGAAGAGACACACGTGCACTGATCTTGGTGAGCTGCGCCACTACCTTGGCCTGCAGATCACCAGGGACAGAGCCGCTTGCACCATTACACTCTCACAGTCACACATGGTGCAGCAGGTCCTTCAGCGGTTCGGGCTTCAGCACTCCACCGTACAGCGCACACCTCTAGCTGTTGACCACAGACTCACTGGTCCCTTTCCTGACGAGCCGTTTGAGCCTAGTGGTCCCTACGCAGAGCTTGTGGGTTGCCTCATGTACCTGATGACTTGTACTCGCCCGGACCTCGCCTTCCCTCTCAGCATCCTTGCGCGCTTTGTTGCGCCAGGGAGACACCGTCCTGTTCACTGGACGGCAGCTGTGAGGGTGGCGAAGTACCTAGCGACTACATCAGGCGTGGGGCTAGTTCTTGGAGGGCAGCAGTCTGTCGTACTCACTGGTCACTGTGACTCCTCTTACGCTGACGACGCTGAGACTCACAGGTCTACTCAGGGGTACTGTTTCAGTCTGGGTTCTGGAGCTGTTTCCTGGCGTTCCACGCGCTCCTCTTCTGTCTCGACCTCTACAGCTGAGGCTGAGATTTACGCTGGTGCCATGGCGGCACAGGAGTTGCGGTGGTTGACCTTCTTGCTCGCCGACCTTGGTGAGCGGCCGAGCTCTGCACCGACCTTGTTTACTGACAACAAGGCGTCGATCCTCCTCTGTCGTGAGCCGCGACTGGAGAGCAGAGTGAAGCACATTCACGTCAGGTACTTTCTTCTGCGAGAGTTGCAGAGGCGTGGACAGGCTCGCTTCGAGTTTGTAGAGTCCGAGGCCAACACTGCAGACATCTTCACCAAGGCGCTTCCGCCTTGTGACCACCAGAGGTGTTGTGTGCAGTTAGACCTTGTTGACACAGGTTCTAGTCATGCGTAGACTTGAGTTTATTGCCTGCTTCGTCTGTACACTTACTATATATACTTGTGATCTCTTGGACTGGCCTTGTGGCCACTGTTGCTTGTGCTCAGAGTGTGTGGTGACGTTGTGATCCACCCTGAGCTTTGTTTTCTTTTGGACTGGTCTTGTGACCGTACTCTTTTTTGTTTTTGCTAGACACCCCTCACTTAGGCTATGGGGGTGTGTCAAATGTTGTAGCCTGTAGTGAGGTTTGTCTTAGGGGGTACAGAAGTTAGGGTTTGTCATATGTACCCCAACCAACATCAATGCAACATCATTCCTCATTCTGACACGGCCTTACCCTCGCGGCCCCGCCACCCAGTGAACGCCGCCCCGCCGCCTCTTCTCTCGCGGCCCCGCCGCCCAAGCGCTCGCAGCCCCAGCCGTCCCTGATCTCGCGGCCCCGCCGCCCCAGCGCTCCCGGCCCCGCCGCCCCTGATACGCGGCCCCGCCGCCCCAGCGCTCCCGGCCCCGCCGCCGTCCCTGATCTCGCGGCCCCGCCGCCCCAGCGCTCCCGGCCCCGCCGCCCCTGATACGCGGCCCCGCCGCCCAAGCGCTCGCGCCCCCCCCCCCCGCCGTCCCTGATCTCGCGGCCCCGCCGCCCCAGCGCTCCCGGCCCCGCCACCCCTGATACGCGGCCCCGCCGCCCCATCGCTCGCGGCCCCGCCGTCCCTGATCTCACGGCCCCGCCGCCCCAGCGCTCACGGCCCCGCCGCCCCTGATCTCGCGGCCCCGCCGCCCCAGCGCTCCCGGCCCCGCCGTCCCTGTTACGCGGCCCCGCCGCCCCAGCGCTCCCGGCCCCGCCGCCCCTGTTACGCGGCCCCGCCGCTCCAGCGCTCCCGGCCCCGCCGCCCCTGATACGCGGCCTCGCCGTCCCTGATCTCACGGCCCCGCCGCCCCTTGCTCTCGAGCAGCCCAACTGCAGCAGCCAAGCCGCCCGACCGCCGAGCAGCAGTGCAGCCGAGCCGCCCTTGCACCCGAGCCGCCCGGCAGCCGAGCCGCCCTACCGCCGAGCCGCCTGGGAGCCGAGCCGCCCGGGAGCCGAGTTGCTGAGTAGCCGAGCCGCCTTTTCTACCGAGCCGCCCGACCTGCCCTGCCCGGTGAGCACTGTACCGCTGTCACAGCGTGCCTTTCCCCTACTACTTGCACTGCTTCACTGTCGTCGTCATGGCTACCCCTAGTGTCCTCGCTTTTGACGCTGAGGGTAGAGCCGTAGACTTCGAGGTCTGGCTAGACGACCTGCAGCTGTTTTTACAGTGCGATAGGGCGGACGGTCTGTCTCTCTTTGACCTCACCTCTGGCGCCGTCCCTTCCCCTGCTGCTGATGCTGACGCCACTGTTCGCTCGCAGTGGGCCACGCGCGATGCTGCTGCACGTCTTGCTGTGCGTCGCCACTTGCCTACCGCTGAACGCGCGCACTTTAGCCAGTACAAGAGTGCTCATACCTTGTACGACGCTGTAGTTGCGCGCTACTCCTCCCCTGCCACTGCTGCACTGAGCCGCCTCATGCTCCCCTTCCTCTTCCCTGACCTTGCCGCCTTTCCCACTGTCGCTGATCTCATCACGCACCTCCGCACTAGTGACACTCGCTACCGCGCTGCGCTTCCTGCTGACTTCAGCGCCAAGAACCCCCCCCCCATGTACACCACTCTCTACTTCTTAGTCACTCGCCTCCCAGACTCCCTTCGTGTAGTCCGGGACCACTTCCTCGCAGTCTGTCCCACCACCCTCACAGTCGACAGCCTAGAGAAGGCCCTCCTTGCGGCAGAGAAGAGCATAATCGCTGTAGGTGCCTCTCGAGGTGACCCCCGCGCCCCCATCTTTGAGGGGTGTTCTCCTTCCCCTCTCCTGCCCTCTGTCGCCTCTGCCGCTGCGGCCGACCTCGTTGGCCTTGAGTCGGTCGGTGCGGCGTCTGCCCCTAGCGGGAGACGCCGCTCTGGCAAGGGCAAGGGGGGCAAGGGAGCGGGTGGGGCCAGTGGGGGCGGTGGAGGTGGAGGTGGAGGCGGCGGAGGGAGTGGGGGTGGCGGTGGTGGTGGTAGCGGGGGTGGGGGTGCTAGTGGCGGCAGTGGAGGCGGGGGTGGCGGCGGCGGTGGCGGTAATAGCGGAGGTGGTGGAGGTGGCGGCGGTGGAGGCGGAGGCGGGGGCGGTGGAGGCGGAGGCGGGGGTGGCGGAGGTGGAGGTGGTCGGAGTGGAGCTTCGCAGCGGAGCAGCACTGGGGGAGGTCAGCGCCAGCAGCAGTAGCAGCAGCGTTCTCGCAACGTCCCCACCCCTCAGCAGCTCCGTGAGTGGTACACGCATCGTCAGCGCGGTGGGGGTTTTGGTCCCTGCACCTACGTTCTCCGCACTGGCGACCGCGCTGGAGAGCAGTGTGGGGGCACCCACACCGCCCAGCGCTGCTTTGGCCGCCTGACGGACGCTTGGCGCCAGCAGTTCCCGGAGGCCGCGGAGATCCCCCGCTGGGGAGAGCTGTCTAGGGCTGGTGTAGCTATCTTTGATCTTGATTTTGATGCTATCCTTGCTGCCATGTATGCTGTGACCATTAGTGATGAGGGTGACTGTTACCGGTGTTTCCCGCCCGACCCGGGCATTGGTACTGCTGCTCCAGGTACCGGTGAGGCTTCTGCTCTTGGTGCCAGTGCGTCTGTGCTCTCAGGTGCTGGTGAGGCTGCTCTCTCAGGTACTAGTGCGTCTGCGCTCTAAGGTACTGCGTCGGCTTCGGCCTCCCACACCTTCACTCTTGACTCTGGAGCGTCTCGCTCTTTCTTTCGGGACCGCACCACACTCACGCCGCTTAGTCGGCCGGTTGCGGTTTCCCTGGCTGACCCCTCTGGGGGTCCTGTCCTGTCTCGCTTCTCCACAGTCCTCCCGTGTCCGGCGGCTCCCTCTGGCACCCTGTCTGGTCTCTACCTCCCCTCGTTCTCTACGAACTTGGTGAGTGGTGCTAACCTACAGGATGCGGGAGTCCACCAGTTCACCCCTGCTAGTCAGCGGGTGACGCACTGCACAGAGGCTAGCACGGGTCGTCACCTGGCCACATTTACACGTCAGCCAAGGTCGAGCCTGTACACACTGACCACTGCTTCTCCTCCAGGTGCTGAGTCTGGTAGAGTCCCTTCGTCTGGTCAGGTGTTTTCTGCAGCGTCCAGGTCTGGTCCTGAGTCTGCCCCCTGTTCGTGTCGCCGTCTGTCTCATGAGACCCTCCTCTGGCACCACCGCCTTGGCCACCCCTCTCTGCTTCGGCTCAGAGGCATGGCCTCCCGTCTTCTTGTGTCTGGTCTCCCCCGGTCCCTCCCTCCCCTTCCTCAGGGCCCTGGCCCTGCCTGTGTCCCCTGTGTCGAGGGGCGCCAGCGTGCTGCCCCTCACTCCTCCCAGTTTCCTCCGACAGAGGCTCCGTTGCAGACGCTTCACATGGACGTGTGGGGCCCTGCCCGCGTCCGTGGAATCGGTCACGAGCGCTACTTCCTGTTGGTGGTTGACGACTACTCGCGTTACACCACAGTCTTCCCCTTGCGCAGCAAGGGTGATGTCATTGAGGTGCTGATCGACTGGATCCGCGCAGCTCGTCTCCAGCTCAGGCAGAGCTTTGGCTCGGACTTTCCTGTGTTGCGTTTGCACTCGGACAGAGGCGGAGAGTTTTCCTCTAGCCTTCTGCGTGCCTACTGTCGTGCGCGAGGCATCCGCCAGACCTTCACGCTTCCGGACTCCCCGCAGCAAAATGGGATTGCAGAGCGCCGCATTGGCATGGTCATGGACGTCGCTCGTACGTCTATGATGCATGCGGCTGCCCCCCATTTTCTGTGGCCGTTTGCGGTCAGGTACGCGGCGCATCAGATCAACCTCCACCCCAGGGTCTCCTGGCCGGAGACCTCCCCAGCCCTGCTGTGGACGGGGAAGGTTGGCAATGCGTCGGCGTTCCGGGTCTGGGGATCTCGGGCGTTTGTCCGCGACTTGTCTGCGGACAAGCTGTCCCCTCGCACTGCTCCCTGCGTCTTCCTGGGGTTCCCCCCCGACGCCTCTGGGTGGCAGTTCTACCACCCCACCTCTCGACGTGTTCTGTCCTCCCAGGACGTCACGTTCGACGAGTCGGTACCCTACTACCGCCTCTTCCCCTACCGCACTCCGTCCCTCCCACCGCCCCCGCTCTTCTTGGTACCAGGTCCCCCCCCGGTAGACCCCCTCCCCCCTCAGGGTCCTGCCCCTTCAAGTGTGTCCCAGGTAGACGCGGTCGAGCCTGTCGAGGTCACTGGTGACTCTGGTGCTGCTGCGGGAGCTGAGCCTGGGGGTGCTGGGACTTGAGGCGCTACGCTTGGGGGTGCTGAGCCTGGGGGTGCTGGGACTGGAGGCGCTACGCTTGGGGGTGCTGAGCCTGGGGGTGCGGAGTCTGGAGGTGCTGAGCCTGGGGGTGCTGGGCCTGGGGGTGCGGAGTCTGGAGGTGCTGAGCCTGGGGGTGCTGGGCCTGGGGGTGCTGAGCCTGGGGGTGCTGAGACTTGGGGTGCTCCGCATGGCGGTGGTTCGTCTCGCCGAGAGCCACTCTCCCCACAGGAGCTGCGTGAGTGGTTTGCCCGGCGCTGGAGGCGTGCTGCTGGTGCTGGAGGTTCTTCGGCTGCAGAGGGTGCTGCTGCCGAGCGTCCCGGGGGTGCTCGTACTGTGGGTGCTGGAGCTGCTGGGTCTGAGGGTTCTCCTGGAGCTGGTGCTGCTGAGGGTGTTGGCGCTGAGACACCGCTACAGCCTGCCTCCCCTTTGCCTGCTCCTTCTCCCTACGCTGGTCCGACTGGAGGTCTTACTGAGCGTCGTGAGCCTGCGTCTCGTCCTGCGTCGCCCGTTCGTGCTGCGCGCACGAGTGGTCGCGGTTCGCGTTAGCGTCCTCCTCCTGTCCCTGGCACGCACCGGATGTCTCTGCGTCCGTCCACTGCTCCTCTGCGTGCCCCTTTGCCTTCTCCTCTTGCTTCCTCTCTTCCTGCTCTTGCCAACCCGGAGTCGGACTCTCTTCGTGCTGCCAGTCCTACTGTCACACGTCTCCTTGCTACTGCTGTCAGTGACCCTTCTTTTGAGTCGTCTGCTACGTCTGCCCTTGTCACTGAGCTTGTCGACTTTGCTGCGCGCTATCGTCTAGACTACGCTGCTAATCTTGTCGCTGAGTCTGAGTCGGCCTCTCCTCCGTCCGTCGGGGGTGAGTGTGCCCTTGGCATGGACGTCCTTGAGGACAGGCAGGAGGAGTTCCACTGTCTGGCCGCCGCTTCACCTCACCTCGCGTCTGTACTGCTAGCCCCTGAGGGAGACCCGGATGCACTAGACATCCCGACTCCGCGCTCTTACGCGGAGGCGATAGAGGGTCCCTACTCCTCTCAGTGGCAGGCAGCTATGGATGCAGAGATGGCTTCCTGGAAGTCCACAGGCACCTACGTTGACGCTGTTCCCCCTCCTGGGGCGAACATCGTCAGTGGCATGTGGATCTTCAGGGTGAAGCGGCCGCCGGGTTCTCCGCCTGTCTTCAAGGCGCGTTACGTGGCTCGTGGCTTCAGTCAGCGGCAGGGGGTTGACTACTTTCAGACCTTCTCCCCCACCCCGAAGATGACCACTCTTCGGGTACTGCTGCACGTTGCTGCTCACCGTGACTACGAGCTGCACTCTCTCGACTTCAGCACTGCTTTCTTGCAGGGCAGCCTGCACGAGGAGATCTGGCTGCGTCGCCCACCTGGCTTCACTGGGTCTTTCCCTCCTGGTACCCAGTGGAATCTCCGGCGTCCAGTCTACGGTCTCCGCCAGGCGCCACGTGAGTGGCACGACACACTGAGGACTACGCTGGCGGCCCTTGGGTTTGCTCCTTCTACTGCCGACCCGTCGCTGTTTCTTCGCACCGACACCTCTCTGCCGCCGTTCTACATCCTCGTGTACGTCGACGACTTGGTCTTTGCCACAGCTGACACTGCTGGACTCGCCTACGTGAAGTCCGAGCTGCAGAAGAGACACACGTGCACTGACCTGGGTGAACTGCGCAGCTACCTTGGCTTGCAGATCACCCGGGACAGAGCACGCCGCACCATTACCCTGACTCAGTCACACATGGTGCAGCAGGTCCTTCAGCGCTTCGGCTTCACGTACTCCTCGCCTCATGCCACTCCTCTGCCTACTCGCCACTCCCTCTCAGCTCTGCCTTCGGATGAGTCCGTAGAGTCGAGTGGCCCGTATGCAGAGCTTGTTGGCTGCCTCATGTACTTGATGACCTGCACACGACCTGACCTTGCATACCCTCTTAGCATTCTCGCACGCTATGTTGCTCCTGGGAGACACCGACCAAAGCACATGACTGCAGCGAAGAGGGTGTTGCGCTACTTGTGCAGTACGTCGGGCATGGGGCTAGTGCTTGGAGGGCGCAGTCCAGTGGTCCTCACTGGGCACGCGGACGCTTCTTGGGCTGACGACCAGGCTACGCAGCGGTCGTCACAGGGTTACACCTTCAGCCTTGGTTCCGGCTCTGTTTCGTGGCGGGCTACCCGCTCGTCTTCCGTTCTCGGCTCCAGTTGTGAGGCTGAGATCTACGCCGGGGCTATGGCTGCACAGGAGTTACGCTGGCTCACCTACCTGCTGTCCGACCTTGGAGAGCCGCCTCGTTCTCCTCCAGTCCTGTACGTAGACAACAAGGCCATGCTGGCCTTGTGTCGAGAGCAGCGACTGGAGCACAGGACAAAGCACATTGCTCTCCGCTACTTTCTTGCTCGTGAGCTACAGCAGCGTGGACAGTTGCGACTTACGTACGTGGCCTCTGAGGCCAACACTGCTGATGTCTTCACCAAGGCACTTGCGCCTTGTGATCATCAGCGTTGTTGCACGCAGCTGGGTCTTGTGCCTGTCTTGCCTCACTTGCTCACTTCTTGACTTTGCTTGTACCTTCACCTATATATACTCTTGCTCTTACTTGCTTGACTCTTGTATATCTTTATATATGATCTTGCATGTGAACTGGCCTTGTGGCCCTTGAACTTGTGCTCGGAATGTGTGGTGACTTTGTGATCCACCCTGAGCTTTGCTTTGCTTTGTTTGACTGGTCTTGTGACCCCTTGTTCTCCCCCACTTTGCCTATGGGGGTGTGTCAGAACATTATAGCTTACTCTTTTCTGTAGGCTATGGTGGGGTATCCCATAAGGGGTACAACCCAATTAGGGTTTCATATTTGTACTCACTTCATTTCATAGTGCATTCATTCTCGTTCAGTTTTCCTCTGAGCGGCAGGAGCAAAGGACCCACGAGCGACAGGCACAGCAGGCTCGCTGGGCTACCGAGAGCAAGACAGGCTCCGGACTACTGGCGCTGCAGGCGACACGACGGCAGCCTCCACGCAACTTCCCCCAACTATCCCACCCCCCCTTTCACACACCCCCTGTGGCACCCCTAGCTCCACTCCCACGACACCCCCCTAGCACCACTCCTTCGGCTCCCACACACCCACCCCCCTCAGCGGCAGCTGCAGCAGTGGGAGACGGGGGAGGAGGAGGAGCAGGGGACGGCGCACACACCCGCCACCCCCATACCCGTCACCCCCATACCCTGAGTGTGCGGTAAGCGAGCCCAGGTGTGCGCGAAGCGTGCACAGGCGTGTGGGAAGCGAACTCGGGTGTGCGGAAAGCGAACTCAGGTGTGCGGGGAGGGGGGGCCGCAGGGCGACGCGCGGGTCGACGGGGACGGGCGCACGGGTCCCTAGGGGCGGCGCGCGGGTCGACGGGGCCGCCGCGAAGGGCGATGGGGAGCCGCGCGCGGGTCGACGGGGCCGTCGCGAAGGGCGACGAGGAGTCGCGCGTGGGTCGACGGGGCCGCCGCGAAGGGCGACGGAGAGCCGCGCGCAGGTCGACGGGGACGAGCGCGCAGGTCGATGGAACGCGAAACCGCCGTGTGCGGCCAGGGTGCGCGACGGGCAGGAAACCGCCACGCGTCCCGAGCGCATGGCGGGCAGAAAACCGCCGCACGCCCCGAGCTCACGGCGAGATGAAAAACGCCGCGCGCTCCGAGTGCGCGGCAGGAAGAAAGGGTCGCGCGCCCGGGGCACGCGACAACAGTAGAGCAGCGGAAGCATCGGGTGGGGCCTACCCACAGGATCGACCCAGAAGGGTCGACCTGCTCTGATAGCATGTCAGAACTAGCAGTCAGAAATAAGAATGAAGAAGGGAGAGGCTTTCACTAGCAGCAGTTGGCATACATATAGGAAACCCTAATTGGGTTGTACTCGCTATAGAGTACCCCACTGCAGGCTAGACAATAATAACATTCTGACACCCATTGGCTCATCGGCTGCGCGGCGGCGGCGTCTGTTGTGGTGGTGACCATTTGGTTGGGAGCAGCGGTAGCAGCAGAGGTACTCGCGGGGCTGTCGGAGAAAATTCGCGCCACCATGACGTCGCTCGGCTCCTTGCCTTAGCTCTGCAGCGATTCGTCGTCCTCATCCATATCCAGCGCATAACTTCAAGGACCCGTAGGAGAGGAATTGGCGACAGAGAAGACCGGCGGTGGCTTAATATGGTCGGCCTTTTTTCGCCATGAAGCTCTAGAATGACTTGACCCACCAGCGGGTGGTGCAACGGCGCCCGCTGAAGTTTCCGTCGAAATTTCCGCCATCGCCGGCAGTTGCAGGGAAGCATTCGTGATAGCGGTGGTGGGATGCGGGTGGTGGATTAGCGATAAGTGATTGGGCGCTCGACAGCAAGTTTCAGGATTAGGGCAGCACGAGAAGGAGCAGCAACAAGATTCGCCTCTAGTGGCTTCTGGAATGCGGATGGACAAAGGAAGGGGACGGGGGATGAATAGAGCAGGAAGGATGATGGGAAGGGAGAACGGAAAACATGAGAGAGCTAGGGGAAGCAAGAAAGCAAGTCACCTTTTGAGAAATCTCAACATTGATCTATTTTGAGCCGACTCAAAACATGAAAGAACGGAAAGCATGAGAGGGGCTAGGAGACGCAAGAAAGCAAGTCACTTTGCGTGCAAGCGAGAGTGGGACAGAGAGAATGGTTGTGAGGTTGTGTGCGAGAGAGAGCAGGGTACAAGGGTGTGCATGCATGGTAGAATAACACCTGAGAGACCGGAGGACCTTTCATATGGCACCACTGGGTTGGGCGTGTGGCTGTACCATCAGCACCTCCATAGCACGACCTCCAAGGCGCCTCAAAAGTAGAGACCGGATGGCCTTTCAGATGGCACCACTGGGCGGCTGTACCATCAGCACCTCACAACAACACCTCGCCGCCTGATTGTGCAACGTACACACATGCACACGCGCTCGCGCGCGCGTGAGCACACACACACACACACACACACACACACACACATACACACACACACACGCAGACACACTCCAGCGGCGTACTAACCGCCTGTCAAGGTAATGTGCTCCGTTGAAACAAGTGCTTCAGAGCAACGCGAGTGAGCAGAGGAGCAGCAGAGATGCCAAGGAAGGATGTATAATCGAGGATTGAAGGGATGCAGGTGGGCGGAGGGATGCGAGTGGGCGGAGGGATGCGAGTGGGCGGAGGGATGCGAGTGGGCGGAGGGATGCGAGTGAGAGGAGATATGTGAATGGGAGGAGGGATGTGAATAGGAGAAGGGATGTGAATGGGAGGAGGGATATGAATGGGGGGTGGAAGGATGCATGGGAGGGTGAAATGGCTTACCGACACAGGTGCAGCAGGCATGCGCGCATGCACGTGCGCTAATGAGGGCGAGAAGCGCAGAGCGTTGATGGTGTAGCTGTGGTGAGCTGGCGTGCGCCACCACAAATTTTCGAGGCGCCTCAAAGGGCGCCACCACACACCTTTGAGGCGCCTCAAAGGGCGCCACCACACACCTTTAAGGCGCCTCAAAGGGCGCCACCACAAACTTTTGAGGCGCCTCAAAGGGCGCCACCAAGCCGCTCGCCACAGCTGTGTGCACGCAGTGACTTTTGAGTCTACTCAAAAGTCACCTCGAGCTGGTGCCACCACAAGCTCCCAAGCCCCACTGTTGGAACACTCGCCAAGCCACGGCCAAGCCGCTTGCCACAGCTCACCGGTTTGGTCCCCGCGACCAAGCCGGGCCACTCGCCACAGCTGTGCACACATGCGCATCGGTGGGATGTCAGGGAGGCGAGCGGTTGGGAAGGGAAGGGAAAGGAGGGGAAATGAGGGGAGGGAGAGTAGGGGAGGGAGGGTTGATCCAAGTGAGATGGCAGTGAGACAGCACGGTGTGGCTTGGGCGGAGCGCGCGACAAGAGGAAGGAGCCATCGGGGTGCACATCCACTCTCACTCACACAAAATCACACTCACTTACACTCACCCACTCCGATCCCCTTGACGTCACAAACCCTTGCTACTGGTTTGAGCTCAAGGTCCCATTTCGCCTTCACCACGCCTGCCATGCCATGCTGACTTCCCTCATGCCTTAAAAGGCCGAATGATCCAATCTCCTAATCCCGTGCAGCCAGGAGGAATGCGTGCAGGCGGGGCTTCAGAAACAAGTTTATGCGAAATCCAGGCAAGAGGTCCAACGGTCACCCAAAGGGAGGCTGGCTTCGGGTAGAATGACTTCCGAAGCTGTGGCTGCCTAACCAGATTGGAGCCATTCAGCCAAACCTCCTGGATGCTCGGAAGCTTCCCTAAGTTCCCTGGCAGCCCGGGTAGGCATGGGAGGTGCAAAAGTTCCAGGTACGTCAGGTTCTTCAATTTTTTGCTGCCCAGGCCTTTGGGCAGAGATCGAAGCTTCGGACAGTCTGAAACTGACAGTCGCTCTAGTTGCGAGAGGAAAAGCAGTGTTGGTGGGATTTCCGTGATGCAGTCACTTGAACAGATTTCAAGATCCCTCAACCCCTTCATGTGTCCGATGTTCTCGCGAAGAGACTGAATAATGCCACTGTCAGAATCCCAGCCACTAGACTACTGGGATAAAATGGCTTGTTAAGTAACGGGTCAGTGCGCCCATAACCCCCTAGGACAACGAGCCTATAACCTTTCCGTAGGACCAATCGGGGATCTCCAGTGGACCTCTAACACCCCCCCGCACTGGGATGCCCGAAGTGCACACACTGGGATTTGAACCCGAGACCGCTCTGATACCAGGTCAGAATCCCAACCACTAGACCATTGGGATAAAAGGGCTTGTTAATGTCGAAATGAGGAATGAATGTTCCATTGATGTTGGTTGGGGTACATATGACAAACCCTAACTTCTGTACCCCCTAAGACAAACCTCACTACAGGCTACAACATTTGACACACCCCCATAGCCTAAGTGAGGGGTGTCTAGCAAAAAACAAAAAAGAGTACGGTCACAAGACCAGTCCAAAAGAAAACAAAGCTCAGGGTGGATCACAACGTCACCACACACTCTGAGCACAAGCAACAGTGGCCACAAGGCCAGTCCAAGAGATCACAAGTATATATAGTAAAAGTACAAACGAAGCAGGCAATAAACTCAAGTCTACGCATGACTAGAACCTGTGTCAACAAGGCCTAACTGCACACAACACCTCTGGTGGTCACAAGGCGGAAGCGCCTTGGTGAAGATGTCTGCAGTGTTGGCCTCGGACTCTACAAACTCGAAGCGAGCCTGTCCACGCCTCTGCAACTCTCGCAGAAGAAAGTACCTGACGTGAATGTGCTTCACTCTGCTCTCCAGTCGCGGCTCACGACAGAGGAGGATCGACGCCTTGTTGTCAGTAAACAAGGTCGGTGCAGAGCTCGGCCGCTCACCAAGGTCGGCGAGCAAGAAGGTCAACCACCGCAACTCCTGTGCCGCCATGGCACCAGCGTAAATCTCAGCCTCAGCTGTAGAGGTCGAGACAGAAGAGGAGCGCGTGGAACGCCAGGAAACAGCTCCAGAACCCAGACTGAAACAGTACCCCTGAGTAGACCTGTGAGTCTCAGCGTCGTCAGCGTAAGAGGAGTCACAGTGACCAGTGAGTACGACGGACTGCTGCCCTCCAAGAACTAGCCCCACGCCTGATGTAGTCGCTAGGTACTTCGCCACCCTCACAGCTGCCGTCCAGTGAACAGGACGGTGTCTCCCTGGCGCAACAAAGCGCGCAAGGATGCTGAGAGGGAAGGCGAGGTCCGGGCGAGTACAAGTCATCAGGTACATGAGGCAACCCACAAGCTCTGCGTAGGGACCACTAGGCTCAAACGGCTCGTCAGGAAAGGGACCAGTGAGTCTGTGGTCAACAGCTAGAGGTGTGCGCTGTACGGTGGAGTGCTGAAGCCCGAACCGCTGAAGGACCTGCTGCACCATGTGTGACTGTGAGAGTGTAATGGTGCGAGCGGCTCTGTCCCTGGTGATCTGCAGGCCAAGGTAGTGGCGCAGCTCACCAAGATCAGTGCACGTGTGTCTCTTCTGCAGTTCGGACTTCACGTCTGCCAAAGCAACCCTGTCCGAAGTGGCGAAAACGAGGTCGTCGACGTAGACCAAAACAAAGAACGGTGTGGAGCCACGACGAACGAACAGCGACGGGTCGGCAGAAGACGGCTGGAACCCAAGGTCAGAGAGGGTAGAACGCAGAGTGTCGTGCCACTCACGAGGGGCCTGGCGAAGACCGTAAACAGGTCGCCTCAGCCTCCACTGGGTCCCAGGAGGGAAGGTGCCAGTGAAGGCCGAGGGACGACGCAACCAGACCTCCTCGTGTAGGCTGCCCTGAAGGAAAGCAGTGGAGAAGTCGAGAGAGTGTAACTCGTAGTCTCTCTGTGCTGCTACGTGTAGTAACACCCGAAGAGTGGTCATCTTCGGGGTAGGTGCGAAGGTCTGAAAGAAGTCAACTCCCTCACGCTGACTGAAACCTCTAGCCACGTAGCGCGCCTTGAAGACCGGGGGAGATCCCGGTGGCCGCTTCACCCTGTAGATCCACATGCCGTCGACTACGTTCGCCCCAAGGGGGGGGAACCTCATCGACGTAGGTGCCTGTGGATCTGTAGGAGGCCATCTCTGCGTCCATGGCAGCTCTCCACTGAGAGGCCCAAGGCCCTGACACTGCCTCAGCGTAAGTGCGAGGAGTCGGAATGTCAAGGGCGTCGGGGTCACCCTCAGGGGCGAGGAGCATGGCACAGAGATGAGGGGAAGCGGCCGCCAGGAACTCTAGCTCAAACTGCCTGTCCTCTAGGGCGTCACAGCCAAGGGCAGACACACCCCCGACGGCCAGAGGACTGGTAGGAGGAGCAGCCACAAGCGTGGTGGCGTAGTCAAGGCGGCGGGTAGAGGCAAAGTCAGTAACTGCGGCAGTAAGAGCGGACACAGAGGACACAGAGGCACGAGGGTGAGTAACAAGAGAGGCAAGAACACGAGAGAGAACAGGACGGTACGTGCGGTAGTAGTCAGTGACAGGAGTAGGGAGCGACACAGTAAGGGCCGACTCAGGAGGAGACGGAAGCACAGACTGAGACGGACGAGGTGGACTAGAAAGAAGGAAGGCAGTACGAAGGTCAGTGAAGGGAACAGGAGACGAGGGACGAGCACGAGGGGAGCGACGAGTAGCCCAAGAACGAGACGGAGGAGGAGAGGACAAAGGCGGAGAACTGGGGAAAACAGCGGGGGAGGAGTCAGGAGGAGGAAACGTGGGACCGTAGACAGGAGGAGAGGCGGAGGAGGGAGGAGAAGGGGAGGGGAGACCAAGGATCCGAAGACCCGAGACAGGAGGAGGAAGTGGCTGCTGCTGCTGCGGCTACGACTGCTGCTGCTGCGGACGCGGCTGCTGCTGGGACTGCTGCTCCTGCGGGTCCAGCTGCTGCTGCTGCTGCTGCTCCTGCGGCTCCAGCTGCTGGTGCTGCTCCTCCAGCCGCTGTAACTCCCTCTCCTCTCTCTCCAACGCCAGCTGCTTGTCACGGGCACGGCGAACACGAGCCTGGTGCCTAGTCGGGTAGGGGTGGGGGGGCGGAGTAGTGTCCGAAGCAGCGGCAGCTCCAGAGTCCACTCCAGAAGAACTAGGCTCACCACCCCCAGAGGTAGCACTAATACCAGCTCCAGACCCAGGCTCACCTGAACCCGAAGGAGGCGCACCCTCACCCCCAGACGCAGCACCCCCAGTGTCCGCGCGGCCAGCACCAGCTCCCGGACGACAAGAGTCCTCTGCACCCACCTGGTCAGCTCCAACTCCAGAACCAGAAACTCCAGCTCCAACCCCAGCTCCAACTCCAGCACCCCCAGAACCAGAAACTCCAGTGCCAACTCCAGCTCCAACTCCAGCTCCAACTCCAGCTCTAACTCCAGCACCCCCAAAACCAGAAACCGGTACAGGAACAGGCGTCGCACCAACCTCTCGAGAGCTAGCACTAGTGGCACGCTGCGAGGAGGACTGTGGGGAGGGAGGCTGTACCGGAGGGGCTACCGAAGGAGGAGGGGTAGCCTGGGACACACCTGACGGGGCTGGACCAGGGGGGGGAGGCTGTACCGGGGGAGCAGGAGGGGGAACGGCAGTCAGGAAGAGGGGGGGAGGAGGAACCGGGAGACCTCGACTGGGGTACCTGACGTAGTACGGAGTGGACTCCTCGAAACGGACGTCACGGGAGTCAAAGAACCGGTGAGAGGGAGGGTGGTAAAAGGTGAAGTCAGAGGAGTCCTCAGGGAAACCAAGGAAGACACAGGGGACGGCACGAGGCGAGAGCTTGTCCGCGGAGGTGTCGCGGACAAGAGCCAAGCACCCCCAGACACGAAACCGCGACGCAACACCAGGGGACCCTGTCCAAAGACTGGTCGGTGAAACCTCTGGTCGAGAGACACGTGGCCAGAGGTTCAGCTGGTGCGCGGCGTACCTGACCGCATAGGGCCACAGAACATGGGGGGCACAGGCGTGAGTCAGGGAGGTGCGGGCGATCTCCATGACCAAGCCTATGCGGCGCTCAGCAACCCCATTCTGCTGTGGGGACTCTGGAAGCGTCCAGGACTGACGAATGCCCTGCTCGCGACAGAATCCAGCGAGAATGCCGGAGCGAAACTCACCCCCACGGTCGGAGTGGAGACAGCTGACACGACGACCACGAGTGTCCTCGGTGGTGAGCAACCACCTGATCAGCGTAGAAGTCACCTCAGACTTCTTCGCCAGAGGGAACACTGTGGTGTAGCGGGAGAAGTCGTCAACGACCACCAGAAAGTAACGCTCACGCTCAGGGCCTAGACGAGGGGCGGGGCCCCAGACGTCCAAGTGAAGCGTCTCAAAAGGCTCGGTGGCCGGACGAAGGGAGGAGGAGTGAGGGGTGGCGCGCAGCCTACCCTCGACGCAGGGACGACACGGCGGCGCAGGCGAAGGCGGCAGCGACGGCAAGACACGTGGGAGGCCTAGGACAAGACGCTGACTAGACATAGCGCGCAGACGTGGAAGGGACGGGTGCCCCATCCGGTGGTGCCACAGAACGGTGGGGTGGGCAAGCGACCGGCAGGAGCACGACGCAGCGACTGGAACAGACGTAGGAACCTGACACGACACAGACACCTGGGGGGACGTAGCAACCTGGTGAGACGCGGGGACCCGAACGGGGGGGGGAACCGAGGGCAGTGGCAGTAGGGGGGGCTGCTGGTGCGGCCGCTGGTGCTGCTGCTGCTGCTGCTGCTGCTGCGGCTGCGGCTGCTGCTGCTGCTGCGGCTGCTGCTGCGGCGCACGCGGGCCAGTGTGAAGAGTGTAGAGACGCGAGCCCGGCTCAGCAGTAAAGGTAGCAAGAGGCTGGTAAGAGTCTCCGTCAACACACACCGCAGTCTCTCCAGAAGGCTCAAACCACACACCCACGTGCTGACTCACGAGGGGTCGCACGCCCACCAAGTTCCGGGAGAACGAGGGGACGTGAAACCCAGTGAGAGACCCGGAGGGAGCAGCAGGACACGGTAAAGTGGTAGTGTGACGTGCAGTGACTGGTCTCGAAGTGGGATCAGCCAACGCTACAGAAACAGGCGCAGGAAGTGGTGTAAGTGTCGTGCTGTCCCGAAAGAAGCAGTGGGAG
The DNA here is from genome assembly GCA_948144175.1 of Closterium sp. NIES-65. NCBI lineage: Eukaryota > Viridiplantae > Streptophyta > Zygnematophyceae > Desmidiales > Closteriaceae > Closterium > Closterium sp. NIES-65. The sequence continues at coordinate 92,519 of CANXME010002217.1, forward strand.
GCTCCAGAGTCCAGTGTGAACGACAGCGAAGCGTCCTCTGAGGTAGTCGCTGGTCTAGAGTCTACACAAGTACCTACACTAGCAACAGGCAACTGAGCAAGACTAGCACCTAAGCTAACAACACCAGAGTAAACAGAGTCAGAAACACTAGAGTCAACAACAGCATACATAGCATGAGGAGCACTAATCAGATCAACTAACTGCTCAGCAGACATGCCCCACAGAGCGGAGCCGTAGCGCTAAACCAGAGGAAGCCAGTCAGGAGCAGGACCGCCAACCCCGTAGGTCAACCGGACCGTGTCAGTGAGCTGAGCAAAGCACTGACCAGGGGGGTGAAAGCGGCCACAAGGGTGGCCCCGACGAGGACCTGTCTGAACCTGGTAGGGGCAGGGAGGGTAAGCAGCACCGCGCTGGGGCTGACGCAGCCCCGACCCCGGAGCCAGCTGCTGACGCTGCTGCTGCTGAGGCTGCTGGGAGGAAAGGGGCTGCTGCTGCTGCTGAAGGTGCTGCTGACGCTGAGCCTGGTACCACGTCGCTGCTCCACCTAGCGGGGCCGGCAGTACAGGAGGCGACTGACGAGCTCGAGGGTCGCCGCCACCAGCAGGTGCAGTGGAGTCACCAGCCGCTGCACGAGGGGTCTCTCCAGAAGCTGCACTCCCACCACCGCCAGTCGCAACAGCACCCCCACTACCTCCGCTACCTCCGCCTCCACCTCCACCGGAACCACCTTTCTTGCCCCCTCTGCCGCGGGACCGCGACGCAGTCGTAACAGCAGCCGCAGTCGCGTCAGTAGCGGCAGTGGCAAGAGAGGCAGTGAAGGTGGGTAACTGCGGGACTGTGCACCCGTGGAAGAGTGGGGGGGACACAGTACCAGAGGCGGCAGCTACCGAATGAAGGTTGCTCTCGACGTCCTTGAGTGCAGACTCAAGGACCTCGATAGTCAGCTCACTAGGGTGCTTCAGCAGAAGCGCGTCACGAACGGAGGCAAGGCGGTCAGGGAGGCTAGTGGCGATGAAATAGACAGTAATCGCCATGGGGGGAGGAAGCAGTGCAAGCTGTGCCTCAGTGCAAGCAGCGCGGTAACTAGCGTCGAGCGAGCGGAGGTGAGCGATCAAGTCAGCAGAGCGCTCAAACGAGGCAAGATCAGGAAACAGGAACGGGAGGAAAAGACGGCCGAGAGAGACAGTAGCGGGAGTAGAGTAGCGGGCCTTAATCGCAGTGAGGTACGCAGCAGCGGTGCGAACCTGAGTAAAGTGGACCTCCTCGGACTCAGGGAGGAGGCTGCTGAGTGCGATGCAGGCCGCAGCGTCACGCGACGTCCAAGCCGTCCGGTCAGCGCGCTGACGGGCAAAGCGAGCCGTAGCAGCGTCGTCAGGAGCAGGGCCTAAAGCTGTAGGCTCGGGGGGCTCGGGGAGGTCACCAGTAGCGTGTGACCAGAGGGTCTCGCCCCCCTGGACCTGACTCTCTAACAGACGACGAGCGCGAAGAAGCCAGACGGAAAAGTCAAGGGGTCTACCGTCGGCGTCGAAACGAAGAACTCGCGGAGTCGCCATAGTGAGAACCAACGCGAACGAACAGGCGAGTAACAACCGGGGGGGAAGAGGACTCAGTCGTAGCGGAAGAGCGGGCTAGGGCGACGGGCCAAGACGTAGGGTAGGGCAACGGGCCAGGGCCTAGGGTAGGGCGACGGGCCAGAGCCTAGGGAGGGCGACGGGCCAGGGCCTAGGAAGGGCGACGGGCCAGGGCCTAGGGAGGGCGACGGGCCAGGGCCTAGGGAGGGCGACGGGCCAGGGCCTAGGGAGGGCGACGCGACGGGGGAAAGGGCGGGAGCGACGCGACGGGGCAGGGCGACGCGACGGGACAGGGCGACGCGACGGGGCAGGGCGGCGCGACGGAGCAGGGCGACGGGACAGGGCAGGGCGACGCGACGGGGTAGGGCGACGCGACGGGACAGGGCGACGGGACAGGGCAGGGCGACGCGACGGGACAGGGCGACGGGACGGGGGGGTAACAGGCGGGTGCGACGCGACGGGGGGAACGGGCGCGACGCGACGGGGGGGAACGGGCGCGACGCGACGGGGGGAACGGGCGCGACGCGACAGGGGGAACGCGCGCGACGCGATGGGGGGAACGGGCGCGACGCGACGGGGGGAACGGGCGCGACACGACGGGGGGGAACGGGCGTGACGCGACGGGGGAGATGGCGCTAGGCTCGGTACTAGGCGCGGTAACAACGAAACTGGTACGAACGAGAGGTAGGATCAGGCTCGGGAGGTACGAACGGAGAACGGAGGAACGGGATCCCATAGGATCCTAACCTAGCTGATACCATGTCGAAATTAGGAATGAATGTTCCATTGATGTTGGTTGGGGTACATATGACAAACCCTAACTTCTGTACCCCCTAAGACAAACCTCACTACAGGCTACAACATTTGACAGTTAAGTAGCGGGTCAGTGCGCCCATAACCCTCCAGGCTAACGTGCCTGTAACCGTTCCCTAGGATCAATCGGGGATCACCAGTGGACCTCTGACAGCCACATCTTTGAATAACAAGACGAGTCAGGTCGTATCCCCGGCTGGTGGCAAGAAGTTGGTGGCAAGAAGTTTCCGCGCGCGATTGGTTCAAAACAGACGTCCGGCCAATGCGATTGGTCAAGCGGTTTTTTTAACCAATTGCATGCGCAAAATTCTTGCCACCAACTTCTTGCCACCAGCCTGGGATACGACCTCAGTGTCTGCGAAGCTGTCAGGCAGCTGCAAAAGTTTCCTGCAGAGCTGTCAGGAAGCTGCTAGACGGAAGGCCAGAGAGAGTGATATGTCGTTCAAAATTATATAAGCTTGGAAGAGAGAATCAAGGCCTGGATCGACGTCGCTGGTAGTAGTAGGCAATCTGCTGCTGGTGGACAAGCTGGGTTTGGGAGACAATATAGAGGTTTCGATTACGTCGAGGTGGAAGGAGGTGAGATTACTACTGAAGCAGCAACAACGGAGCTCGTGAAAAAAATGCCATCCGTGACGTCGACGCTACGCTTCGCGAGATGAAGACTCGTGAGATTGGGGAAGTGAGAGAGGGAGCGGAGGAGTTGAGATGATGAGAGTTGTCTGTCTTCTGCCACGTGAACGGTGGCTTGCACGTGCCGTGAGATTCGCACCCATCGCTTGCAGGTAAGCGCGTGGTTTAACTGACATGGATTGCGCGATGATACGAGGCGCAGAATAACTGCGAGGATCTCATCAGGGAGTTCGTCGACATGTCTAAAAGAGATCGCGGATGTGGTTTCAGCCATGGTGTGTCAGCTCGCAAGCTTTTAGATTTTTGAGTGATTGTTGAACGAGCAATGGTTGTTCTGGTTGGTGCTGGCTGGTTGTAGTAAATGCAAATAACAGATGTTAGATGGGAACGGGACGCGATTTTCGTCTGTGAGTGACTACAAGCTAAGTCAAGAGTGAACACTTCGCAAGGAGGACAGAACATTTCGCAGACCTTCGCAATTTGCATCTGAATGTGAGATGGTGGAAATTGTGAGGACTATCTATGAAAAAGGTACACCAACTAAAAACAACATAAAGAACAAAACAAAAACAAACCAACAAATAAGGCTTAATCGCTGAGAGATGATGGACCATTCACCAGCCATTGCCACAGCTTGCAGGACCGTGTCAGTCCACCGCCATGGCTCACAGCGCGCCTAGGGGCCTCAGGAACCTGAGTGGACAATCGTCTTTGCTGAGACGCTCTGTCCTGGCTCTGGCTCCTCGGACGAATCAACAAACCGTGTTTGTTCGTGCGGGATCCCGATGTCCGCGATTTTACGGTGCTGTCCATAAGCGATTCCACGAGCCTTCCGCGAGAATCCACCATGGAACGTTCGAGCTGCTGCAAGAATTCCTCTTCCCATTGGCTCATCGGCTGGGCGGCGGCGTCTGTTGCGGCGGTGACCATTCGGTTGGGAGTGGCGGCAGCAGCGGTATTCGCGGGGCTGTCGGAGAAAAGACGCGCCGCCATGACGTCGCTCAGCTCCTTGCTCCAGCTCTGCAGCGATTCGTCCTCCTCCTCCACCTCCGCACAACCCGTTGTCGCCTCCTTATCGCAAGGAGCGGCTGGATAGGAAACGGGGGACGGAAAGCTGTCGGAATTTTGCGATGACGATATTTTCTCTGGGCGTGCCGCGCCGCCTGCTAAAATTTTAGGCGAGATTTCCGCCGTCGCCGGCAGCTGTGGAAAAGCATCATTCGCGATGGCGGTGACAGGGCGCGGATGGTGGATTAGGGACAAATAGCCGGGGGTACGACAGCAGTTTTCGGGATTAGGGCAGCACGGGAAGGAGCAGCAACAATAGTCGCCTCGAGCGGCTTTCGCACAGCACGCTTGGCGCGGCGGAAGAGGTGTTGATGACGTGATTGGGTTTAGAAGCGTTAGGTGCGGGCGATGGGCGAACGACGGGGGATGGTGCGCCATGAGAGAACGTTCGGGTGAACACGCCATTGCGAGCCGAGCGTGGCTCTCAGAAACAGTGTGTACTATACAGTGTAGTAGTGGGAGTCACTTTGCTGGATATGGAAAGCTGCAACCGCAGCGGGAATTTTATAGTTTGTACAGCAAGTTGGCACAGCCGAAACTAAGGCTGTCGAGGAGATTAGGACGCGATAGCTGCATCGTCCACCAGGCACATCAGTCAGTCAGAAATTGGTGTGAGGGATTGAACTTGGGCGCAAGAATGTCTAAGTCAGAGTTAGAGCTGGAGCAGGAGCAGCAGCACGAAAGGTGGGATTGACTGTACAGATGTTCTCGTTTATAGTCCGACGGATCAACATCACCGCGCGCGGACTATGTGGCAAACCCTTCAAACCCCAGGCAAAACGCGATACTTATAGTCCCGTTCAGGAAAATTGCATGAAGAGTGGTTGTTTTGCTACTAGTTTCTGGAGTTTGGCATTTACGTAGATTTGGACCGCGCTTGCTTCAACTTCCAGTCGCACGGTTTTCCACGCTGATCAATGTCGCATGACTAACGGTCAAAACTAAACAAAATCAGCTTAATCACCCTATTTTCCAGCTTCCAACTTCCAACCTAGGTTTTGGTGGACATGTGGGCGGGCCAGCCACCTGGTTGCCTGCAGTGCTTTTGCTGTTCACTGCTTCGCTGCACCTGATGCCTATTTCAGTGTAGTTCCCCATCTTTCCCTGTGCTCCTCTCTCGAGCAAGTGCTCACTAGGGGCAAAATGGGACTGAATGTAGAGCAGTCGCTATGACTGTGCGTGTTTTGTCTGGGAAACTCGATTAACTTATTCGAGGTCAAGAATATCCTGGTTTTGTCGTGGGCTAGTAACCAGCGGGCCGCTGGCTTTGAATGTCGACCATTGGGCGTATTGAGTAAAGGTAGCCTTGTTCAAAGTGGGCAGTTGAGTGAGCATCAGGGTGTACACGAATCACCGCACCTTCTCCCGCCCCGACCGACCCCCCCAACCATCGTTCGACGGTGCCCCAGCTTGTTCTGTTTCAGTCCAAACCAGAAGCAGGTCCCGGGGCAAAACTTCGATCCTAAGGACGTGGTACAGCTCATCTCGATCTCACGCAATCGGCCGTCGATTGGATCAGATTGCGAGCGATTGGGTGTGATCGCCCCGATCTGACGCAATCATCGATCGCTTCCCGCGCCGCGCGATCTGAGTCTTTTTCTTCGTTGAAACAAAACGGAACCTCAATCGTGCCTTCCAGGCTAGTAGTATGTCCTTTCCAGCTCAAATTTGGCGAAACCAAGGGACTGCATCTGTGTCGCGCAATTACAAGGTTGCCCCATTACGTCGTCCACTCGAATTGGCCCCATTGCGCGAGATGTATTGTAGCAGCGAGCTGAAGCGAACCTCAACTAAAACTGTTACAGATCGCGCATGAACGCTTACATACCCAATCCATCGATCGAGATCGATTGCAATCGATTGCATCAGATCGAGGTAGTCGATCGCAATCGATCATGATCTCAAATGCGATCGACAGATTGCCTCCGATCGCCAAAAAGCACCCTGAAGACCTTCTCGGAAATTGTTAATTGCAGGATCGAGGCGATCGGCCTCAGATCGCCCCGATCCAAACCACGTCCTAAGGGCCGGATGCGGGTCGGACCACATCCTGTCCGCCACTCTCGGTGTGATTTTTGAGAACCCTACCAAGTCGTTGCGAGCCGCGTTCACCGCGCCGAAAGCCCTCAGTTTTTCAAACTGAAACACTGTCATTCCACTCGGCGTTCTCGGATTAAAACAGCACCATTGTCACTTTCCGAGTCCCTATCTGTATTGGTTGCGCGCCAACTTCTGCCAAAACCTTTTACATAAATATCGGGGACCGCCCTCAATGAAATACCACAGGAAGTGTGATGAGGATGCACTTACCGTCAAAAATTGAAAAGGTGAATACACTTTCTAGGGTGCTTTGGCTGGGAGTTCGCGAACATCCGCTCTACTTTTTCCGGTTTCCTACAGCCAACTCAAATTGCGGAGATGGAACCAGAGTGATTTCCCCAAGGTTGCCGCTGGAGTGGGTTTGGTCAGCCCTTTCCCAAGCGCGAAGCTTCTCCGAAAACAACACTGAATTTTGAAATTTGTCAGGACTTCAAACGCTCAGAACTTTGACTGTAACTATGACTGGAAGCGAGCCAAAAATCCGACAGCTATGATGCACCTAGACCGAATCCTGGTGCTTGGTGGTGAACAAGTTTCGTCTTGTGCGGAAAAAACTTTGACTCGGGGCCGGGGCTCCCGCCCGCCATGTACATAGAGAATCGACGGTCACTGGTGCGAGCATTCCCCTACCTTGACCAGATCGTCTGGTGAAGCGACACGAGACGACAAGATGGACCAGGTACAGCATACAGGGACACTCGTATACAGCACAACCAAATTAAGTATAACGCGTTTGAATAATGCCATCATTCATGCTAATTGTAAGGAAAATTCTATTTCCTTACGCCGCATCCCTGCTTAGCGCGTACACCACTGTACTCGCCACCGTTACCACTCACGACACTTCGCCTCGACTATTTCCGCCACCTCGCCCGTCGCACCCCGACCTCACGGCTCGGCTGGTAACCTGCGCTCCGAGCCTCCGCCTCAACATTTCCCAACCTCAATCCCAGGCCCGTCGCGCGTCACCCACAGTTCATTACCGTTACCACTGTGGCCTTCTTTATTTAGTTCTCGCTCAATCCTTCGCTCATTGTACTGTTTTGATTCGATAGTGCAATTCTCGCTCGTTCGCTCAATTGCACTCGTGACACTTGGTATCCAGAGCCTCTGATCTTCTCTCGGTCCGTTTACACCTTCGCTTCCCCACTATCTCAATTTTTTTTGGGGGTGGATGCCTCCAAGCGACCAAGCACCGCCGCTTGAAGTGCTCTTTCATAAGCACGCACAGCCACAACAAAGGCTCTTGCTGAGCTTGCCCGACACCCCCGCCATGGCTAAATATAATATCGCGACACTGACGCAGGAACAGCTCGATCGCCTCGTGAGCCAGCTCGAGAATTCCGCTCTCGAAGTTGCGACACTTTCGGCGGAACTTGACGTCGCCCGCCGGCAGTCGACGATGAATGCACCTGCAATAACACCAACACCCGCAAATGCACCTGCACAGTCGGACGAGCCAATCGTCATCTCATCCGGAACACCATCACAGCACGACAGCGTGGGACAGCGCTGAGGCGTAGCCAGTGATGGTGCAGCCCAGTCAATGCCCGGCATGACGAGGAACAGGGCCGCTCCGACCGGGAATACGCCGCGCGAAACACGTTATCACGTTGAATTTGCAGCACCAGCTGTCACCGATGACATTTACGAGCCGATGCTGCTCAAGCCGCAGCGTCCGCCTTGCTTCGATCCTAGCCAACGCGAAAGTCCGATGGTTCGATCGTGGATTTTCACGATGAACGCGTTTTTCGGCGCCAATTACGTCGCCGCGGACGCAACGAAGATTCGATATGCAGTTTTGCTGCTACGGGGCCCTGCATTGGACTGCTTGCGAGTGATCGTCACTTCGCCGCACGCCTACGAGCCGCCGTCGCAAGAGGAAGAGCCCACGGGACCGGCCGTTACCTGGCGTTCTTTCTGCGAAACCGCCCTGTACAGCACGTGGGATGCGTGGTGCGCAGGGCTTTGGGCGCGCTTCGAGCCGATCGCAGCTTCAATCTCGGCGCGTCAGAGACTACGTACTTGGCGACAGCTCGGGTCGGTTCAAGACCACACGAGCGGTTTTCTCGCCCTATGAGAACAAGTTGGCTACATGCACGAAGCGGAGCGGGTGGACCGTTACGTCGGAGGGCTGAAGCCGGACATCTCGCACGAAATTATGCTACGCGGACTCTCGAACTTCAACGAGATTCTCGCGCTCGCCGAGAAAATCGGCATATTGCGCCGACCGAGGCTGGGGCCCTACTACGGACATCGCCCTCGGGGACCGACCGAGCACGCCACCGTACATGACGTTGCGATGAATGCAGCTACCACGCCGTTTAAGGGGCGCTGCTTTGCTTACAATGTACTGTCAAACATACATGACATAGTCTATGTAGACTGTAGTGGGGTAGACCATATGGATTACAACACTGCTAGGTTTCACTACTTGTACCCATCTCCTTGCTAATTCAGTCATTCCTCTTTCTTCACATGGTATCAGAGCTGGTTCCCAAGTGGGACCGTTTCTTCCTAAGGGCCCACCATCTATTTTTTTTTTCCTACCCTGCCCAAAGTGCGCTTCGCGCTCTGACCTGCCCTACCCTTTCGCGGCCCCTTAGCGGCCTGCCCTGCTCCTGAGCCCGTCGCGGTCCCCCTTTGCGGCCCCTTCGCAGCCCCTTAGCGGCCCCTTCGCGGCCCCTTAGCGGCCCCGTTCGCGGCCCCTTAGCGGCCCCTTTGCGGCCCCTTCGCTGCCCCTTCGCGGCCCCTTCGCGGGCCCCTTAGCGGCCCCCCTTCGCGGCCCATAGCCGCCCCTTCGCGGTCCCTTAGCGGCCCCTTCCCGGCCCCTTCCCGGCCCCTTCGCGGCCCCTTCGCGGCCCCCTAGCGGCCCCTTCGCGGTCCCTTAGCGGCCCCTTCCCGGCCCCTTCGCGGCCCCTTCGCGGCCCCTTAGCGGCCCCTTCGCGGCCCCCTAGCGACCCCGCCTTGTCGCCAGTCGCGGCCCTGCCCCGTCGCCACCCGGGTGTCGCCCCTGCCTCGTCGCGACGCCTCAGCGGGACCCGCGCGTCGCCCCTGCCTCGTCGCGACGCCCCTGCGGGACCCGCGAGGCGCGGCTCCTGCGCGTCGCGACGCCCCAACGGAACCCGGGCGTCGCCCCCGCTCGTCGCGACGCCCCTGCGGGACCCGCGCGGCGTCGCCTCTGCCCGGCGCGGCGCCCTGCCCTAATCCGCGCCCGACCTTCGGACGGCCGCCCCTGCCCCCGCCCCTTGCAGCAGCTGCCCCTGCAGCAACCGCCCTTGGCCCCTGGAGCAGCCACCCCTGCAGCAGCCGCCCCTGGCCCCTGGAGCAGCCGCACCTGCAGCAGCCGCCCCTGGCCACTGGAGCAGCCGCCCCTGCAGCACCCGCTTCTGGCCCCTGGGGCAGCCGCCCCTGGCCCCTGGGGCAGCCGCCCCTGGCCCCTGGAGCAGCCGCCCCTGCAGCAGCTGCCCCTGGCCCCGGGAGGAGCCACCCCTGCAGAAGCCGCCCCTGGCCCCTGGAGCAGCCGCCCTTGCAGTTGCCGCGGAGCCCTTGCCCTGCAGTGGTAGCGGCCTGGCCGTTGCCGCCGTCGTACGCCTGCCCTTCTCGCCACTAGTGAGCACGGCCCTGCCCGTACTGCTGTTACTGCTGCTCCTACTGCTACTACTCTTTCTACTGCTACTGCTGCTCCTGGCGTGGCCAGATGCAGCTCCAGTGCCGTCCGCGTGAGTCCCTCACGCCCCAACAGCTTCGTGAGTGGTACGCTAGTTGGGGTTGTAGAGGTGGCCGCGCTGCTACTACTCCTACTGCTACTACCGCTGCAACTGCGGCTACTACTGCTACTGCTGCTACTGCTGCTACTGCGGCTACTATTGCTACTGCTACTCCTCACGGTGGCCAGCTGTAGCTCCAGCGACGTTCGCGTGAGTCCTTCCCGCCCCAGCAGCTTCGTAAGTGGTACGCTAGTTGGGGTTGTCGGGGTGGCCGTAGTGGGAGAAGTCATAGAGTGAGTAGTTCGGGAGCTTCTTGTAGTGGCCAGGTGCAGCTGCAGCGTCGTCCGCGCGAGACCCTTTCGCCCCAGCAGCTTCGCGAGTGGTACGCTCAGAGTAGAGGGTCACTGAGTAGTGCTCGCTGCCCGTACGTCATTTGCACGGGTGTCCGGACTGGTCAGCCTTGCGGGATTCCTGGTCACACAGAGTCCCGCTGCTTCGCCCGTCTGAGCGTCGCTTGGCGTATAGAGTTTGGCGACGACGCTCAGCTCCCCTCTTGGCTGGAGCTGCTTAGGCAGAGGGTAGATATCTTTGCTCTTGACTATGATGCTCTTCTCACTGCAATGTATGCATTGTCTACTAGTGCTGAGGGTGCCTGTCACCTGTGTGTGCCGCCTGACCCCGGTATCCAGTCTGCTGCTCTAGGTGCTGGTGAGGCTGCTGCTCTAGGTGCTCGTGCGTCTCCTGCTCCAAGTGTCGTGAGGCTGCTGCTCTAGGTGCTAGTGAGTCTCCTGCTCCAGGTGCTGGTGAGTCTGCTCTCTCTGGTGCTGCGCCTGCTGCGGTCTTGCACACCTTCACCCTTGACTCGGGTGCTTCCCGCTCCGTCTTTTGAGACCGCACCACCCTCACGCCGCTTAGTCGGCCGGTTGCAGTCTCCCTGGCAGACCCCTCTGGGGGTCCTGTCCTTGCTCACTACTCCACTGTCCTACCGTGTCCGGCGGCCCCGTCTGGCTCCCTGTAAGGAGTTTACCTCCCCTCGTTCTCTACGAACTTGGTGAATGGTGCTGACCTGCAGGATGGAGGGGTGGACCAGTTCACTCCTGCGAGTCAGCGAGTGACCCACTACACGTGTGCTCAGACGGGCCGACACTTGGCCACGTTTACCCGTCAGCCGGGGTCGAGCCTGTACACACTGACTACTGAGTCTCCTTCGATTACTGCGTCTGGTCAGGTTGCTGCGTCGGGTCAGGTGTCTGCTGCAGCGTCTCGGTCTGTACTTGAGTCTGCCCCCTGCTCGTGTCGCCTCCTGTCCCACCAGACTCTCCTCTGGAACCACCGCCTTGGTCACCCCTCCCTGCCTCGTCTCCGAGGCATGGCCTCCCGTGTCCTTGTCTCTGGTCTCCCCAGGTCCCTCCCTCCCCTTCTTCCGGGGCGTGCCCCTATCTGCGTTCCCTGCGTCAAGGGACGGCAGCGCGCCGTTCCTCACTCCTCCGAGTTTCCCCCGACAGTGGCTCCGCTGCAGACTCTCCTCATGGACGTGTGGGGCCCCGCCCGCGTCCGTGGACAGGGTCATGAGCGTTACTTCCTGCTGGTGGTTGACGACTACTCGCGTTACACCACAGTCTTCCCCTTGCGCAGCAAGGGTGAGGTCACTGAGGTGTTGATCGATTGGATCTGCGCTGCTTGTCTCCAGCTCAGAGAGAGTTTCGGCTCGGACTTTCCTGTTCTGCGTCTGCACTCCGATAGAGGTGGAGAGTTTTTCTCCGACCTTCTACGAGCCTTCTGTCGTGCACGAGGCATCCGCCAGACGTTCACGCTTCCGGCCTCTCCACAGCAAAATGGGATTGCTGAGCGCCGCATTGGCATGGTCATGGACGTCGCTCGTACGTCCATGATCCATGCGGCTGCTCCCCATTTTCTGTGGCCGTTCGCGGTTCAGTACGCGGCGCATCAGATCAACCTTCAGCCCTGGGTCTCCATGCCGGAGACCTCCCCTGCTTTGCGGTGGACAGGGAAGGTTGGCGATGCGTCTGCATTCCGTGTCTGGGGATCTCGAGCTTTCGTCCGCAACTTGTCTGCGGACAAGCTGTCCTCTCGTGCTGTTCCCTGCGTCTTCCTTGGCTTCCCCCATGACGCGCCTGGTTGGCTGTTTTACCACCCCACCTCGCGCCGTGTTCTGTCCTCTCAGGACCTCACGTTTGACGAGTCGGTTCCCTACTACCGTCTCTTCCCCTAACGCACTGCTTCCCTTCCCCCCCCGCCGCTCTTCCTCGCACCAGGTCCCCCCCCGGTAGACCCCCTCCCCCCCCAGGGTCCTGCTTCATCAGGTGTGTCCCAGGTAGATGCGGTCGAGCTTGTCGAGGTAGCTGTTGACTCTGGTGCTGCTAGGGGTGCTGAGCCTGCGGGTGCTGGGTCTAGGGGTACTGAGCCAGAGCGTGCGGAGCCTGGGGTTGCTGGGAGTTACGGTGGCTCACCTACCTACTGAGTGACCAGGGAGAGCCGCCTCGTTCTCTTCCAGTTCTGTACGTAGACAACAAGGCCATGCTGGCCTTGTGTTAGGAGCACAGACTGGAGCACAGAACAAAGCACATTGCTCTTCACTACTTCCTTGCTCGTGAGCTACAGCAAGGTGGTCAGCTGCGCCTTACTTACGTGGCCTCTCGAGCCAACACTGCTGATATCTTTACCAAGGCACTTCAGCCTTGTGGTCATCAGCGCTTTTGTACGATGCTAGGTCTTGTGCCTACTTGGCCTCACTTGCTCACTTCTTGACTTTGCTTGTACTGTGATCTATATATACCTGCACTTGCATGCTTACCCTTGCTAGGTTTTGGTCACTGCCTTGCTTGTTCACCTTGATATATAACTCTGCATGTGAATTGGCCTTGTGGCCCTGTGCTTGTGCTCAGATTGTGTGGTGACGTTGTGATCCACCCTGAGCTTGCCTTGCTTTGCTTGACCGGTCTTGTGACCTCTTGTTCTCCCCCACTTTGCCTATGGGGGTGTGTCAAACATACATGACATAGTCTGTGTAGGCTGTAGTGGGGTAGACCATATGGGGTACAACATTGCTAGGTTTCACTATTTGTACCCATCTCGTTGCTAGTTCAATCATTCCTCTTTCTTCACATGTACCGGGCCACCGCAAGAGCGAATGCCGAGAGGAACCAAGGCGCCGTGGAGCAGAGCAGTGGAGGGACTCTCAGAGGCAGGGAAACACCAGCAGTCAGTAGAAAACGGGCCAACTACTGACGAGATTACCTGCTCGCCCAACCTCAACGACCCTCACCGAGTCACAGTACCGATTCACGCCATCGATCGTGCTCGGATGAATAACGAGGGTACAGCGACGGATTGCCCAGTACTAATCAACGGGAAAATACAGGGAGCAACAGTAAAGATATATATAGATGGAGGGGCAAGTCACAGTTTAGTTAATATCGCGACTGCATGGAAACTACAGCTGACACTTAGTTGGTGTTTACCAGAGATAGATGCATGCTTAGTCGATAGCACGCCTCTGGCTATATGGGAGAAAGTGGAGAGAGTAAAAGTTCGCTGCCAAGGGAACTTCGGGTTTACACAGGAAATGCTCGCGACGACACTGGATGGGCACGACATTTTACTGGGACATGATTGGCTGCGACGATACAGCCTACGAATTGGCTGGACGACGTGTAGCTGCACTGTGCGAAGTAGCGGTAATTGGGTCGAATTACCTCACTGGCAATCGATTAGTCCGTATCGAAAATGACAGCCTCGAGCTCGCCGCCATGGCTGCCTACCGATTCCCTGGAACTCACATCGCGTGAAGCATGTTCGTCAGTTGGCTTTAATTTAACCAGCATTGGATTCGCTACACTCTTACAAAGAAGACTATATCATTCATGTGTTCATCAGGCGAACATTGATCGGCCTTCTCAAGGGTGTCTTTCACTAGTTGAAGCTTCTAAGCTCGATGCTAACGCGTGGCTCCCTAGGTTCTGGTTCACTGTCAAGGAACAACCTAAGCTATCTACCATTGGCTACGCTGATGCTGTGCAACGGGATGATCCCAAAGTGCTATCTTCGGCTTTGCAACACCTTTGCCAAGAGCATTGGTCAACCACAGAAGACTTTCTGCTATTTAACAATGAAGTGCTCAGACGACCGGCTCATCAGTTTATTCAGATCTCACTGCTCTTGTTACAAGAGCTTCTGCCGGATTACTGTCACCATCGCACGATGCCTCCGAAGAACTCGCGTGCTAAGCCCGTGGTTGATGCTCCTGCTGGTGGGAGTGATCCTGCAGGCAAGACATCGCCAAGCAAGGGAAAGGAGATTGTTGATAATATTCCGTCGGAAGTAGAGGTGACGGCTGGCAGCTCCGGACTTACTCTTGAAGAGAAGCTGAAGGCGCTGGCGACGGTGGTCTCGGATGATTCCTTCATCGAAGATGATTCGGATGAGGAGCTCGACATTGACGCGACTAAGAGCTCTTACCCGCATCTGCGTTTCACGGCGATCCTGCTCTTCTCGGTTATCCCCTCTCGTGAGGTTGCTTCGGTCATTCTGACAGTGAAGACGCTGATGAAACGCGTTTGGTCTAACCTGCTTACTGATGATGTTCTTGCTTCGGTGAAGTTCCAGGAGCTGCTTCCTGCCATCGTCGCCAAGACCCGCTACAGTCGGCTTCAGGTTTCATTCCTGCACGAATCGGACGCGGTGAACATCAAGCAGACTACGGTGGAGCATAAGCGTCAGAACGGCACGACGCTCTACTGTTTCTGGCTGCATCAGGAAGACGCGGCTTACCTTCGCAAGAAGGCTTCGAGCCCGCAGCTGCTGGAGGTTTTCTTCAAGAACGTACCTGCTGACATCCCGCCGGAGTTGGTTAAGGAGATCATGGTGGCTCACCCGCTCAAGATCCGGAAGCAATCTGCCTTCGCCGAAGGCCATTGCTTCCACCGTGTCCTGCACCCGGTTACTGGAGCTGATACTGACAAGATTAAGGGTTTGGTGATTCAGCACGCTGGCGACAAGCACCGCTGGCGTCATGAGATCCGTCACCAGCTGCTGGGAGGAACGACCCTGTTGGCTCACTTCCCGTTGCTATCCTGCGCGCTCTATGGTGGACACCATTATGACAAGTTTCATAATGCTTTCATCATGGAGCGTCAAAATAACATAGGGAAGTGGAGTTTAGCTGTGGGACGGGTTCATAGGATCAATGGTAACTGCATCTTACCTTTTTTCGGGTTGTCGCTTTGCTTTACCTGTCTTGACGGTTACTGACGCGCCGCTTGCCTCTCGCAACTGCCTCTCTCCGCGCTTCCGCGCTCACCACCCTGCTGCTGCTAGACGCGGCTTTTGTGCTGATCTCCATGGGAAGCAACCGGGAGGAGTGGCTGTGTACTCTCTAATGTTGCGGGAAGGTCCATGGCAAGTCCTTCATGGTGGCGGCAGACCATATCACCTCGGCAAGTCACCTGCTGGGGCTGGAGAAGCTGGGTGCGGCCACTCGCGGTTCCCTAAAGAGGCTCGGTCTGCATGTCATCCGCAAGGAGTTCGGGATCTGAGATGGCTTATAGTTTCCGGCCTGTGGTGGAGTAGAGCAGCTGCCGTAGATGATTGTCGTGTGGTTTTTTTTGTTAGTTTCACCAGCCTGTGGATGCGGAGAGGCTTTCCAGCAGGGATTAAATGAGTAACAAGAGTCTCTTGTCAGTGGCGGGCCTGAATGTCAATGGCCTGGGAGATGGGAACAAGCAACAGCTCACGAAAACATGGTTAAAACAAGCTGCTGATGTCACAGTACTCGCAGACGCCAGACTCGCGGATGATCACCCATACTGGAAGTTGTTAACTCACCCGTCGGTTCTCGCTGCCTCCCCAACTGCAAAATCCGGGGGAGTGGCCTTGGTTTGTCGCAGGCATGGGCTCTCGCTACATAATACACTCATTCTCCCGTCAGGAAGACTCAATAGGACAAACATCCATCTGGACGCCTTCCACGTCACCCTGCTGGCAGTATACTTCCCGGCGGACGTGACGGACAGGAAACACTTTATCAGCAGGGTGCTGAGGCCGGTGGTTGACGCGGTGCACCCTGGCGCTCACCTGCTTATAGTGGGGGATTTCAACCTAGTGGAGGACCCGCTACTGGACAGGACGTCAAAGAAAGGGACATCGAAGGAGAATGATTTTCTGTACCAGCGGTGCAGTGTGCTCAACGTGCCGGATGCTTTCAGAGTGCTGCACCCCTACAGGAGGGAGTTTACCTTTTACTCGTGTGCTAATCAGTCCAGCTCACGAATCGATCGGGTGCTTGTCTCACAGTCGCTGCTGTCGCACGTGGAGTTTGCCTCGCATATCATGCCAGCAGATCCCATCTCGGATCACAGCTTCGCGGTGAAGGCAGCTTTCCGGATGAATACGAAGGTGCAGATGGGACCAGGCCTCTGGAGGCTCCTTGCATATTTGATCGGGAGACCAGGGGTCAGAAAGGTCATCGAGGTGGTAGAGAAGCAAGTGGCAGCAAATGGCGATGATTTCGAGTTGTTGCTGTCCAGGTTAAACGTCGGGCTCAGAGCGTACGCGATGGAGGAGAGGAAGCGCATCAGGGCCACGATGGCTCACCTTCAGCGCACGATCGCTGACTTGAAGCAGGCCTGGCTGGGTGACCCGAGCTGTGCTCGGCTGAAGGAGTTGCTGGACGAGAGGGAGGCGCAGCTGAAAAGTTATCGGCTGGCACGGCAACAGAGGCTGCATGTGATGGCTGGAGTGAACGAGTTGGTCATGGGGGAGGTGGCTTCCCCGCACCTGTCTGCGAAAATAAGATCCAGGAAGGAGAAGACATAGATCAAGGAGTTAAGCGCCGGGGGGGTTCTGGTCACTGGAAACAAGGAGATCCTAGGCGTGGCTTCTCAATTCTACAGAGACCTCTTCGGGACGGACAGACAGAAGGCCTTGACAGACTGGCAGCCGGTTGATGGAAGGGTCTTGTCGCCGACGGCACGAGAGAGGGTGGCGGCGGATTGGTAGGAAAAGGAGGTGCAGCAGGCCTTCCGCTCGATGGCAAAAAACAAGGCTCCGGGCAGGGATGGGTTGCCTAAAGAACTGTTCGAGACGCACTGGGACGTCCTGGGCAAACATTTCATGGGGCTGGTGGAAAGCTTCACCGCGTCCTCGTCGATTCCTGCAAGCACGAAGGACGCGGTCACCATTTTGTTACACAAGAAGGGCAGCCGGGATCAAGTTGAGAATTACAGGCTGATTACTCTTCTGAGCTTCACCTACAAGGTGATGGCAAGGGTGGTCGCGGATAGGATGAAGCGGTTTCTGCATGAAGTGATCTCGCCCGAGCAGTACGGTTTTCTGCCAGGGCGGAGGTTGTCTGATGCGGTGGGGCTGGTCGCGGACGTGATTGATGCTGCCAAAAACAAGGGGAAGGACTGGTACCTCCTGCTTGTGGACTTCAGGAAGGCGTTTGACTCGGTCTCGAGGAAGTATCTGCTCACGGTGCTGGAAAGGATGGGTTTCCCCAGCAGGTTTGTCGGCTGGATTAGAGGCCTGCACGAGGGAACACAGACGAGGCTGTTAGTTAACGGCTGGCTCGGTGAAGCTGTGGAGGTGGTGTCGGGGGTTCGACAGGGCTGCCCCCTAGCGCCCTACCTGTTCCTGTGTGCCGTGGAACCGCTGGCGCAGGCGGCTGCAACCCGGAAGCTGGGACTTTCCGGGGGGAGTCAGCGGCTGGCCTACCTGGGATATGCCGACGACACGACGCTCCTGCTGTAGGGGGAAGATCAGATTGCGGAAGCGGAACAGCTGTTAGATGAATTTGAAAAGGACTCAGGCCTGGCTACAAATAAGGACAAGTCGGCAGTGCTGCCGCTGGGGAGGAACCTGGGCAAGCAGGCTAGCAAAACGGATGGCTTTAAGTGGGTAAAGGCGGACGAAGCGGAGCGGCTGTTGGGAGTCTGGGTGACACCGTCCGGCAGCTGCGCTCCCACATGGGAGAAAGCATTCGCAAGGATAAAGGAGAAGCTGAGGCAGTGGGAGACGCAGCATCTCACGACCGGCGCGAGAGCGGTGGTGATAAACTGCTACATCTCGCCGATTATCTTCTTTCAGGCGCAGGTGTACCCGCCGCCGGTGGACGTATGGGGGAGGATCCTGAAAATCACACACAATTTCATGTCAGGGAATCGCGCGTCAACAGACAAGGGTTTCATCCTATGGAGCAGAGAACTGCTATACATGGCGAGGGAAGACGGTGGTGTGGGGGTCAAGGATCCAGAGATCACCCTCACCTGTCTCACGGCGAGGCGTATCGGCCTGCTCCTCACGGAGACGAACGAGCTGAAGCGGGAAATCATGCTCGAAGCGGCTGACCTGCCGCTGGGCCTGGACACTTTCGTCTCTCATGTCAAACTTCTGAAGAGCTGGAGCGGCAAGAGAGAGAGATGGAAATTAGCCTGTGGGGACTTTATGCAATCACCGCTGGCAGTTACGACATTGGAACTGTCGCGGGAAGAGATACCGCCAGATTCTGCTGAACGGCACGACTCCGGTGGGAGGGCACAAGGCAGCGGCGAAGCTTTGGGATGTGCGGCTGGGGGATTTACTATGTCCGGACGGCACGGACGTGCCAAGGACGTGAAGTCTCTAGCGAGGGAGCTAGGTGGCTCTAAGCAGGCGAAGTTAGCTCTAAGGGCGTGGGAGGCTGTGCCGCAGAGTTGGAAATCAGCGCTCCTGTCTGCTGAGCACGCTGTGTCCCCCCGTCCGCCGTTGCGCACCCCGCTCCAGAGGACACCGGTGGTGGAAAATGGGCAAGTGGCTGCGCTAAGGGAGCTCAAGGGGAGCTGGCAACGGCAGAAGCATCAGTCTGCCAAACGCGAGCTGTGGGCGGACAGATGGGCAGGGTCGATCGACTGGAAAAATGTCATCAAGATTCGGGACTCCCTGGTGACACCAAATAGACCGCGTGACGTGCTCCTAAGGATTCACAGCCTCAATCTGCAGGTGGGAGAGCGGCTCTCTTTCCTAAGTGGCAAGCCGGTTTGCCCCCACTGTGGGGAGTTTGAGTCCCTCGAGCACTGCCTTTTCACCTGCCCGAGGATTCAGCTGGTGGTGGGGGCGGTCAAACGAGCCATGCGCATGCTCAACCCGGTGAGGCAGGTGGCTGATTTGGGGGATCTGCTGTTCGGAAAGGCAGCATCCACCTCAACTTTCCCGGAGGCATCGCTGGCTGCTATTCGGTGCACCAAATTTGGGCGGAACGATGTGACTGCGTGTTTCGAGAGCGGAGGTTCAGGGCTCGGCGCATTCTTAGGCGCATTGAGGCGGCATTTCGGCTGCATGTGAAGGTGTACACCCGCGCTATGGGGAGGAAGCTGGGGAAGGCGAGTGGTTCGAAAAGACAAGGGAGTGCCTATGCGCTGGCAGAACGGGAGGACCAGCTCCTTGGACGTGTCAGGTGCACGGCGGTGAAAGGTTGGAAGTGGACAAGGAATTTTGGCGCGCTTTGGAGTCTTGCGAGAGGGGCTCTGCATCCGCCTTAGAAGGCTTCTCCTGAGGTTGTTCCTTCTTGAAGGAATAGCCTTTCACGCTCAGTTACGACTGGCATATGTTTACGTACACTTGTATCATCGGTGTTAGTGGACATATTCAACCAAAAAAAAAAAAAAAAAAAAAAAAACCTCACTGGCAATTGTCAGAGTCTTCAACGGTCCACGTCAACGCCATCACGATAAAACAGGATGTCACCGCTGGAGCTGACGTGTACGCAGTGGATATAGCAGTAGTGGGAGGAGCAGAGGCGCCGAGTGATTCTAGCAGCTGTACCGCCCGAACCACAGGAACTATTGAAACGGTACCCGGGGATTTTCCGGGATGACTTACCGGAAGGACTGCCACCTTAGCGCGCACACAACCACAAAATAGATTTAGAATAGGGGGCACAACCAACTGTACAGCGCCAGTTCAGACAAACACAGCCGGAGCTCGGTGAGCTTAGGAAGCAGTTACATTACCTGTTAGAGAAGCAATTTATTCGACCAAGCTCGTCACGGTTTGCCGCACCGATATTGTTCACACTGAAAAAAGACGGAGGTTTTCGCATGTGTATTGATTACCGAGCACTGAACCGAGTAACCATCAAATCGCGATACCCGATTCCCCGCGCTGACAAACTGATAGATCAACTGCAAACCGCCCGAGTGTTTTTGAAGATTGACTTACGGGGGGGTTACCATCAGATTAGGGCCGAACCATCGGACTGCACCAAGTTTTTTCGCACTAGGTACAGATCCTCCGAGTACACCGTCATGCCTTTTGGACTGACAAATGCCCCGCGACATTTCAAATGACCATGAACGAGGTTTTTATACCACTATTAGATAAGTGCGTGATAGTTTACCTCGACGACATCCTCGTTTACAGCCGGGATAAGCAGCAGCACTTAACGGACTTAGAAGCAGTGTTTAAGATTTTAGACGAGAATCGGCTACTGACTAAGGGATCGAAGTGTGATTTTTTTTAGGACCGGTTAGAGTTTCTGGGGCACGTGATTTCGGAGGCTGGGGTCGAAATTGACCCAAAGAAGCTGGATACGGTAAAAGCGTGGCACCCCCCCACGAACCTCACGGAATTACAGAGTTTTTTAGGGTTCGTTGATGTCGTTCATTGGTTCGTCCCCGACATAGCGCAGCTAACTGCCCCGCTAACTGACCTACTACGAAAGGAGGTAGAGTTTACGTGGGGGGAGAAAGAGCATGCTGCCTTCTCTGCCTTGAAAAATGTTCTCTGTACACCACCCGTCCTGCGCATTGCAGACCCCCACCGCCCTTTCGAAGTCATTACGGACGCAAGCGACATCGCCATCTGAGCAGTCCTGTTACAGGATTTCGGCAACGGCCTCCAGCCCATCGCGTACGAATCACGGAAGCTGCACCCGCTCGAGAAGAAATACCCGATACACGACCGCGAAATGCTTGCGATCGTGCACGCTTTCAAAGTGTGGTGCTATTACTTGACCGCAGCCGACATGAATATACGGACAGATCACAAGTCACGACAGTACCTCCGCGCACAGCCAAACCTCAACCCACGTCAGGTTCGCTGGCTCGATGTCCTCGAGTCAAATTTTCACCACATGGTCATCAACAAAAAAGGAGCATCCAACATCGCCGCCGCACTGACCCGCCCCAGTGCCCAAATTCATGCCATACTACTCACCCAGACTAGCCCCCTACTGACAGTACTATTTTTCCACGACCCATTCTTCAAACCGGGCAATTTGCAGCAGTTCGCAGCAGCAAAAGGAGTCTATTACGTAAAAGCCGGCACCGACCGCATCTAAGTGCCAGGGTATACCTTGCTAAGGGAGCTATTATAATAGGAGGCACACGACGACATTACCTCGGGCCATTTCGGGGTAGAAAAAACACGGCAGCAGCTGCAGCGGTATTACTGTGAAAGAACGAGGAATGAATGAACTAGCAAGCAGGTGGGTACAAGTAGGAAAACCTAAAAGAGTTGTACCCCATATTGTCTACCCCACTACAGCCTACAAAGACTACATCATATGAGTTTGACACACCCCCATAGGCAGAGTGGGGGAGAACAAGAGGTCACAAGGCAAGCAAAGCAAAGCAAGCACAGGGTGGATCACAACGTCACCACACAGTCCGAGCACAAGAGCAAGGCCACAAGGCCAGTCCACATGCAATATCATATATCAAGGTAAACAAGCAAGTGCAGGTATAGAAAGATCACAGTACAAGCAAAGTCAAGAAGTGAGCAAGTGAGGCCAAGTAGGCACAAGACCTAGCATCGTACAAAAGCGCTGATGATCACAAGGCGGAAGTGCCTTGGTAAAGATATCAGCAGTGTTGGCCTCAGAGGCCACGTAAGCAAGGCGCAGCTGACCACGCTACTACAGCTCACGAGCAAGGAAGTAGCAAAGAGCAATGTGCTTCGTTCTATGCTCTAGTCTGTGCTCCCAACACAAGGCCAGCATGGCCTTGTTGTCTACGTACAGAACTGGAGGAGAACGAGGCGGCTCTCCTAGGTCAGTCAGCAGGTAGGTGAGCCAGCTTAGCTCCTGTGCAGCCATGGCCCCCGCGTAGATCTCACCCTCACAGCTGGAGCCGAGAACAGAAGACGAGCGGGTAGACCGCCACGAAACAGAGCCGGAACCAAGGCTGAAGGTGTAACCCTGTGACGACCGCTGCGTAGCCTGGTCGTCAGCCAAAGAAGCGTCTGCGTGACCTGTGAGGACCACTCAACGTCGCCCTCCAAGCACTAGCCCCATGCCCGACGTACTGCACAAGTAGCGCAACACCCTCTTTGCTGCAGCCATGTGCTCTGGTCGGTGTCTCCCAGGAGCAACATAGCGTGCCAAGATGCTAAGAGGGTATGCAAGGTCAGGTCGTGTGCAGGTCATCAGGTACATGAGGCAGCCAAGAAGCTCTGGGTACGGGCCACTCGGCTCTACGGACTCATCCGAAGGCATAGCTGAGAGCGAGTGGCGAGTAGATAGAGCGAGTGGCGAATAGATAGAGGAGTGGCCTGAGGCGAGGAGTACGTGAAGTCAAAAGGTTGAAGGACCTGCTGCACCATGTGTGACTGAGTCAGGGTAATGGTGCGCTGTGCTCTGTCCCGGGTGATCTGCAAGCCAAGGTAGCTGCGCAGTTCACCCAGGTCTGTGCACGTGTGTCTCTTCTGCAGCCCGGACTTCACGTGGGCTAGTCCAGCAGTGTCAGCAGTGGCAAAGACCAAGTCGTCGACGTACACGAGGATGTAGAACGGCAGCAAAGAAGTGTCGGTGCGCAAAAACAGCGACGGGTCGGCAGTAGAAGGAGCAAACCCAAGAGCCGCAAGTGTAGTCCTCAGTGTGTCGTGCCACTAAAGGGGCGCCTAACGGAGACCATAGACTTGCCGTCGGAGGCTCCACTGGGTACCAAGAGGAAACGACCCAGTGAAGCCAGGTGGGCGGCGCAGCCAGATCTCCTCGTGCAGGCTGCCCTGCAGGAAAGTTGTGCTAAAGTCAAGAGAGTGAAGCTCGTAGTCGCGCTGAGCGGCTATGTGCAGCAGCACCCAAAGAGTGGTCATCTTTGGGGTGGGACAGAAGGTCTGAAAGTAGTCAACTCCCTGCCACTGACTGAACCCTCGAGCCATGTAACGGGCCTTGAAGACAGGCAGAGAACCCGGCGGCCGCTTCACCCTGAAAATCCACATGCAACTGACGATGTTCGCCTCAGGTGGGGGAACCTCGTCGACGTAGGTGCCTGTGGACTTCCAGGAAGCCATCTCTGCGTCCATGGCTGACTGCCACTGTGAGGAGTAGGGACCCTCGATCGCCTCAGCGTACGATCGAGGAGTCGCGATGTCTGGTGCATCCGGGTCTCCCTCAAGAGCAATCAGCGTGGACACGTGATGAGGCAAAGCAGCAGCAAAACACTGGAACTCCTCCTGCCTGTTCTCAAGGACGTCCGTGCTAAGAGCACACTCACCCCCAACGGACGGAGGACAGACAGACTCAGACTCAGCAACAAGACTAGCAGCGTAGTGTAGACGACAGCGAGCAGCAAAGTCGACAAGCTCAGCAACCAAGGCAGACGCAGCAGTGGACTCAAAGGAAGGGTCAGTGACAACAGTAGCCAGGAGACGCGTGACAGTAGGACTGGCAGCACGAAGAGAGTCAGACTCCGGGTCAGCAAGGACAGGAAGAGAGGACTCTGGAGGAGACGGCAACGGGACACGCAGAGGAGCAGTGGAAGGACGCAGTGCCATCTGGTGTGTGCCTGGGAGCGCAGGAGGACGCGGACGCGGAGCACGACGACTAGTGCGAGCAGCACGAACAGGTGACGCAGGACGAGATGTAGGCTCACGACGCTCAGCAAGACCTCCGGTAGGACCAGTGTAGGGAGAAGGAGCAGGCAGGGGGGAGGCGTGCTGTAACTGTGACTACGACTGGACAGGCCGTGGACACTCTAAGGGAGGAGCAGGACCAGTAGAAGGCGGGAGACCAAGAACCTGCTCAAGGAGCGGAACGAAGTACGGCCGCGGCCGCGCAGTGCCTCCAGAACCAGCAGGGACAGCACCAGTACCCCCAGCGGCAGCACCAGCGCCAGCAGTACCACCAGCTCCAACAGCACCAACTCCAGCACCCTTAGAAGCACCAGCGCCAGCAGCACCACCAGCGCCAACACCCCCAGCAACTCCAACTCCAGTAGCTCCAGCAGCTCCAGCTCCAGCAGGACTGTCAGCTCCAGTACCGCGAGCAGCTCCAGCAGTACCTCCAGCAGCACCGGCTCCAGCAGCCCCAGCAGCACCCCCAGTCCCCGCAGCTCCAGTACCGCCAGTACGAGCACCTCCAGGACCAGCAGCAACAGTAGTACCTCTAGCTCCAGCAGCACGGCTCCAGCGCCGGTCAAACCAGTCGCGCAGCTCCTGCTGAGAGAGTAGCTCTCGCCTCGACAAAGCACCGCCAGAGGCCACACGAGCAGACCCAGCACCCCCAGGCTCCGCACCCCCAAGCTCCGTACCCCCAGGCTCAGCACCCCAAGGCTCCGCACCCCCAGGCTCAGCACCCCCAGACTCAGCACCCCCAGGCTCAGCACCCATAGACTCAGCACCCCCAGGCTCCGCACCCCCAGACTCAGCACCCCCAGACCCGGCACCCGCAGGCTCAGCACCCCTAGCAGCACCAGAGTCAACAGCTACCTCGACAGGCTCGACTGCGTCTACCTGGGACACACCTGACGGGGCAGGACCCTGAGGGGGGAGGGGGTCTACCGGGGGAGGACCTGGCGCAAGGAAGAGTGGCAGCGTGGGGAGGGGCGCAGTGCGGTAGGGGAAGAGACGGTAGTAAGGCACCGACTCGTCAAAGGTGACGTCCTGGGAGGACAGAACACGGGGCGAGGTGGGGTGGTAAAACTGCCAGCCAGGCGCGTCAGGAGGGAAGCCAAGGAAGACGCAGGGAACAGCACGGGGGGACAGCTTGCCCGCAGACAAGTCGCGGACAAACGCCCGAGATCCCCAGACCCGAAACGTAGACGCATCGCCAACCTTCCCCGTCCACCGCAAGGTGGGGGAGGTCTCTGGCAAGGAGACCCGGGGCTGAAGGTTGAGCTGATGCGCTGCGTACTGAACCGCAAACGGCCACAGAAAATGGGGAGCAGCCGCATGGATCATGGACGTACGAGCGACGTCCATGACCATGCCAATGCGGCGCTCAGCAATCCCATTTTGCTGTGGAGAGGCCGGAAGCGTGAAGGTCTGGCGGATGCCGTGTGCACGACAGAAGGCTCCCAGACGGGCAGAGGAAAACTCCCCGCCTTTGTTAGAGTGCAGACGCAGAACAGGAAAGTCCGAGCCGAAACTCTCTCTGAGCTGGAGACGAGCTGCGCGGATCCAGTCGATCAACACCTCAGTGACGTCACCCTTGCTGCGCAAGGGGAACACCGTGGTGTAACGCGAGTAGTCGTCAACCACCAACAGGAAGTAACGCTCGTGACCCTGGCCACGGACGCGGGCGGGGCCCCACACGTCCATGTGAAGAGTTTGCAACGGAGCCTCTGTCGGAGGAAACTCGGAGGAGTGAGGGGCGGCGCGCTGCCGCCCCCCGACGCAGGGAACGCAGGTAGGGGCAGGCCCCGGAGGGAGGGGAGGGAGGGACCGGGGGAGACCAGAGACAAGGACACGGGAGGCCATGCCTCGGAGATGAGGCAGGGAGGGGTGACCAAGGCGGTGGTGCCAAAGGAGAGTCTGGTGGGACAGGAGACGACACGAGCAGGGAGCAGACTCAGGACCAGACCTGGACGCTGCAGCAAACACCTGACTCGACGCAGCTACCTGACCAGACTCAGCAACCGGAGGAGACTCAGTAGTCAGTGTGTACAGGCTCGACCCCGGCCGACGGGTAAACGTGGCCAAGTGTCGGCCCGTCCGAGCACAAGTACAGTGGGTCACCCGCTGACTTGTAGGAGTGAACTGGTCAACCCCCCAATCCTGTAGATCAGCACCACTCACCAAGTTCGTAGAGAACGAGGGGAGGTAGAGACCTTATAGGGTGCCAGAGGGGGCTGCCGGACACGGTAAGACAGTGGAGAAGCTAGCAAGGACACGACCCCCAGAGGGGGTCCGCCAGGGAGACCGCAACCGGCCGACTAAGCGGCGTAAGTGTGGTGCGGTCTCGAAAGAAGGAGCGGGAAGCACCTGAGTCAAGGGTGAAGGTGTGTAAGGCCTGAGCCGACGTGGTACCTGAGAGAGCAGACTCACCAGCACTTGGGGCAGCAGACTCACTCGCACCTAGAGCAGCAGCCTCACCAGCACCTAGAGCAGCAGCCTCAATGCCCGGGTCAGGCGGAACACACAGGTATCAGTCACCCTCATCACTATTAGGCAATGCATACCTGGCAGTGAGGATAGCATCATAGTCAAGAGTATAGATATCTACCCGCAGCCGAAGCAGCTCCACCCAGTCGGGGAGCTCAGCCGCGTCGCCAAACTCCGTACGCCAGGCGTCGCTCAGACGGGCGAAGCAGCGGGACTCTACGTGACCAAACGTCCCGCAAGGCTGACCAGTCCGAGCACCAGTGCGAATGACGTACGGACAGCGAGCAGTACCTCGTGACCCGTCACGCTGAGCGTACCACTCACGAAGCTGTTGGGGCGAAAGGACCACGCACGGACGACGCTGAAGCTGCACCTGGCCACTACAAGCAGCTGCCGAACTACTTACTCCATGACGACTCCCACTACGGCCACCCCGACAACCCCAGCTAGCGTACCACTCATGAAGCTGTTGGGGGGTGAGGGACTCACGCGGACGGCGCTGGAGCTGCATCTGGACACGCCAGGAGCAGCAGTAGCTGTAGAAAGAGCCGTAGCAGCAAGAGCAACAGTAATAGCAGTACGGGCAAGGCAGTGCTCACCAGTGGCAAGAAGGGCAGGCGTACGACGGCGGCAACGGCGAGGCCGCTACCACTGTAGGGCGAGGGCTCCGCGGCAGCTGCAGGGGCGGCTGCTCCAGGGGCGGCTGCTCCAGGGGCGGCAACTGCACGGGCGGCTGCCCCAGGGGCGGCTGCTGCAGGGGTGGCTGCTCCAGGGGCGGCTGCTGCAGTGGCGGCTGCTCCAGGGGCGGCTGCTGCAGGGGCGCCTGCTCCAGGGGTGGCTGCTGCAGGGGCGGCTGCTCCAGAGGCTGCTGCTGCCGGGGCGGCTGCTCCAGGGGCGGCTGCTGCAGGGGCGGCTGCTCCAGGGGCTGCTACTGCAGGGGTGGCTACTCCAGGGGCGGCTGCTGCAGTGGCGGCTGCTCCTGGGGCGGCTGCTTCAGGGGTAGCTGCTCCAGGGGCGGCTGCTGTAGTGGCGGCTGCTCCAGGGGCGGCTGCTGCAGTGGCGGCTGCTCCAGGGGCGGCTGCTGCAGTGGCGGTTGCTCCAGGGGCGGCTGCTGCAGCGGCGGCTGCTCCAGGGTTGGCTGCTGCTGTGGCGGCTGCTCCAGGGGCGGCTGCTGCAGTGGCTGCTGCTCCAAGGGCGGCTGCTGCTGGTGTGGCTGCTCCAGGGGCGGCTGCTGCAGTGGCGGCTGCTCCAGGGGCTGCTACTGCAGGGGTGGCTGCTCCAGGGGCGGCTGCTGCAGTGGCGGCTGCTCCTGGGGCGGCTGCTTCAGGGGTAGATGCTCCAGGGGCGGCTGCTGCAGAGGAGGCTGCTCCAGGGGCAGCTGCTGCAGTGGCGGCTGCTGCAGGGGCGGCTGCTGCAGGGGCAGTTGCTCCAGGGGCGGCTGCTGCTGGTGTGGCTGCTCCAGGGGCGGCTGCTGCAGTGGCGGCTGCTCCATGGGCGGCTGCTGCAGAGGCGGCTGCTCCAGGGGCGGCTGCTGCAGGTGTGGCTGCTCCAAGGGCGGCTGCTGCAGTGGCGGCTGCTCCAGGGGCGGCTGCTTCAGGGGCGGCTGCTCCGGGGGCGGCTGCTTCAGGGGCGGCTGATCCTGGGGCGGCTGCTGCAGGGGAGGCTGCTCCAGGGGCGGCTGCTGTAGTGGCGGCTGCTCCAGGGCGCGAGTTAGGGCAGGGCACCGCGGCGGGCAGCGGTGACGCCACGCGGGTCCCGCAGGGGCGTCGCGACGCACAGGAGCCGCGCCCCGCGGGTCCCGCAGGGGCGACGCGACGAGGCGGGGCAACGCGGCGGGGCCGCGAAGGGCGACGGGGCGGGGTCGCTACGGGCAGCGGGGCGGGGCCGCGAAGGGGCCGCGAAGGGAGCCGCGAGGGGGCCGCGAGGGGGCCATGAAGGGGCCGTGAAGGGGCCGCAAAGGGCGACGGGGCGGGGTTGCTACCGGCAGCGGGGCGGGGCCGCGAAGGGGCCGCGAAGGGAGCTGCGAGGGGGCCGCGAGGGGGGCTGTGAAGGGGCCGTGAAGGGAGCCGCGAGGGGGGCCGCGAGGGGGCCGTGAAAGGGCCGTGAAGGGGCCGCGAAGGGGCCGCAAAGGGGCCGTGAAGGGGCCGTGAAGGGGCCGTGAAGGGGCTGTGAAGGGGCCGTGAAGGGGCCACAAAGGTGCCACGAAGGGGCCATGAAGGGGCCATGAAGGGGCCGTGAAGGGGCCACGAAGGTGCCACGAAGGGGCCGAGAAGGGAGGTCGCGAAGGGGCCACGAGGGGCCTGAAGGGGGGGCCGCGAAGGGCCGTGAGAGGGGCCGTGAGAGGCTGTGAGAGGGGCCGCTACGGGGCCGTAGGGGAGCGCGACGGGCCACTAAGGGCAGGGGACGCGACGGGAGAGTAGGCACACGGGGCGCGACTCGGGCAGGAGGAAAAAAAAATCGATATTCGGTGGGCCCTAGGAAACGTTCCCACTTGGGAACCTGCTCTATACCATGTGAAAGAACGAGGAATGAATGAACTAGCAAGCAGGTGGGTACAAGTAGGAAAACCTAAAAGAGTTGTACCCCATATTGTGTACCCCACTACAGCCTACACGGACTACAGCATATGATTTTGACAATTACTATTGGCCCGAAATGTTGACCGACGTATGTCGGAATAGGAGGCACAAGGATAGAACACGAAAGAGGGATTGCACTAGCAAGCAGTTGAGTACATATAGGAAACCCTAAATTGGGCTGTACTCGCTATAGAGTACCCCACTGCAGGCTAGACAAATACAACATTCTGACATACCCCCACAGCCAAAGTGGGGTGTTATCAGCACATCAAGCAAAAAGAGCAATAGTCCACAGTGATAAGCAAAGCTAGAGGGTATCACAGAGGGCAAGTGAGGAGGAGGAGAGACTGTAGGGGCGAGAAGGTGGGAGGCGACGGCTGAAGCTGCAGACACACTGTAGCGGCTGGCTCAGTGGCTACCGAAGCAAAGGCCCGGACTTCAGGAGTAACTCGCTCCGCGGCTACACCGAGCGGCTGGAGCAACTGACCCACGGGCGACTGGCGACTACCGGGGATTGTAGCCTTCGGACTACTGGCGCTGCGGACGACAAGACGGCTACCTCGACTCAACCTCCCCCAGCTGTCCCACACCCCTTTCACACACCCCCTGCTGTTCCCCTAGCACTGCTCACACTCCACCCCCCTAGTACCACTCCGACGGCTCCCACACATCCACCCCCCTCAGCGGCAGCTGCAGCAGTGGGAGAGGGAGGAGGAGGAGGAGCAGGGGAGGCCTTACACACCCGTCACCCCCATACCCGCCACCCCCAAACCCTAATACAGGCAGCACGGGGCAGGAGCGCGGGTAGCGGGCGAGCGGAAGCGGGGCGGCGCACTGGTTCTGGCGCGCCTCGACGGGCGACGGGAGGGGGCAACTCGCGGGCCCCCGATGCG
The DNA here is from genome assembly GCA_948144175.1 of Closterium sp. NIES-65. Lineage (NCBI taxonomy): Eukaryota > Viridiplantae > Streptophyta > Zygnematophyceae > Desmidiales > Closteriaceae > Closterium > Closterium sp. NIES-65. Next base: position 122,203 of record CANXME010002217.1, read on the forward strand.
CCTCGACGGGTGATGGGAGGAGGCGACGCATTGGCCCCCGGGGCGCCACGACGGGCGACAGGAAAGGGGCGACGCGGGGGCCCCCGGGGCGCCACGACGGGCGACGGGAGGGGGCGACGCGCAGGCCCCCGGGGCGCCACGACGGGCGACGAGAGGGGGCGACGCGCAAGCCCCCCAGGGCGCCACGATGGGCGACGGGAGGGGGGCAACGCGCGGGCCCCCAGGGCGCCGCGATGGGTGACGGGAGGGGGGGGCGACGCGCAGGTGGACGGGGTAGGAAACCGCTGCGCGCCTCGGGGTGCACGGCGGGCAGAAAACCGTCATGCGCCCCGAGCGCGTGGCGGGAAGAAAATAACGTCGCGCACCACGGGGCGCGCTACAGACAGGATAGCAGCGGAAGCTAACGGTGGGCCTACAGGCCAGGAGCGTAACCGTTCTGATAGCATGTCGAAATAGGAGGCAGAAGGATAGAACACGAAAGAGGAATTGCACTAGCAAGCAGTTGAGTACATTTAGGAAACCCTAAATTGGGCTGTACTTGCTATAGAGTACCCCACTGCAGGCTAGACAAATACAACATTCTGACAATGTACAGCGACACGTGGCATCGTGTCCCACATGCCAACTCATCAAATCATCACGGAAGCGGCCGGCAGGGCAGTTGTAGCCGATACCACCCCCAGAGCGTGCTTGGCAGCAGGTGACAATGGACTTCATCACGGGGTTACTGGCCGGGGCAGGTGGGAACGATGCGATCTTGGTCATCGTTGATCGGTTGACCAAAATGGCGCATTTCGCAGCATGCAAGAAATCCATCTCAGCCGAGGAAACACCTCGACTCTTCATCGCCACCGTCGTTCAACGGATACAAGCAGCAATCATTAGCGACAGGGATACAAAATTCACCAGCAATTTATGGCAGAACTTGTGGCAGCAGTTCGGCACGCGACTACAGTTTAACAATTCATACCACCCCGAGACAGACAGACAGACAGAACAGACAAACCAGACCATGGAGCAGCTTATTCGAGCCACGTGCGACGACCCAAACACGTGGGAACAACAACTGCCACTCATCGAGTTCGCATATAACAGCTTGCCATCCGCCATGACCCAACAGTCACCGTTCTACCTGAACTACAGACAAGACCCGACAGTACCCATGACCCCGAATCCCGACAACCCCGTACCACGTGCGCAGCAGTTTGCCGAAATCTTACAGGCAGCACAAACCCGAGCAGCAGAGGCAATAAAAAAATCAAACGTAATCGCTAAACGCAACGCCGATCGCCACTGCCGTCCCGTCACCTACCAGCCCGACGACTTTGTTTTACTCGACACTCAAAACCTACGCCTGCCCATCATCCCAAAACTCCGCCCTTGATATTGCGGGCCATTTCGCATCAGCCACATGATCACACCCGTCAGCGTCCACCTCCTCCTCCCCGCTGACTGGTACCCGTCATTCCACGTTAGCCTCCTCCGCCCTTACGTGCCATCCACAAGCCAACTACCTCGCCACCGACCAGCCAGCATGACACGACCACCCACTTAGCCAGTAATCACACCCAAGAAGATTCTGAGCCATCGCGTTCATGACCCACGTGGAGCCCGCAGGATCGAGTTCCTGATCCGATGGAAGGACCGTACCCCCACTGAAGATAATTGGGTTCCCCTGAACAAGATCGAAAACCACCCTGTTCTCACCGACTTCCTGCGTAGCCGCAATTTCCGAGATGTATACGCACTCTCGTAAGGAGGGCCTCCTTAGAGTGGGGGGTAGTGTAAAGAAATTTCTATTTCCTTACGCCACATCCCTGCTTAGCGCGTACACCACTGTACTCGCCACACTCGCCACCGTTACGACTCACGACAATTCGCCTCGACTATTTCCCGCCACCTCGCCCGTCGCACCCCGACCTCATGGCTCGGCTGGTAACCCGCGCTCCGGGCCTCCGCCTCGACATTTCCCAACCTCAGTCCCAACCTCAGTCCTAGGTCCGTCGCGCGTCACCCACAGTTCATTACCGTTACCACTGTGGCCTTCGCTATTTAGTTCTCGCTCAATCCTTCGCTCATTGTACTGTTTTGATTCGATAGTGCAATTCTCGCTCGCTCGCTCAATTGCACTCGTAACACTAATACGGTAAGCCCGAGCAATAACGCATGCGGCATCTTAGGTCTCCTCAGCTGTGTTACATTCACAATTTGCAACAATAAAATTCAATCCAGGAAGATGATTTATTTTTAAGAACGGTCAGTGCGAACTTTGCAAGGGCTGGGTGAGGTATTCAGGCAAAATGAACCTTTGCACAGATCGTTCATTTTTTTACATTACTGTCAAATGTTGTTTTACATGTTTGTTAGAATTCTAGCCTAAGTAGGGTTCTCAGTAGGGGGTACAGAACTTTTCTCGACACTTGCCTTGTACTCCCCTCTTCTTTACTACCAACCATTCCGCTGCGTAACTTCTGAGATGGTATCATGAGGTTACCTCCTAGGCCTATTAGTCATAGTTAGTCCTCATTGTTGCCTTCCTCCTAGCCCGTACACTCACATACCCTGCCTATCGAGCCTATCAATCCCCCGCCCCTCCCCATTCTGTCGCGCTCAGGCAGGCCGCCGTGGCCCATTTTTCCCCACGCGCTTAGCCAGGCCGTCACGTTTAGGCAGGCCCGTCGCGCTTAGGCAGGCCGTCGCAGTAGTCGCAGTAGTGCGCCACTGCACGCCACGCCAATGGGCCCCGTTTAGCCGCGATTGAAAGGCCCCTGTGGGCCCCGTTGATGGTGTTTAACAGGCCTCCGCGAGCCCCGTTTGGTCACACTCACGAAGGCCCCCCGCGGGCCCGTTCTGCCACGTCCTGCCAGCCCGCGCGCACGCACAACCGCCACGCACAATTGACTGCAGGCCACGCACGCACAGGCCACGCGCGCACGCGCAGCAACAGCCGCACGCAGCAGCCGCGCACGCAGCAGTGCACGCCTGCTTTGCACTCAGCCGCCAGCAGCAGCAGCAGCGCAAGCGCCCGCAAGCGCCAGCAGCATCAGCACTGCTAGTGCCTGCAGATGCCAGCAGCAGCCACACTGCTAGCGCCTGCAGCCGCCAGCAGCAGCCACACTGCTAACGCCCGCAGCCGCCAGCGGCAGCAGCTACCTCCGCCCAGTCACGCTCACACGTTCTAGCAGCGCGCGTCCTAGCACTTGCAGCGCGCATTACGGACAGCCACACCGCCCCACCCAGCAGCGGGCTCTTCCCTCTGCACCGTTGCTGTGCTCGCGCTCTCAAACGGTTTTCCTGCCATAGGCATATTCCACGGCGGTTGGCAGTCGCTCTTCTCTCCTTTTGCTAGAGTAGTTTTTTCGATCTCCTCCTAGACTAGGTTTCCGACCGGCATTTTTCAAACCTGGTGCTCCTAGCTCCACTCACTCCAATTCCGCTAGTCTGTAGCTCGGCGCTTCTAACTCCGGCCGCTCCTAGCCTAGCCACTCCTAGCTTCTGTCGCTCCTAGCCTGGTCACTCCTAGCTCCAGCCGCTCCTCTCCTGGCCGCTCCTAGCTTCAGTTGCTCCTAGCTTGGCCGCTCCTAGCTCCAGCTGCTCCTAGCCCGGCCGCTCCGAGATGTTACTATGGAGTCCTCCCGCCGCCTACGTTTTGATGCGGAAGGCCGTCCTATCGACTTTAGTACGTGGCTCCGCCAGGCTCAGCGCCACCTTACTAGTCAGCGCCAGGACGGTGCCACCTTGTATGCCCACGCGTCTGGCGCACTCCGGGCCCCTGCACGCCCCGACCCTTTGCCTACTGAGCTTGCTCCCACTTTTGAGGAGCAGGCGGACTACGACCGGCGTTTCCTGGCGCGTGATGTCTGGGACTCTCGCGACGCTGCGGCTGCTCTCGCGCTGACGGACCTTCTCCCACCGACTGAGGCCGTTCACTTCTCCCAGGTCGAGACTGCAAAGGGTTGTTATGATGCTATCGTTGCGCGTTATTCCAACCCTTCCGCTGCCTCCCCCAGCCGCCTCCTCATGCCTTTTGTGTTTCCCGACCTTGGGTCATTTGGGAATGTTTCCGACCTTGCCACTCACCTGCGTTCCCTCGACACTAGCTACCGTGCAACTTGCAGTGAGGCTTGGCTTCTGCTTGCCCCCCCTCCTATGTGGCTCACCGTACACTGGTTAGTCACTCGCCTCCCTGACCGCCTCTCCTCCCCTCGTTCACTCGGAAATTGGTGGGTGTTCTGGCCACGTTCACTAGGGAGCCCCGCTTCGGTCTCTACGTTCTCCACACCGAGCGCTCCCCGGTTGCTTCCTCCGCTCAGGTCGTTGCGTCCCCTCTGGTCCCAGTGTCTAGTCCGGTTGCTGTGTCTGGTCAGGTAGTGGTGTCTAGTCAGGTTGCTGCGTCTTGCTCCTGCCGGTCCCTAGGCCCACCCGACCGTCTTGTGGCACCACCGCCTTGGCCACCTGTCGCTCCCTCGCCTCCGCAGAATGGCCAGTCACAGTCTTGTCCCCGGTCTCCCGCGCGTCTTTCTGTCGCTCCCTCTCTCACTTGCTCTACCTTGCACTCCTTGCGTCACCGGCCGCCTGCGCGCCACTCCGCACTCCTCCTTCCTTCGTCCGGCCACGGCTCCCTTCCAGACTCTCCACCTGGACGTCTGGGGCCCTGCCCCTACGCTAGGATCTGAGAGGAAGCGCTACTTTCTAGTGGTCGTTGACGAATACTCTAGGTACACCACGGTGTTTCCTCTCGCGAAGAAGTCCGAGGTGACTTCTACGCTGATTTGGCGGCTTCTGGCCACTGAGGGCACTCGTCGTAGTCGTGTCCGCTGTCTCCACTCCGACTATGGGGGTGAGTTTTGCTCTGGCGTCCTTGCCAGGTTCTGCGGCGAGTAGGGCATCACACAGTCCTGGATGCTGCCGGAGTCCCCACAATAGAACAGGGTTGCTGAGCGCCGTATTGGCTTGGTCATTGACATCGCCCGCACGTCCATGATCCATGCTCGTGCGCCCCATTTTCTGTGGCCCTACGCGCTGTGCTATGCCGCGCACCAGCTGAACCTCTAGCCGCGTGTCTCGCGGCCAGAGTTTTCACCGACCACTCTTTGGACTAGGTCCCCTGGTGTTGGGTCGGCTTTTCACGTCTGGGGCTGCCTTGCGCTTGTCCGCAACACCTTTGCGGACAAGCTCTCGGCTCGCGCCATCCCTTGTGTCTTCTGTGGTTTCCCGGTGGGCTCTCCCGACTACCCCTTTTACCACCCGCCCCTCCACCAGTTTCTAGACTCTCGTGACGTCCAGTTTGACGAGTCAGTGTCCTACTACACTTGGTACCTCTGTCAAGGTCTCCCGGTTCCCCCTCCCCCCCTCTTCCTTGCACCCTCATCTCCTCTTGCTCCCGCTCCTCCGGTGCCCCCGCCCCCCCCTGGTCCTGCCCCGTCAGGTGTGTCTCACACTACCCCTCTACCTTCGGTCGCGCGTCAGGTAGCGTCTCCCTCCCCACAGTCCTCCTCACAGTCCCTTCTGCAGCCTTCGTCACTCCCACGACATGTTAGTGTGGACTTCGGGGGTGTTGGAGCTGGAGGTGCTGCCACTAGAGGTGCTGCCACTGGAGGTACTCTTCCTGGGGGTGCTCTTTTGAGGGGTGGTGGAGCTGGAGGTGCTGGCACTGGAGGTGCTAGTTTGGGGGGTGCTGGAGCAGGAGGTACTGGCATTGGAGGTGCTAGTTCCAAGGAGACTGGAGCTGGAGGCACTACTCCTGCGCGTCCCCACCGCCACGACATACGTCTCCAGGTAGCTCGCCGACGTGAGCGAGAGGAGCAGGAGCTGCGACGGTTGGACCTGCAGGGGCAGCAGGAGCAGCAGCAGCAGCGTTCGTCGTAGCCGCCAATTTTGCAGCAGCTGTTCCCACCAGTGAGTGGCCTTCGGGCCCTTGGTCTTCCCTCCGCTCCTCCTGTCCCCTCACAGTCTCCTACTGCGTACGCCCCTACGTTTCCTCCTCCGGACTCGGCTCCGGCTGTTTTCTCTCCTCCTCAGTCACAGTCGCCTCCTCCTGTTCTCCCACACGACTGGACTACTCGTTGTCCAGCACGTGCTCGTCCTTCGTCGCCTTTTGACGACCTCCGCAATGTCTTGTTTCATTCTAGTCCTCGTCGTGCTCCGCCTGTGTCTGTTCTCCCGCCACCTCCTGCGTTGCCTCCCACTGTTTCCTCTCACCCTATCACTGACTACTATCGTATTGCTCGTCCTGTTGTCTCTCGTGTTCTCGCCTCTCTTGTCACCGAACCCCGTGCCTCTCCGTTGTCTGTCTCGGCTTTTATTGCCGCTATCGCTGACTTTGCTTCCACCCGCCGCCTTGACTTTGCCACGCGTGTAGTGGCTGCCCCGCCTGCCCGTCCTCTGTCCGCCGGGGGTGAGTTTGCCCTTAGCTGTGACGTCCTAGAGGACAGGCAGTTTGAGCTGGAGTTCCTAGTAGCCGCTTCTCCCTTTTTCTGTGCTATGCTGCTTTCCCTTGAGGGAGACCGCGGCGCCCTTGACATTCCGACTCTTCGCACATACCGTGAGGCAGTGTCAGGGCAGTGGACCCCTCAGTGGAAAGCGGCCATGGACTCAGAGATGGCGTCTTAGAGATCCACAAGCACCTACGTCGACGCAGTTCCCCCTCCCAGGGCGAACGTAGTTGACGGCATGTGGATCTCAAGGTGAAGCGGCCGCCTGAATCACCGCCTGTCTTCAAGGCGCGCTACGTGGCTAGGGACTTCAGTCGGCGTGAGGGAGTTGACTTCTTTCAGACTTTCGCCCCGACCCTGAAGATGACTACTCTTTGGGTGTTACTTCACGTAGCAGCACAGCGAGACTACGAGCTGCACTCCCTTGACTTCTCCACCGCGTTTCTCCAGGGCCGCATACACAAGGAGATCTGGCTGCGGCGTCCTCCTGGCTTTACTAGCACTTTCCCTCCGGGGACCAAGTGCAGCCTGAGACGACCAGTCTACGATCTCCGCCAGGCGCCGCGCGAGTGGTACGACACGCTACGCACCACGCTTGCTGACTTCGGTTTCAGCCCTTCGTCCGCCGACCCGTTGCTGTTTGTTCGCAGAGGCTCCACTCACCGTCATCGCCCGGATATAAGACAGTGTTGAATAGTAGACAGGGGTTGTCTACTATACGGGTGTCTCTTATAAACAAGCTAGCCTTTTTATATGACACCTATTTGTGTGTACGAGTTAAGACATATATGTCTTATAATCAGAACCAGGGTTTAGGGGTTTTCTTATAAACAGGGGGTGTCTTCTTAGCTAGCTTTCCTACTTTAGGGGGGTACATGCATACAATCATGAATCTCTACTTCTACCTAACCCCCCTCAGTCACCGCCTCCTCACCTGCACTAACATCAGGCTCTACACCCAGGTCTGGCACTCGCCAGGCATGCCTAGCCGTCTCCCTAGGCTCGATCATGCGGTCAGCCTCGGCCGCCGCTCCACGGTAGTTGGGGGTCTCCTGGTACAGCACCTCCAGGCCGGTTGCCACGGCCACCTCCCGCACGCCCTCCGCCTGCATCGCCTCCTCCTCCTCCTCTGGAGCCCAACCGAGCAGGCGCGTGTTGTCGCCTGTGGTCCCCCCGAGAGACATGTCCGCGGAGACATCGGTGGTGCTCCTGGCGCGCAGGTGAGACATCACCAGGTGGTTCTCTGTTCCGTCCAGCTTGCTCGAGATCCCACAGTGGCGGAACGCGTCGATGATGATCTGCTTGGGGACTTGATCCCAAGCCTCCGCGATCCACTGCAGCACCACGGGGTGCGGAGGCCTCCGCAGGTTCCCTGCGGGTGGGACAGAGGACGGGGCAGCGAGATGTAAGAGACACGGATATGAAGGAGCATGTTTAAGACAAGGACACAAAACAGAACATGAATAAAACCGTAAATGAAGGACCAACTCACCCTTCTTCGTCTTTAGGTGAATCCTTTCACGCATGAACCACCTGGCGTAGCACGCTCGCACAGCAGCCTTGAAGCACCGGTTGATGGAGACGTCCAGGGGTTGAATCTGGCTCGTACAACCCGCTGGGATGACTGCACGGGTGATGCTGTGCGTGCGGTACGACTGAAGCATGGTCTGGGTGATGTGACCGCGGTAGGAGTCCAACACCAGCATCGCCCGCCTTGCGTTCTGGCCGCGCTGGGGGTTCAGATGGGGCAGCACCTCCTTGGACAGCCAGGTCTGCACAACGGTCTCGTCCATCCACCCGTTGTCCTGTGCTTGGACCACGATTCCTGCCAGGCACATAAGGGACAGACGGGCATCAGTACAGTGGGGCACGCTCATCAGGCAGTCGCACGGTTGAATTCACGCTCGCTTACCTTCCGGAATCTCACAGTTGGGGACGTTCTTCATCTTGAACCACACCCACGACCGCAGCTTCTCCCCGCATGCAGTGCACGCGAGCATCACCGTCAAGCGCGTCTTCTGGTAGCCTGCAGTGCGGATTGGAACCGAGCGCGCGCCACGGTGCTCGATCGTCCGTTCGGCTGGCATCTCCACGAATAGTGGAGTCTGGTCCGCGTTGATGATGCGGGCCAGGTCGATTTTGTGCCGCGCCCTGTTGATGCGCACAAACTTCCAGAAGGACTCGCAGTCCTTTGCGCACTCTGCAAACGGGACAAGCGCAACAGAAGCACGGGATGGTTAGACACTGGGTGAGGTACATGCATTCAATAGAGCGCCAGACGAAATCCTTCAACACGCACCTGCCGACAGACGTTGGCCGACCTTGGTCTTCACCCGCATCACCAGGTTCTAGCGGTCACGGAAACGCTGGCTCCAGTGAGAGCTCGCGTTCCAGTTCTTGCCGGGGTAATGCTTCTTCATCCACTCGCGGCTCCACTTCTGGGTGTCCTTCACCGAGATGGCCACCCCGTTAGCGCGTTGAAGGCAGATGTAGCGGTACAACGCTGCCTCCATGTCGGGGTAGTGTGAGTGGCGCCCCCCCCCCGTGCATCCGCTTGCGGCAGTTGGCCGCGCCCTTGTAGACGCCCGCTTCCGCCTCCGCACACCAGCGTCTGATGCAGGCGATGGACGCGGTTGACTCCACACTCGTCTTCTTCAAGGAGCCGAGCTCCTGATAGCGGCGCGCCCACTTAAGCTTCTCACGCACGGTCCAACTGCGGCGCTTCTTCGTAGTGTCTTTGCTGCGAGGGGAAGGTGGGCGGGTGTTGGGATTATGGAGGGTGGGGTCCCTCGGCGTTACCTTCTCAGGGAACGTGGGAATCGGGCCCGCCGCCGCCGCGTACTCATCGCCGCTGCCCAGCGGCTCGTTCACGACGATGTCGTCAGGATTCGGTGCCTTCTTCGCCTTCTTCTTAGCCGCACCCTTGCTGGATCCCGGGTCTCCGTCGGATGTCAGCTTCTTGTTGCTTGTGCGGCGACGAGCAGGGGCTTTAGCAGGGGCCTTAGAAGGGGCTTCCGCAACCTTGGCTTTCCCCTTCTCCGCAGCGGTGAGTATCGGGCGACGCTCCTCCCCCGGACCGTCGTCGTCAGAGAGCACCACGCGGGCCCGCTTTGACTTGGACTTTAGGCGATGGCGCAGCCTCCGCTTCAGTAGCGGGACGTCGTCGTCGGTCCCAAAGCTCCATGGGTCGTCGTGTCAGATTTATATGACATAGTTGCTGTAGGCTATAGTGGGGTAGCACATATGGGGTACGGGGTTTCTAGGGTTGTATTTTGTACCCAATCTTTCCTTAGTCATCTCATTCCTGTTCTTCAGTTTCACATGGTATAGAGCAGGTTCCCTGTGGGAACTTCGCCTAGGGCCCACCGAAGCGCGCCCCGAGGCGCGCGATTCCTTTTTTTTGCGACCCTCCGAGTCGCCCTGTCCCCTTGCGGCCCCGCCGCCCTTCAGACGCGGCCCCGCCACCCCCTCGCGCGGCCCCGCCACTCAGTCGCGGCCCCGCCACCCAGTCGCGGCCCCACCGCCCAGTCGCGGCCCCGCCGCCCGTTCTGATCGCGGCCCCACCGCCCAGTCGCGGCCCCGCCACTTCGTCGCGGCCCCGCCGCCCAGTCGCGGCCCCGCCACTTCGACGCGGCCCCGCCATCCCTTCGCGGCCCCGCCGCCTTTCTGCGGCCCGACCACCGCCCTACCAGCGGCCGTCCCGCCGCCCTACCTGCGGCCCTACGCCGCCTCATCCGCGGCCCTTCGCCGCCCTACTTGCGGCCAGCCGCCGCCCTACCTGCGGCCCACCTGCCGCCCTATTAGCGGCCCGCCCGCCGCCCTACCTTCGCGGCCCAGCCGCCCTACCTACACGGCCCCAGCAGCAGCCGAGCCGCCCGGAGCAACCGAGCCGCCCGGAGCCGCCGAGCCGCCCGGGAGCAGCCGAGCCGCCCAGGAGCCGCCGAGCCGCCCAGCCGCAGCCGAGCCGCCCAGCCGCAGCCGACCCTGCGCCTGACCCGCCCTGCACCCGAACCGCCCAGCCGTCGAGCCGCCCGGGAGCCGAGCCGCCCTGCGCCCGAGCCGCCCAGCAGCCGAGCCGCCCAGCACCCGAGCCGCCAAGTCGCTGAGCCGCCTTTCTGCATACCTACACGACATGGCTACCCCTAGTGTCCTAGCTTTTGACGCTGAGGGTCGCGCCATTGATTTTGAGGTCTGGTTAGACGACCTGCAGCTGTTCTTAAAGTGCGACAGGGCTGACGACCTTTCTCTCTTTGATCTCACCTCTGGCGCCTCTCCTGCTCCTGCTGCTGATGCTGATCCCGCTGTCCGCTCTAAGTGGGCCACCCGCGATGCTGCTGCACGTCTTGCTGTGCGTCGCCACCTCCCTACCTCTGAGCGTGCGCACTTCAGTCAGTACAAGAGTGCTCAGACCTTGTACGACGCTGTAGTTGCGCGCTACTCCTCCCCTGCCACTGCTGCACTGAGCCGTCTCATGCTTCCCTACCTCTTTCCTGACCTCTCTGCCTTTCCCACTGTCGCTGACCTCATTACGCACCTCCGCACTAGTGACACTCGCTACCGCGCCGCCCTTCCTGCTGAGTTCTGCGCTAAGAACCCCCCCCCCATGTACATCGCTCTCTACTACGTAGTCGCGCACCTCCCTGACTCCCTTCGAGTCGTCAGGGACCACTTTCTTGCAGTCTGTCCCACCACCCTCACCGTCGACCTCCTCGAGAAGGCCCTCCTCGCAGCGGAGAAGAGCATAGTCGCTGTAGGTGCTTCTCGTGGTGACCCTCGCACCCCCATCTTTGAGGGGTGCTCTCCTTCCCCCTTGCTGCCCTCTGTTGCCTCTGCTGCTGCTGCCGACCTGCTTGGTCTTGAGTCGGTCGGCGCGGCGTCTGCCCCTAGTGGGAGACGTCGCTCCAGCAAGGGCAAGGGGGGCAAGGGCGCGGGTGGAGCTGGAGGGGGCGGTGGCGGTGGCGGCGGTGGCGGCGGAGGGAGTGGGGGTGGCGGCGGGACTAGTGGCGGGGGTGGTGGTGGTGGTGGCAGCAGCGGCGGAGACGGTGGTGGTGGTGCCAGCGGTGGTGGTGGAGGCAGCGGCGGAGGTGGAGGCGGCGGAGGTGGAGGCGGTGGAGGCGGCAGCGGAGGAGGCAGTGGTGGTGGAGGGGGTGGAGCTGGTCGGGGTGGTACCCAGCAGCGTAGCGGCGGTGGTGGTGGCCAGCGCTCGCAGCGGCAGCAGCAGCAGCGCTCTCGGGACATCCCTTCGCCTCAGCAGCTTCGTGAGTGGTACGCTGGGCGTCAGAGGGGTGGGGGTACTGGTCCCTGCACCTACGTTCTTCGTTCCGGCGACCGCGCGGGTGAGCAGTGTGGGGGTGCCCACGCCACCCAGCGCTGCTTTGGCCGCCTGACGGACGCCTGGCGTCAGCAGTTCCCTGGGGCTAGTGAGATCCCTCGCTGGGATGAGCTTCTCAGGGCTGGTGTAGCGATCTTTGATCTTGATTTTGATGCTATCCTTACTGCTATGTATGTTGTGGATTATAGTGAGGAGAATGAGGGTTACCACTGTTTCCAGCCCGACCCGGGCATTGGTACTGCTGCGCTAGGTGCTTGTGAGGCTGCTGCTCTAGGTGCCAGTGCGTCTGCGCTCTCAGGTACTGGTGAGACTGCGCTCTCAGGTACTGAGTCGTCCTCGTCCTCCCTCACTTTCACACTTGACTCCGGAGCTTCTCGCTCCTTCTTTCGAGACCGCACTACCCTTACGCCGCTCGGCCGGCCGGTTGCAGTCTCCCTTGCTGACCCCTCTGGGGGTCCTGTCCTGTCTCACTTCTCCACTGTCCTCCCGTGTCCGGCTGCCCCTTCGGGCACCCTGTCGGGTCTGTACCTTCCCTCGTTCTCTACGAACTTGGTGAGTGGAGCGGACCTGCAGGATGGGGGTGTTCACCAGTTCACTCCTGCGAGTCAGCGGGTGACCCACTGCACGGAGGCACGCACAGGCCGACACCTGGCCACGTTCTCGCGTCGGCCGGGGTCGAGTCTCTACACCCTGACCGTTGAGTCTCCTCCTGTCCCTGCGTCTAGTCAGGTGGCTGCGTCGGGTCAGGTACTTGCTGCTGCGTCCCGGTCAGGTCCTGAGTCTGCCCCTTGTTCTTGTCGCCTCCTGTCTCACGAGACTCTCCTGTGGCACCACCGTCTTGGCCACCCCTCCTTGCCCCGTCTTCGGAGCATGGCTTCCCGTGTCCTTGTCTCCGGTCTTCCCCAGTCTCTCCCTCCTCTCCCCTCCGGGCCAGGACCTTCCTGTGTCCCCTGTGTCGAGGGTCGCCTCCGGGCTACTCCTCACTCCTCCCACTTCCCCCCGACAGAGGCTCCCCTGCAGACGCTTCACATGGATGTGTGGGGCCCTGCCCCCGTCTGTGGGCAGGGTTACGAGCGCTACTTCCTGTTGGTGGTTGACGACTACTCGCGTTACACCACAGTCCTCCCCTTGCGCAGCAAGGGTGCGGTCACTGAGGTGCTGATCGACTGGATCCGCGAGGCTCGTCTCCAGCTCAGGAAGAGCTTCGGCTCGGACTTTCCTGTTCTGCGTCTGCACTCTGACAGAGGCGGAGAGTTCTCTTCTCGCCTTCTGCGAGACTACTGTCGTGCACGGGGGATCCGCCAGACCTTCACGCTTCCGGACTCACCACAGCAAAATGGGATTGCTGAGCGCCGCATTGGCATGGTCATGGATGTCGCTCGTACGTCCATGATGCATGCGGCTGCCCCCCATTTTCTGTGGCCGTTTGCGGTGAGGTACGCGGCGCATCAGCTCAACCTTCACCCCCGGGTCTCTCGGCCTGCGATGTCCCCAGTCTTGCTGTGGACGGGGAAGGTTGGCGATGCGTCTGTGTTCCGTGTCTGGGGATCTCGGGCGTTTGTCCGCGACTTGTCTGCGGACAAGCTGTCCCCTCGTGCTGCTCCCTGTGTCTTCCTTGGCTTCCCCACTGACGCCCCAGGGTGGCAGTTTTACCACCCCTCCTCTCGTCGTGTTCTGTCCTCCCAGGACGTCACGTTCGACGAGTCAGTCCCCTTCTACCGTCTCTTCCCCTACCGCACTCCTTCCCTCCCCCCTCCCCCGGACTTCCTTGTGCCGGTTCCCCCCCCGGTAGACCCCCTCCCCCCTCAGGTTCCTGCCCCCTCAGGTGTGTCCCAGGTAGACGCCGTTGACCCGGTCGAGGTTACTGGTGACTCTGGTGCTGCTGCGGGTGCTGAGCCTGGGGGTGCTGACTCTGGGGGTACTATGCGCGGGGGTGCTGAGCCTGGGGGTACTACTGCTGGGGGTGCTAGGCCTGAGGGTGCTACTGCGGTGGGGACGGAGCCTGGGGGTGCTGAGCCGGGAGGTGCTGTGCCTGGAGGTGCTGGGTCTGGGGGTGCTGGGTCGGGAGCTGCTGAGCCTGGGGGTGCTGAGCTGGGAGCTGCTGAGCCTGGGGGTGCTGCGTCTGGAGCTGCTGAGCCTGGGGTTTCTCCTGCTGCTGCGTCTCGCCGGGAGCCCCTCTCTCCACAGGAGCTGCGCGAGTGGTTCGCTCGCCGCTGGAGGCGTGCTGCTGCGTCTGGAGGTACTGCTGGAGATGGAGCTGGAGCTTCTTCGACCGTCGAGGGTGCGGGTGCTGCCGGTCCCGGAGCTGCTGGACCTGCGGGTCCTCCTGGAGCTGGAGCTGCTGAGGGCGTTCGTGCTGAGCCTGCTGCTGTTGGTCCTGCCGCTGGAGGTGTGGGTGGCGCTGGTGCTGTCGCTGAGGGTGCTGGTGCTGTCCCTGCTGAGTCTGGAGCTGCCACGCGGCCTCGGCCGTACTTCGTTCCGCTTCTGCAGCAGGTTCTTGGTCTTTCTCCTCCACTAGAGGGTCCACCGCCTGTCCAGTCGCAGTCCCTGCTGGAGCCTTCCTCTCCTCTGCCTGCTCCCTCTCCTTACACTGGTCCTACTGGAGGTCTTGCTGAGCGTCGTGAGCCTGCGTCTCGTCCCGCGTCGCCTGTTCGTGCTGCTCGCGCTAGTGGTCGCAGTTCGCGTCAGCGTCCTCCTCCTGTCCCTGGCACGCACCGGATGTCTCTGCGTCCGTCCACTGCTCCTCTGCGTGCCCCTTTGCCTTCTCCTCCTGAGTCCTCTCTTCCTGCGCTTTCCGACCCTGAGTCGGACTCTCTTCGCGCTACGAGTCCTACTGTCACGCGTCTGCTTGCTACTGTCGTCACTGACCCCTCTTTTGAGTCCACTGCTGCGTCTGCTCTGGTCGCTGAGCTCGTTGACTTTGCTGCTCGCTGTCGTCTCGACTACGCTGCTAGTCTTGTTGCTGAGTCTGCGTCTGTCTGTCCTCCGTCCGTCGGGGGTGAGTGTGCTCTTGGCACGGACGTCCTAGAGGACAGGCAGGAGGAGTTACAGTGTCTAGCGGCTGCTTCACCTCATCTCGCGTCTGTACTGCTTGCCCCTGAGGGAGATCCGGATGCACTAGACATCCCGACTCCGCGTTCTTACGCGGAGGCCGTAGAGGGTCCCTACTCCTCTCAGTGGCAGGCAGCTATGGATGCAGAGATGGCTTCCTGGAAGTCCACAGGCACCTACGTTGACGCGGTTCCCCCTCCTGGGGCGAACATCGTCAGTGGCATGTGGATCTTCAGGGTGAAGCGGCCGCCGGGCTCTCCACCTGTCTTCAAGGCACGGTACGTTGCTCGTGGCTTCAGTCAGCGGCAGGGAGTTGACTACTTTCAGACCTTCTCTCCCACCCCGAAGATGACTACTCTTCGGGTGCTGCTGCACATAGCCGCTCAGCGCGACTACGAGCTTCACTCTCTCGACTTCAGCACTGCGTTCTTGCAGGGTAGCCTGCACGAGGAGATCTGGCTTCGCCGTCCACCTGGCTTCACTGGGACTTTCCCTCCTGGCACCCAGTGGAGCCTCCGACGGCCAGTCTACGGTCTCCGCCAGGCACCGCGTGAGTGGCACGACACACTGAGGACTACGCTTGCGGCTCTTGGGTTTGCTCCTTCTACTGCTGACCCGTCGCTGTTTCTTCGCACCGACACTTCCCTGCCGCCGTTCTACATCCTCGTGTACGTCGACGACTTGGTCTTTGCCACAGCGGACACTGCTGGACTCGCCTACGTGAAGTCCGAGCTGCTGAAGAGACACACGTGCACAGACCTGGGTGAACTGCGCAGCTACCTCGGCTTGCAGATCACCCGGGACAGAGCACGCCGCACCATTACCCTGACTCAGTCACACATGGTGCAGCAGGTCCTTCAGCGCTTCGGCTTCACGTACTCCTCGCCTCAGGCCACTCCTCTGCCTACTCGCCACTCACTCTCAGCTCTGCCTTCGGATGAGTCCGTAGAGTCGAGTGGTCCGTATGCAGAGCTTGTTGGCTGCCTCATGTACCTGATGACCTGCACACGACCTGACCTTGCATACCCTCTGAGCATTCTTGCACGCTATGTTGCTCCTGGGAGACACAGACCGGAGCACATGGCTGCAGCGAAGAGGGTATTGCGCTACCTGTGCAGTACGTCGAGCATGGGGCTAGTGCTTGGAGGGCGGAGTCCATTGGTCCTTACCGGCCACGCGGACGCTTCTTGGGCTGACGACCAGGCTACGCAGCGGTCGTCACAGGGTTACACCTTCAGCCTTGGTTCCGGCTCTGTCTCGTGGCGGTCTACTCGCTCGTCTTCGGTTCTCGGCTCCAGTTGTGAGGCTGAGATCTACGCTGGGGCCATGGCTGCACAGGAGCTTCGCTGGCTCACCTACCTGCTGACTGACCTTGGAGAGCCGCCTCGTTCTCCTCCAGTGCTGTACGTAGACAACAAGGCCATGCTGGCCTTGTGTCGAGAGCAGCGCTTGGAGCACAGAACGAAGCACATTGCTCTCCGCTACTTCCTTGCTCGTGAGCTGCAGCAGCGTGGTCAGTTGCGACTTGCGTACGTGGCCTCTGAGGCCAACACTGCTGATGTGTTCACCAAGGCACTCGCGCCTTGTGACCATCAGCGCTTTTGCACCCAGCTGGGTCTTGTGCCTGTCTTGCCTCACTTGCTCTCCTCTTGACTTCACTTGTACTGTGACATATATATATATATGCCTGCTCTTGCTTGTCTAGTTTTATATATATGTCTGTACTGCTGCATGTGAACTGGCCTCTGGCCCTACTCTTGTGCTCGGACTGTGTGGTGACTTTGTGATCCACCCTGAGCTTGCTTTGCTTTGCTTGACTGGTCTTGTGACCCCTTGTTCTCCCCCACTTTGCCTATGGGGGTGTGTCAGATTTATATGACATAGTTGCTGTAGGCTATAGTGGGGTAGCACATATGGGGTACGGGGTTTCTAGGGTTGTATTTTGTACCCAATCTTTCCTTAGTCATCTCATTCCTGTTCTTCAGTTTCACACGTCGTCGCCGCCTTCCTCGCCTTCCGCATCCGCAACTGCGGCCGCATCCGCAGGCGCAAATGTCTCAAGTTCCGCCCCCGCCTCATCGTCAGCCTCCTCATTCGCATCCACCGCCGCTTCCTGTGCATCCGCCGCTGCCTCCGCGTTGTTACCATGCGCATCTTTACCTCCGTCATTGTCGGAATCACCAGCATGCCACTCTTCCACCTCGTCGTTGCTCCCGACCGGCCGATTCCACCAGTCGTCCTCCTCGATGTCAGCAGGACCTACATCGTCGCCTGAAGCGCTGTCGTCGTGGCCGTTCTCCGGCCAATCCTCCTCGGCGTCGTCGCCGTTCGCTTCGTCTTCGTCGTCCCCGTCACAGCTCGCACCGGAGGCGGCGGTAGGACTTGCCGCCTTGCTCGCGTTCTTCGCCATGGCTACACGGATGTCATCGCCGGGCGAGTTAATTCGCCCGTAGTTATTAACCTGCACGTGAGGACGAGGTGAGGACTTGCCTACTGGTACTTTGCTGCGCATGGTTAGAGAGCCTGCCGAGAGCAAGGTTGAGACGAGTATTCAACCTCCTTGAGCACGAAATGAAGTGAGAGCCCGACTACCCACCCCAACCAGAGTGCCCCATCCACAGGTGCCGAGCCGCTCCTCTACGAGGCATCTCCTCGTAGAGGACAGCCCTCACGCTGCCAACGTGCTACCAGCAGCGTTCTGGAAGCATCCATGCGCTCCTGGCAGCAAAACGACGCTGGCAGCATCATTAGATGCTGCCAGCACAGAGGAATGTTGCCAGCGGTGGCAGCTCCCTCACGTGGAAAGTGTGGGCGCTGCATGCATCACCACCGAGGTCGGCCTGTTTAAATTAAATTGGTCTTTGGGTGGTTTCTACACACTTTGCAAGTGTTACAGTCAACTTATTTTTTTTTCCATTTATAAGACTTATAAGACACCCTAAACCATCCCGTTTACAAGATAACTCAAGCATTTTTGCCCGTGTACGAGATAAGACATATATGTCTTATATCCGGGCGATGACGGCATTTCTTTGTCCTTGTCTACGTCGATGACTTGGTCTTCACTTCAGCAGACAGAGTTGCTCTAGCTGAGGTGAAATCCGAACTGCAGAAGAGACACACGTGCACTGACGTTGGTGAGCTGCACCGCTACCTGGGCTTGCAGATCACCAGGGACAGAGTCGCTCTCATAGTCACACATGGTGCAGCGAGTCCTTCAGCGGTTCGGGCTTCAGCACTCCACCACACAGCCTACTCCTCTTGCCGTTGACCACAGACTCACCAACCCTTTTCTCGACGAGCCCTTTGAGTCTAGTGGTCCCTACGCAGAGCTTGTGGGCTGCCTCATGTACCTGATGACTTGTACTTGTCCGGACCTCGCCTTTCCCCTCAGTGTTCTCTCTTGCTTTGTTGCGACTGGGAGACACTGTCCAGTGCACTGGACGGCTACTAAGAGGGTGGCTAAGTACCTAGCGACTACGTCAGGCGTGGGGCTTGTGCTTGGAGGGACACAGCCAGTTGTTCTGACCGGTCACTACGACTCTTCGTACGCCGACGACGTGGAGACCCAGCGCTCTACTCAGGGATAATGTTTCAGTTTGGATGCTGAAGCTGTGTCGTGGAGGTCTACTAGGTCGTCGTCTGTGGCACAATCCAGCGCAGAGGCAGAGATCTACGCTGGTGCCATGGCTACGCACTTCGTTGGTTGACTTTCTTGCTCACTGACCTTTGTGAGAGGCCTCGCTCTGCACCGACCTTGTTCGCTGACAACATGGTCATGATCCTCCTCGGTCGAGAGCCTCGACTAAAGGGCAGAGTGAAGCACATCGACTTCATGTACTTTCTCCTGCGAGAGTTGCAGCGACGCGGCCAGGCTCGCTTGGATTTTGTGGCCTCGGCGACCAACACAGCAGACATTTTCACCAAGGCCCTAGCGCCTAGTGACCACCACAGGTTCTGTCTTCAGTTAGGCCTTGTTGACGCTGGTGCTCGGTTGCTGTAGCCTTGTTCTTGTTGCTTGCTCTGGTTGTCCTTGCATATTTATATTAGTGAACTCTTGAACTGGCCTTGTGGCTACTGTCTTGTACTCAGATTGTGTGGTGACTTCGTGATCCACCCTGAGCTTTGTGTCGTTGTTTCGCTTGACTGGTCTTGTGACCATTTGTGTCTCTTGCTTGCTTTGATGCCCCTCACTTAGGCTATGGGGGTGTGTCAAATGTCGTTTTACATGTTTGTTAGAATTGTAGCCTAAGTAGGGTTCACAGTAGGGGGTACAGAACCTTTCTCGACACTTGCCTTGTACTCCCTTCTCCCTTACTACCAACCATTCCGCTACGTAACTTCTGAGAATTACCTACCGTACAGAACATCCTAAGGGTTACTTCTACAGCCTCAATATCGAGTGCATCCACCAATTCATGTCATGGCTCATGCCACTCGAACAGTGTCATCAATGAACACCACCTTGCCTTCCCCATGCAGCCGCCCTAGAGCCTCACGGACCTGGCTTGGCAGGAGAAGGCACGCAAGACAAGGAGGCGCAAAAAGGAGGTGTGTAAAATCAACAACACGCAAGGGCCGTACCACACGAGTGCATCACAGATGTTGATGAGCCAGATGTAGATTGCATTGCATGGGACTGACAGACATAGATATTGCAGTCATGGGATGGTAGAAGAGAGTGCGTGCAGCGCAGGGTGTTAAGACCAGGTGGCAGGGAGGCACACTAAACATGAGTGTGCAGGGCAGAGTTATTTGGAGGGTACAACTAATGCTGAGGGCAGAAACCATGCAGAGCAGACATAAATAACTCATGAGACTGACAATTGAGTGTGATTAGCAGGGAAAATGTGGCAGGTATCTAGGATTGCTCTCCTGAGGTGCCCCTTATGAGGCTTTAAGATGTGAAACTCACATCACAGTGACAGGTATGGATTGCTTTTCGAGATGCCCTTGCGGGGCTTTAAGATGGGGAGCTCACCTCGAAGAGTGTGACAGGTATGGATGATTGCTGCCTTAGGTCCTCCCACACCTGTGAATGCGGTGCAAATGGGTAGATTTCGGTGGAAATGGGAAGAACATGCGCACAGGACGACACACTTGGGTGCAAAGGGGTGCAGATGCATCCACCCGGGGGGGCAAGCAACACTATACAACACGTGCAAGAAGAGAGCTAGAAACTCCCCAGCAGACGTACCCATAGTGGCCACATACCACACCAACACGGCATGGCTACCTGAGGCTCCGGAGCGTGCCTGAGTGTGTTTTAAGTCAACTCCAAACACAGCAGGAGGACACAGATGGGTGCAAGATGGTGCGGATAGATACACAGGGGAGCAAGCGACAATATACAAAACCACATGCGAGTAGAGAGTACTGGAGTGGAGAAACTCCAGCAGACGTACCCATACCACGCTAACACACCACCACGGCTACCTGAGGCTCCTGAGAGTACCTGAGGCCCCAGCAAGTACCTGAGGGAGTACCTGAGGTTCCAGAAAGCACCTGAGGGAGTACCCGAGGCTCCTGACAATACCTGGGGCGCTCGGAAGGAGGAGCGGGAGGCAGTGGCTCTGCCGTGCAGGAGGGAGAGCAGTGAGTCCTGCCGGTGCACGCGCTTGGCCCGCGCTTGGCCCTCTCACCAGAGCGGTGCAGGTGCTCTACACACACAAACTAGGCCACCATTCAACAGCAGTACCTGAGGTTCTCGGTACTACACGGGGCGCTCGGAAGGAGGAGCAGGAAGCAGTGGCCATACCTTGAAGGAAGGAAAGGAGAGCCTCCTGCAGCTGCACCCTCTTGGCCCTCTCGCTCGTCGACACGCCTGTGGTGATAAGGTCCATGTCGATGGTGCCTGTGGTGGTGCCTGTGGTGGTGCCTGTGTGCCTAACAGAGTTGGTTGAACATACCTGGGGCGCTCGGAAGGAGGAGCGGGAGGCGGTGGCCTTGTCCTGCGGAAAAGAAAGCAGCGCCTCCTGCAGCTGCAGTCGCTAGGCCCGCTCATTGGCTGACACTCCCGTGGTGATGAGATCCACGTCGATGGTGCCTGTGGTGGTGCCTGCATGCTCTCTGCCCTCTCACAGCAGAACTACCTAAGGCTCCTGAGTGAGAGTACCTGAGGCGCTCGGAAGGAGGAGCGGGAGGCGGTGGCCTTGTCCTGCAGAAAAGAAAGCAGCGCCTCCTGCAGCTGCACCCGCTAGGCCCGCTCACTGGCACCCATGTTTCCATGCCAACACACATGTAGCCATATCCCGTACCTGAGGCGCTCGGAAGGACGACCGGGAAGCGGTAGCCCTATCCTGCAGGAAGGAGAGCAGCGCCTCCTGCAGCTGCACGCGCTTGGCCCGCTCACTGGCGGACACCCCTGTGGTGATGAGATCCATGTCGATGGTGCCTGTGGTGGGATCCGTGGCTGACTGCTGCATTGCCACGTCTAGCAGCCGCCTCGCCTCTGTCACGTCCTCGTGCGTCACCTGCGGGGGATGAAGGGAGTAAGGGAGTGAGGGGACGGGAGGGAGGTTCGCAGTGATGCCGCCTGTGGTGGGATCCGTGGCTGACTGCTGCATTGCCACGTCTAGCAGCCTGCGTGCCTCCCCCACATCCTCGTGCGTCACCTGGCCAAGGGGCGTGCATATGGGTGAAAGCAGGTGAGTGAGGGAGGGGGTGGGCGATGGAGCGAGTGAGGGAGTGAGTGAGGGAGTGAGTGAGGGAGAAGCGAGTTTCAATGGGTGGACTGTGCCAGTGGTGATGAGGTCCATAGTCCCCCCATCCCCTCCCCTCGTCCTCCCTCCCCTCCCCACCCTTCCTCCGCTCCCCTCTTTCCCTTCCTCCCCCAAACCCCCCTCCTCCCCCCTCCTCCTCAACCCACCGTGGACGCCAGCTTCAAGCGGGCCAGTGCTTCGCTGATGCGGATCAGACTCTCCAGCTGACGTGGCGTTGCAGTGATGACCTGGGGTGGGTGACGTGGCAGGGAGAATGGTGCGGAGAGGCATGTCAGGTAGACGCTTGTCTGCATGCATGACCCAATCCATCCATGCGTGTGCATGAGTGAGTGCATGCAAGTGAGCATACACGAGCATCGTCAATACCACCACTCCGCCATGCACCCCCGCCCCCGCAGCTCCACATATGCATTCCCCACCTCCTCTGCTGCTCGACTCTTTGCTACCAGAGCTTCCCCTTCTCCTTCCCCCTTCTCACCTTTCTCCCCGACCCCCGCCCCCGCAGCTCCACAGACGCGTTCACCACCTCCTCTGCCGCCTCGTCGCTCACCTCCCTCCGAGAACCCCCCCGCTGCTCTCCCTTTCCTTCCCACCACTCTCACCACGGTTATCCCCCTCGTAAAACATACCTTTCTCCCCGCCCCCCGCCCCCGCAGCTCCACAGACGCGTTCATCACCTCCTCTGCCGCCTCGTCGCTCACCTCCCTCTGAGAACCCCTCCACTGCCCGCCCTTTCTTTACCCCCACTCTCACCACGCGTACCCCCCCTTCTGAAACATACCTTTCGCCCCAACCCCCGCCCTCGCAGCTCCACATAAGCATTCACCAGCTCCTCTGCGGCCTCGTCACCCTTCCCCCTCTGCCTTTCCTCCCATTCCCCTTCCTCCCTCTCCTCACCTTTCGCCCCGACCCCCTCCCCCGCAGCTCCACGTAAGCATTCACCAGCTCCTCTGCCGCCTCGTCGCTCAGCTCTGGGTGGATGCGCGTGCGCGCATACGTGATGTAGGATGTCAAAGTGGCCACGTCGATGGTGGCTGCTGCAGAGGCCTGGGGTGGGGATGGAGGGAGGGAAGGGAGGTAAGGGAGGGAAGGGAGGGAAGGGAGGGAAGACAGGGGAGGGAGATGCAGAAGAGGGAAGAAAGGGGGTGGAGGCGGACGAGCGTTCACCAGCTCCTCTGGCGCCTCGTCGCTCAACTCTGGGTGGATGCGCGTGCGCGCATACGTGATGTAGGATGTCAAAGTGGCCACGTCGATGGTGGCTGAAGCAGAGGCCTGGGGATGAAGGAAAAGGGAGAGCATGGGGGGGAGCGAGATGGAGAGCAGGGAAGCAAGGGGAGCGAGATGGAGAGCGGGGAAGCAAGGGGAGCGAGATGGAGAGCGGGCAAGCAAGGGGAGCGAGATGGAGAGCGGGGAAGCAAGGGGAGCGAGATGGAGAGCGGGGAAGCAAGGGGAGCGAGATGGAGAGCGGGGAAGCAAGGGGAGCGAGATGGAGAGCGGGGAAGCAAGGGGAGCGAGATGGAGAGCGGGGAAGCAAGGGGAGCGAGATGGAGAGCGGGGAAGCAAGGGGAGCGAGATGGAGAGCGGGGAAGCAAGGGGAGCGAGATGGAGAGCGGGGAAGCAAGGGGAGCGAGATGGAGAACGGGGAAGCAAGGGGAGCGAGATGGAGAGCGGGGAAGCAAGGGGAGCGTTCACGAGCTCCTCTGCCGCCTCGTCGCTCAGCTCTGGGTGGATTCGTGTGCGTGCGTACGTGATGCAGGCGGTGAGTGTTGCCACGTCTATGGTGGCGGCTGTGGAGGCCTGGAAAAGAAGGGAGGAAAGGGAGGGAGGGGAGAAAGAGA
The DNA here is from genome assembly GCA_948144175.1 of Closterium sp. NIES-65. NCBI lineage: Eukaryota > Viridiplantae > Streptophyta > Zygnematophyceae > Desmidiales > Closteriaceae > Closterium > Closterium sp. NIES-65. Next base: position 145,580 of record CANXME010002217.1, read on the forward strand.
CAGAGATAGATGGCCTGAAAGGGAGAGAGCGGGAGGAATAACAGGTGAGGGATTTACTTGGGCGTTGTGTAGCGAAGACGGGCGTTCACTAGCTCCTCTGCTTCTCAGGATACCGCTTTAAAGTGCACAGCACCGCACACAGCACCTCTGAGTTCTTACTCCACCGCACACAATATCATGGCACCGCACACAATATCATGTCACCGCACACAATATCATGGCACCACACACAATATCATGGCACCGCACACAATATCATGGAACCGCACACACAATCTCAGCGCCACACACAGTACCTCTGCACTGCACACAGTACCTCTGGGTTCTTGTAGTGCAGAGCGACGAGATGGCCGATGATTGAATAGAAGTCCACCGCGCACGGTACCTCTACACCGCACACAACACATCCGCACCGCATGCAGTACCTCTGCAACGCACACAGCACCTCTGCACCGCACAGCACGCAGTACCTCTGGGTTCTTGTAGTGCAGAGCAACGAGATGGCGGGCTAACCGACGGTCGGATTGCTCCTCTGCCTTGTCGAGAACGAGATAGATGAGGTCGAACCTGGTGGCGCAGCACAGAAAGAACATAGTGAAAGAAAGAAAGCAATTGCTCCTCCCCGGCCTTGTCGAGAGCGAGACAGATGAGATCGAATCTCGGCAGCTGGATGTTTTTTATAAAGGATAGGCTAAGGATAGCTGGATGTTGTCGGGTTGTAGCGAGAGCCAGAGTCAAGAAAGTCAAACTAATTCAGACCCATACCTGGAGAGCAGGGTGGGCGGCAGCTGGATGTTGTCGATGACAGAGAGGCGCGGGTTGTAGCGCGAGCCAGAGGGGTTGGCGCAGGCGAGCACGGAGGTGCGCGCGTTGAGCGTAGCGATGATGCCCGCCTTGGCCACTGACACCGTCTGCTGCTCCATCACCTGATGGGTGAAGAGGGGGCACAACACACACACACACACACACACACACACACACACACACACACACACACACACACACACACACACACACACACACACACACACACACACACACACACACACACACACACACACACACACACACACACACACACACACACACACACACACACACACACACACACACACACACACACACACACACACACACACACACACACACACACACACACACACACACACACACACACACACACACACACACACACACACACACACACACACACACACACACACACACACACACACACACACACACACACACACACACACACACACACACAAAAAGCGGGGTTGGCGCAGGCGAGCACGGAACGTGCGCGCGTTGAGCGTGGCGATGATGCCTGCCATGGCCACTGACACAGTCTGCTGCATGACCTGGTGGGGGGAGAGGTGCGTCAGGCACACATGGAGGAAAACGGGATTGGGCATGGTTGTGGAAGGTACGGTTAACACTGCGTGATTGGACGTGTGGTGATAATGCCGGCATCGGCCACTGGCTCGGTCTGCTTCTCCATGACCTGGTGGGGGACAAGGCGGCGACTTTTGAGGCGCCTCGAAATTCAACTCCATGACCTGGTGGGGGACAAGGCGGCGACGGTCTGCACACACAGTGTCGTTGACTTGACTTCACACAGGCAGCATGGTGGAATCACACGGACGTGGATAAGGCAGCATGGTGGAATCACACGGACGTGGATAAGGCCTGCCTTGGCCACATACACAGTCTGCACCTCATGCACCTCACACCCCTCCCTCCACCCTCCACCCTCCCCACCCCCCACCCCCACCCTCACCTCGTGCAGCATGCTGCACACATTATCAGACATCTTGTGTCTCTGTCTGCCTCATGTACCCACTCGCAATCACATACTCCCCCCCACCACCCCTCCCCGCCCTTCCCTTCCTCCCCTCACCTCGTGCAGCATGCTGCGGGCATTATCAGACATCTTGTCAAACTCATCGATGCAGCATTGTCCAGCATGCACCCACCCGCAATGGCAACCCCCCCCCCCCCCCCCCCCCGCTCCCCCCTCACCCCCACTCTCACCTCGTGCAGCATGCTGCGGGCATTGTCGGACATCTTGTCAAATTCATCGATGCAGCAGATGGCCCGGCCACACTCTCCCCACTTCCCCCTCTTCCACCTTCCCCTTAACCACCAACTCATACACACCGAGCCCCCACCTTCACTCCCCCCTCACCTCGTGCAGCATGCTGCGAGCATTGTCAGACATCTTGTCAAACTCATCAATGCAGCAAATGCCTCTGTCGCTCAGCACCAACGCTCCGCTCTCCAGGACCTGAGCAGGCAGGGGGAGGGAAAGAGAAAACAAATGCACACAGCACCAGATTCAACCGGCACTTCTTCCTAAACTCATCGATGCAGCAAATGCCTCTGTCGCTCAGCACCAACGCTCCGCTCTCTAGGACCTGCAGAGAGGCCAGGTATGGGAGAAGGAAGGGGGAGCACACAGCACCAGATTCACTCTTGCGCACATACTGCAGCAGCTCCGACTTACTCACCCCAGCTCCGACTTGCTCACCCCTGCTCCGACTTGCTCACCCCAGCTCCGACTTGCTCACCCCAGCTCCGACTTGCTCACCCCAGCTCCGACTTGCTCACCCCAGCTCCGACTTGCTCACCCCAGCTCCGACTTGCTCACCCCAGCTCCGACTTGCTCACCCCAGCTCCGACTTGCTCACCCCAGCTCCGACTTGCTCACCCCAGCTCCGACTTGCTCACCCCAGCTCCGACTTGCTCACCCCAGCTCCGACTTGCTCACCCCTGCTCCGACTTGCTCACCCCAGCTCCGACTTGCTCACCCCAGCTCCGACTTGCTCACCCCTGCTCCGACTTGCTCACCCCAGCTCCGACTTGCTCACCCCAGCTCCGACTTGCTCACCCCAGCTCCGACTTGCTCACCCCTGCTCCGACTTGCTCACCCCAGCTCCGACTTGCTCACCCCTGCCTCTGTGAAGGAGAACCTTCAGCAACATGTCCACGTGATAATAGTGCATTTTTGAGACGTCTCAAAAACACAATTTTATCACAGGACCATAAACAACCTGTCCACCCTCAGCTCCCCATTTCACGTGTTTCAGGGTCCTTGGTCACATACGCAGTGAGCCCCACGGCACTGCTTCCTCTCCCACTCGTGTAGATCCCTCGGGGGGCGATCTTGTGCACATACTGCAGCAGCTGCGACTTGCTCGCTCGTGCCTCTCATCTCAACGCACGACACCACCAACCGCCCAGCCTCAGCTCACCATTTCACGTGTTTCAGCCTCAGCTCACCATTTCACGTGTTTCAGCCTCAGCTCACCATTTCACGTGTTTCAGCCTCAGCTCACCATTTCACGTGTTTCAGGGTCCTTTGTGACGTATGCAGTGAGTCCCACAGCACTGCTGCCTCGCCTGCTTGTGTAGATGCCCCTCGGAGCGATCTTGTACACATACTGCAGCAGCTGCGACTTGCTCGTCCCCCTACAGCCACCCAACAGCACCAGCAATCACCCAGCATCAGCTCACCATTTCGCGTGTCTCAGGGTCCTTGGTCACATAGGCTGTCAGGCCCACAGCACTGCTCCCCCTGCCGCTCGTGTAAATCCCCCTGGGAGCGATCTTGTGCACATACTGCAGCAGCTGCGACTTGCTCGTGCCCGGGTCCCCCACCAGCAGCACGTTCATGTCTCCTCGGAACTGCACTCCTGACGATAGGCGCTTTACCGACCCCCCAAAGAGCTGAAAAAGGGATGGAAAGGCGAAGGGAGGTGTGAAGTCAGGTCAAGTCAAGCCGGGTATGCTCGTGCCCGGGTCCCCCACCAACAGCACGTTCATGTCTCCTCGGAACTGCACTCCGGATGACAGGCGTTTTACCAACCCGCCAAAGAGCTGCAAGGAGGATGAAAAGGCAAAGGGAGAGGTGGATTCTTAGGTTAATCAAAGGTGGGCACGGGGAAAGGGGGTTTAAGAGCTGGGTAGAGCATCCCAAGCCAAGTTGGGTCCCCCGCCAGCAGCACGTTCATGTTGCCCCAGAACTGCATAGAGACTAAGATCTTCATCACTCACTCCTCCTTCGTCTCCACTTGAAAAAAAACACTCCTTTCCCCGCCACCTGCCACACCAGCATTTCCGCACCCCACCTGGCACAGCAGCCCCTTGTTGATGTCATCCAGCTCATAAATGGACGGCGCCAGAGAACATGTGTGATGTGCTTGTTGCGTAGAAACTATCAAGTGCAAGACACTCCCCCTCCCCCACCTGGCACAGCAGCCCTTTCTTGATATCATCCAGCTCGCAGATGGACGGCGCCAGAGAACACGTGTGATGTGCTTGTAGCATAGCGATTAAGACGCCAGCCACCCTCCCTTTGACCCACCTGGCACAGCAGCCCCTTCTTGATGTCATCCAGCTCATAGATGGACGGCGCCAGGGAGCACATGTGATGTGCTTTTGAGCAATATGCCTCCCTTGCTAGTCACTACCCCCCACCATCATAGCACAGCAGTCCCTCCCTTCGACCCACCTGGCACAGCAGTCCCTTCTTGATGTCGTCCAGCTCATAGATGGACGGCGCCAGGGAGCGAGCCAACCGCTCGTATATGTCCGGCTGCCGGGATAGTTCCCGAAATGCCTCCACCTGGTGGGGTGTAGAGAGACACAGATAGGCGGATAGTTTTCGAATCAAAACACCAGCTTCCAAAAGCTCAGGGAAGGAAGTACCTAGGGGTTTTTCAATCATTATTTGTGCGGGTGGAAAAAACGACCTTGAAGGGGAGGGTGTGTGGGACTTCAAAGGAGAGCCATATCATGCCTCTACAAGCATAGGGGGGTTGCACAGATGGCTGATGTGCACAGATGGCTGATGGGGGAAAACCCATCCGTACCTGTTGCGGTGAGAAGTAGGCAGCGTCAGGGTTTGCATCATCCGCATCACCCTCAACAGATGTTGTCAGCGGCTGTTGTGACTGTGACTGCTGTGCTGCCCCCTTGTTACGTGTGCGGCCCCCCTCCTCCTTGCGAATGTGAATGCAATCCAGATAGGTCTGCAGGCGTGGGATGCGGGAAGGGAGAAGGGGGAGGGGGAGGGAAGGTGAGCTTGTTCCTATGCCTGCAACGCTGTCCCCTTGTTGCACGTGAAGCCCCCCATCCTCCTTGAGGCGCCTCAAAAGCCCTTGTTGCACGTGAAGCCCTTGAGGAGCAAGAGCAGCAGCAGCAGCAGCAGCAGCAGCAGCAGCAGCAGCAGCAGCAGCAGCAGCAGCAGCAGCAGCAGCAGCAGCAGCAGCAACAGCAGCCAAACACCCAGCAATTCAACCCACCTACACACCCACCCGGTAGAGCGAGCGCAGGTTGCGCTGGTTGGAGTTTACCCGCACGGGCACGGCTCGGAACACGCCTGTCACCTGCATGCACACAGCATTGTGATCCGGTGTCAATGCACACAAGCAAGGGGATAGCCGGTGAGCCAGTGAGCCGGTCAGGCAAATTTGTTTAGATGCAAAATGACTTTTGAGTCGACTCAAAAGTCAGCTGTCTTTTGAGTTGACTCAAAAGTCAACTCGCAAATCTGTTTCGATGCAAAATCTGTTTCGATGCAAAATCTCCACAACTCGCCAGTGCTTGCAAAAGCAAACGCCAGACACACTACGGTTTGGGGCGGGAGGGAGGGAGGGAGTGAGGGAGGGAGGGAGGGAGGGAGGGAGGGAGGGAGGGAGGGAGGGAGGGAGGGAGGGAGGGAGGGAGGGAGGGAGGGAGGGAGGGAGGGAGGGAGGGAGGGAGGGAGGGAAGGAGGGAGGGAGGGAGGGAGGGAGGGAGGGAGGGAGGGAGGGAGGGAGGGAGGGAGGGAGGGAGGGAGGGAGGGAGGGAGGGAGGGAGGGAGGGAGGGAGGGAGGGAGGGAGGGAGGGTGGGAGGGAGGGAGGGAGGGAGGGAGGGAGGGAGGGAGGGAGGGAGGGAGGGAGAAGTCAAACTCTCTGGTGAATTCAAGAAAGGCCACAAGAACCACACTACTCGCTCACTGCCTGCAGGCGCAGGCACGCCACTGGTACTACTCGATGTATGATGAGTCGATTTTTTAGTCGACTGAAAAATCGACTCATCACACCTGCAGGCGCAGGCACGTCACTGGTACTACTCCATGTAGAAGAGAAAGTAAGAAGCTCACCTCCACTCGGTCACCCGGTTTTGCAGTGTCAACCAGGGAGTCAAACAGAAACACGGACACGGTATGCGGGGTCTCCCCTTCCGGCATATCCTCTGGCGTCTCCTGCAGGCGAAGCATCTGCTTGTTGATAAAGCGGCTGCGGTTGTGCAGCAGAGTCATGCTGTTGAGCGCCCCACACTCGGGCCACGGGCACCGCCTCGGCTCCTCTATCACCCCTGCGAGACAAGCGGGGGGAGTAAGGAGGGCGTGCGGAGGGGAGGGGAAGGGGGGAAAGGAGAGAGAGGGCGGAAAAGAGTCGAGAATAAGGATAGGGAAACATAGCAGGGATCTCCTGCAGGCGAAGCATCTGCTTGTTGATGAATTGGCTGCGGTTGTGCAGCAGCGTCAAGCTGTTCATCGCTCCACACTTGGGCCACGGGCACCGCCGTGGTTCCTCTATTACCCCTGGGAGAAGGGAGTGGGGATGGGGGATGGGGGACATTACATGTGTCGTCTCCTGCAGGCGAAGCATCTGCTTGTTGATAAAGCGACTGCGGTTGTGCAGCAGCGTCATGCTGTTCAACGCTCCGCACTCGGGCCAGGGACAGCGCCTTGGCTCCTCTGTCACACCTGCAAGGACCCAAGGAGGGACGCAGAGGAGAGGAGAGGGGAGGGAGGGAGGGAGATGGGGGAACATGTGCCTCCTGCAGAGCAGAGGCAGGCAGCACAATCGGCTCTGCTTGTTAATGAATCGGCTTCGGTTGTGCATTTGAGTCATGCTGTTCAATGCCCCACACTTGAACCGGGGGCACTGTCTTGGCTCCTCAATTACTCCTGGGAGACTTGCACGGAATAAAAGATGATTTTTGTTTTTTTTTCAGGAGGAGGAGGGGACGGCGGGAAGACGGGAGTGTGGAAAGGGGGGAAGTACCAGTTAGGCGAGTGGCCAGCCGCACACGAGACACTTGAGGTAGGAATGTTGTCCCTGGACAAACAATCCAGCACCTCACTCACACTTCTCCAGGTTACTCTCTCAACGCACCTCGGTCCACAAGCACGAGGTCCACAAGCACGAGGTCCACAAGCACGAGGTCCACAAGCACGAGGTCCACAAGCACGAGGTCCACAAGCACGAGGTCCACAAGCACGAGGTCCACAAGCACGAGGTCCACAAGCACGAGGTCCACAAGCACGAGGTCCACAAGCACGAGGTCCACAAGCACGAGGTCCACAAGCACGAGGTCCACAAGCACGAGGTCCACAAGCACGAGGTCCACAAGCACGAGGTCCACAAGCACGAGGTCCACAAGCACGAGGTCCACAAGCACGAGGTCCACAAGCACGAGGTCCACAAGCACGAGGTCCACAAGCACGAGGTCTGGCGAGTGGCCGCACACGAAGCACTTGAAGTAAGCAGCCTTGATGTCATTCCACCCACGCACTGTTCCCCACTGCCTCACTCAACCTCTCTCCACGTTACTCTCTCATCTCACCTCTGTCCACGAGCACGAGGTCAGGCGAGTGGCCGCACACGAGGCACTTGAAGTAAGCAGCCTTGATGTCTGGGATGATGGAGGAGGTGCGGATGACCATGCCCCTCACCGCAACCAGTGCATCGATGTCTGGTGATGGGAGAAGCGTTGGAGAAAGGTGGGACGGGAGGGAGGGTAGGAGGAGGGGAGGGAGGGTTGGAGGAGGGGAGGGAGGGTAGGAGGAGAGGAGGGAGCGCGGGAAAGGTGGGAAAAGAGGGAGGTTGGAGGGGGCAGGGGTTGGTGTGAATGATGATCAGTAGGCATGTGGGCATGAGAGTGGCTGTGGCCGCACACGAGGCACTTGAAGTAAGCAGCCTTGATGTCTGGGATGATGGAGGAGGTGCGGATGACCATTCCCCTCACCGTCACCAGTGCATCGATGTCTGGTAGGGAGTGATAACGGGCAGGAAGGAGGGTTAGACAAGAGGATGAAGGGAGCGTGAGAAGCGAAAGAGGGGGGGAAGGTGTGATGTGTGGTGTGGTGCTGTGTATGAAGAAGTGCTTTGAGACGTCTCAAAACACTTCTTCATACACGAAAGAGGGGGCGAAGGTGTGAGGTGCGGTGTGGTGTGGTGCTGTAGTGTATTGTGGTATGGTGCGGTCGTCCAGCCCAGCAACAAGGTGGGCACATGGGGGGCACGCACCTGAGGGGTTGAGGTCGCGCATGTGCACCGTGTCCCGGAGGTTGAATGTCCGCACCTGAGCGGGGGGTGAGAGTGAGGGGATGGAGGGAAAGAGGAGAGGAGGTGTAAAGGGGAGAGGTGAAGAGGAGGAACAGAGAGTGGGAGGTCTCGCATGTGCACTGTGTCCCGAAGGTTGCATGTGCGCACCTGAGAGGGGGGGGGAAGCGAGAGAAGTAGAAGTGAGGGAGGCACATTTCTTTTCTTGAACAACGAGATGCGGCTATGGCAGGTGAGTGTGGTGCGTGTGGTGAGTGATCGCTACATTCACTTGCATGTACTTCTCCCACATGGTCAATCTGTCAGCTGCCCAAGAAATCTTTCAGGTGCCCAAGAAGTCTGTCAGCTGCTCAAGAAATCTGTCAGCTGCCCAAGCCGCCCACCTGGATGTGCTTGTCCCACATGGGCATGCGGTCGGCTGCCAGCTCAGCGATCTTGATGTCGAAGATGGGGATGACCTCCAATGGGTAGCGCACTAGCAGGCGGTACAGCTCAGCAGAGAAGGCGTACACGTCAGCACAGTCCACAGGGAAGGTGTCTCCCTCCATCTCCACCAGCTGGGGTGTGAGTGGGTTGTGTGTGCGGGGGGCATGCGAGACAGGCGTGCATGGGGATAGGTAGGTGAATAAGGCGACTTCGAAACATCTCAAAAGTTGTCAGTACAGTCCGGGGGAAACGTGTCCCCCTCCATCCCCACCAGCTGGTGTGAGTGAGTGTTGGAGGGACGGAGGGTTATAAGTAGTTGGAGAGGCGGTAGGCGGATTGGCAGGGTGTTTGGACAGGAATGCGCCGCGGGGGAGAAGGCGTGAACGTCAGCACAGTCCACGGGCGTTTGTCTTCCCCTCACTGCGCACTCACCTCCCTGAGTCAGTCCCCTCAAATCCTCCTCCACCGCCCCCTTCATCCCCGCCACACCCCCCCCCTCTCCCCCTTCCCTTCCTCCTCCCCCCACCGCACCTCATCAAGCTGCTGAGAGTACTTAGCGTGAAGGGCATCATCCGCCTCCCTGAAATACCGCACAAACGATGCACACTCACCAGCCCAATTCCCCTCATTGCTCACTAACATCCCCCTCCCTTCTCCCTCCTCCCCACGTTACACACACCACCCCTCTCCCTCCCACCGCACCTCATCAAGCTGCTGAGGATACTTAACGTGAAGGGTATCATCCGCCTCTCTGAAGTGCTGCACGAGCAATACAAGCGTGCTGGACAGTTCGTCTCCTTTCTCACTCCCTTCCCATCCCAAGACCGCCTCTTTCAATCCCTCCCTTCCCTTCCCACTACAACCCCTCCCCCCCGACCCAAACCGCACCTCATCAAGCTGCTGAGAGTACTTGGCGTGAAGGGCATCATCCGCCTCCCTGAAGTGCCGCACGAACGATGCAAACTTGCTCGACACGTCCTGCACGCTCACCCCCGTGCCCCACACGAACGTCCCCTCCAACTCCTCCTCCTCCTCCTCCTCCTCCTCCCCCTCCCCCGCCCCCTGCCCCTGTCCCCCCATCTCTTGCGCACCCCCACCCAGTCCTGCCTCCCCACGCGACCCTGCCCCTGCTCCTGCCCCTCCCCCTGCCCCTCCCCCTGCCCTTCCCCCAGCTCCTGCGGCTCCTCTTCTCCCCCTCTGCTGCTGCTGCCGGTGGTACTGCTCCCATGACATTCTGTCCTGCTCCGAATTGCCTCCCTGCCAGGGCACGAGCGGAGCAGAGGGGGGAAAGGGAGCATGATTTCTGGGGGAGAAAGAGAGCATGATGCCTGCGGCTCCTCCTCTCCCCCTCTGCTGCTGCTGCTGCGGATGGTACTGCTCTGCTCCCACGACATTCTGTCCTGCTCTGAATTGCCTCGCTGTCAGGGCACGCGCGGAATAGAGGGAGTAAGAAAGCATGAACGCAGAGAAAACTTATTTCTGAGCTGGTCTGAGTCCCCTTGCTGTCGGGGCAAGCCCGGAGCATAGGGAGGAAAGGGGAAAGAAGAGAAGGACGAGGGTGGATAGTGTGATGGGGGTTGGGAGCAGGCCGAGCATGGCCAACAGTACAACCTACCCGGCTCCCTCACCTGAGGGTTCAGGCGGTCTCAGGCAGCTTTGTTGTGCTGAAAAGCGTGGCCACAGATACTTGATGCTTTTCAAGGCATCTCAATCAGAAACCACCTGCCAGGCTATCGGATGGCTCGGGCGGCTCTGGCGTGCTGACAGGCGTGCCTGAAGGCACACCTCCCCCAGATGCCGCCTGCCGTGACAGTGCTTGATTGATGATTTTAAATCCACTTACCAGGCTATCAGATGGCTCAGGGGGCCCTGGCGTGCTGACAGGCGTGCCTGAAGGCACACCTCCCCCAGATGCCGCCTGCCCTGATGCGCCCTGCCTGCGGCGGTGGAACCTGCGGCGCTGCGCCATGGAGCCGCCCAGGTCGCTTCTGGGGAAGGACGGACTGCGGGGAGGGAGGGGGGGAGGAGGGGAGGAGGGTGGGAGGGGAGAGGGGTAAACTGGTTGGAGAACAGTGCACAGTGCACAGTGCATCCCTGCCTGCGGCGCTGCGCCATGGAGCCGCCCAGGTCGCTCCTGGAGAAGGACGGACTGAGCGGGAAGGGGGGGAGGAGGGGGACGGAGAGAGAAGAGGGAAGGGGGGAACCGTAGTGAGGGATGGGGCGCCGCAGAGGGGAGAGGGAGGGTGGGGTTGGGTTAGGAGTGGTGGGGAGAACGGGCGCGCAAAGTGCATACGTGCTCAACGAGCGAATCCCAAGTGAATTCATATCGACTTGCGTGTAATTCGAGCTTCAGGGATCCTGCTGAGAAGTCCTGTTCAATAGAGCGATCCAGCAACGGGGTCCGCCGAAATCATGAAAGCGCGTGTCACATCAAAGTTGGATCCTTTACAAGGAAAACGGCTGCAGAGAAGGACCAACGGCTACCCAGCTGCTTCAGGAGTGCATAAATCTGAAAGTGTAACAGAAGAACCACTAGTTGGCGTAAGCGTAACGCACGTGGATCAGACAGTGCGTTGCTGCGGTGATCGCTTGCTTGCGCTCTTCGGCGGTGGCCTTTGAGTCCACAGTAAAATGACCTGGTAGATTCAAGTAAGCAATGACTAATAGATACTAACGAAACTCACGTGGATCGGATGGTGGGTTGCTGCGAGCTGTACGGGCTGCCGGCGCTCGCGCGTGGCGTGAAGTTCAGCTGAGGCGAGCTCGATCGCCCCGAGTCCCGCGGAGTTAGAGGAGTCTGCTCCGGCGTTTGCATTGACCCCTGCGGGGTTTGCCCTGGCGTGCGCATCGACCCTTGCGGGGTCTGTGCGGAAACGCCATCGCTGCGTGCATGGGGATTTCCGTCTGATGACATTTTTACCGAATGGCTAGTAATATGCTAAATCGCACTGATTAGCAAGACACTACGGACGTCCGAAAAGTAGGGACGTCGAGAAGGCAATGTTGAGTGAAAAGCAGCTCTGGAATCTAGATTTTGGAACCGTGTCGGGGTAGCAGTCCGGATTGTGTCAGAGGTTTCCTCGTTGTAGGTGAATCCCGATAACGACCTAGAATTATATTTTTTATTGCTACATGTGCTGGTTGACTCCCTTGGATGTACACATTGTAATACGATAAAACCGGAGGAAACTTAGTCCCACTCTAGAAATATATTGTTTATAGCCCCATTCGAGAAAAAAAATAGGTATTTCTAATTTCTGGAAAATAATTACACGATAAAAAAGAGGCTGTAGAAGAATCCTGCACAACGAATAATTGCACGATAAAAAAGAGGCTGTAGAGGAATCCTGCACTCTAAACTAACTCACATTCCAACATTCAGTATGGTTTGTACTTGCAGCGGGTACAGATAGTTCATCAAACCTGTCTCGTCTCAGCGCTCCGCATCCCGTCCGCCACACCTGCTCCACTCCCGACTCCGCCCACCGCACAGCCCTCCGCCACCGCCTGCGCTCTTTCCGCACCCTCAACACGCCGGCGCGCAACAGTAGCGTCAAAAGCCTCTAATTCTTTCTTACATCGCGTCAGCGCAAGGGAAGAGTAAAGGATTCTTTTCGATTTGCAGCCATGTCCGCTCCGGAGAAGCCGCTAGTGTCGGAGGAGGAGATGGCGAACGCGCGGCTGAGCCTGGGCGCGCGCGATCTGTGCGCGCATCTGCTGATTCCGCTGAACCGGTGCCGCACGGAAACGATGTTCGCGCCGTGGAAGTGCAGCGACGAGCGGCACTCGTACGAAAAGTGCGAATACGAGCTGTTCCTACGGCGGATGAAGAAGATGGAGGCCTTCCGCGAAGCAACGCAATGACTACGTCATAGTCGCACGCGGGTGAGGAGAAAAGTGGTCAAGGGTCGGTAACGGGTTGTGGCGCTTCAGACGGTGGTGGTCATATGACAGGTCGTTGCATTTCAGCGGCAAGCGCGTTTGTTCGGCAGCTCGATTTGAAATGCTTGTGGCCAAAGGCGTTTCGAGGAGCCACAATCGAAGTGGTTTCCTCTTAGAGCGGAGAGCGCCGTCACTGACAACCGGAGAGTTGACCTAAACTAGTATGGTTCGTGTCCTGTGGTTCATTTCCAGCCTAAAAGCCATGCAGTGGTTACACACGTAGTGGAATGAGACGAGTTCTGAGGCGCCTCAATAGTACTACGAGTTTTGAGGCGCCTCAAAACGTGTCCTGTGGTTCCCCGTCAGCCTAAAAACCATGTGGTGGGTACACGCGTACTGGGTATCATCCTGAGATGTTGTGAGGTGTTATTGCCATGAATCCATTGGCCTAGTGCTAGTACGGGCTATCATTCTCTAACCCCAGTGTTCTTATGTGTGCTCGGTGCGCTTCGCACATGATTCGACCATGGGTTTGAGAACCAGCTTCAAGAGTCAATGCCTTTGTCATCAGTTTAATTTACCATCGCTGGCTCCGTGGTTCGTGGTATTTGAGTCACTTTCTTTGGCTGCCACTTGTTCTAGACATTTGTCCATTTGACAATCTTCTTACTGTCTGCTCCTATCTTTTGCATGTCTTGTCTTCCCTGCTCAATTTGTTTTTGTACCACGTCAGGTATTTGCTCCAGATTTCAGGTCAAGGGCATACATACAGGACGAGTGTAAGCTCTGATACAGCCCTAAGTCCGGAATGTAACTTTGTTGTAGTGACAGTCAATTCTAGTGCATTCATGACAGGATGGCAAGGTGTACCACACCTGTGCATGCTTTCTTGTATCCAAATTATTCATCATGCTAGCAGTGTGGTATCCTAGCTACTGAACATAAATTTTAGGGATTGTTAACCACATTGTTTGCATGAAAGTTCAACCATAAATTGTTTGCACAAAAGTTAGCACGATAATTTTAATCATATATATCATTATGTAGCCATTTATGTCTCTTGCCGACATTGCTTGCACCAGTGAATTCCTCACGTCATAGCATCCAGCACAAGTAGTATCACAAACCCCTAGACCTTCATTTAGGGTTAGTGTCTAGTCTCCTATCCCTGCTTCAAATACCCTTCTTCAAGTAGTATCCCTGCTTCACCGCCGCCTGATCCCCTGGTTGACAGCCTCGAATCGACCGGCGGAAAAACCGCTCGGGGTTCGGAAATTCATCGTGTTTTGAGGAATTAGCATCGCTTGCTGGTGTTCGAATCGCACCGTGTTACACTGGACCGGCATTCCGTGGTACTGGTGACCGTGAAGCAGTCTTAGTATCTCACGGGCGCTCGTTGATGCGACCATGAACAAGTCTGTTCGACATGAGGTGCGCATGAATTAATCGATTCGTAGACGATTCTTTTTCTCCACAGCCCGCTTTTGGCTTCTCGCTTTCGAACGCCAAAGATAGCTGGGAGATTTCATTCTTAAAGGCAAATGTCGGCACGGTCGAAGCGCTTGAGCCTCGCTTAGGGTAATCCACGGTCTTCCATGGCTCTTCCGTTCCTCGATGCCAGCTTTCCATCTGCATTCTTTGGCAAAAGAAACAGGCTTTAGCCTTTTCCCGCGTCACGTTTGCCGCCTCGCGTTGTTGACTTCAGCCAATTCAAACGCCATCATTTCGCAAAAGAGCCAGGGTCTAGCTGCCACGCGTCTTCCGTAAGAAAACTCAAATGCGTTTGCACTAGTTATCCTCACCTGCATGGGAAAGCATGACACGCCTCAACACTCAGTTGCCTTCGCCTGCACAGCACAATGTCGGCTGTTTCGAGACCCCGGTCGCGTCACGACAATCTCACTCACTATCACGGCCGCGGGTTCGGTTTCTTCAAGGCGGACGACGTGTGCGCGACCATCTCCCATTCCCCCGCACATATTCTCCCCTCCCCTCTATCCCCCGGCAACCCCCCTCCTGCTCCACCCTTCTCCCCCTTTCCCCCAGCTACCCCCCCCCCCCCCTCCCTTCCTCCTCCCCCCCCTCCAAGCAGGCGGTGAGTCGCGTGATAGAGGGTGCGGGGTGCGTCTCCACGGCGGGCGAGGTGCGCGCCATCAGCCCCCGTTCATGCGCACCCATCCCCTCTTTCCCCCTCCCCCTTCCCATCCTCCCCAATCCCACAGGTGGTGAGCCGAGTGATAGAGGGCGTGGGGTTCGGATTCTACACGGCGGACGAGGTGCGCGCCATTAGCGTCAGGCGCATCACCAATCCGCTGCTCTTCGATGGGCTGCGCAGCCCTGCTGCTGGCGGCCTCTACGACCCTGCACTCGGCCCCGTTGATAAATCTGATGTGTGAGTCCTTTTGTTGGGGTTTAAAGTAGGAGCACCCTCATCAGCGTGAGGCGCATCACCAATCCGTTGCTCTTCAACGGGCTGCGCTGCCCCGCCGCAGGGGGGCTCTATGACTTCGCACTCGGCCCCGTCGATAAGTCTGATGTGGAAGCACTCTTCAGGGGTTTAGGGGGTTTGTGAGGGAGGTTGGGTCTAGGGGGGGAGGGGAGAATATGGAGGTGCGCGCCATCAGCGTGAGGCGCATCACCAATCCGCTGCACTTCTATTTGCAGGGGTTTATGAGGGTTTATGAGGGGCCTCCACAGCGGATCGCCAACCGCTGCAGGGGTCTTTATGACCCCGCCCTCGGTCCTGTTGATAAATCTGACGTGTGATTTCTCTGTAACGAGTTTTGGGAGGGGCCGCTTTGAACCTCTTGGTAAATCTCATGTGTATGTGACAAAAAATATCGACAAATGTTACACGCCCTAAACCCCAATTGTTAAACCCTACACCCGCACCCCCCTTGCAGCTGCGTCACATGCCAGCTGGGGTACTTCCATTGCCCGGGGCATTTCGGCCACCTGGAGTTGGCACTGCCAGAGTACCACCCGCTGCTCTTCCCCCTCCCCTGGGTTCTTCACGTTAAACCCTCTCTTAAACCCAACACCCGCACCCCCCTTGCAGCTGCGTCACATGCCAGCTGGGGTACTTCCATTGCCCGGGGCACTTCGGCCATCTGGAGCTGGCACTGCCCGTGTACCACCCGCTGCTCTTCTCCCTGCTCGTGAAGCTGCTGCGCTGTGTGTGCCTGCGCTGCCACCATCTGAAGCTGCTCTCCGCCGTGGTACGTACTCCTCGTCAAAACCTCTAACTTTGGCCTAGCCCTGCAAGCCTGAATGTGCACCATCCGACCCGCTGCCTTTCTCCCTGCTCGTGAAGCTGCTGCGCCGCGTGTGCCTGCGCTGCCATCATCTGAAGCTGCTCTCCGCTGTGGTATGCATTCCCCTTTGCAACCTCGGGCTTGTTAGGGTTAAGCTAGGCCCCATGCCCGTGTACCACCTGCTGTGCTTTGGCCTTCTCGTGAAGCTGCTGCGCTGCGCTGCGTGTGCCTGCCACCACCTCAAGATTCTTTCTGCCATGGTAAGCATTTTCCTTCACAGCTGCAAGTGTTTGGGTTAGGTTTGGGTAAAGCTAGCCCTGGTGCCTGCCTCTCTACCATCTGCCCTGGGAGGTAGACGGGGGGTAGCCAGCCGGAGCTCGCCCTGCCTGTCCTGCCTATCACCCGACCTGTTGCTCTTCCCTCTCCTCGCGAATCTGCTGCGCTGCACCGCATGACCTCGAACCCAACCCCACCCCACCCCACCCCACCCCACCCCACCCCGCTCGCCCACTCACCCCCCTTGTGTGCAGTCGAAGCTGTATGCGCTGCGGCCTAGCAATCATGCCCCCAAGCGCACGCATGCAAGGAGGGGTTCGTCCTCTTCATGCAAGGAGGGGTTCGTCCTCTTCTGGCGCTCATCTCTCAGGGGCGGCTGAGGGAGGCTCAGGAGCTGAGCTGGGGCAGAAAGTGCCCCCCGAGGCCAAGCATATCAACTGAATCTTCCGCCCCAAACCTTCTACCCTGAACCCCAATCCCCCTCCA
This sequence comes from Closterium sp. NIES-65, assembly GCA_948144175.1. NCBI lineage: Eukaryota > Viridiplantae > Streptophyta > Zygnematophyceae > Desmidiales > Closteriaceae > Closterium > Closterium sp. NIES-65. The sequence goes on from CANXME010002217.1 coordinate 162,247, forward strand.
CACCCACCCCATGTCTGCAGTCGAAGCTGTATGCGCTGCGGCTGGCGCTGATTTCCCAGGGGCGGCTGAGGGAGGCGCAGGAGCTGGGACAGAAAATGCCGCCCAAGGCCAAGCGTCGAGGCTGGGGCAAGGGGAATGGGAAAGGAAAGGGAGAAGAGGGGATGGGAGGAGGAAAAGGAGGAGCAAAGGCTGTATATGTGTCTGGGCCAGCAGGGGCAGTAGATGATGATGAGGATGAGGAGGAGGAAGAGGAGGAGGGGGAGGATGGGGAGAAAGGAGCACAGGAGATGGATATTGATGGGTCTTGGAAAGCAGAGGCTGAGAAAGCTGCTGCTGCAGCGGAGGCTGCGGGGGGAGACGAGTGGGGGGATGTGCTGGAGGGGGAAGGGGGAGGGGGAGGGGGAGAGGAGAGGTGGTCGTGGGCAGCAGAGGTGGCGGCGAGGGAGGTGGTGCGGGAGCTGTGGAGTGTGGTGCCGGCCTCCAAGTGCCAGAACTGCTTTGCCAACAACCCCAGCGTCAAGCGGGAGGGCCACAGCAAGATTTTCAGAGTATGTCTGGCTGTCTGTCTGGCATCGGAGGTTTGGATTCAGGCTTTGGAAAAGCTTTGGGGTTGAAGGGTTTTCAAGGTGAAGGCTTGTGGGGTTTACGATTTCAAGGTCTACGGTTTTATGGTGCACGTGTCCTAACACCCTCCTCCCTCCTACCTACCGCCACCCGCACCACATTCCCTGCTTTGAGTTTTTTAGAGGCCGTTGTGGGCGAAGCAGCAGCAGCAGAACGACTTGCAGTTTGTCATCTTTCCGCTACCACCCATTTCCACCTCCCCACTCTTCCAGAAACCTCTGGCATTGAAGCCACAGCACCAGAACGACCTGAACGGATTCACCTTCCCAGACGTGCTGGCAGAGCTGGCAGAAGCCGCTGCTTCTGGCAACGACCCCGCCGACATCAACATCGGGCCGGACGGCGAACTCCGGAGCTACACCGTGGACGGCAACGGAAGCGGAGAGAAACGCATGCTGCTGAGGGACGACGATGACAGCGACGACGATGAGATGCTGGCTGCTGCAGCAGCAGCGAAGCGGAAGCGGGGGGCGGGAGGAAGAGGAGTGGGAGGAGAGGCGGGGACTAGGCGGCCGTTTCTGATGAATGTGGCTGAGGTGGAGGAGCATCTGCGGCGCCTGTGGATCCGTGAACCCGCCATTTGCAATGCACTCTTCGGCTCCCACTCCTCCACCCACTCCCACGCCCACTCCGCTGCTGGTCTCTCGCCGTACCATCACAAGCGGTACTACTATCAGCAGCAGCAGGGCGTGGGGCAGCAGCATGGGGGCGGTGGTGGTGGTGGGGGCGGTGCTCCGACGTGGCCGTCTGCGTTCTTCCTGCGCTGCCTGCTCGTGCCGCCCAACAAGTTCCGCCCCCCCAACATTATGAACGATATGGTGGGCTGCTTGTAGTGTGTATGGGGCCTGCTTGTATGGGGCTGAATGTGCATGGTGCTGGGTGCAATGGGGCTGACTACTGTCTTCCTGCGCTGCCTGCTCGTGCCGCCCAACAAGTTCCGCTCCGCCCCCCCAACCTGATGAATGACATGGTGGGCTGGCTGGGGCTGAATGCTTGGGTCTTCTTGTATGGGGGACGAAGTGTATGGGGAGGATATGTCATCGTGTCACGTAGCTCCTCTCTCAATTGCCGCCCAACAAGTTCCGCCCCCCCAACCTGATGAACGACATGGTGGGTGGGCTGGCTGGGGCTGAATGCTTGCATTGGGGGCCTGGATGGTTGCTGGGGCCGTGCTTGTATGGGCTGGGCCGCTGGGTGCATGCTGGGCTGCTTGCCTGCTTGTGCCGCCCAACAAGTTCCACCCCCCCAACCTGATGAACGACATGGTGGGCTGGCTGCTTGCTTGCATGAGGCTTGCTTCTATGGGGCTGAATGTGCCTGGGGCTCAAGGTTCAAAAATACGGTTTTCGTACAAAACGGTCTGTTTTTTACGGTCCGTTTTTTACGGTAATTTTCCTAAAAAACGGCGTTTTTTTTTATAGAGTACTGTTGTCACCAACAAAAAAAGGGAAAAACAAGGTCGAGTACATTTTCAATCATGCCCCCAAGCGCACGCATGCAAGGAGGGGTTCGTCCTCTTCATGCAAGGAGGGGTTCGTCCTCTTCATGCAAGGAGGGGTTCGTCCTCTTCATGCAAGGAGGGGTTCGTCCTCTTCATGCAAGGAGGGGTTCGTCCTCTTCATGCAAGGAGGGGTTCGTCCTCTTCATGCAAGGAGGGGTTCGTCCTCTTCATGCAAGGAGGGGTTCGTCCTCTTCATGCAAGGAGGGGTTCGTCCTCTTCATCCTGGTACCCTTCGCCATCAATTTGGTCCCTCTCTCCAGAAATTGGCCGATCTTTTCTTCAAACGAAACCACCGTCTGGAACCTTTTTAACCGTTTTTTACGGTCGTTTTTTACGGCCGTTTTTTACGGAAAATTATTATTAAAAAAAAAAAAAAAAAAAAAAAACGACGTTTTTTTTAACCTTGCTGGGGCTGAATGTGCCTGGGGCTGAATGTGCCTGGGGCTGAATATTATCTTCCTGCGCTGCCTGCTTGTGCCGTCCAACAAGTTCCGCCCCCCCAACATGATGAACGACATGGTGGGCTGGCTGGGGCTGCTTGCTTGCCAGGGCCTGCTTGTACTGGAGTTGCTTGTATGGGGGACGTAGTGTATGGGGATGACTGTCTCATTGTGCTGCATAGCCCCTCTCTCAAACCGCCGCCCAACAAGTTCCGCCCCCCCCCCAACCTGATGAACGATATGGAGGGCTGGTTCATGCTGGGCTGGGCTGGTTGCTGGGGCCTGCTTGCATGGGACTGCTTGCGTGGGGCTTGTCGCATGGTGTATACACCTTTCCGAACTTAGAACACCGAACTTCTTCCCACTCCCCCCCTCTCTCTCTCCCCCTCCCCCACTCTCAGCTGCTGGAGCACGCGCAGAACGTCTTCCTCACGAAAATCCTCGAGGCCAACCTCTTCATCACCCAGATCGGCCGAGAGGCCGCCGCCACTGCTGCCGCCGCTGCCGCCGGTAACGCTGCTACAAGTGCAGGCTCTGCCGGTGCTGGTACTGGTGCTGAGGGTGAGGGGGGCGGTCAGCAGCTGGCGAAGCTGGTGTATACGGCGGGGGTGGATGGCGGAGGGGGAGCGGCGGCGGAGGGGGCGGAGATCGGCGCGACGGAAGTGAGGAAGGCTGCGATCGCGTGGCTGCAGCTGCAGCACCACGTGAACTGCTTCCTGGATAGCAGCCTGAGTGAGTGAATGCAGGGGCATAAGCAGGCTCGGTGAGTGGATGGAAAGGAAGGTGTCACTTAGCCTCATATGGTGTCAGGTGGTGTCACATGGTGTGTCACATGGTGTGTCACATGGTGTCACACGAACCTTCCACCCCTCCCACCTTTTGCTTTTTCTCCTCACATACGTGCAGGCTCGCAGAAGGACCCGGCAAACGGCATACGGCAGCAGCTGGAGAGGAAGGAAGGAGGGGCTGTGCTGTCTGCTGCCATTTACGCAGGTCCTTCCTCCCCTGTGCCCCTTCCAAACCCATCCAACCCCATTCAACTCCCGACCCCCCGTTTCCCCACCAACGCCTGTGCAGGCTCACAGAAGGACCCGGTGAACGGCATACGGCAGCAGCTGGAGAGGAAGGAGGGGCTGTTTCGAATGAACATGATGGGCAAGCGTGTCAATTACGCCTGCCGCTCTGTCATCTCGCCCGACCCTTACATCCAGGTCTGTCTGTGGGGTGTGTTTGCTATGTTTGGCATGCTTGCCATTTTTGGCATGCCAGGCCACCCTCTGAATGAACATGATGGGCGAGCGTGTCAACTACGCCTGCCGCTCTGTCATTTCACCTGACCCCTACATCCAGGTTGGGAATTTGGCATTTTAGGCTCCGTGCATCTACACCCAGTGGGCTAGTTTGTCCTTTCAGCCCCCAAATATCTATCCAGTGGGGTTGGCGCCAGCCACCACCCTGCCTGCCTTGTCACCACCAACCTCCCCCCCTTTCCTGGCATTGCCCTCTACCAAAAATCATTATTCTGCTTCGCAATGCCCGTCCGTCCCCCACACTCTTTGCCCGAATCAAATCAAATCAAATCAGGTGAACGAGATCGGAGTGCCGCCCGTTTTTGCCAAGCGACTCACGTACGCTGAGGTAAGCATGTGCTTGTGAAAGAGAGAGATGCTCAGGTAGTGAAACAGAGAGATGCTCAGGTAGTGAAAGAGAGAGATGCTCAGGAAGTGAAACAGAGAGATGCTCAGGTAGTGAAAGAGAGAGATGCTCAGGTAGTGAAACAGAGAGATGCTCAGGTAGTGAAACAGAGAGATGCTCAGGTAGTGAAACAGAGAGATGCTCAGGTAGTGAAACAGAGAGATGCTCAGGTAGTGAAAGAGAGAGATGCTCAGGTAGTGAAACAGAGAGATGCTCAGGTAGTGAAACAGAGAGATGCTCAGGTAGTGAAACAGAGAGATGCTCAGGTAGTGTAAGAGAGAGATGCTCAGGGAGTGAAACAGAGAGATGCTCAGGTAGTGAAACAGAGAGATGCTCAGGTAGTGAAAGAGAGAGATGCTCAGGTAGTGAAACAGAGAGATGCTCAGGTAGTGAAAGAGAGAGATGCTCAGGTAGTGAAACAGAGAGATGCTCAGGTAGTGAAAGAGAGAGATGCTCAGGTAGTGAAACAGAGAGATGCTCAGGTAGTGAAACAGAGAGATGCTCAGGTAGTGAAACAGAGAGATGCTCAGGTAGTGAAACAGAGAGATGCTCAGGTAGTGAAAGAGAGAGATGCTCAGGTAGTGAAACAGAGAGATGCTCAGGTAGTGAAACAGAGAGATGCTCATGTAGTGAAAGAGAGAGATGCTCAGGTAGTGAAAGAGAGAGATGCTCAGGTAGTGAAACAGAGAGATGCTCAGGTAGTGAAACAGAGAGATGCTCAGGTAGTGAAACAGAGAGATGCTCAGGTAGTGAAACAGAGAGATGCTCAGGTAGTGAAAGAGAGAGATGCTCAGGTAGTGAAACAGAGAGATGCTCAGGTAGTGAAACAGAGAGATGCTCAGGTAGTGAAAGAGAGAGATGCTCAGGTAGTGAAACAGAGAGATGCTCCGGTTGTGAAACAGAGAGATGCTCAGGTAGATGCTCAGGTAGTGAAACAGAGAGATGCTCAGGTAGTGAAACAGAGAGATGCTCAGGTAGTGAAACAGAGAGATGCTCAGGTAGTGAAACAGAGAGATGCTCAGGTAGTGAAACAGAGAGATGCTCAGGTAGTGAAAGAGAGAGATGCTCAGGTAGTGAAAGAGAGAGATGCTCAGGTAGTGAAACAGAGAGATGCTCAGGTAGTGAAAGAGAGAGATGCTCAGGTAGTGAAAGAGAGAGATGCTCAGGTAGTGAAACAGAGAGATGCTCAGGTAGTGAAAGAGAGAGATGCTCAGGTAGTGAAACAGAGAGATGCTCAGGTAGTGAAAGAGAGAGATGCTCAGGTAGTGAAAGAGAGAGATGCTCAGGTAGTGAAAGAGAGAGATGCTCCGGTAGTGAAACAGAGAGATGCTCAGGTAGTGAAACAGAGAGATGCTCAGGTAGTGAAACAGAGAGATGCTCAGGTAGTGAAACAGAGAGATGCTCAGGTAGTGAAACAGAGAGATGCTCAGGTAGTGAAACAGAGAGATGCTCAGGTAGTGAAACAGGGAGATGCTCAGGTAGTGAAAGAGAGAGATGCTCAGGTAGTGAAACAGAGAGATGCTCAGGTAGTGAAACAGAGAGATGCTCAGGTAGTGAAAGAGAGAGATGCTCAGGTAGTGAAAGAGAGAGATGCTCCAGTTGTGAAACAGAGAGATGCTCAGGTAGTGAAACAGAGAGATGCTCAGGTAGTGAAACAGAGAGATGCTCAGGTAGTGAAAGAGAGAGATGCCCAGGTAGTGAAACAGAGAGATGCTCAGGTAGTGAAACAGAGAGATGCTCAGGTAGTGAAACGGAGAGATGCTCAGGTAGTGAAAGAGAGAGATGCTCAGGTAGTGAAACAGAGAGATGCTCAGGTAGTGAAACAGAGAGATGCTCAGGTAGTGAAACAGAGAGATGCTCAGGTAGTGAAACAGAGAGATGCTCAGGTAGTGAAACAGAGATTCTCAGGTAGTGGCACAGAGAGATGCTCAGGTAGTGAAACAGAGAGATGCTCAGGTAGTGAAAGAGAGAGATGCTCAGGTAGTGAAAGAGAGAGATGCTCAGGTAGTGAAACAGAGAGATGCTCAGGTAGTGAAACAGAGAGATGCTCAGGTAGTGAAACAGAGAGATGCTCAGGTAGTGAAACAGAGAGATGCTCAGGTAGTGAAACAGAGAGATGCTCAGGTAGTGAAACAGAGAGATGCTCAGGTAGTGAAACAGAGAGATGCTCAGGTAGTGAAACAGAGAGATGCTCAGGTAGTGAAACTGAGAGATGCTCCGGTAGTGAAACAGAGAGATGCTCAGGTAGTGAACAGAGAGATGCTCAGGTAGTGAAACAGAGAGATGCTCAGGTAGTGAAACAGAGAGATGCTCAGGTAGTGAAAGAGAGAGATGCTCAGGTAGTGAAAGAGAGAGATGCTCAGGTAGTGAAACAGAGAGATGCTCAGGTAGTGAAAGAGAGAGATGCTCAGGTAGTGAAAGAGAGAGATGCTCAGGTAGTGAAACAGAGAGATGCTCAGGTAGTGAAAGAGAGAGATGCTCAGGTAGTGAAACAGAGAGATGCTCAGGTAGTGAAACAGAGAGATGCTCAGGTAGTGAAAGAGAGAGATGCTCAGGTAGTGAAACAGAGAGATGCTCCGGTTGTGAAACAGAGATATGCTCAGGTAGTGAAACAGAGAGATGCTCAGGTAGTGAAACAGAGAGATGCTCAGGTAGTGAAAGAGAGAGATGCTCAGGTAGTGAAAGAGAGAGATGCTCAGGTAGTGAAACAGAGAGATGCTCAGGTAGTGAAAGAGAGAGATGCTCAGGTAGTGAAAGAGAGAGATGCTCAGGTAGTGAAACAGAGAGATGCTCAGGTAGTGAAAGAGAGATATGCTCAGGTAGTGAAACAGAGAGATGCTCAGGTAGTGAGACAGAGAGATGCTCAGGTAGTGAAAGAGAGAGATGCTCAGGTAGTGAAACAGAGAGATGCTCCGGTTGTGAAACAGAGAGATGCTCAGGTAGTGAAACAGAGAGATGCTCAGGTATTGAAACAGAGAGATGCTCACGTAGTGAAACAGAGAGATGCTCAGGTAGTGAAACAGAGAGATGCTCAGGTGGTGAAACAGAGAGATGCTCAGGTAGTGAAACAGAGAGATGCTCAGGTAGTGAAACAGAGAGATGCTCGGGTAGTGAAACAGAGAGATGCTCAGGTAGTGAAACAGAGAGATGCTCAGGTGGTGAAACAGAGAGATGCTCAGGTGGTGAAACAGAGAGATGCTCAGGTAGTGAAACAGAGAGATGCTCAGGTAGTGAAACAGAGAGATGCTCAGGTAGTGAAAGAGAGAGATGCTCAGGTAGTGAAACAGAGAGATGCTCAGGTAGTGAAACAGAGAGATGCTCAGGTAGTGAAACAGAGAGATGCTCAGGTAGTGAAAGAGAGAGATGCTCAGGTAGTGAAAGAGAGAGATGCTCAGGTAGTGAAACAGAGAGATGCTCAGGTAGTGAAACAGAGAGATGCTCAGGTAGTGAAAGAGAGAGATGCTCAGGTAGTGAAACAGAGAGATGCTCCGGTTGTGAAACAGAGATATGCTCAGGTAGTGAAACAGAGAGATGCTCAGGTAGTGAAACAGAGAGATGCTCAGGTAGTGAAAGAGAGAGATGCTCAGGTAGTGAAAGAGAGAGATGCTCAGGTAGTGAAACAGAGAGATGCTCAGGTAGTGAAACAGAGAGATGCTCAGGTAGTGAAAGAGAGAGATGCTCAGGTAGTGAAACAGAGAGATGCTCAGGTAGTGAAAGAGAGATATGCTCAGGTAGTGAAACAGAGAGATGCTCAGGTAGTGAGACAGAGAGATGCTCAGGTAGTGAAAGAGAGAGATGCTCAGGTAGTGAAACAGAGAGATGCTCCGGTTGTGAAACAGAGAGATGCTCAGGTAGTGAAACAGAGAGATGCTCAGGTAGTGAAACAGAGAGATGCTCACGTAGTGAAACAGAGAGATGCTCAGGTAGTGAAACAGAGAGATGCTCAGGTGGTGAAACAGAGAGATGCTCAGGTAGTGAAACAGAGAGATGCTCAGGTAGTGAAACAGAGAGATGCTCGGGTAGTGAAACAGAGAGATGCTCAGGTAGTGAAACAGAGAGATGCTCAGGTGGTGAAACAGAGAGATGCTCAGGTGGTGAAACAGAGAGATGCTCAGGTAGTGAAAGAGAGAGATGCTCAGGTAGTGAAACAGAGAGATGCTCAGGTAGTGAAAGAGAGAGATGCTCAGGTAGTGAAACAGAGAGATGCTCAGGTAGTGAAACAGAGAGATGCTCAGGTAGTGAAACAGAGAGATGCTCAGGTAGTGAAACAGAGAGATGCTCAGGTAGTGAAACAGAGAGATGCTCAGGTAGTGAAACAGAGAGATGCTCAGGTAGTGAAAGAGAGAGATGCTCAGGTAGTGAAAGAGAGAGATGCTCAGGTAGTGAAACAGAGAGATGCTCAGGTAGTGAAAGAGAGAGATGCTCAGGTAGTGAAAGAGAGAGATGCTCAGGTAGTGAAACAGAGAGATGCTCAGGTAGTGAAAGAGAGAGATGCTCAGGTAGTGAAACAGAGAGATGCTCAGGTAGTGAAACAGAGAGATGCTCAGGTAGTGAAAGAGAGAGATGCTCAGGTAGTGAAAGAGAGAGATGCTCCGGTAGTGAAACAGAGAGATTCTCAGGTAGTGAAACAGAGAGATGCTCAGGTAGTGAAACAGAGAGATGCTCAGGTAGTGAAACAGAGAGATGCTCAGGTAGTGAAACAGAGAGATGCTCAGGTAGTGAAACAGAGAGATGCTCAGGTAGTGAAACAGAGAGATGCTCAGGTAGTGAAAGAGAGAGATGCTCAGGTAGTGAAACAGAGAGATGCTCAGGTAGTGAAACAGAGAGATGCTCAGGTAGTGAAACAGAGAGATGCTCAGGTAGTGAAACAGAGAGATGCTCCAGTTGTGAAACAGAGAGATGCTCCAGTTGTGAAACAGAGAGATGCTCAGGTAGTGAAACAGAGAGATGCTCAGGTAGTGAAACAGAGAGATGCTCAGGTAGTGAAAGAGAGAGATGCCCAGGTAGTGAAACAGAGAGATGCTCAGGTAGTGAAACAGAGAGATGCTCAGGTAGTGAAACGGAGAGATGCTCAGGTAGTGAAACAGAGAGATGCTCAGGTAGTGAAACAGAGAGATGCTCAGGTAGTGAAAGAGAGAGATGCTCAGGTAGTGAAAGAGAGAGATGCTCAGGTAGTGAAACAGAGAGATGCTCAGGTAGTGAAACAGAGAGATTCTCAGGTAGTGGCACAGAGAGATGCTCAGGTAGTGAAACAGAGAGATGCTCAGGTAGTGAAAGAGAGAGATGCTCAGGTAGTGAAAGAGAGAGATGCTCAGGTAGTGAAACAGAGAGATGCTCAGGTAGTGAAACAGAGAGATGCTCAGGTAGTGAAACAGAGAGATGCTCAGGTAGTGAAACAGAGAGATGCTCAGGTAGTGAAACAGAGAGATGCTCAGGTAGTGAAACAGAGAGATGCTCAGGTAGTGAAACAGAGAGATGCTCGGGTAGTGAAACAGAGAGATGCTCAGGTAGTGAAACAGAGAGATGCTCAGGTAGTGAAACAGAGAGATGCTCAGGTAGTGAAAGAGAGAGATGCTCAGGTAGTGAAAGAGAGAGATGCTCAGGTAGTGAAAGAGAGAGATGCTCAGGTAGTGAAAGAGAGAGATGCTCAGGTAGTGAAAGAGAGAGATGCTCAGGTAGTGAAAGAGAGAGATGCTCAGGTAGTGAAAGAGAGAGATGCTCAGGTAGTGAAACAGAGAGATGCTCAGGTAGTGAAACAGAGAGATGCTCAGGTAGTGAAACAGAGAGATGCTCAGGTAGTGAAAGAGAGAGATGCTCAGGTAGTGAAACAGAGAGATGCTCCGGTTGTGAAACAGAGATATGCTCAGGTAGTGAAACAGAGAGATGCTCAGGTAGTGAAACAGAGAGATGCTCCGGTTGTGAAACAGAGAGATGCTCAGGTAGTGAAACTGAGAGATGCTCAGGTAGTGAAAGAGAGAGATGCTCAGGTAGTGAAACAGAGAGATGCTCAGGTAGTGAGACAGAGAGATGCTCAGGTAGTGAAAGAGAGAGATGCTCAGGTAGTGAAACAGAGGGATGCTCCGGTTGTGAAACAGAGAGATGCTCAGGTAGTGAAACAGAGAGATGCTCAGGTAGTGAAACAGAGAGATGCTCAGGTAGTGAAACAGAGAGATGCTCAGGTAGTGAAACAGAGAGATGCTCAGGTAGTGAAACAGAGAGATGCTCAGGTAGTGAAAGAGAGAGATGCTCAGGTAGTGAAACAGAGAGATGCTCAGGTAGTGAAAGAGAGAGATGCTCAGGTAGTGAAACAGAGAGATGCTCAGGTAGTGAAACAGAGAGATGCTCAGGTAGTGAAAGAGAGAGATGCTCAGGTAGTGAAAGAGAGAGATGCTCCGGTTGTGAAACAGAGAGATGCTCAGGTAGTAAAACAGAGAGATGCTCAGGTAGTGAAACAGAGAGATGCTCACGTAGTGAAACAGAGAGATGCTCAGGTAGTGAAACAGAGAGATGCTCAGGTGGTGAAACAGTGAGATGCTCAGGTAGTGAAACAGAGAGATTATCAGGTAGTGAAACAGAGAGATGCTCAGGTAGTGAAACAGAGAGATGCTTTGGTAGTGAAACAGAGAGATGCTCAGGTGGTGTAACAGAGAGATGCTCAGGTAGTGAAACATAGAGATGCTCAGGTAGTGAAACAGAGAGATGCTCCGGTAGTGAATCAGAGAGATGCTCAGGTAATGAAACAGAGAGATGCTCAGGTAGTGAAAGAGAGAGATGCTCAGGTAGTGAAAGAGAGAGATGCTCAGGTAGTGAAACAGAGAGATGCTCAGGTAGTGAAACGGAGAGATGCTCAGGTAGTGAAACAGAGAGATGCTCAGGTAGTGAAACAGAGAGATGCTCAGGTAGTGAAACAGAGAGATGCTCAGGTAGTGAAACAGAGAGATGCTCAGATAGTGAAACAGAGAGATCCTCAGGTAGTGAAACGGAGAGATGCTCAGGTAGTGAAACAGAGAGATGCTCAGGTAGTGAAAGAGAGAGATGCTCAGGTAGTGAAAGAGAGAGATGCTCAGGTAGTGAAACAGAGAGATGCTCAGGTAGTGAAACGGAGAGATGCTCAGGTAGTGAAACAGAGAGATGCTCAGGTAGTGAAACAGAGAGATGCTCAGGTAGTGAAACAGAGAGATGCTCAGGTAGTGAAACAGAGAGATGCTCAGATAGTGAAACAGAGAGATCCTCAGGTAGTGAAACGGAGAGATGCTCAGGTAGTGAAACAGAGAGATGCTCAGGTAGTGAAACAGAGAGATGCTCAGGTAGTGAAACAGAGAGATGCTCAGGTAGTGAAACAGAGAGATGCTCAGGTAGTGAAACAGAGAGATGCTCAGGTAGTGAAACAGGGAGATGCTCAGGTAGTGAAAGAGAGAGATGCTCAGGTAGTGAAACAGAGAGATGCTCAGGTAGTGAAACAGAGAGATGCTCAGGTAGTGAAAGAGAGAGATGCTCAGGTAGTGAAAGAGAGAGATGCTCCAGTTGTGAAACAGAGAGATGCTCCGGTTGTGAAACAGAGAGATGCTCAGGTAGTGAAACAGAGAGATGCTCACGTAGTGAAACAGAGAGATGCTCAGGTAGTGAAACAGAGAGATGCTCAGGTGGTGAAACAGAGAGATGCTCAGGTAGTGAAAGAGAGAGATGCTCAGGTAGTGAAACAGAGAGATGCTCGGGTAGTGAAACAGAGAGATGCTCAGGTAGTGAAACAGAGAGATGCTCAGGTAGTGAAACAGAGAGATGCTCAGATAGTGAAACAGAGAGATCCTCAGGTAGTGAAACGGAGAGATGCTCAGGTAGTGAAACAGAGAGATGCTCAGGTAGTGAAACAGAGAGATGCTCAGGTAGTGAAACAGAGAGATGCTCAGGTAGTGAAACAGAGAGATGCTCAGGTAGTGAAACAGAGAGATGCTCAGGTAGTGAAACAGAGAGATGCTCAGGTAGTGAAACAGAGAGATGCTCAGGTAGTGAAACAGAGAGATGCTCAGGTAGTGAAAGAGAGAGATGCCCAGGTAGTGAAACAGAGAGATGCTCAGGTAGTGAAACAGAGAGATGCTCAGGTAGTGAAACGGAGAGATGCTCAGGTAGTGAAAGAGAGAGATGCTCAGGTAGTGAAACAGAGAGATGCTCAGGTAGTGAAACAGAGAGATGCTCAGGTAGTGAAACAGAGAGATGCTCAGGTAGTGAAACAGAGAGATGCTCAGGTAGTGAAACAGAGAGATGCTCAGGTAGTGAAACAGAGATTCTCAGGTAGTGGCACAGAGAGATGCTCAGGTAGTGAAACAGAGAGATGCTCAGGTAGTGAAAGAGAGAGATGCTCAGGTAGTGAAAGAGAGAGATGCTCAGGTAGTGAAACAGAGAGATGCTCAGGTAGTGAAACAGAGAGATGCTCAGGTAGTGAAACAGAGAGATGCTCAGGTAGTGAAACAGAGAGATGCTCAGGTAGTGAAACAGAGAGATGCTCAGGTAGTGAAACAGAGAGATGCTCAGGTAGTGAAACAGAGAGATGCTCAGGTAGTGAAACAGAGAGATGCTCAGGTAGTGAAACTGAGAGATGCTCCGGTAGTGAAACAGAGAGATGCTCAGGTAGTGAACAGAGAGATGCTCAGGTAGTGAAACAGAGAGATGCTCAGGTAGTGAAACAGAGAGATGCTCAGGTAGTGAAAGAGAGAGATGCTCAGGTAGTGAAAGAGAGAGATGCTCAGGTAGTGAAACAGAGAGATGCTCAGGTAGTGAAAGAGAGAGATGCTCAGGTAGTGAAAGAGAGAGATGCTCAGGTAGTGAAACAGAGAGATGCTCAGGTAGTGAAAGAGAGAGATGCTCAGGTAGTGAAACAGAGAGATGCTCAGGTAGTGAAAGAGAGAGATGCTCAGGTAGTGAAACAGAGAGATGCTCAGGTAGTGAAACAGAGAGATGCTCAGGTAGTGAAACAGAGAGATGCTCAGGTAGTGAAAGAGAGAGATGCTCAGGTAGTGAAAGAGAGAGATGCTCAGGTAGTGAAACAGAGAGATGCTCAGGTAGTGAAACAGAGAGATGCTCAGGTAGTGAAAGAGAGAGATGCTCAGGTAGTGAAACAGAGAGATGCTCCGGTTGTGAAACAGAGATATGCTCAGGTAGTGAAACAGAGAGATGCTCAGGTAGTGAAACAGAGAGATGCTCAGGTAGTGAAAGAGAGAGATGCTCAGGTAGTGAAAGAGAGAGATGCTCAGGTAGTGAAACAGAGAGATGCTCAGGTAGTGAAAGAGAGAGATGCTCAGGTAGTGAAAGAGAGAGATGCTCAGGTAGTGAAACAGAGAGATGCTCAGGTAGTGAAAGAGAGATATGCTCAGGTAGTGAAACAGAGAGATGCTCAGGTAGTGAGACAGAGAGATGCTCAGGTAGTGAAAGAGAGAGATGCTCAGGTAGTGAAACAGAGAGATGCTCCGGTTGTGAAACAGAGAGATGCTCAGGTAGTGAAACAGAGAGATGCTCACGTAGTGAAACAGAGAGATGCTCAGGTAGTGAAACAGAGAGATGCTCAGGTGGTGAAACAGAGAGATGCTCAGGTAGTGAAAGAGAGAGATGCTCAGGTAGTGAAACAGAGAGATGCTCGGGTAGTGAAACAGAGAGATGCTCAGGTAGTGAAACAGAGAGATGCTCAGGTAGTGAAACAGAGAGATGCTCAGGTGGTGAAACAGAGAGATGCTCAGGTAGTGAAACAGAGAGATGCTCAGGTAGTGAAACAGAGAGATGCTCAGGTAGTGAAAGAGAGAGATGCTCAGGTAGTGAAACAGAGAGATGCTCAGGTAGTGAAACAGAGAGATGCTCAGGTAGTGAAACAGAGAGATGCTCAGGTAGTGAAACAGAGAGATGCTCAGGTAGTGAAACAGAGAGATGCTCAGGTAGTGAAACAGAGAGATGCTCAGGTAGTGAAAGAGAGAGATGCTCAGGTAGTGAAAGAGAGAGATGCTCAGGTAGTGAAAGAGAGAGATGCTCAGGTAGTGAAAGAGAGAGATGCTCAGGTAGTGAAAGAGAGAGATGCTCAGGTAGTGAAACAGAGAGATGCTCAGGTAGTGAAAGAGAGAGATGCTCAGGTAGTGAAACAGAGAGATGCTCAGGTAGTGAAACAGAGAGATGCTCAGGTAGTGAAAGAGAGAGATGCTCAGGTAGTGAAAGAGAGAGATGCTCCGGTAGTGAAACAGAGAGATGCTCAGGTAGTGAAACAGAGAGATGCTCAGGTAGTGAAACAGAGAGATGCTCAGGTAGTGAAACAGAGAGATGCTCAGGTAGTGAAACAGAGAGATGCTCAGGTAGTGAAACAGAGAGATGCTCAGGTAGTGAAACAGAGAGATGCTCAGGTAGTGAAACAGAGAGATGCTCAGGTAGTGAAACAGAGAGATGCTCAGGTAGTGAAACAGAGAGATGCTCAGGTAGTGAAACAGAGAGATGCTCAGGTAGTGAAACAGAGAGATGCTCCAGTTGTGAAACAGAGAGATGCTCCAGTTGTGAAACAGAGAGATGCTCAGGTAGTGAAACAGAGAGATGCTCAGGTAGTGAAACAGAGAGATGCTCAGGTAGTGAAAGAGAGAGATGCCCAGGTAGTGAAACAGAGAGATGCTCAGGTAGTGAAACAGAGAGATGCTCAGGTAGTGAAACGGAGAGATGCTCAGGTAGTGAAACAGAGAGATGCTCAGGTAGTGAAACAGAGAGATGCTCAGGTAGTGAAACAGAGAGATGCTCAGGTAGTGAAACAGAGAGATGCTCAGGTAGTGAAACAGAGAGATGCTCAGGTAGTGAAACAGAGAGATTCTCAGGTAGTGGCACAGAGAGATGCTCAGGTAGTGAAACAGAGAGATGCTCAGGTAGTGAAAGAGAGAGATGCTCAGGTAGTGAAAGAGAGAGATGCTCAGGTAGTGAAACAGAGAGATGCTCAGGTAGTGAAACAGAGAGATGCTCAGGTAGTGAAACAGAGAGATGCTCAGGTAGTGAAACAGAGAGATGCTCAGGTAGTGAAACAGAGAGATGCTCAGGTAGTGAAACAGAGAGATGCTCAGGTAGTGAAACAGAGAGATGCTCGGGTAGTGAAACAGAGAGATGCTCAGGTAGTGAAACAGAGAGATGCTCAGGTAGTGAAACAGAGAGATGCTCAGGTAGTGAAAGAGAGAGATGCTCAGGTAGTGAAAGAGAGAGATGCTCAGGTAGTGAAAGAGAGAGATGCTCAGGTAGTGAAAGAGAGAGATGCTCAGGTAGTGAAAGAGAGAGATGCTCAGGTAGTGAAACAGGGAGATGCTCAGGTAGTGAAACAGAGAGATGCTCAGGTAGTGAAACAGAGAGATGCTCAGGTAGTGAAAGAGAGAGATGCTCAGGTAGTGAAACAGAGAGATGCTCCGGTTGTGAAACAGAGATATGCTCAGGTAGTGAAACAGAGAGATGCTCAGGTAGTGAAACAGAGAGATGCTCCGGTTGTGAAACAGAGAGATGCTCAGGTAGTGAAACTGAGAGATGCTCAGGTAGTGAAAGAGAGAGATGCTCAGGTAGTGAAACAGAGAGATGCTCAGGTAGTGAGACAGAGAGATGCTCAGGTAGTGAAAGAGAGAGATGCTCAGGTAGTGAAACAGAGGGATGCTCCGGTTGTGAAACAGAGAGATGCTCAGGTAGTGAAACAGAGAGATGCTCAGGTAGTAAAACAGAGAGATGCTCAGGTAGTGAAACAGAGAGATGCTCAGGTAGTGAAACAGAGAGATGCTCAGGTAGTGAAAGAGAGAGATGCTCAGGTAGTGAAACAGAGAGATGCTCAGGTAGTGAAACAGAGAGATGCTCAGGTAGTGAGACAGAGAGATGCTCAGGTAGTGAAAGAGAGAGATGCTCAGGTAGTGAAACAGAGGGATGCTCCGGTTGTGAAACAGAGAGATGCTCAGGTAGTGAAACAGAGAGATGCTCAGGTAGTGAAACAGAGAGATGCTCAGGTAGTGAAACAGAGAGATGCTCAGGTAGTGAAACAGAGAGATGCTCAGGTAGTGAAACAGAGAGATGCTCAGGTAGTGAAAGAGAGAGATGCTCAGGTAGTGAAACAGAGAGATGCTCAGGTAGTGAAACAGAGAGATGCTCAGGTAGTGAAAGAGAGAGATGCTCAGGTAGTGAAACAGAGAGATGCTCAGGTAGTGAAACAGAGAGATGCTCAGGTAGTGAAAGAGAGAGATGCTCAGGTAGTGAAAGAGAGAGATGCTCCGGTTGTGAAACAGAGAGATGCTCAGGTAGTAAAACAGAGAGATGCTCAGGTAGTGAAACAGAGAGATGCTCACGTAGTGAAACAGAGAGATGCTCAGGTAGTGAAACAGAGAGATGCTCAGGTGGTGAAATAGTGAGATGCTCAGGTAGTGAAACAGAGAGATGATCAGGTAGTGAAACAGAGAGATGCTCAGGTAGTGAAACAGAGAGATGCTTTGGTAGTGAAACAGAGAGATGCTCAGGTGGTGTAACAGAGAGATGCTCAGGTAGTGAAACATAGAGATGCTCAGGTAGTGAAACAGAGAGATGCTCCGGTAGTGAATCAGAGAGATGCTCAGGTAATGAAACAGAGAGATGCTCAGGTAGTGAAAGAGAGAGATGCTCAGGTAGTGAAAGAGAGAGATGCTCAGGTAGTGAAACAGAGAGATGCTCAGGTAGTGAAACGGAGAGATGCTCAGGTAGTGAAACAGAGAGATGCTCAGGTAGTGAAACAGAGAGATGCTCAGGTAGTGAAACAGAGAGATGCTCAGGTAGTGAAACAGAGAGATGCTCAGATAGTGAAACAGAGTGATCCTCAGGTAGTGAAACGGAGAGATGCTCAGGTAGTGAAACAGAGAGATGCTCAGGTAGTGAAACAGAGAGATGCTCAGGTAGTGAAACAGAGAGATGCTCAGGTAGTGAAAGAGAGAGATGCTCAGGTAGTGAAACAGAGAGATGCTCAGGTAGTGAAACAGAGAGATGCTCAGGTAGTGAAAGAGAGAGATGCTCAGGTAGTGAAACAGAGAGATGCTCAGGTAGTGAAACAGAGAGATGCTCAGGTAGTGAAAGAGAGAGATGCTCAGGTAGTGAAAGAGAGAGATGCTCCGGTTGTGAAACAGAGAGATGCTCAGGTAGTGAAACAGAGAGATGCTCAGGTAGTGAAACAGAGAGATGCTCACGTAGTGAAACAGAGAGATGCTCAGGTAGTGAAACAGAGAGATGCTCAGGTGGTGAAACAGTGAGATGCTCAGGTAGTGAAACAGAGAGATTATCAGGTAGTGAAACAGAGAGATGCTCAGGTAGTGAAACAGAGAGATGCTTTGGTAGTGAAACAGAGAGATGCTCAGGTGGTGTAACAGAGAGATGCTCAGGTAGTGAAACATAGAGATGCTCAGGTAGTGAAACAGAGAGATGCTCCGGTAGTGAATCAGAGAGATGCTCAGGTAATGAAACAGAGAGATGCTCAGGTAGTGAAAGAGAGAGATGCTCAGGTAGTGAAAGAGAGAGATGCTCAGGTAGTGAAACAGAGAGATGCTCAGGTAGTGAAACGGAGAGATGCTCAAGTAGTGAAACAGAGAGATGCTCAGGTAGTGAAACAGAGAGATGCTCAGGTAGTGAAACAGAGAGATGCTCAGGTAGTGAAACAGAGAGATGCTCAGATAGTGAAACAGAGAGATCCTCAGGTAGTGAAACGGAGAGATGCTCAGGTAGTGAAACAGAGAGATGCTCAGGTAGTGAAACAGAGAGATGCTCAGGTAGTGAAACAGAGAGATGCTCAGGTAGTGAAACAGAGAGATGCTCAGGTAGTGAAACAGAGAGATGCTCCGGTAGTGAAACAGAGAGATTCTGAGGTAGTGACACAGAGAGATGCTCAGGTTGTGAAACAGAGAGATGCTCAGGTAGTGAAACAGAGAGATGCTCCGGTTGTGAAACAGAAGCCGATGTATTCTCTCTGGTGGGCAGGTGTCATTTTCCTCTTGCTATCGGGTGGCACTGAAGCGTGCTCAGGTAAGCACTTCACGTTTGGGGAACCAGACCTTAACGGATTGGAATGTGGAGAGTTTGCAAGGCTGGTGCTGATCTGATCGGGCCTTTCCCATTGCCCACCCTTTCCACACTCCTCCTCTCCCTACCTACCCCGCCGTCCTCCGCCCCACTCTCCCCTATCAATCCACTTTTGAGTCGACTCAAAAGCTTTCCACACTCCTCCTCTCCCTACCTACCCTGCCGTTCTCCGCCCCACTCTCCCCTATCAATCCACTTTTGAGTCGACTCAAAAGCTTTCCACACTCCTCCTCTCCCTACCTACCCCGCCGTCCTCCGCCCCACTCTCCCCTAGCAATCCACTTTTGAGTCGACTCAAAAGCTTTCCACACTCCTCTCCCTACCTACCCCGCCGTCCTCCGCCCCACTCTCCCCTATCAATCCAGACCGTGACAGATTGGAACGTGGAGTACGAGAGGGGGCAGCTCGTCTCCCTTGCGCACCTCATCCTCGACCGCCGGAGAGCCCTCGCCCGCACGCTCCTCTCCACCCCATTCTCAATGCCCTCTCTCTCCTTTCCACTCTCTCCTTTCCTTCCTGCCCTGCCCTCCTCTTACCCTGCCCCATCCCCTCTGGCCCTACTCCACCAGACCGTGACAGACTGGAACGTGGAGTATCTGGCACGACTCGTGGAGAACGGGGCGGACGTGTTACCCGGAGCCACACACGTGGAGGACGAGAGGGGGCAGCTCGTCTCCCTCGCCCACCTCAACCCCGACCGCCGGAGGGCCCTCGCCCGCACGCTGCTCTCCACCCCCTCTGCTGCTGCGCTCGCGGCCAATCAGCGCGCGACAGGTGTCCACGTGAAGGACGGCGAGGGGAAGAAAGGGGGAAGGGAGGGAGCGGCGGTGGAGGGGAAGGGGGTGCATGTGCGGCGCGCGATGGTGAAGTCGGTGTATCGGCACATGAGGGATGGAGATGTGGTGCTGGTGAACCGACAGGTGATTAAAGCAATGATCTACGGGTTGTTTGTGGGGAAGGGCATTGTGTGTGCGGTGATTCTTGAGCTGAATTTAACGCGCGATGGTGAAGTCGGTCGGTGTATCGGCACATGAGGGATGGAGATGTGGTGCTGGTGAACCGACAGGTGAGAAAAGCAATGATCTACGGGTTGTTTGTGGGGAAGGGCATTGTGTGTGCGGTGATTCTTGAGTTGACTTTAACGCGCGATGGTGAAGTCGGTGTATCGGCACATGAGGGATGGAGATGTGGTGCTGGTGAACCGACAGGTGAGAAAAGCAATGATCTACGGGTTGTTTGTGGGGAAGGGCATTGTGTGTGCGGTGATTCTTGAGTTGACTTTAACGCGCGATGGTGAAGTCGGTGTATCGGCACATGAGGGATGGAGATGTGGTGCTGGTGAACCGACAGGTGAGAAAAGCAATGATCTACGGGTTGTTTGTGGGGAAGGGCATTGTGTGTGAGGTGATTCTTGAGTTGACTTTAACGCGCGATGGTGAAGTCGGTGTATCGGCACATGAGGGATGGAGATGTGGTGCTGGTGAACCGACAGGTGAGAAAAGCAATGATCTACGGGTTGTTTGTGGGGAAGGGCATTGTGTGTGAGGTGATTCTTGAGTTGACTTTAACGCGCGATGGTGAAGTCGGTGTATCGGCACATGAGGGACGGAGACATGGTGCTGGTGAACCGACAGGTGAGAAAAGCAATGATCTACGGGTTGTTTGTGGGGAAGGGCATTGTGTGTGAGGTGATTCTTGAGTTGACTTTAACGCGCGATGGTGAAGTCGGTGTATCGGCACATGAGGGACGGAGACATGGTGCTGGTGAACCGACAGGTGAAGGAAAGCCTTTCTTTTTTGGGTCAAACCTAAAAGTTGCCGTGTATCGGCACGGCACATGAGGGACGGAGACGTCGTGCTGGTTAACCGACAGGTGAGATGGTTGAGTTGAGTCGTGTGGTGTAGCAGTGAGGTAAAGGTGAATGAATTTGACTCAACATAAACATGCGATGG
Source organism: Closterium sp. NIES-65 (assembly GCA_948144175.1). Lineage (NCBI taxonomy): Eukaryota > Viridiplantae > Streptophyta > Zygnematophyceae > Desmidiales > Closteriaceae > Closterium > Closterium sp. NIES-65. Next base: position 182,530 of record CANXME010002217.1, read on the forward strand.
TGTGAAGCAGTGAGGTAAAGGTGAATGAATTTGACTCAACATAAACATGCGATGGTGTGAAGTGAAGTCGGTGTGTCGGCACATGCGGGACGGGGATGTGGTGCTGGTGAACCGACAGGTGAGGAAGATTTGACTTGAAAATCAAGCCAGATGTTACCATGTGCATCTGCGTATGCGGGATGCTATAAAGCCTTCTGAACCCCGCTGGGCCAGCCGGCCAGATACTAAGTCCATCCATCCCACGTTGCTTCATACTTAACCTGCTTCCCTTGGCTATTTTTCATCTTCTTCTTGCCCCTGATCTTCCTCCCCTCTCCCTGCAGCCCACGCTGCATCGCCCCGGTATCATGGCGCACCGAGTGAAGATTCTCAAGGGGGAGAAGACCCGTCGACACATGCTTAACCCCCTTTTCTAGCATATTCTCTCCCTTCTTCCAACCCCGCTCCCTTCCTCCCCCTTTTTCTTGTCCTTCTCTTCTCGCTCTCCCCTGCAGCCCACGCTGCATCGCCCTGGCATCATGGCGCATCAAGTGAAGATCCTCAAGGGGGAGAAGAAAAGACCGTTCGCCTGAATCACACTCAAGCCTTCTTTCTTCCTGATTCCTCTCCCTGCTTTCCCCCTCTCTGCATCCAGCCCACGCTGCATCGCCCTGGTATCATGGCGCACCGAGTGAAGATCCTCAAGGGGGAGAAGACCCTTCGCCTGCACTATGCCAACTGCAAGTGAGTTGCTTCTTGAGGCGCCTCAACATAGACTCCTCAAGTGTGGGTGGGTGGGTGGGTGATTGGGAGGGACAATGCGATGCCTGACCCACCCACTCAGAATAGACTCAAGGGGGAGAAGACCCTTCGCCTGCACTATGCCAACTGCAAGTGAGTTACCCACTGCTTTCACGCAGCATGTGCGTGTGCCGTGTACTGTCAATTGCAGTGCCAGTGCATCCCTGTTCACCTCTATAAACCCCTTATCGCCCCTGCTCACCCTCCTTCACCCCTCTTAACCGCAGTGTGTACAACGCGGACTTTGACGGGGACGAGATGAATGTGCATCTGCCTCAGGACGCCCTGGGGCGAGCAGAAGCGTACTCGATAGTAGACGCTGACTTACAGTACATACTTCCCACCAACGGCCTGCCTGCCAGAGGGCTCATTCAGGTGAGGGTCCTGGTGGGGAAGGTTGTATCCGTGTGTTCTGTCAACTCACACACAGCCTCATACTCTCTACCTGCCCAAACTCTTCCCTTCCTCTCTCCCCTCCTCCCCTTCGTCCCCCCCACACCCACCACATCAGGACCACATTATAGCAGCTACTCTTCTCACATCACATCACCCGGAACGCTCCTCACGCGCACAGAGTGCCAGCACCTGCTCTTCTCCGCCTGCTCCAGCACGCGCCCTCACATGGGCCGTCGTCACTCATGCTTGGAAGGGCAGCAGTGCTTAGAGATCGCTTGTGACAGTGTTCCAGCACGCTCCCTCACATGCATTTCTCCTCCCCCCCCCCCCCCCCCTGCCTCCTTCCCGCTCTCCCCTCCCCCTCAGTATCACATCATCGCTTCAACACTTCTAACCACACCAGGAACGCTGCTCACGCGCACAGAGTTCCAGCACCTGCTCTTCTCCGCCTGCCCATTCACATGTCTTTCCTCTTCTCCCTTCTGCTTACTTACTCTCTCCCACACTTATTCCCGTCAGGACCACATCATAGCAGCAACTCTCCTCACCTCACCAGGAACGCTGCTCACGCGCACAGAGTTCCAGCACCTGCTCTTCTCCGCCTGCATCCCACCCCCCGACACCCCCTTCCAATCCCCCCCTGCCAAACCCGCCACTGCCGCTCCTGCTGTCGCTGGTGCTGCTGGTGCAACAGCTGCTGCTGATGGTGCTGCTGCTGCTGCTGCTGCTGTTCCCGCCGCTGCTGCTCCTGGTACTGCGGCTGTCAGTCCACCTCCTGCTGACGCCACCACCACTGCCACCACCACCATAACCGCCGTCCCCCCTGCTTCCGCTACCGCCACTGTCGCACCAGCAGCCGCATCAGCAGTGGAGCAGGCAGCAGTGGGCATGGCAGCAGCAGCAGCAGCAGCAGCAGCAGGCACAAAAGCAGCGCCCAGAATCCGCGCTCTTTCTGATCCCGGTGCTGCCATCACCATGCCGCCCCCTGCTGTGTTGAAGCCGCACCTGCTGTGGACTGGCAAGCAGGTGAGTGTGGGGAGAGCTGGTGAGCGTGGGGAGAGCTGGTGAGGGAGAGGAGAGCTGGTGAGCGTGGGGATGGAGCAGGTGAGGGCGAGGAGGAGGGGAGGGCAAAGGAACAAGGGTACTGGTGCTGCTGCCATCACCATGCCGCACCCTGCTGTGTTGAAGCCGCAGCCGCTGTGGACTGGCAAGCAGGTGAGCATGCAGCTATGTGGACATGGACGCATCCAGCGTCCTATGCGCCAGCGTCCAGTTGCTGACGTATATACGCTGGACGCTCCGATGTCTGGGCCTGGACGCTTGGGGCGGGCAGGTGAAATGTTTTTCCGGGCAGGGAGAAAAGAATGGGGAGAGATGGCGGAAAGAGGGGGTCGACGGCAAAATACCATACTTTTCCGAGTGTCCAGCGTCCAACGAGCGTTCAGCGTCCAACGAGCGTTCAGCGTCCAGCGTACGGACACTAGCGCATATACGCTGGACACTAGCGCATATACGCTGGACACTAGCGCATATACGCTGGACACTAGCGCATATACGCTGGACACTAGCGCATATACGCTGGACACTAGCGCATATACGCTGGACACTAGCGCATATACGCTGGACGCTCACTGTCCAAAGCGTATATGCCCACATGGCATGCAGGAACGAATGAGGGCATTGTGAGATTTGTTTTTTTTTTTCGTCGGCAAGTGTGACAGTTTGTTCAACTCTCTCTCTGCTGGCTGCTCCCATTTTCCTCTCCCGTTCTCCGCTTTTTGGCAGCTCCTTCCTCTCTTTCCCCGCCTCCCCAGGTGATCACGGCGCTGCTGCTACAGCTGCTGACTGACGGAGGGCCAGCAGGCAATGACAATGGAGGTGGCGTGCAAGGTGGTCTTTTCTTCCCCCTTTCTTCCCCTCCTCTCATGCCTTTTCTTCCCCTTCTCCACTCCCATGCTCTCCTCCCGTGCTCACTCCTCTCCCTCCCCTTCTCCTCCCAGGTGATCACGGCGCTGCTGCAGCTGCTGACGGAGGGGCAGCAACCAATGACAATGGAGGTGGCGTGCAAGGTGTCGGCGCGCTATTGGGGGAAGGGCCGGCAGGAGGACGCGACACTGCGGGTGAGTGTGGTGTGTGGCTGCAAGAGCAGAGTGCTGGAAAGATGACATGACAGACTGATGATCACACTTGCAAGTCAGATGAGACCTTCGGACCTTGGGGTGTAGTTTTGAGGCGCCTCAGAACTAGTTTCGCTCTTAGGTGCCTCAAAACGACACTGCGGGTGAGTGTGGTGTGTGGCTGCAAGAGCAGAGTGCTGGACGATAGTGGAAGACACACACCACACTCTTCGGATGAGATAAGACCCTGCGGGCGAGGAGGTGACTTTTGAGTCGACTCAAAAGTCCGTCTGCACCAACCACCCCACCAGCAGATGACTTTTGAGTCGACTCAAAAGTCACCTGGTGTGTGGCTGCAAGAGCAGAGTGCTGGACGATAGTGGAAGACACCACTCTTTGGGTGAGATAAGACCCTGCGGGCGAGGAGGTGGCAGGAGAATGTGACTTTGCACGTGACAAGATACCTTAGCTGCAGAAGTAAAGGGCTAGCAGACGGGAGGAAAATGCACCTCCTCTGCTGGTGAGCAGCTGTTAGTTCGATCACTCAAGCCAATGCATCCTCACATTTTGCCGAACAAATCACCGCCCTCCAAATGTCCCAACCAGGTGCGGGGCGGCGAGGTGGTGACAGGGGTGTTTGACAAGGCGCAGTTCGCCCGCTACGGCCTCGTGCACTGCTTTCAGGAGCTCTACGGCTGCCCTGCTGCCGGCAAGCTGCTCTCCTCGCTCAGCCGCCTCCTTACCACCTTCTTGCAGGTAAGAGCTTAATCCTAATATTAGTATTGTTATTATTGCTTTGATTTGTGTGCGGTTCATCTGCGGGGTGGGCAATCTCTGCGGCTCTTCCCACCTCCCACCTCACTCTCCACTCCGCCTCAGATCTGTATGATTCGCAGGTTCATCTGCGGGGTGGGCAATCTCTGCGGCTCTTCCCACCTCCCACCTCACTCTCCACTCCGCCTCAGATCTGTATGATTCGCAGGTTCATATGCAGGGTGGGCAATCTCTGCGGCTCTTCCCACCTCCCACCTCACTCTTTGCGCCGGATTCGCAGGTTCATATGCAGGGTGGGCAATCTGCGGCTGACGCATGTCTTTGACCCCCAACCTGGTTTCCCCCCTTACACTACCGCACCCCTCCCCAACCCCTTCATGTATGTTCAGATCCGCGGGTTTACCTGCGGCGTGGGCGATTTGCTGTTAACAGCCCCGGCAGAGGCGGAGCGAGAGGCAATCATATCGCGGGCGGACAGCATTGGGGACCCGGTGCACGCTCAATTTGTTGGGCTCACTGGGAAGAAGGCCGAGAGTGAGTCTCAGTAACTCTACAGTAACTATTGCAATCATATCGCGGGCGGACAGCATTGGGGACCCGGTGCACACTCAATTTGTTGGGCTCACTGGGAAGAAGGCCGAGAGTGAGTCTCAGTAGTAACTCTACAGTAACTATTGCAATCATATCGCGGGCGGACAGCATTGGGGACCCGGTGCACGCTCAATTTGTTGGGCTCACTGGGAAGAAGGCCGAGAGTGAGTCTCAGTAGTTACTCTACAGTAACTATTGCAATCATATCGCGGGCGGACAGCATTGGGGACCCGGTGCACGCTCAATTTGTTGGGCTCACTGGGAAGAAGGCCGAGAGTGAGTCTCAGTAGTTACTCTACAGTAACTATTGCAATCATATCGCGGGCGGACAGCATTGGGGACCCGGTGCACGCTCAATTTGTTGGGCTCACTGGGAAGAAGGCCGAGAGTGAGTCTCAGTAGTTACTCTACAGTAACTATTGCAATCATATCGCGGGCGGACAGCATTGGGGACCCGGTGCACGCTCAATTTGTTGGGCTCACTGGGAAGAAGGCCGAGAGTGAGTCTCAGTAGTTACTCTACAGTAACTATTGCAATCATATCGCGGGCGGACAGCATTGGGGACCCGGTGCACGCTCAATTTGTTGGGCTCACTGGGAAGAAGGCCGAGAGTGAGTCTCAGTAGTTACTCTACAGTAACTATTGCAATCATATCGCGGGCGGACAGCATTGGGGACCCGGTGCACGCTCAATTTGTTGGGCTCACTGGGAAGAAGGCCGAGAGTGAGTCTCAGTAGTTACTCTACAGTAACTATTGCAATCATATCGCGGGCGGACAGCATTGGGGACCCGGTGCACGCTCAATTTGTTGGGCTCACTGGGAAGAAGGCCGAGAGTGAGTCTCAGTAGTTACTCTACAGTAACTATTGCAATCATATCGCGGGCGGACAGCATTGGGGACAGCATTAGTTACTCTACAGTAAGGTCTCCACAACAACCGCAACCTCTGCCTTTTCTCACTCACCATCCCTCCCTTTTCCTCCCCTCTCCCTTCCCCTTTTGCTCCCCTCCCCCTTCCCCTTTGCCCTCCCCTCTCCCTTCCCCTTTGTCCTCCCCTCCCCCTTCCCCTTTGCCCTCCCCCTTCCCCTTTGCCCTCTCCCTTCCCCTTTGCCCTCTCCCTTCCCCTTTTCCTCCCCTCCCCCTTCCCCTTTTCCCTCCCCCTTCTCTTTCCCTTTGCCCTTTGCTTCCCCTTCCCCTGTTCTCCACTTTGGTTTCCTTCCGCCATTTCGCAGCTGCAAACAAGGAGTGGGTGAGGGAGCACGTGGCCCTGCAGCTGCGCACGCGGAAGGATGCCGCCACAGCAGCGCTCGACAACCGAATGACCTCCGCCCTCAGCAAGGTCACCACCGCCGCAACCTCCGCCGCGCTGCCCGACGGGCAGCTGAAACCTTTCCCGGCCAATTGCATGTCGCTGATGACGGTCACGGGCGCCAAGGGCAGCGGCGTGAATTTCAACCAGATTGCGGTGCTGCTGGGTCAGCAGGAGCTGGAGGGGAAGCGCGTGCCAAGAATGGCGTCGGGGAAGACTCTGCCTTGCTTTGAGGCGTGGAGCAGCGAGGCCAGAGCGGGCGGGTTCATCGCGGATCGGTTTCTCACTGGGTTGCGCCCGCAGGAGTACTACTTCCACTGCATGGCAGGCAGAGACGGGTGAGTGAGTGTGTAACTGTGAGTGTGTGAGCGTGTGTGCGTGTGTGAGCGAGTGTTGCTGTTTAGTGTGGCGCTGTAGTGCTGTCAATGCTGGGGCAGCAGGAGCTGTAGGGGAAGCGAGCGCCAAGGATGGCGTCGGGGAAGACTCTGCCGTACTTTGAGGCGTGGAGCAGCGAGGCCAGAGCAGGCAGGTTCATTGCGGATCGGTTTTTGACTGGTTTGCGCCCGCAGGAGTATTACTTTCACTGCATGGCAGGGCGCGACGGGTGGGTGCCCAAGTGCTGCTGGTTCATGTAGTGAGTAAGGTAAGGGCTGTGAGAAGGAGCAGGTGAGAGCTGCTTCACCTGCTGGGGCAGCAGGAGCTGGAGGGGCGGCGAGTGCCGCGCATGGCGTTGGGGAAGACTCTGCCGTACTTTGAGGCGTGGAGCAGCGAGGCGAGAGCAGGCGGGTTCATCGCGAGATCGGTTTCTGACTGGGTTGCGCACGCAGGAGTATTACTTTCACTGCATGGCAGGCAGAGACGGGTGAGTGCGTGAGTGTGAGCGAATGCTGGTAGATGGTGGGTCTCTGTGCGATGGAAATTGAGGCGAGGGCGGGCAGGTTCATTGCGGACAGATTTCTGACGGGTCTGCTGCACGTGCAGGAATATGGTAGAGACGGGCGAGTGAGTCCATGCCTCCCGTTCCTATCTTCCCCCCAATTATCCCTTCAAACCCCAGCCTTGTGGACACGACAGTAAAAACATCCCGCAGTGGGTACCTGCAGCGGTGCGTGGTGAAGAACTTGCAGGGGCCGAGGGTGCATTATGACTACAGCGTGTGGGACAGCGCACTTATGCTGCATGCCTCATCTCCATTGTCCCCCTCATTCCCCTTATGCTTGCCCCATGAATCCCAGACTGGTGGACGCAACTGTCAAGACCTCCCGCAGTGGGTACCTGCAGCGGTGCCTGGTGAAGAACCTGCAGGGGCTGCGAGTGCGCTACGACTACAGCGTGAGAGGCATGCCCTTATCGTCTTGTCCCTGCCTTCCATTCCCCGAACCCCTTGTGCGCGCCCCTAACTTTCCCCCAGCCTGGTCGACACCACAGTCAAGACCTCCCGCAGTGGGTACCTGCAGCGGTGCCTGGTGAAGAACCTGGAGGGCCTGCGAGTGCACTACGACTACAGCGTGCGGGACAGCGATGCATCCATCGTGCAGTTCCGATACGGAGAAGATGCCATTGACACCAGCCGGACGTCGTTCCTCACCAACTTTGAATTCATCAAGGAGGTTTGTGATACATGCTCTGTGTGTGTGCTGTGCGTTCTTGTAGTGGGGCAATTGAAAAAAAACGCAAAATTTTCCTCTGTTCCCCCCCTCCCTCCCTCCGTCCCTCTCTCCCTCCCTCCCTCTTCTCTCCTCTGTGAAACCCTGAAACCCTGTATGGAACCCAAACCCTAAAACTCCTCAAACAACAGAATGAGCAACAGGTGGCATCGGACCTCCGCCTGGACGAAGCTAAGGATCTCGGCCTCGAGACAATGCTAACCCGTGCCACCGCCACTGACCCAACAAACCCCACCCCTCCCCTATCTGAAACCCTGAAACCCCCCAAACAACAGAATGAGCAACAGGTGGCTTCGGCCCTCCGCTTGGACGAAGCCAAAACTCTCGGCCTTGAGACAATGCCTCCTCGCGCCACTGCAGACCCAGCAGAAACAGCAACAGAGGCAGCAGAGGTGATGGATGTGGAGTGCCCAGGGTCGAAACTCGGTGTCGTTTCCCCCGCCTTTGAAGCTGCTTCCGAGAAGTTTCTGCAGTCGGCGGTTCTGGGGAAGGGCGCGAAGGGAGCCGGGAAGAAGGGGAAGAAGAAGGATGCAGAGCGGTTGAGAGAGGTGCTGGAGATGAAGTACCTGGCGTCTACTGTGCAGCCAGGGGAGCCGGTGGGGGTGCTGGCGGCTCAGTCAGTTGGGGAGCCCTCCACACAGATGACGTGAGTGCAGGGTTGGCATGAGTGAAAGGCAATATGTCAGTCTGTATACCCTGGGGGTGCTGGCGGCTCATTCAGTCGGGGAGCCCTCCACACAGATGACGCGAGTGGCTAGCTGCCGCGGGTGCTGAGGCTGAGCATGTTCCACATAGGCAAGGCACCACTGCACTGGACTGCACCGCACTGCAACATGTTCCTGGTGGGATGAAACAAATAAGACTCTTGGAACTAGATGGTTGCCATGCCATGCCACACATGGTTCTGTCTTGCTGTAATTTCTTGTGGGGTCACACATTTCCCATTCCACACAACCCCCCTCCCCCCACCCCAGGCTGAACACGTTCCACTTCGCAGGGCGAGGAGAGGCGAACGTGACTCTCGGCATTCCCCGCCTGCGTGAGATCCTCATGACCGCTGCTCGCAACATCTCCACGCCTGTCATGGACTGCCCCTTGCTGCCCGGCCGCACCCTGTGAGTGCATTGCGGGTCGTGTGTGGGTCTCTCAGTGGGTCTGTCTGTTAAGGCCATATGTGCCCCTCACAACATCTCCACGCCTGTCATAGACTGCCCTCTGCTGCCCGGCCGCACCCTGTGAGTGCCTTGTGCTCGTGTGTGATTCACTCCGGGCATTCCCGGCTGAGAGAGTTTTGAGACGTCTCAAATCCTCATGACAGCTGCTCGCAACATCTCCACGCCTGTCATGGACTGCCCCTTGCTGCCCGGCTGCACCCTGTGAGTCCTTTGCTGCGGAATTCTCTCTGAGTTCGCCTGTGAAGCTATATATGCCCCTCACAACATCTCCACGCCTGTCATGGACTGCCCTCTGCTGCCAGGCCGCACCCTGTGAGTGGTTCTGTGGGTCGTGTAGTGAAGGCCCGTTGTTTCACACCCATGAATTCTTTCACTTCTAGAGTACTTGTCCCTTCACTTTGAGTCTGTGTAAGTCGAGCAACATCAGCCCGTTTCCTTCCACCCCCCTCCAACCCCTTCCAACCATCCCCCTTCCACCTCCTTCCACCCTTTTCCATCCCCTTCCACCTCCCTCCCTCCAGTGAGGACGCCCAGCACATAGCCAACAAGCTCCGTCGGATCACAATGGCCGAACTGATCTCAGCCATCCATGTGTCAGAGCGCACAAATCTGGTGCAGATCAACGGTGGAGATCGCAACTCAAGGCGCTACATCATTCGCCTGGCCTTCCACCCCACCAGCCGCTACCCTGCCGATCTTGACCTCAAGTTTGAAGAAATCAAGGCCGCGTTCAGTTACGAGTTTGCTCCCAGGGTCGGGAAAGCTCTGGAGAGGGCTTTGGATCGGGCTGGAGGTGGGGGTGTGGTTGTGATGGCTGAGGGTCGTGGGGAGAAGGAAGGGGGTGAGGGAGAAGGGGAGGATGGGGAGGGGGAAGGGGAGGTGGAGGGGAAGAGGAAAGGAGGGAAAGAGGGAGGGAAGAAGGGAGGGATGGTGGATGGGGAGGCGGAGGAAGAGGAGGAAGAGGAGGAGGGAGGGGAGGAGGATGGGAAGGATGCTGAGAAGGAGCGGGGGCAGGGGGATGATGAACAGGAATATGAGGAGGAAGAGGAGGAGGAAGAGGAGGAAGAGGAAGAGGAAGAGGAGGAAGAGGAGGAGGAAGCGGCAGAGGGAGAGGAGGGGGTGGAGCAGGCAGAGGGGGAGGGTAAGGCCTCTGTTAAGAAAGGGCCTGGTAATGGTGGTAAAGTAAAGGTGGAAGAGGAGGAAGAGGAGGACGAAGAGGAGGAAGAGGAAGACGAGGAAGAAGAAGAGGAGGTGGGAGCGGGTAAAGCAGCTGCTGCAGAATCAGCAGGAGCAGCAGTAGCAGGAGGGAAGGGGAGGAAGAAGAAGGATAGCAAGGCGAAGAAGACAAAGAAAGGGGAGAAAGGGGCAGGGCAAGAGGGGGAGAAGAAAACGAGGAAGAGGAGGAAGGAAAAGCAGGTGGCGGTGGCGACGGTGACAGGTGGCGACACGTGGATGCAGATGGAGCTGTCAGTGCCGGTGACGTCACCCGCTGTTCTCATCCATGAGGTGAGAGAGTGTTCTTATAACGAGGCCAGGTTGTGCTTGTAGCGAGGTGGACCTGTGTTTATGACCAATGTATCTTTTCTCCCAACCCCAACCCCATCACTCCCTCTCTCCCTCCAGATCGTTGACAAGGTGGCAGCAGCAGTGGTGATGCGAGCCACGCCGGGAGTGCAGCGCTGCGCCGCTCTCGAACCAGCCTCCCCAACCAGGCCAGCCGCCTTTGAGTCGACTCAAAAGCATCCAAGTCGAGGGACTCAAAAGCATCCAAGTCGAGGGACTCAACTTCCCACCGTTCTGCTCCCTTTCACCCAATCCTTCCAGATCGTTCACAAAGTGGCAGCAGCAGTGGTGGTGCAAGCAACCCCGGGAGTGCAGCGCTGTGCTGCCCTGGAACCAGCATCCCCCGGCCAGCCGCCCCGCATCCAAGTCGAGGGACTCAACTTCCCCGGCTAACCTCCGTGTCATGCCATCCCAATCACCATCCGCTGCTATTCCCCTCTCCTTCCCTTCCCTCCACACCCGTTCCCCGTTCTCCCAACCCCCACCCCATCGCCCTCTCTCTCACTCTCTCTCTCTCCAGATCGTAGACAAGGTGGCAGCGGCAGTGGTGGTGCGGGCAACCCCGGGAGTGCAGCGCTGTGCTGCTCTGGATCCAGCCTCCCCCGGCCAGCCCCCCCGCATCCACGTCGAGGGACTCAACTTCCCCTTCCCCGGCCTCTGGAACCTCATTCCCCAACATGCTATGCCGCATCCCGCGATTCAAATCACCTTCGCTCTCGCTTTCTCCCAACCCCAACCCCCTATCACCCTCTCTCTCTCTCTCTCTCGCCAGATTGTAGACAAGGTGGCAGCAGCAGTGGTGGTGCGGGCCACGCCAGGAGTGCAGCGCTGTGCTGCCTTGGATCCAGCCTCCCCCGGCCAGCCCCCCCGCATCCAAGTCGAGGGGCTCAACTTCCCCGGCCTCTGGAACCTCGCCGTATCAACCATGGGGAAGCACGATGATGAGGGAGTGCTCGATCTGAATCGGCTCTCGACGAATCACATTGCGGCGGTTCTGACAACGCTTGGCGTGGAGGCTGCGCGCGCGACGATCGTGAAGGAGGTTCGGGGCGTGTTCGGGATGTACGGGATCGCGGTGGACCCGAGGCATTTGGGTCTGATTGCGGATTTTATGACGTATGATGGCGGTTACCGCGCGTGTAACCGTAACGGGATTGACGCGAACCCGTCGCCGATTCTGAAGATGAGTTTTGAGACGGCGACCAAGTTTTTGATTAATGCGGCGTCCAAGGGGCAGACGGATCGGATGGAGTCTCCGTCGTCGAGGATTGCGCTTGGGAGGGTGGTGGATGTTGGGAGTGGGTGCTTTGACCTCATGCACAACCTGTAATTGGCGGTAGTGACACCGTGTTTCAGCTTAACTTTTTGGGTGTGTCGAAGGGACAGACGGATCGGATAGTCTCCGTCTTGGAGGATTGCGCTTGGGATGGTGGGTGTTGGGAGTAGTTGCTTTGGCCTCATGCACAACCTCTGATTGAATTCAGTGACATAATAAACTCTATGTTCCCTTTGTTTAGATACTTTTCTAGTCAGTAATGTGAGAACTGGATTCAGTCTCTTCCTTTGTTTTCTGTGATACAGCCTGCGAAGCATACGTATGACTAGTTATTGATTTTTGTGCTTCAGGGAATGGGCTACCTGTTGAATGGGTCGCAAACAGATGCTGACATGGTTTTCTGATATTTAGGGTAGGTAGTTTATTATGCATGCATACCCACCTCCATCAGCCATGAAGAAGCAATTCCCAGCTTGATCACCAGCAGCTGTGTGTAAGGGCATGTTATGGTAGGTAGTTGTAAGGAAAATTCCTTTTCCATACTTCGTGTCCCCGCTCAGCGCGTACACCACTGTAGCACCACAGTCAGCACCGTTACCACTCGCAACACTCACATCGACAATCCTCCCGCCACCTTCGCACGTCGCACCCCGACCTCACGGCTCGGCGGACAACCCGCGCTCCGGGCCTCCGCTTCGACACTTTTCCCAACCTCAGTCCCAGGCCCGTCACGCGACAACCACAGTCCATTACCGTTACCACTGTAGTTTCGCTATATAGCCTTCGCTCATGCCTTAACTCATTGTACTCTTGCTTCGATAGTGCAATTCTCGTTCGTTCACTCAATTGCACTCGTAACACTTGGTATTCAGAGCCTACGATCTCTTCTCGGACTGCACCCACACCTTCGCTTCCCCACTATCTCAATTTTGGGGGGGTAGACGTCTCTCAGCGACATAGCACCGCCGCTCGTAGTGCTCTCTCGTAAGCACGCACGGCCACGACCGAGGCTCTCGCTGAGCTCGCCCGACACCCCCGCCATGGCCGAATTCACGCTCGCAACATTGACGCAGGAGCAGTCGACCGTCTGGTGCGCCAACTTGAAGATTCTGCGCTCAAAATTGCGACGCTCACGGCGGAACGTGACTCCGCGCGTCAGCAATCAACGATGAACACTCCAGCGCCACCACACGCACCGACAAACGCATCTGCACAATCGGACGAGCCGATCGTCATCTCATCCGGCACACCAACACAAAACAACAGCGTGGGACAGCGCTCAGGCGCAGCCAACGATGGCGCCGCCCAACCGATGCCTGGCATGGGAGGAAACAGGGTCGCACCAAGCCCGCGGGAGCCTCGCGAAGCCCGTCAGCACGTGGAGTTCGCGGCGACAAGTGGCGAACAGGCCATTATGGCACCAATGCCACTCAAGCCGCAACGCCCGCCCTGCTTCGACCCGAGCCAGCGTGGAGGTCCGACGGTTCAATCGTGGGTCTTCACGATGAACGTCTTCTTCGACGCGAATTACGTCGAGTCGGACGCAACGAAGATTCGGTATGCCATTTCGCTGCTAAGGGGCCCCTCCATGGACTGGTGGCGAGTCATCGTGACGTCGCCACGCGCCTACGAGCCACCGTCGCAATAGGAAGGGCCCACGGGTCCAGCTGTCACCTGGAGTTCATTTTGCGAGACTGCCCAATACAGCACGTGGGATGCGTGGTGCGCAGGGCTTCGGGCGCGCTTCGAGCCGATCGCGGCTTCTATTTCGGCGCGTCAGAGATTGCGCACTTGGCGGCAGCTCGGATCAGTTCAAGACTACACGAGTGGTTTTCTCGCATTATGCGAGCAAGTAGGCTACATGCACGAAGCGGAGCGGGTGGACCGTTACGTCGGAGGGCTGAAGTCGGACATCTCGCACGAAATCATGCTACGCGGGCTCTCGAACTTCAACGAGATTCTCGCGCTCGCCGAGAAAATCGACATTTTACGCCGTCCGAGATCGGGGTCCTACTATGGACATCGAGCACGCCACTGTACACGCTGTTGCGACGAATGCAGCTGTCGCACCGTTTAAGGGGCGCTGCTTTGCTTGCAATAGGCCGGGCCATCGCAAGAGCGAATGCCCAGAGGAGCTAAGGCGCCGCGGAGCAGAGCAGGGGAGGGAGTCTCCAAGGGAGGGAAACGCCAGCAGTCAGTAGGAATCGGGCCAACTACTGACGAGACTGCCTGCTCGCCCAACCCCACCGACCCTCACCGAGTCACAGTACCGATTCATACTATCGATCGGACTCGGACGAATAAGGAGGGTACAGCGACGGATTGCCCAGTACTGATCCACGTGAAAATACAGGGAGCAGCAGTGAAGATTTTTATCGGCGAAGGAGCAAGCCACAGTTGAGTTAATACCGGAACCGCACGAAAATTGCCACTGACACTTAAGCGTTGCTTACCGGAGATAGACGCACGCTTAGTCGACGGCACGCCACTGGCCATACGGGAAAAGGTAGAGAGAGTCAAAGTCCGCTGCGGGGGGGAATTTTGGGTTTACACAAGAAATGCTCGCAACGACACTGGATGGGCACGATATTTTACTGGGACGTGATTGGCTGCGACGGTATAACCCGCGAATTGACTGGACGACGGGTAGCTGCACCGTGCGAAGTAGTGGTAACTGGGTCGAGCTACCTCGCTGGCAGTCGCCCGAGTCTTCAACAGTACACGTCAACGCCGTCACAATAAAGAGGGCTGTCGCTGCTGGAGCTGACGTGTACGCAGTAGACATCGCAGTAGTAGAGGGAGTAGAGCAGCCGAGTGATTTCAAGAAACTGCTGGTAGCAGTACCGCCCGAACTACAGGAACTGTTGAAACGATACCCCGGGATTTTCCCCGACGACTTACCGGAAGGACTGCCACCTCAGCGAGCACATGACCACCGAATCGAATTAGAACTGGGGGCATAGCCAACCGTACAGCGTCAGTTCTGACTGACACAGCCCGAGCTCGACAAACTAAGGAAGCAGTTAGATTATCTGTTAGAGAAAAAATTCATCCGACCGAGCTCGTCACCGTTCGCCGCACCGATACTGTTCACACCGAAAAAAGACGGGGGTTTTCGCATGTGTATCGACTACAGAGCACTGAACAGGGTAACAGTCAAGTCGCGGTACCCCATTCCCCGCGCCGACGAACTGATCGACCAACTGTGAACAGCACAGGATTTTTCGAAAATAGATTTACGGGGAGGTTAGCATCAGATTAGGGTCGAACCATCGGACTGCGCCAAAAAAGCTTTCAGGACTAGGTACGGGTCGTTCGAGTACACGGTGATGCCATTCGGGCTGACCAACGCACCGACGACTTTTCAGATGACCATGAACGAGGCATTTAGGCCGCTCTTAGATAAATGTGTGATCGTGTACCTCGACGACATCCTAGTTTACAGTCGGGATAAGCAGCAGCACTTAGCAGATCTGGAAGCTATATTTAAGGTTTTAGACGAGCATAGATAACTGACCAAGGGTTCCAAATGTGAGTTCTTCCAGGATATGTTAGAATTTTTGGGGCACGTTATTTCGAAGGCTGGAGTTGAAATCGACCCAAAGAAGCTGGATACGGTAAAAGCGTAGCATCCCCCGACAAACATCACGGAGCTGCAGAGCTTTTTGTCAGAATATTATGCTCTAGCCTGTAGTGGGGTGCTCCATAGCGAGTACAACCCTTCTAGGGTTTGCTATTTGTATCCCCATTTCTTGCTAGTGCAGTCCTCTTCTCTCTTCTAACTTTAACATGCTATCAGAGCAGGTCGATCCCCTTGGATCGATCCTGTGGGTGGGCTTACCACCTCGTTGTTTCCGCTGCAACTGCTACTACTACTCTATGTGCCGCACGCCCCGTGGCGTGCGGCAGTTTTTCTTCCCGCCGTGCGCCTCGAGGCGCGCGGCGGTTTTCTGCCCGCCGTGCGCCCTGAGGCGCGCGGCGGTTCTCTGCCCGCTGTGCGCCCCGAGGCGCGCGGCGGGCTTCTGCCCCGTCCCTCGGCGCGTCGCCCTCGGGAGGCGTTGCGACGGGCGACGGGGACCCGCGCGTCGCCCCCCGTCGCCCGTCGTGGCCTGCGCGCCGCCCGTACAGGCAGCGCGCGGCCCGTACGGGCTGCGCCAGGATCAGCCTCGCCCCGGCCATACTGCGTCGCCCGTCGCGGTGTCGAAATATTTTGTCATGTTTTATAATTGCTTGTAGTTGTAGTTAGTGTAGTTATGTAAACTTTTGTTGGTGGTGCACCTTATTTTGTTTCTATGCTATATGTACCCCTGAACCTATAGTGAAACCCACCTTTTCACCAATTTCTCTCTCAACTCACTCGACATCGCTCCTAAGGAAAATACCGCTCGACACCTAAGTTCGGGCCTAGGCTACTAAGCCTAGGCCCCACCTTTTAACTCTTCATTTCTATTACTCTCGACATGTTATCGGAGCTTAGTGTTCGTCCTGGCCTGTGGGCCCGCTTTACTTCCGCTGCTAAGATTTTACGGTCGCGCGCCTAGGGCGCGTGACGGTTTTATTTTTACCTTGTCCCGCCCACGGGCGTGTGACTCCTTCCCTGCCCGTCGCGCGCCCCGTGGCACGCGACGGTGCCCTTCTACTGCCCATCGTGCGCCCCGTGGCACACGATGGTGCCCTGCTCGTCGTGTGCCCCGAGGCACACGATCGGGCCCTTTTATTCTACCCGTCGTGCGCCCCGTGGCACTGGCCCGCGACGGGCCTTTCCGCCCCTGCACTCCCTGCTGCCGCCCCTGACCCATCTGCACCGACGCCTCTTCGCCGCTCTGCGGCTTTCTTCCTTCCCACCCCCCCCTTTCTCTTGTCTCCCTGCAGCCGTGGGGAGGAGGGTATGGGGGTGGAGGGTGTTGGAGCGTGGGGTCAACTCTCTCCCTTTCCCTCCTCCTTCTTTCAGTCCCACCGCTGCAGCTGCCGCTGGGGGAGGAGGGTGTGAGGATGTGGGTGAGGAGGGGGAGTGGTACTGGGGTGGAGGGTGTGAGGCAACAAGCAGCCGTCCCTCCACCTCTCCTCTCTTCCCCCTTTCTCTGCTGCTTCTGCAGCAGTGTGGGGGAGGGGAAGGAGGAGGGTGAGGAGATGGTAGGGGTACCTGCTGTTGCTGTAACTACATACCTACCTACAAGCATTATGGGGGCGTGTCGAAATATTTTGTCATGTTTTATAATTGCTTGTAGTTGTAGTTAGTGTAGTTATGTAAACTTTTGTTGGTGGTGCACCTTATTTTGTTTCTATGCTATATGTACCCCTGAACCTATAGTGAAACCCACCTTTTCACCAATTTCTCTCTCAACTCACTCGACATCGCTCCTAAGGAAAATACCGCTCGACACCTAAGTTCGGGCCTAGGCTACTAAGCCTAGGCCCCACCTTTTAACTCTTCATTTCTATTACTCTCGACACGCGGCGCACCGAGGGCACGTGCACCGCCCCCCCCCCCCCCCCCCCCCCCTTTTCCCGTCGTCTGTCGAGGCGACCCTTGGGGGCCGCACCTGGGGGAGGGGGGCGAGCGCCGCCCCTTCTGCCGCCTGTTTTGGCGCCCTGGGAGGCCGCGCGTCGGCCCCCCCCCCCCCCCCCCCCCCCCCCTCCCCCGTAACCTCCCTACCCGCCATCCCGCCCTGCCAGTGTTAGGGTTTGGGGGGTGGCGAGTATGGGGGTGGCAGTTGTGCATTCCTCCCTTTGCTCCTCCTCCTCCTTCGTCTCCCACTGCTGCAGCTGTCGCTGAGGGGGGTGGATGAGTGGGAGACTGGGGTTAAGGGTTTAAGGGGGGTGCGTGGGAGTGGAGCTAGGGTTTGAGCAGTGGGCGTGTGCCGAGAGTGTGGGACAGTTGGGGGAGGTTGAGTGGAGGCAGCAGTCTTATCGTCAGCAGCAGCAGCAGTCCGGAGGCTACAATCTCCGGTAGTCGCCAGTCGCCCGTGGGTCCGTTGCTCGTCTGCCGCTACTATTAGCCGCGGGGCCAGTTACTCCAGTAGTCCGGAGCGCTGTTCCGGTAGCCACTGAGCCAGCAGCTCGTCTTCTTGTCTGCGGCGTCAGCCGTCGCCTCCCATCTTCTCTCCCCCACAGCTCCTCCTCCTCCTCACTTGTCCGCTGTGATTAGCTCTAGCTTTGTTCATAATTGTGAACTTTTAAACTGTTGATTCTTGTACTTGTGCTCAGAATGTGTGGTGACATTGTGATCCACCCTAAGCTTGTACTGCTTTGCTTGCTCTGCTGATTACACCCCACTTTGGCTATGGGGGTGTGTCAGAATATTATGCTCTAGCCTGTAGTGGGGTGATCCATAGCGAGTACAACCCTTCTAGAGTTTGCTATTTGTATCCCCATTTCTTGCTAGTGCAGTCCTCTTCTCTCTTCTAACTTAAACACTTTTTAGGGTTCGTTAATTATGTGCGTCAGTTCGTCCCCGATATGGCACGGTTAACTGCCCCACTGACGGATTTACTGCGGAAAGGGGTCGCTTTTACGTGAGGGGAGAAAGAGCATGCTGCCTTCTCTGCCCTGAAAAATGTTGTCTATTCACCGCTCGTCCTGCGCATCGCCGACCCACACCGCCCATTCGAAGTAGTTACCGACGCAAGTGACATCGCCATCGAGAGCCGTACTACTACAGGACTTCAGCAACAGCCTACAGCTCATCGCATACGAGTCACGAAAACTGCATCCGCCCGAGAAAAATTACCCGATACACGACCGCGAAATTCTTGCGATCGTGTACGCGTTCAAAGTATGGCGCTGTTACTTGACCGGCGCAGACGTGACAGTACGGACAGACCATAAGTCACTACAGTACCTTCGCGCACAACCACACCTCAACCCACAACAGATTCGCTGGCTCGATTTCCTCGAGTCCAACTTTCACTACACGGTCACTTACAAAAAGGGAGCCTCAAACATCGCCGATGCACTGACCCGCCCCACTGCCCAGATCCACGTAATACTACTCGCCCAGACAAGCCCACTACTGACAGGCCTATTTACCCACAGGTACCAAACAGATCCATTCTTCACAGGAGGAAATTCGCAGCAGTTCGCAGCAGCAAGGGGAGTCTATTACGTAAAAGCCGGGACTGACCGCATTTGGGTACCTGGGTATACACTTCTGGCGGAACCTGTGGCAGCAGTTCGGCACGCGACTGCAGTTCAGTTCATCATACCACCCCGAAACCGACGGACAGACAGAATGGACAAATCAGACCATGGAACAGCTCATCAGGGCCACGTGTGACGACCCGACCACGTGGGAACAGCAACTGCCACTCATCGAATTCGCGTACAACAACTCGCCATCCGCCACGACCCAACAGTCACCATTTTACCTAAACTACGGACAAGACCCGACAGTACCCATGACCCCGAATCCCGACAACCCAGTACCACGAGCACAACAGTTCGCCGAAATATTACAAGCAGCACCTACCCGGACAGCAGACGCAATAAAAAAATCGAACATCATCCCTAGACGCAACGTCGACCGCCACCGCAGACCTGTCACTTACCAGCCCGACGACCTAGTTTTACTTGACACTCAGAACCTCCGACTGCCCATCACCCCGAAACTCCGCCCCCGATACTGCGGGCCATTTCGCATAAGCCACATGATTACACCCGTCACCGCCCACCTCCTCCTCCCTGCTGACTGGTACGTCAGCCCTTATTGCACATCAGCCTGCTTCGCCCTTACGTCCCGTCGACGAGCCAACTGCCACGCAATCGCCCAGCCAACATGACAAGACCACCAACCGAACCAATCATCACCCCCGAGAAAATCATGAGTCACAGAGTTCGCGACCCTCGAGGAGCCCGAAGGATCGAGTTCTTGGTCCGCTGGAAGGACCGTACACCCACCAAAGACAATTGGGTTCCCCTGGACAGAATCGAAACCACCCCGTCCTCACAGAGTATCTGCACAGCCGAAATTTCAGGGATGTACACGCACTTTCGTAAGGAGGACCTCCTTAAGAGGGGGGGGTAGTAAAAGGAAAAATATTTTTCCTTACTTTGCGTCCCCGCTCAGCGCGTACACCACTGTAGCACCACAGTCAGCACCGTTACCACTCGCAACCCTCACATCGACAATCCGCCTGCCGCCTTCGCACGTCGCACCCCGACCTCATGGCTCGGCGGGTAACCCGCGCTCCGGGCCTCCGCTTCGACACTTCTCCCAACCTCAGTCCCAGGCGCGTCACGCGACAACCACAGTCCATTACCGTTACCACTGTCGTTTCGCTATATAGCCTTTGCTCATTGTACTCTTGCTTAGATAGTGCAATTCTCGTTAGTTCACTCAATTGCACTCGTAACAGTAGTTCACATTACTTTCTGGGTGCTATTTTACCACGTTGAGAGTTTACAACCGCTCTCAATCTTGGTGTACCGTATGGAAACGCGTAATAGGAACCCTAAACAAAGCAATTTAGGTTGGGGCGTGTTTTGCGGCCAAGGGTTTGATGACTCGTTTCATTTGCGGAGGTTTGGAACTCCTTCAGATGAGTTCCTGTCAGGTAGCACACTACGCACACCTTTACAGTTCTTGTATCGTGTCTCAGGACGGTTCCACACGGTGAAAAGCGGTTCTTGACTTGTACCGTTTTGCACCGTGACGAAACGAATTTGACCGCAGAGAGCGGACAAAAAGTGGTACAACTCGACTTCACCCTGATAGCTAGGTTACGTGCTCCAAGCAGCTTTTCTTGCTGGTTTGCTTGTTACGTACTCGTTTTTGCTGGTTTGCTTGCACTAGTAGGTTCGCTCCTCGCCCGGCATTCCCTGACGCGAAGTAGGGGTGCGGTGCGCATTCCTTGACTTGATTTAGGAACTACTTAGTATATCGTGTATTTGCGCGAGGCCGCGCCAGCCACAAAGGATATTACGTCGTTGTATTTGTATTTTGCGTCGCCACGTTTAGCTTCGAGTTTTCGTTAGCACGGCACATCCCGGCCTCCGTAACGCTGCGATTACCACTTAGTCTTCGCCTGCCGAATACAAGTTCTATTCTCAGCCAGGGACGTGAGAGTCGATAAACAGCCGTTACACAAGGAGGCTTTTCTGTTATTTTAGATAGCCAAGATTGCTTCTATCTCAAAATGGCGACCACAGGATCGTGCGAAACGTCACTCGCTACTCCAGTCGCAAAATCGACACCCGCCGCAGCAGGCGGCGCCGCCGACGAGGCACCAGCCGTAGCAGCGACTCCGCCGGACGCGAACAAGCCGCGTGCCGCCGCCGCTACCGCCGCTGCAGCCACCCCGCCGGACTCCAACAAGCGCGCGACGGCAACCCTAGTCGCGTTCACCGTGCAATGCGCGCTCTGCTACAAATGGCGCAAGGTTCCGACGCTCGACGAGTACGAGAGCATTCGCGCGCGCGTGTCGATCGAGCCGTTCACCTGCGCGCACGCGCGGAGATGGAAGCCGTCCTGCTCGTGCGCGGACGAGCCGGATTTGGTGCAGGACGGCACGTACATGTGGGCGCTCGACCGCCCGGATATTCCGCAGCCGCCCCCCGGGTGGCGGCGGCGCATCGTGGTCCGCGGAGGCTCCTCCGCGAAGTTTTCGGACGTGTAAGTGTTAGCGGATTCTTAGCTTGCTCGTGTTTTGGGTGTATAGTTCAGACGTGTAAGTGCTGTCGGTTTCCAAGGTTGCACGAGCTATTATTACGGTAAAAAAGAAAAAGAGAAACGTATTCCGGTTGTGTTATTTGTTTGTACCCCTGTCGTGTCCTTCTCACTCATCTTTCGAAATCATCTCGCGAATTTCACTAAAATGCGCCAGTTCCGCGCTTACAGTAAGGACAGCGATTGCCCCTTTTGACTCCTGGCTCTTCCTTGTTTTTCTGCAACCCTTATGTTTTATCAGATACTATCATTCGCCCTGCGAGGTGACTTTTGAGTACTCAAAAGTTACAGCAAGGACAGCGATTGCCCCTCTTCACCCCTGGCTCTTCCTTGTTTCTTTGCAACCCTTATATTTCATCAGGTACTACCATTCGCCCTGCGGCAAGTCTTTGAGATCAGTTAATGACGTTGAAAGGTGAGCTGGATCTTGGGTTTTGTTATGAACCAACCACGGACGCAGCAATTTTTTTGAGAAATAATTGGGTTTACTCCCTTCGTGGAAGCAGGAACCCCTTGTGATAGCACCTTCTCCCTCCGCCCTTTTTTATCATTTTGCAACACGTTGGTGAATATTTTTTTCTCGTGCCCACATTTTTTTCTCCAGCATTTTCCCCTTTCCTTCATGCTCCCTCCCTCCCCACCTCTCTCCCTTCTTAGTCAGAAACTTCCTCCTCTCACCACTAGCTGACATTTCAGTCAGAAACACCTATCATCTACCTCTTACGGGTTTTTTTTTTCAGTCGACTCAAAATCATCTGCCCCGCTTGCCCTGTCTCAAAAGGCGCTGACGTTTGAGTTTTAAAAAATACACCTGTGATGTGCGTCTGTTACCCAGGCACCCTTAATGCAAACCTTGGCTCCCTTATTTTCCTGCAGGTCATCTGCAGGTTATCCGTGACACACTGATGTGTCAAACCACCCCAAGTGATACCCACACGCAGGGTATTATCTACAGCAGAGGGTATTATCTACAGCAGAGGGTATTATCTACAGCAGAGAACGTTAAACCTCTCTCTCTCTCTCACGTCACCCCTCTTCACCCCACTTCATCCCATTCCATCCTCTTCGTACCTCTCCACCCTTCTCCACCCCTCTCCACCTGCAGGTTCCTAGCAGACCACCCCAAGTACCGCATGCAGGGCATCACGTCGCGCCAGTTCTCCTTCTCCTCCCCTCGCCCCGCCCCCGCTGCCGCCCCCGTCAAGAACCACTTG
The DNA here is from genome assembly GCA_948144175.1 of Closterium sp. NIES-65. Classification (NCBI taxonomy): domain Eukaryota; kingdom Viridiplantae; phylum Streptophyta; class Zygnematophyceae; order Desmidiales; family Closteriaceae; genus Closterium; species Closterium sp. NIES-65. The sequence goes on from CANXME010002217.1 coordinate 205,057, forward strand.
CAGAAACGTTCGCAGGACGCCTCCCCACCGTCAGGCCCGCTGGGCAAAAGACAAGCTACTCTCAGTAGATGAGCTGCAGCAAGCTTGATAGAGCAGCTGCAGGTGCAGGTGCATTGATCTGGCAGCTGCAACGAGCTTAATAGAGCAGCTGCAGGTGCATTGAGTTGGGCAGCTGCAACAGCAGCGAGCACGTGTAGCTGCAGCTGCAGCGGTAATCCCGAGGCAGTATTTGTGCTGAGTAGAACAGCTTCGGCAAGGTTTTGGGGGTGGTAATCCCAAGGCAGTGTTTGAGCTGTACAGAGCAACTGTGAAGGTCAGTTGGTGCTGTGGCAAGGGATGCTCCCGAGGCAGTCTGATTGTCACTGATTGGTTGTTAAGCTCGGAAGGTGCGATATGGTTGGTTGAGGCGGAGCCGTAATTCCTAAACAGCATGATGTGTTCTTATGACTTACAAACGCGGCCGGCCGCTTGCAGAAATTTTCTCATGGTTTGCTGCCACTAACTAGAGTAGCTGCAGCATGGTCATTACGTTCGGTGATGTCAGTAGGTTTGGTGAGGTCAGTTGGCTCTGTGGGGTTAGCAGGTTCGGGTGGTCAGTAGATTCAGGGAGGTCAGTAGGTTCGATGCTGGCATGCACCAACTGCCTGTCAGGAAACAATTGCAGGCCCTTCCGGTCCACTGGACTATATAACAGTAGCAGGTAGAATAAAGCTACTGGTTCATGTAGTACTAGTGCAGTGCAACCTTGTGTGCTTTAACGCAATACCGGTACTTGGCAGCTGAAGGACAAACGCTGTAGGACCAGTGGCAGTGACCTGAACAGTCTTACTCTTGCTAGTTCTCCTAAAAGCAAGGTGTTGTCGAAAGGGGGTTTGTTCTTTGCATTGGGTGGTTGAAGTGGAGGCAGTGGCAGTAAAAAGAATTGAATACCGTATTGCTGTATGGTGTTTGAAATTTAGGGATTAGGCAACTGCTTTGCCTTACCAAGCTTTCTCTCTTGTCTGGGCAGGCAAAGTGCTACTTCACCTCAATTCAATACACTCGATACAAGTGAATTCGCTACCTTACTTTTTCTTCAGGCTAGATTTACAAGAACTGCTAGTAGCACACTTCTCTGTACACCGAGTGCCTGCCTTCCCCAACTGTCATCTACAAACGGTTCTGCCAGTCAAACCTGACATGCATGTCCCATCCCATTCCAGGCTTCTAGTGTCACAGGCAACCCTCCAGAGCGGAACAGGGGATCAGGAGAATTGGGACCAGTGGCGAGCTTTCCACTTTCATCCTCCAATCATTTCTTCCAGTGTCTCAGGTATCCCCGCCAATTGCACGTGGTCTGCCCCTTCACACACAGGTCCCTCCTCGGGTCTGTGATGTTGAAGTTCCAAAACGCTTTAGGAGCCTTCTCCTTCTTCAGCACTCTCCTGCGATACTCCATCTCTGCCTTCCACCTGAAGGTTGAGGGGAATGGAGGGGGGTGGAGAGCGGTACGAGGGTCGTAAAGGGGGGACTTGTAAGTCAATGCAGCAGGAGGAGCCACTTCCTTCTTGAGCACTCGCCTGCAGAAACCCATCTCTGCCTTCCTCCTGATGGTGGAGGGGAGAAAGAAGGGGGGTACTAGGGAAAGAGCGGGGAGGCGCGCATGAGGTCGTGCTGCGCCCACCAGCGCCCACCCATGTCCACCCATCTGCACCATTTTCACCCAGCCCCACACGTCCACACACAGCAACGCACCTGTTGGGAAGCCAGCAATACTCTTGCAAAGATGGGCGCATGAGGTCGTGCTGTGCCCACCAGCGGGCATGAGCGGCGTCGCTCACATACTGGTGGTCCCACGAGTACAGCCACGTGCAGTCAAAGTCGCGGTAGCACTGCCACGGCTTCCGCCCCAGGTAGTGAATCCCATGCACCCGAGCCGGCTCACCTGCATTCCCACCCATTTCCACCCATTCACACACATTGTCACCCATCTACACAGCAGTGGGAGCCCAGGGACGCACCTGTTGGGCAGCCAGCAGTATTCCTGCAAGGAGGGACGCATGAGGTCGTGCTGTGCCCACCAGCGGGCATGAGCGGCGTCGCTCACATACTGGTGGTCCCACGGGTACAGCCACGTGCAGTCAAAGTCGCGGTAGCACTGCCATGGCTTCCTGCCCAGGTAGTGAATCCCATGCACCCGAGCCGGCTCGGCTGAAAACACCCGGTCAAGCATCGCCCGCTGCGCTGCCTGCTGCGCCGCCCGCTTTGCCGCCCGCTCCGCCGTCCCGCCCGCACCAGTGTCTCCGTTCCAGGAGTATTTCAGCATGCTGACCGACTCGGGCAGCCGGTGCCACCACGCGAAAACATTGTTCAGGAAGCCTTGGTCGCCGCCATTGCAGGAGGTGAGGGTGGTGACGTGGGACATGAAGAGATTAAAGGTGCAGTTGGAAGGTTCTAGAACCATTACTCCGGAATTAAAGAGGTGGCGCGCGTTGCCGCGGGCCGAGAGCTCGGGGTAACTGAAGAGGAAATCGAGGTTCTTTAAAACGAGGACGTCTGAGTCAACAAAGATGACCTTGTCGTACTCCTCGAGTTGCCACAGACGCAGCTTGCTGGTGGGGGCGCGGAGGTGAGGGGAGAAGTGAAGAAAGGCAGGTGTCACATTGGCAGTCAACGACAACAAAAAGGTGACTGTAGCCATCGCTACCCCTGCATTCCAGTCACATGTGCCTCCACTCGTTACAAGAACAACTTTTGAGGTACCTCACTGCTACACCTGCATTCCATTCACTGGCCTTGCCGCTCTCCCCTTTCCCCCAATCCGTCCCCCAATCCGTCCCCCAACTTCCCGCACCCCAATTTCTTTCCCCCTCCCCCAACGCACCTGTAGTTCCATTCGTTATAAGACTTCGGCACGGCGCGCGGGTTACGAATCCGCTCGATCTCCTTGAGTCGCCACCCCGCCTTCTTCAGTCCCCTGCGGCTCTTGCGGTTGATTTCTCGCGACACCAGCAGCACCAGGTCCGCTTTCGTTCCGCTCTTCTTCAGGCTCCTAGCCAGCACGATCGCGCCGCACACGTAGTCCTCTGTCGTGTGCAGCACCGAAGCGTAAGCCACTCGCGGCGCCGCTCGAGGCGACTCTCGGGGTGTCCGCGATTCCAGCATTTGCCGCGCCAAAACTCGCGCTTCCTCGGGCGCCTCCACTAGTTCCGCTTCGTGCGCTTCTCCTATTCTCCGAGCCGCGTCCCGCCCTTCCTGTGCTCCCCCTTCCGCCCTGCCCACTTCCGCCAAGGTCGTCGGGTGCGCCAGCTGGCACGACCCGATTGGCTGCAGACGCTCACGCATGGCGGCGGATGCCACGTGGTAGAGCCAGATTGGCCCTTCGTGCATCACGAGATCACGGCAGCGGAAGAGGTTCGGCGGCGGGCGGCACTCGGTGAACAGTAGCACTGGCGTCATAGCTGACGTGGACTGAAAGGCGGCGATAGCGAGGACACGGGGGATGGACGGAAGAGTGCGAGGGGTGCGAGAGGGTGAGAGTGGGTGAGAGGGGAGGAAGAGAGGTGGGAACGGGTGGTGAGGGGTAAAAGGGTAAATCACAACTCCGTCATAAACGTCGTTGACTCAAATTCGCCTCACGAGATGGGTAATGAGAGGGACGGGACGCATTAGTCTTTATGCATGAACGCCGTAACTGCACGCCCACCTTGGTAACCAGCCGGCCAACCGTCAGCATGAGGTGATGCCACCGAACGTCTCTCGCCCACGAATCCGCCGGCTGCGAATCGCACGGCAGCGACGCGACCACGCCGTCGAACGATCCCAGTAACGAGCGTGCCACTAACGGGGAACTCTGGGAGTGCTCCGTTGCATCAGTGACTTCCCCAACGGGTCTTCGGGCGTCTCCTGCCGCGCCTGCTTGGTCGGACTCGTCTGCAAACCAGTCTGGTTCCGGGATTTCCGGACAGGCGGACTTTCGTGATTCGTCGATCCATTCGGGATAGATATCCTTCCACGTGATGTTCGGACTCGGGACTGTGAACGGAACACTGAAAAACGTGGTCGCTGCGGGAAGCGACACGTGTCCGTCTCCGTCAACGTTCACCGACGCGCTTCGCGACATGTTCCCGTCAACGTTAACGGTCGCCACTCTCGAAAGCTCGACGCCGTTAGCTTGAGCCCAGAGCTGGAGAAATGTCAGGCCGCGCTCTATCGTCCTGTTGACAGCCTCACCGGCAGCCATGGTTTCGATCCTAATGTCGGGTAGTACATCGCGTCGCGTCACCAGATTTGCACCTGGAAGCGACTCGGAGGAAGCTTTGTTACTACTACTAGCGCTTGGCGTCGTCTCGATCCTAATGTCTGATAATAAACCCTGGCGCGTCACCAGATTTGCAGCTGGAAGTGATTTGGAGGAAGCTTTGTTACTACTAGCGCTTGGCGTCGTCTCGATCCTAATGTCGGATAATAAATCCTTTTGCTTGACTAGCGGCGGATGCGCTAATCTGAAGTATTGGTTGATAAGAGCTACTAGCAGGAGACACGCCGTCGCGTAGTTCCATAATCTGCATGATCCTCTAAAAACTGACCTGTTATTAGTGCTAGAATCCTTTTTCGACGGAGGCAGGAGATCTGCCAGGTCAATGCGGTCAACGAGGGCAACGTGGTCTACACTACGGCCTTTGCAGTCGCCGACGGCGACCGGACTGTAGAGCAATCGGTCGCCGAGCTTGTCGTATGCTACTACTGCGTGTCGCGAGAAGAATGTCGCGAGTCTGCTTGGTTGTCTACTACTAAGTAGTGATCGTGAGGACCTAAGGGGCTTATTTGATTCCAGGCTAGGTCCCATTTTGGAGAAATCGTTCTCTGCCTGAATCCAGCCTGTGAATGATCCAGCCTAAGGAAACTATATAACTTGCGTGGTTCCTAGAGTTCTCATGGGAGCAACAGGAATGAGTACCAGCATTGTGTAGCCTTCGGGGCGACTCGTGGCATACATGAAGTTACTAATGAGCACGCTTGAGGAGCCAGTTGATCCCAGAATCTCAACAAAATTTCATATTTTTGTCTTTCGAGAGAGACAACAGACAGACACACATACAAAGGGCATCCGGAGCTACAGATAGTAGTTGTTGATGCCACGAACCCTGCCAATCTTCCAAGGCAGATTGTTTTACGGTAGGTGCTCTGGCCTGGACTTGGCGGGAAACCTTTGGTCGTCACCGCTGAGCCCGGGTCGCAATTGTCCAAGCCGGTAACCACTGTCGTCGAAATCCAAACACCCGTGACGACGTTCGCTGGATCCCAACCTGATCTCTTCCACATTCCTAAGGGTTCCCCCTCCCCCACGCACTCCCGCGAAGATAATGTCCTGACAAAGCCGCGACTGAGCAACTTGCAGACCCTGGGGTGCAAAGTTCTGACACCCCGCGCTTTGGCTGGCTTAGACCAGCTAAATACAGAACAAGTGAAATTTTAAATAAGAAGAAAAATGCACCCATTATATGATGCAAGTAGAGCGATGCTATAAAGCAGATATTTGCTGAAACAGAAGCTACTTGTAAGGAATTTTCTCGGCATTCCTTACGGAGCCCGACTACATCGCGTACAGCAACAGCCGTTGTTCGTCCGTTACTACTAACGGGACTTCGCCAACTTCGCGCGCACTGTTTTGCCAAACCTCGCGCTGCTGGCCCGGCCGTGTCGGCCTACGCTTCGGGACTAGCCCGAGCCTCGCTGCCAGCATAGCACTAGCTAGCTCGCACGCACCGCGTTACCGTTTGCATGTTTCGCGTATAAATGTTCGCTCATGCCTTCGCTCACATCTTTGTACTCGTTTGACACCTTAGTGCAATTATCGCTACTTCGATTCATTGCACCCGTAACACTTGGTATTCAGAGCCTCTTTCCTTTTCGGACCGCGCATCTCCGCACCCCAGGAAATCAACTTTTGTTTTTTAACTCGAAGGGGCTCACGTACCTTAGCACCTAGGAGCCGCTGTCCTCGCGTTCTTTCGTAAACGCGTGCAGCCACGACTGCGCCTAGACTAAGACGAGCCGACGCCCTTCGAAATGGCTGAACATATCGACGTCACGACTCTCACGCAGGAGCACTTGAACGATCTGCTGCGACAAATCCGCGAGAGCGCCGAGGAAATCGCGACGCTGACGGCAGAACGCTCGTCCCTGCAAAACGACCTCACGCGGGCACAATCCCAAGCACCTGGCACTCCGATTCAGCCCGCACCACAGACATCACAGCACAGAAGTGTGGGGCAACCCGTGAGCGCCGCAAGTGATGGCGTCGTCCGCCATGACGGAGACGACGACCATGGCACGACACACCCCGACGCGACGAATGCGGCCAGAACTCAGCCTCGAGTCACGATTTCGGTGCCGGCCGGCGAATCAACTCTTCCGTCGCCGATGCCGCTAAAACCGCAGCGTCCGCCATGCTTTGACCCAAGTCAGCGGGGTGGTCCTACCGTTCAGGCGTGGCTCTTCACGTTGAACGTCTTCTTCGACGCGAACTACGTCTCGGAGGATACGGCGAAGATTCGCTACGCCGTGTCGTTGCTGCGAGGACCCGCCATGGACTGGTGGCGCGTCATCGTCACGAAGCCGGTGGACTACGCGACTCTACCGACACGGGAAGGACAAACCGGACCCTGGGCGCCGTCGTATTTTGTGGAGGTGCCCCAGTATCGCACGTGGGACGCGTGGTGCGCAGGTCTGCGCGCTCGTTTCGAGCCAATCGCGGCGCAACAGAAGCTCCGCACTTGGCGCCAACTCGGTTCCGTCCAAGATTACACGAGCGGATTTCTGGCGCCATGCAAGCAGGTGGGATATATGCACGAGAGCGAGTGCATCGATCGCTACATCGGCGACCTGAAGCAGGACATCGCTCAGGAAATCCAGCTTCGCGGCGTCACCGATTTTCAAGAAATTTTCGCTATGGCGGAGAAACTTGATTTCTTCCACCGACCGAGACCGGGGTCCTACGGAAGCAGCCATTGGGGACATCGGCCTCGTGGGACGAATGAGGGCGCCACGATACGTGCCGTCGCCGAAAATGTCGCTGCCGCACCGTTCAAAGGGCGCTGGTTTGCATGCAATCGGCCGAGACATCGCAAGAGCGAATGCCCGGAAAACGCTAAGGGAAAGGGGGAAGTTGAGCAGCAGAAACAGACCAAGAAGCAAGGAAACGCTGGGAGTCAGTAGCAGACGGGCCCTCTATAGACAGGTCACGCCGCTCGCCCGACCCAGCCGACCCTCACCGAGTGATTGTGCCGGTTCACGCAATCGCCCACACTCGGCCAAATAAGGAGGGGACTACGGTAGACAGTCCCATACTGCTAGTGGGAAAATCGGGACGGACATGGTTAAAATCTTTGTAGACGGGGGAGCTAGCCACAGCCTCATCAACACTGCCACAGCACGAAAACTGCGACTGCCACTGGACAGATGTTTACCTCAGATCGATACAAGACTGGTAGACAGCACGCCGCTGGCAATACGGGAACGCGTAGACCGGGTTCGGATTCGATGTAGGGGTAACTTCACGTTTAGCCAGGAAATGCTCGCAACGACCCTCGACGGAACCGATATTTTACTCGGGCGGGATTGGCTGCGGCGACACAATCCGCAAATCGACTGGACGACGGGTGACTGCACCGTGCGAGTGAACGGTAACAACATCGCCCTACCTCACTGGGGCTCGCCTGAGTCTTCGTCGGTATGTGTCAACGCGATCACGATGAAACGCGCCGTAGCCACAGGAGCTGACATGTACGCGGTCGACATTCGGGAAGCCGAGGCAGCAGACAAAGGAGGGGATTTACAGAAACTGCTGACCGACGTACCGGGTGACCAAGCAGCACTGTTGAAGCAGTTCAACGACATTTTCCCGGATGATTTACCGACGGGACAACCACCTCAGCGACCGCACGACCACAGGATAGAGTTAGAACCGGGGGCACAGCCAACAGTACAGCGACAGTTCCGACTGACCCAGCCCGAACTGGACGAACTGAGGAAGCAGCTCGATTACCTGCTCGAGAAGGAGTTCATTCGCCTTTCGCCTAGTTCGTCGCCTTTCGCAGCACCGATACTGCTCACACCGAGAAAAGACGGGGGATTTCGCATGTGCATAGACTACCGAGCACTGAACAGGGTTACCATCAAATCCCGTTACCCCATCCCGCGAGCCGACGAACTGATCGACCAACTGCGCACAGCCCGGGTTTTCTCAAAGATCGACCGCCGAGGGGGTTACCACCAGATTCGCGTCAATCCGCCCGACTGCCCTAAGACCGCATTTCGCACACGCTACGGATCCTTCGAATACACCGTCATGCCTTTCGGACTGACCAACGCCCCCGCCACTTTTCAAATGACCATGAACGAAGCTTTCCGCCCGCTCTTAGATAAGTGCGTCATAGTATACCTGGACGACATACTGATTTACAGCCCTGACAGAGCACAGCACTTACAGGACATCGAAGCAGTTTTTAAAATACTGAGTGAGAACCGCCTACTGACAAAAGCGTCTATGTGTGAATTTTTACAGGACTGCCTGGAGTTTTTGGGACACATTATTTCAGCTGCAGGAGTGGAAATAGACCCGAAAAAAATTGCGACGATTCAAGCATGGCACGCGCCGTCCAACTTGACCGAGTTGCAGAGTTTTTTGGGGTTCGTCAACTACGTGCGCCGGTTCGTCCTCGACATGGCGAAGCTGACTGCCCCGTTGACAGACCTGCTGAGGAAGGGGGTTGAGTACACGTGGGGGGAGAAAGAGCAAGCTGCCTTCTTGGCCCTCAAAAACATTTTGTGCTCACCGCCCGTGCTTCACATCGCAAATCCACACCGTCCGTTCGAGCTCGTCACTGACGCAAGTGAGATCGCTCTGGGAGCAGTACTGTTGCAGGATTTCGGGAACGGCCTCCAGCCAATCGCGTACGAGTCCCGCAAGCTGCACCCGTCCTAACGCAACTACTCAATACACGACCGCGAAATGTTGGCGACCGTGCACGCGTTCAAAGTTTGGCGGTTTTACCTGACTGGCGCCGACGTGACAGTACGGACAGACCACCGATCACTACATGACCTACGCGCCCAACCAAATCTCAATCGGCGACAGATTCGCTGGTTGGACTACCTCGAGTCCAACTTCCACTACACGGTTACGTACAAGAAAGGCGCATCCAACATCGCCGACGCACTCACCCGCCTTAGCGCCCAACTCCACGCCATCCTACTCGCCCAAACCAACCCGCTCTTAACAGGCCTATTCACCCACGGATACCGCACCGACCCATTTTTCACGACTGGAAACTCACAGCAACTGGCAGAAGCTAAAGGAGTTTATTACGTAAAAACAGGCACCAACCGCATCTGGGTACCTTCGTACTCACTACTGAGGGAGCTGCTGACGAGAAGTGAGAATGGAATGAATGAACTATGAAACAGTTGGGTACAAGTACTAACCCTAATTGGGTTGTACCCCTTATGGGCTAAACCACTACAGCCTACACAACTGTATAAGCTATGATGTTCTGACACACCCCCATAGGCAAAGTGGGGGAGAACATGTCAGAATCCCAACCACTAGACCATTGGGATAAAAGGGCTTGTTTCAGTAGCGGGTCAGTGCGCCCATAACCCCCCAGGCAAACGCGCCTGTAACCCTTCCTAGGATCGATCGGGGATCTCACAGTGTAGCTCTACTGACACCCCCCCACACTGGGAGGCCCAGGACTGAGCACAGTGGCAACGGCCAACATGTGCATACACCGGGATTCGAACCCGAGACCGCTCTGATACCATGTCGAGAGTTTAACGAGAGTGTAGAGTTAAGTTAAAAACGAGGGCCTAGGCTTAGGAGCCTAGGCCCGAACTTAGGTGTCGAGTAGGTTTCTCCTAGGGTGAGTATCGAGAGAGTTGGAAGAGAAGTTGGGAGAATGGGTTTCACTATAGGTTTCAAGGAACATATAGCATAGGAAACAAAGTTGGTGCACCACCTACAAAGCACAATAACTACACTACAACTACAAGCAGTTATAAAATATGACAAACATATTTTGACAGAACAAGTGGTCACAAGACCAGTCAAGCAAAGCAAAGCAAGCTCAGGGTGGATCACAAAGTCACCACACAGTCCAAGCACAAGAGTAAGGCCACAAGGCCAGTTCACATGCAAGGTCATATATATAAAGGTAAAACAAGCAAGGGCAGGTATAGAAAGAAGACAGTACAAATAAGATCAAGAAGTGAGCAAGTGGGGCCAGGTAGGCACAAGACCTAGCACAGTACAGAAGCGCTGATGATCACAAGGCGGAAGGGCCTTGGTGAAGATATCAGCAGTGTTGGCCTCAGAGGCCACGTAGGTGAGGCGGAGCTGACCACGCTGCTGCAGCTCACGAGACAGGAAGTAGCGGAGAGCAATGTGCTTCGTTCTGTGCTCCAGTCTGTGCTCCCGACACAAGGCCAGCATGGCCTTGTTGTCTACATACAGAACTGGAGGAGAACGAGGCGGCTCTCCTAGGTCAGTCAGCAGGTAGGTGAGCCAGCGTAGCTCCTGTGCAGCCATGGCCCCTGCGTAGATCTCAGCCTCACAGCTGGAGCCGAGAACAGAGGACGAGCGAGTAGACCGCCACGAAATAGAGCCGAAGCCAAGGCTGAAGGTGTAACCCTATGACGACTGTTGCGTAGCCTAGTCGTCAGCCCAAGAAGCGTCAGCGTGACCTGTGAGGACTACTCGACGTCGCCCTCCAAGCACAAGCCCCATGCCCGACGTACTGCACACGTAGCGCAACACCCTCTTCGCTGCAGCCATGTGCTCTGGTCGGTGTCTCCCAGGAGCAACATAGCGTGCCAAGATGCAAAGAGGGTATGCAAGGTCAGGTCGTGTGCAGGTCATCAGGTACATGAGGCAGCCAACAAGCTCTGGGTACGGGCCACTCAACTCTACGGACTCATCCGAAGGCAGAGCTGAGAGCGAGTGGCGAGTAGACAGAGGAGTGGCCTGAGGCGAGGAGTACGTGAAGCCGAAGCGCTGAAGGACCTGCTGCACCATGTGTGACTGAGTCAGGGTAATGGTGCGCTGTGCTCTGTCCCGGTTGATTTGCAAGCCAAGTTAGCTGCGCAGTTCACCCAGGTCTGTGCACGTGTGTCTCTTCTGCAGCTCGGACTTCACGTGGGCGAGTCCAGCAGTGTCAGCAGTGGCAAAGACCAGGTCGTCGACGTACACGAGGATGTAGAACGGCGGCAAAGAGGTGTCGGTGCGTAGAAACAGCGACGGGTCGGCTGTAGAAGGAGCAAACCCAAGAGCCGCAAGTGTAGTCCTCAGTGTGTCGTGCCACTCACGGGGCGCCTGGCGGAGACCGTAGACTGGCCGCCGGAGGCTCCACTGGGTGCCAGGAGGAAACGACCCAGTGAAGCCAGGTGGGCGGCGCAACCAGATCTCCTCGTGCAGGCTGCCCTGCAGGAAAGCTGTGCTGAAGTCAAGAGAGTGAAGCTCGTAGTCGCGCTGAGCGGCTATGTGCAACAGCACCCGAAGAGTGGTCATCTTCGGGGTGGGAGAGAAGGTCTGAAAGTAGTCAAATCCTTGCCGCTGACTGAAGCCACGAGCCACATACCGCGCCTTGAAGACAGGTGGAGAGCCTGGCGGCCGCTTCACCCTGAAGATCCACATGCCATTGACGATGTTCGCCCCAGGTGGGGGAACCTCGTCGACGTAGGTGCCTGTGGACTTCCAGGAAGCCATCTCTGCGTCCATGGCCGACTGCCAGTGAGAGGAGTAGGGACCCTCGATTGCCTCAGCGTACGATCGAGGAGTCGGGATGTCAGGTGCATCTGGGTCTCCCTCAGAGGCAATCAGCGTGGACACGAGATGGGGCAAAGCACCCGCAAAGCACTGGAACTCCTCCTGCCTGTCCTCAAGGACGTCCGTGCTAAGAGCACACTCACCCCCGACGGACGGAGGACAGACAGACGCAGACTCAGCAACACGACTGGCAGTGTAGTCTAGACGACAACGAGCAGCGAAGTCGACAAGCTCAGCAACGAGAGCATACGCAGCAGTAGACTCAAAGGAAGGGTCAGTGACGACAGTAGCAAGAAGGCGCGTGACCGAAGGACAAGCAGCACGAAGGGAGTCAGACTCCGTGTAAGCAAGAGAAGGAAGAGAGGACTCTGGAGGAGACGGCAAAGGGACACGCAGAGGAGCAGTGGAAGGACGCAGTGCCATCTGGTGTGTGCCGGGGACCGCAGGAGGACGTGGACGCGTAGTACGACCACTAGTGCGAGCAGCACGAACAGGTGACGCGGGACGAGACGCAGGCTCACGACGCTCAGCAAGACCTCTAGTAGGACTAGTGTAGGGAGAAGGAGCAGGTAGAGGGGAGGCGGGCGGTAACTGTGACTGCGATTGGACAGGCGGTGGACACTTTAGGGGAGGAGCAGGACCAGTAGAGGGCGGGAGACCAAGAACCTGCTCCAGGAGCGGAACGAAGTACGGCCTCGGCCGCGCAGCGCCTCTAGAACCTGCAAGTACGGCACCAATACCCCCAGGGGCAGCACCAGCGCCAGCAGAACCTCCAGCTCGAACAGCGCCAACTCCAGTACCCTCAGAAGCACCAGCGCCAGCAGCACCGCCAGCGCCAACACCCCCAGCAGCTCCAGCTCTAGCAGCACCAACTCCGGTAGGACCGTCAGCACCAGTAGAAACACCAGCGCCAACACCCGCAGCAGCTCCAGCTCCAGCAGCACCAACTCCAGTAGGACCGTCAGCACCAGCTGCCTCAGCAGCACCCCCAGACACACCAGCACCAGTAGAAACACCAGCGCCAACACCCCCAGCAGCTCCAGCTCCAGTAGCACCAACTCCCGTAGGACCGTCAGCACTAGCTGCCTCAGCAGCACCCTCAGACGCACCAGCACCTGTAGAAACACCAGTGCCAACACCCCCAGACTCAGCAGCATGTCTCCAGCGGCGGGCGAACCACACGCGCAGCTCCTGTGGAGAGAGCGGCTCCCGCCTCGACGAAGTACCGCCGACGGCCACACGAGCAGACCCAGCACCCCCAGGCTCCGCACCCCCAGACTCAGCACCCCCAGGCTCAGCACCCTCCAGACCCAGCACCCCCAGACTCAGCACCCCCAGACCCGGCACCCGCAGACCCGGCACCCGCAGGCTCAGCACCCCCAGACCCGGCACCCGCAGACCCGGCACCCGCAGGTTCAGCACCTCTAGCAGCACCAGAGTCTACAGCTACCTCGACAAGCTCGACTGCGTCTACTTGGGACACAGCTGAAGGGGCACGACCCTGAGGTGGGAGGGGGTCTACCTGAGTAGCACCTGGCGCAAGGAAGAGCGGCGGCGGGGGGAGGGGCGCAGTGCGGTAGGGGAAGAGACGGTAGTAAGGCACCGACTCATCAAAGGTGACGTCCTGGGAGGACAGAACACGGCGCGTGGTGGGGTGGTAAAACTGCCAGCCAGGCGCGTCAGGGGGGAAGCCAAGGAAGACGCAAGGAACAGCACGGGGGGACAGCTTGTCCGCAGACAAGTCGCGGACAAACGCCCGAGATCCCCAGACCCGAAACGCAGACGCATCGCCAACCTTCCCTGTCCACTACAAGGCAGGGGAGGTCTCTGGCAAGGAGACCCGGGGCTGAAGGTTGAGCTGATGCGCGGCGTATGTGGAGAATAGAGCGAGAATGAATGAACTATGAATGAAGTGAGTACATATAGGAAACCCTAGTTGGGTTGTACCCCCTATGGGATACCCCACTACAGCCTACACAAGAGCATAAGCTATATATATGTTCTGACACACCCCCATAGGCAAAGTGGGGGAGAACAAGGGGTCACAAGACCAGTCAAGCAAAGCAAAGCAAAGCTCAAGGTGGATCACAAAGTCACCACACAGTCCGAGCACAAGAGCAAGGCCAAAGGCCAGTTCACATGCAGGAGTACAGACATATATATATAAAGCTAGACAAGCAAGAGCAGGTATATATATGTGACAGTACAAGTGAGGTCAAGAGGAGAGCAAGTGAGGCAAAACAGGTACAAGACCCAGCTGGAAGCAGAAGCGCTGATGGTCACAAGGCGCGAGTGCCTTGGTGAACACATCAGCAGTGTTGGCCTCAGAGGCCACGTACGCAAGCCGCAACTGTCCACGCTGCTGTAGCTCACGAGCAAGGAAGTAGCGAAGAGCAATGTGCTTTGTTCTGTGCTCCAGACGCTGCTCTCGACACAAGGCCAGCATGGCCTTGTTGTCTACGTACAGCACTGGAGGAGAACGAGGCGGCTCTCCAAGGTCAGTCAGCAGGTAGGTGAGCCAGCGAAGCTCCTGTGCAGCCATGGCCCCTGCGTAGATCTCAGCCTCACAACTGGAGCTGAGAACCGAAGACGAGCGAGTAGCCCGCCACGAGACAGAGCCGGAACCAAGGCTGAAGGTGTAACCCTGTGACGACCGCTGCGTAGCCTGGTCGTCAGCCCAAGAAGCGTCCGCGTGACCTGTAAGGACCACTGGACTCCGCCCTCCAAGCACTAGCCCCATGCCCGACGTACTGCACAGGTAGCGCAATACCCTCTTCGCTGCAGCCATGTGCTCTGGTCGGTGTCTCCCAGGAGCAACATAGCGTGCAAGAATGCTAAGAGGGTATGCAAGGTCAGGTCGTGTGCAGGTCATCAGGTACATGAGGCAGCCAACAAGCTCTGGGTACGGGCCACTCGACTCTACAGACTCATCCGAAGGCAGAGCTGAGAGCGAGTGACGAGTAGACAGAGGAGTGGCCTGAAGCGAGGAGTACGTGAAGCCGAAGCGCTGAAGGACCTGCTGCACCATGTGTGACTGAGTCAAGGTAATGGTGCGGCGTGCTCTGTCCCGAGTGATCTGCAAGCCAAGGTAGCTGCGCAGTTCACCCAGGTCTGTGCACGTGTGTCTCTTCAGCAGCTCGGACTTCACGTAGGCGAGTCCAGCAGTGTCCGCTGTGGCAAAGACCAAGTCGTCGACGTACACGAGGATGTAGAATGGCGGCAGAGAAGTGTCGGTGCGCAGAAACAGCGACGGGTCAGCAGTAGAAGGAGCGAACCCAAGAGCCGCAAGCGTAGTCCTCAGTGTGTCGTGCCACTCACGCGGTGCCTGGCGGAGACCGTAGACTGGCCGTCGGAGGCTCCACTGGGTGCCAGGAGGGAAAGTCCCAGTGAAGCCAGGTGGACGGCGCAGCTAGATCTCCTCGTGCAGGCTACCCTGCAAGAACGCAGTGCTGAAGTCGAGAGAGTGAAGCTCGTAGTCGCGCTGCGCGGCTATGTGTAGCAGCACCCGAAGAGTGGTCATCTTCGGGGTGGGAGAGAAGGTCTGAAAGTAGTCAACTCCCTGCCGCTGACTGAAGCCACGAGCGATGTACCGCGCCTTGAAGACAGGTGGAGAGCCCGGCGGCCGCTTCACCCTGAAGATCCACATGCCACTGACGATGTTCGCCCCAGGAGGGGGAACCGCGTCAACGTAGGTGCCTGTGGACTTCCAGGAAGCCATCTCTGCATCCATAGCTGCCTGCCACTGAGAGGAGTAGGGACCCTCTACGGCCTCCGCGTAAGAGCGCGGAGTCGGGATGTCTAGTGCATCCGGGTCTCCCTCAGGAGCAAGCAGTACAGACGCGAGATGAGGTGAAGCAGCAGCCAGACACTGGAACTCCTCCTGCCTGTCCTCTAGGACGTCCGTGCCAAGAGCACACTCACCCCCGACGGACGGAGGACAGACAGACGCAGACTCAGCAACAAGACTAGCAGCGTAGTCTAGACGACAGCGAGCAGCAAAGTCGACGAGCTCAGCGACAAGAGCAGACGCAGCAGCGGACTCAAAAGAGGGGTCAGTGACGACAGTAGCAAGCAGACGCGTGACAGTAGGACTGGCAGCACGAAGGGAGTCCGACTCTGGGTCGGTAAGCACAGGAAGGGAGGACTCAGGAGGAGAAGGCAAAAGGGCACGCAGAGGAGCAGTGGACGGACGCAGAGACATCCGGTGCGTGCCAGGGACAGGAGGAGGACGCGGACGCGAACCACGACCACTAGCGCGGGCAGCACGAACAGGCGACGCGGGACGAGACGCAGGCTCACGACGCTCAGCAAGACCTCCAGTAGGACCAGTGTAAGGAGAGGGAGCAGGCAGTGGGGAGGTAGGCTCCAACAGTGACTGCGACTGGACAGGCTGTGGATACTCTACCGGAGGAGAAAGACCAAGAACCTGCTGCAGAAGCGGAACGAAGTACGGCCGAGGCCGCGCGGCAGCTCCAGACTCAGCAGGGACAGCACCAGCACCCTCAGCGGCAGCACCAGCGCCACCAACACCTCCAGCGGCAGTACCTCCAGCAGCACTAGCAGCAGAACAACCGTCAGGACAGACAGCAGCAGACTCAGCACCAACGCCCTCAGCAGCCCCAGCTCCAGTAGGACCCGCAGGCGTAGCACCTCCGGGACCGGCGGCACCAGCACCCTCGACGGTCGAAGAAGCTCCAGCTCCAGCAGTACGCCTCCAGCGGCGAGCAAACCACTCGCGCAGCTCCTGTGGAGAGAGGGGCTCCCGCCGAGACGCAGCACCAGGAGAAACCCCAGGCTCAGCGGCTCCAGACGTAGCACCCCCAGGCTCAACAGCTCCAGACTCAGCACCCCCAGGCTCAGCAGCTCCAGACTCAGCACCCCCAGGCTCAGCAGCTCCAGCTCCAGTAGGACCCGCAGGCCCAGCAGCTCCGGGACCGGCAGCACCAGCACCCTCAGCAGTCGAAGGAGCTCCAGCTCCAGCAGCACGCCTCCAGCGGCGAGCAAACCACTCGCGCAGCTCCTGTGGAGAGAGCGGCTCCCGCCGAGACGGAGCAACCGGAGAGCCCCCAGGTCCAGCAGTCGCAGGCTCCGCACCTCCAGGCTCAGCACCCCCAGGCTCAGCAGCTCCTAACGTAGCACCCCCCGGCTCAGCACCCCCAGCAGCAGCACCCCCAAGCTTAGCACCCCCCGGCCTCGCAACCCCAGGCTCAGCACCCCCAGCAGCAGCACCCCCAAGCTCAGCACCCGCACGCGTAGCACCCCCAGACTCTGCATCTGCAGCAGGACCAGACTCAGCAGCAACCTCGACTGGCTCGACTGTGTCTACCTGGGACACACCTGAAGGGGCAGGAACCTGAGGGGGGAGGGGGTCTACCGGGGGGGGAACTGGCACCAGGAAGTCCGGTGGGGGGGGGAGGGAAGGAGTACGGTAGGGGAAGAGGCGGTAGAAGGGGACTGACTCGTCGAACGTGACGTCCTGGGAGGACAGAACACGACGAGAGGAGGGGTGGTAGAACTGCCACCCTGGAGCGTCAGGGGGGAAGCCAAGGAAGACAGAGGGAGCAGCACGGGGGGACAGCTTGTCCGCAGACAAGTCGCGGACAAACGCCCGAGATCCCCAGACACGAAACGCAGACGCATCGCCGACCTTCCCCGTCCACAGTAACACTGGGGACATATCGGGCCGAGAGACCCTGGGGTGAAGGTTGAGCTGATGCGCCGCGTACCGAACCGCAAACGGCCACAGAAAATGGGGGGCAGCCGCATGCATCATGGACGTACGAGCGACATCCATGACCATGCCAATGCGGCGCTCAGCAATCCCATTTTGCTGTGGAGAGTCCGGAAGCGTAAAGGTCTGGCGGATCCCCTGTGCACGACAGTAGTCTCGGAGAAGGCGAGAGGAGAACTCCCCACCTCGGTCAGAGTGCAGACGCAGAACAGGAAAGTCCGAGCCGAAGCTCCTCCTGAGCATGAGACGAGCCTCGCGGATCCAGTCGATCAGCACCTCAGTGACAGCACCCTTGCTGCGCAAGGGGAAGACTGTGGTGTAACGCGAGTAGTCGTCAACCACCAGCAGGAAGTAGTGCTCGTGACCCTGCCCACGGACGGGGGCCGGGCCCCACACGTCCATGTGAAGTGTCTGCAGAGGAGCCTCTGTCGGGGGAAACTGGGAGGAGTGAGGAGCAGCCCTGAGGCGCCCCTCGACACAGGGGACACAGGAAGGTCCTGGTCCCGAAGGAAGGGGAGGGAGAGACTGGGGAAGACCAGAGACAAGGACACGGGAAGCCATGCCCCGAAGACGGGGCAAGGAGGGGTGGCCAAGACGGTGGTGCCACAGGAGAGTCTCGTGAGACAAGAGGCGACACGAGTAGGGGGCAGACTCAGGACCAGACCTGGACGCAGCAGCAAACACCTGACCTGACGCTGCTACCTGACCGGACGCAGGGACAGGAGGAGACTCAGTGGTCAGGGTGTAGAGGCTCGACCCCGGCCGACGCGAGAACGTGGCCAGGTGCCGGCCTGTGCGTGCGTCCGTGCAGTGGGTCACCCGCTGACTCGCAGGAGTGAACTGGTGAACCCCCGCATCCTGCAGGTCTGCACCACTCACCAAGTTCGTCGAGAACGAGGGGAGGTACAGGCCAGACAGGGTGCCCGAGGGGGCAGCCGGACACGGGAGGACAGTGGAAAAGTGAGCGAGGACAGGACCCCCAGAGGGGTCAGCCAGGGAGACTGCAACAGGCCGACCAAGCGGCGTGAGTGTGGTGCGGTCTCGAAAGAAGGAGCGAGAAGCCCCAGAGTCAAGTGTAAAGGTGAGGGAGGCCGAAGCCACCGTGGTACCTGAGAGCGCAGCCTCACCCGCACCTGAGGAAGCAGACTCACTAGCACCTAGAGCAGCAGCCGCACCTGTACCTGGAGTAGGAGACTCACTAGCACCCAGAGCAGCAGCAGCCTCACCAGTAGCTAGAGCAGCAGGTCCTATACCCGGGTCAGGCGGTACGCACAGGTGACCGGCACGGTCAGCACTAGTAGGCAATGCATACATGGCAGTGAGAATAGCATCATAGTCAAGAGCATATATATCTACCCTCTGCCTAAGCAACTCCACCCAGTCGGGGAGCTCAGCCTCGTCGCCAAACACGGTACGCCAGGCGTCGCTCAGACGGGCGAAGCAGCGGGACTGTGTATGACTAGGTGTCCCACAAGGCTGACCAGTCCGAGCACCAGTGAGAATCACGTAAGAGCAGCGAACAGAACTGAGAGACCCTCCACTCTGAGCGTACCACTCACGAAGCTGCTGAGGCGTGAGAGACGCGCGGGGGGGTCGCGGGAGCTGCATCTGGCCGCCACCAGTAGTAGAAGCAGCAGGAGTGGTAGCAGTAGTAGTGCCACCACCCCTACAGCCCCAACCAGCGTACCACTCACGCAGCTGCTGAGGCGTGAGGGACTCACGCAGACGTCGATGGGGCCGCATCTGGCTCCACCAGTAGAGGCAGGAGCAGGAGTAGCAGCAGTAAGGCAGGCAGCCAGGCAAGCCAAAAAGGGAGGCAGGCAGGCAAGCAGGCGACGCGCAGCGTGCTAGCAGGGCAGGGGCTCACCAGTGGTGGGTAGAGTAGGCTCGGCGACTCAGAGGCTCGGCAGCACGGCGGCTCTGCGGCTCGGGCGACTCGGGCAGCTCGTCGGCAGGGCGGCTCTGCAGCAACTGCAGCTCGGCAGCTCGGCGACCCGGCGGCGCGGCTGTAGGGCGGCTCGGCTGCTGGGAGGCTCGGGTGTAGAGCGGCTCGGCTGCAGGGCGGCTCGGCTGCTGGGAGGCTCGGGTGTAAAGCGGCTCGGCGGCGAGGCGGCTCGGCTGCAGGGCGGCTCGAGACGAAGGAGGAGGAGAAGTAGGGGAGACCACACACCTGCCACCCCTCAGCTGGCCTCTCAGGTCGCCTCGACAGGCGACGGGAAAAGGGGGGGGGGGGAGGCGGCTCGGGCGGCTCGGGCGGCTCAGGCGGCTCGGGCAGCTCGGGCAGTCAGCGGCACAGGCGGCTCGGGCGGCTCGGCTCCTCAGCTGCGCAGACGGCTCGGGCGGCTCAGGCTGCACGGCGGCTAACGGGCGGCGTGGGGGGGGGCCGGGACGGCGGCGTGCAGCAGGGACGGGCGGCGCACGGGCGGTGTGAGGCCGGGACGGGCGCGCGCGGGCGGCTAGGGGCCGGGACGGGCGCGCGCGGGTGGCTAGGGGCCGGGACGAGCGGCGCGCGGGCGGCTAGGGGCCTGAACGGGCGGCGCGCGAGCGGCTAGGGGCCGGGACGGGCGGCGCGCGGGCGGCTAGGGGCCTGAACGGGCGGCGCGCGAGCGGCTAGGGGCCGGGACTGGCGGCGCGCGGGCGGCTAGGGGCCTGAACGGGCGGCGCGCGAGCGGCTAGGGGCCGGGACAGGCGGCGCGCGGGCGGCTAAGGGCCTGAACGGGCGGCGCGCGAGCGGCTAGGGGCCTGAACGGGCGGCGCGCGAGCGGCTAGGGGCCGGGACGGGCGGCGCGCGGGCGGCTAGGGGCCTGAACGGGCGGCGCGCGAGCGGCTAGGGGCCGGGACGGGCGGCGCGCGGGCGGCTAGGGGCCTGAACGGGCGGCGCGCGAGCGGCTAGGGGCCGGGACGGGCGGCGCGCGGGCGGCTAAGGGCCTGAACGGGCGGCGCGCGAGCGGCTAGGGGCCTGAACGGGCGGCGCGCGGGCGGCTAGGGGCCGGGACAGGCGGCGCGCAGGCGGCTAGGGGCCTGCAGGGCAGGCCGAAAGAGTGAGAGCGAGGGCCCGGAGCGCGCTCCGGGCAGAAAAAAAAAGTTTAAAAGTGGTGGGCCCTAAGCACAGTTCCCACGGGGGAACCTGCTCGATACCATGTGGAGAATAGCGTACTAAACCGCAAACGGCCACATGCAGCCGCATGCATCATGGACGTAAGCGCGACGTCCATGACCATGCCAATGCGGCGCTCAGCAATCCCATTTTGTTGTGGAGAGGCCGGAAGCGTGAAGGTCTGGCGGATGCCCTGTGCTCGACAGAAGGCTCCCAGACGGGCAGAGGAAAACTCCCCTCCTCTGTCCAAGTGCAGACGCAAAACAGGAAAGTCCGAGCCGAAACTCTCTCTGAGCTGGAGACGAGCTGCGCGGATCCAGTCGATCAACACCTCAGTGACGTCACCCTTGCTGCGCAAGGGGAAGACTGTGGTGTAATGCGAGTAGTCGTCAAAGACCAGCAGAAAGTACCGCTCTCTCCCCTGCCCACTGACGCAGGCTGGGCCCCACACGTCCATGTGTAGAGTCTGCAGCGGAGCCTCTGTCGGAGGAAACTCGGAGGAGTGAGGGGCGGCGCGCTGTCGCCCCTCGACGCAGGGAACGCAGGTAGGGCCAGGCCCCGGAGGAAGGGGAGGGAGAGACCGAGGAAGACCAGAGACAAGGACACGGGAGGCCATGCCTCGGAGACGAGGCAAGGAGGGGTGACCAAGGCGGTGGTGCCAAAGGAGAGTCTGGTGGGAGAGCAGACGACACGAGTAGGGGGCAGACTCAGGACCAGACGTGGACGCCGCAGCAAACACCTGACTCGACGCAGCTACCTGGGCAGACTCAGCAGTAGGAGGAGACTCAGCAGTAAGGGTGTATAGGCTCGACCCTGGCCGACGGGTGAACGTGGCCAAGTGTCGGCCTGTCCAAGCACACCTGCAGTGGGTCACTCGCTGACTCGCAGGAGTGAACTGGTCAACCCCTCGATCCTGTAGGTCCGCTCTACTCACCAAGTTCGTAGAGAACGAGGGGAGGTAGAGACCAGACAGGGTGCCAGAGGGGGCTGCAGGGCACGGAAGGACAGTGGAGAAGCTAGCAAGGAGAGGACCCCCAGAGGGGTCTGCTAGGGAGACTGCAACCGGCCGACTAAGCGGCGTAAGAGTGGTGCGGTCTCGAAAGAAGGAGCGGGACACACCCGAGTCCAGGGTGAAGGTGTGGAAGGCCTGATGTCACAGGATCGAATTCTCAATCGAAACTTGTCACTAAAACTGAATACAAGGCCTATTTATACTCAGAAAGTACAAGGATAAACGAGATAAAACGAACCTTCGGGAACACACCCTTTCCGATACTACAATCACAAGTGCGCATAAGCACGCAAGTCTATTGGCACTTGGGATTACGCCCAGATTACACCGTATACACCACTGTCGGCGCTGTCGGTGCCGTATAATAAGTATGTCGGTGGGAAAAGTAGGAAATAAGAGAAATAAATAGAAGGCTCTAGAAAATAGAATAGTAGGCCGATTGAGATGAGATAAAGACCAAAATAAAGAGGAGAAAAGGGAGAATGGGATAACGGAAAAATATAATAGTGAGAAAATATTATAACAGGGACGTCCTCTCACACTTCCCCCCCTCAAAGCTGGGTGGTAGAAGTAACACCCTGCTTGACAAGGTAGTCCTGTAGAGGACGGCGGGCGTTATCCATGTCGTGTTCAGGTACCCAGGTATCCTCGGAAGGATCATAGCCTTTCCAACGAATCAAGAGCTCCAAGGTGCCGCTACGTCATCGTCGGTGCGCCAGAACGGCTTCGACTTCGTACTCGGGTTCCCCATTAACGATCACTGGCAGTGGCGGCGGCGGCTGGCGACCTTTGAAGACCGTGTTTGGGTCCCGATAGGGCTTGAGAAGTTGAACATGGAAGGCATTGTGAATTCTCCAGGTAGCTGGTAAACGCAAGCGGAAGGTTACTGGAGTGACCTGCGCCTCGACGAGAAAAGGTCCGCAGAAGCGAGGTCGGAGCTTAGACGGAAGATGGCTAATGTCGAGATTGCGTGTATCCAGAAGCACCTGATCGCCAATCTGGATGGAATGATCGTTGCGACTCCGATCAGCGAGCTTCTTTTGTTGCTGCTGGATAGTCAGAAGACGTTTATGCGTGCGCTCCCACAATTGGTGCATAGTGGAAATGAAGTCATGTGCGGGTTGCACCGTGGCGGGTACTGTTGGTTTCGGAGGCGTGAGTGGGTTGCGACCGTAACAGAGGAAGAAAGGAGTTTGCCCTGTTGCGGCGTGCGTGGCGTTGTTATACGCAAACTCGAGAACCGGCAGATGTGCATCCCATGTAGAGATATCGTCCTTACACGCTGCTCGCAGAAGCTGTTCGACAATCTGGTTGAGGCGCTCTGTCTGACCATCCGTTTGGGGATGATAGGCTGATGACATGGCGAGTTTGGTCCCCATGAGCGACATAAGCTCCTTCCAGAACTTACTCGTGAATTTCGGGTCTCTGTCGGATATCAGCGTGGTTGGAATGCCATGTTGCGAGATGACGTAGCGGAAGAATAATTGCGCTGTCTCCTCGGTACGAGCCGTTGTGTGTGTCGGAATGAAGTGTCCCATTTTGGAGAATTTGTCGATGACGACTAGAATGGCGTCGTAACCAGCTTTGGTAGGTGGTAACCCGGTGATGAAGTCGAGGCTAACCACTTGCCAAGGCTGTTCAGGGACTGGAAGAGGCTGTAGTAATCCTGCTTTCTTCTGTTTGCTGCTCTTCATCCGTTGGCATGTGTCGCACGAGGTGACGAATTTTTGTACGTCATCAGCCATGTGGGGCCAATAATAATGCTTCGCAATACCGGCAAGCGTCTTGTTACTACCAAAGTGGCCCGCGTAGAGAACATCATGATATTCTTCGAGCAGTAACTGGCGTAAGGGAGGGTAATTAGGTACCCATATTTTTGTGGAGCCCTTGCGGTATGCGATGTCTTGATCCCAATGTAGAAGATGGCGCTTTTCTGCTACAGAGACTTCGGGGTCGATGGTGTATCCATGCGTGAAGAGTCCCTTCAAAAGTGGGTTCATGCCATCGATTTGTAAGGCGGCAACGTGTGCAGGGCGACTCAGTGCGTCTGCCTTGTTCTTGTGCCCCGGCTTATACACGATGTCGTAATGGAAGTGGGTTTCGAGAAAGTCAATCCACCGGACCTGCCGCCTGGAGAGTGTTGGTTGGGTCTTCAGGTACTTGAGGCTGCAGTGGTCGGTGTAGACAGTCGTTTTTCTTCCTTCGAGATAACACCTCCATGCCTTAAATGCGTTGACGATGGCGAGGGCCTCTTTGTCATGGATGGGGTGATTGAGTTCTGCCCCGTGAAGTTTTTTACTGAGGTATGCAATGGGTTGCAGTCCCTTCCCTTGATCCTGCATGAGTACTGCGCCCACTGCTTGATCGCTAGCATCGGCCTCGATGACATAGTGAAGTTCAGGGTCTGGCAGGATAAGGACAGGTGCGGACGTGAGTGCGGTTTTAAGTTGTTCCACGGCTTCCTGGTGCTTCGCCTCCCATTGATATGGTGTATTCTTCTTCAACAGGTTCGTTAATGGTGCGGCAATCTTGGCGTAGTTCGGTACGAACCGGTTGTAGTAGTTGGCGAATCCAAGGAACTGTTGTAACTCCTTCACGTTCTCAGGGGTCTTCCACGTTCGCACTGCTTCGATCTTCTTAGGATCCACGTGAACTCCTTGAGCGCTCACCATACGTCCAAGGAACTGGACTTTTTTCAACGCAAAATCGCTCTTGGATAGTTTCACGTAGAAGCGTTCTCGTCGAAGAATTTCAAACACCCGTCGTAGATGCTCAACGTGCTGCTTCATATCTTTCGAGTAGATCAGGATATCGTCCAAATATGCCACCACGCACTCGTCCAGAAGGGGCCGAAGGATGTGGTTCATTTGTGCCTGAAATGTGGCTGGTGCGTTAGTGAGTCCGAATGGCATCACGAGATACTCGTATGACCCATACCGAGTTCGAAAAGCGGTTTTGTGGATAGAGTTGTCCGCCATACGAATTTGCCAGTATCCCGATCTGAGGTCGAGCTTGGTGAATACCGTAGCACCGCGAAGTTGATCGAGTAAGTCGTCGATCCGTGGTATCGGGTATTTATTTTTTACAGTCTGCTTGTTCAAGGCTCGGTAGTCGATGCACATTCGCAGACTTCCGTCTGGCTTCGGAGTGAAGAGAACTGGAGCTCCGTACGGTGAAGTCGAAGGTCGAATCAGCCCTTTCTCCAGGAGATACTCTATTTGTTTTTTCATCGGCAAGCTCTGTCGGGCTCAGCCGGTATGGTGCTCGGAATGTTGGCTTGGACCCCGGCTCTTCTACGATCTCGTGTTGATGCGACCGGTATGGCGGTAGTTGATCAGGTAAATCGTCGGGGAGAACGTCCTGGAACTCTTCAAGAATTTTCTTGACTGCTGGAGGAAGTTCCTGGGTCTGCTTCTCTCCGTTGTCTGCTTCGTTGACTATCGCCATGAATCCCGCCGTAGTCCGTTTGACGTCCTTTTCAAAGCGTGCGAGTGTCTCGACTGGAATATTTCCCGTGTCTTCCCATTTGGGAAGGCTGATTTTCCTCCCGTTGTTGTTGATGTTGGCCGTCTGGTTAACCCAGTTGATCTCGGGGTTGAACTTTTTAAGAAAGTCTCTCCCGAAGATTACGTCGAGTCCTTTGATATTTGTGACGGGGAGAGCAGGCTTCCATCGAAGGGGTCCAATCTGGAGTAGCAACCGTGTTTTTCCGTAGATAGGTAGCTTACTGCCATCCACCATCGTTGCAGAGAAGCTTGAGGACTTGATGTCACTTCCGAGTCGATCGATTGCCTTTTTGTCATAGACGCTGTGCGACGCCCCGCTGTCCACGAGTGCTTGGAGGCGCTGTCCGTTGCAGATCACCTCGAGCAGGAGTGGTGAGCGTTGCTCGGAGTACCCAAAAATAGTCTCATTAATAGGATCATAGGGTACATCCCAATATTCAGTACACACCGTGGTTCCACTGTTTTCTCCTGGACAACTAGCTGGCCTGGGCTGCGTGGAGAAAGGCTCCTCTCCAACGCCAGGAGTAGAGGTAGTAACCGTACAAGTTGACCCTGAGGGGGTGGATCCGGTCGACGCCTGCGATCCACTGGATGCATCCTTGAGGGGTTTTCGGAGTTTCTGCAGCTTCTTTTGAACTCCCAGCTGCCTCTTCAGCTGCTTCAGCTCCATAGACTTCTTCCCTGGGGAGTGGAGAGTCGTCTTGGGCTGGTTCCGGGAGAGGACGTTGACGCCGTGAAAATGTCTACTCCTTTCCACACTCCTTAATTTTTTCCCCAGCTCCGTAGGCACCGGTACCACTTCTTTAATTGTCTTCTTCCTCTGGAGTTCTTCCTGGAATTTGTTTATGGCTCCGGACCCGCGAAAATCGCCAGTCTTCATTAAAACATCTTTGAAAGATAACTTTAACGAATTCTGTTTTTTTCCGGGGTCGAATTGGAGAGTTCCCGTCTTGGTCGAGTCTGTTTTCGCGGAGGTTTTGTTTTCCTCGGCGAATTCCCCTGACAAATTTCGGTCAAGGGGCTTGGGATTTCGCCCTTGATTCTCCAAATCTCGCGCCCAATGCTGTCCTTCAATTTCGATTCGGTCCAGATTGCGCTGACGCTTTCGGATCTGTTTTTCCTCGCCAGCACGATCCGCAATCACTGGCGAGATCCGTTTTTTTGACTTTTTGTTTTTAGTTTCGCCACTCCCACGAGCTCGGAATGCCGCACGTGCTGATTTCATGTGAAAACAGTCGACAATCCGATGTCCGTTTCCGCCGCAAAATTCGCAAAGTGTTTTGTTTTTTGCAGGTCGTGAACTCGCGTCGAATTTGTCGACTTCCATGGGGTCGGCGAACGTGGTTGAAGCCGAGCGATCCCCTTGTCGTGATCCGACGACGTGGGGTCGTCGTGTCCCGGAGTTGACCAAGTCAAAACGCTCCGCGGCCGATACGATTTCGCTGTAGCTGCTGCAATTCGCTGCTGCAACCTGGAGCCGAATGTCAGTTTTCAGCCCCGCGATGTAGGACTGAATTTTTTCGCCCTCGGTAATGTCGGGAATGCGATTATAAAATTCCTCCATCTGCTGCGTGTATTGCGTGAGAAAGTTAGAACGAGAATGAAATGACTATGAATGAAGTGAGTACAAATAGGAAACTCTAGTTGGGTTGTACCCCCTATGGGATACCCCACTATAGCCTACACAAATAAGTAAGCTACAATATTCTGACACACCCCCATAGGCAAAGTGGGGGAGAACAAGGGGTCACAAGACCAGTCAAGCAAAACAAAGCAAAGCTCAGGGTGGATCACAAAGTCACCACACATTCCGAGCACAAGTTCAAGGGCCACAAGGCCAGTTCACATGCAAGACCATATATAGAGATATACAAGAGTCAAGCAAGCAAGAGCAAGAGTATATATATAGGTCGAGGTACAAGCAAGGTCAAGAAGTGAGCAAGTGAGGCAAGACAGGCACAAGACCCAACTGCGTGCAGCAACGCTGATGATCACAAGGCGCAAGTGCCTTGGTGAAGACATCAGCAGTGTTGGCCTCAGAGGCCACGTACGCAAGTCGCAACTGTCCATGCTGCTGTAGCTCACGAGCAAGAAAGTAGCGGAGAGCAATGTGCTTTGTCCTGTGCTCCAGTCGCTGCTCTCGACACAAGGCCAGCATGGCCTTGTTGTCTACGTACAGGACTGGAGGAGAACGAGGCGGCTCTCCAAGGTCGGTCAACAGGTAGGTGAGCCAGCGTAACTCCTGTGCAGCCATAGCCCCGGCGTAGATCTCATCCTCACAACTGGAGCCGAGAACAGAAGACGAGCGGGTAGCCCGCCACGAAACAGAGCCGGAACCAAGGCTGAAGGTGTAACCCTGTGACGACCGCTGCGTAGCCTGGTCGTCAGCCCAAGAAGCGTCCGCGTGCCCAGTGAGGACCACTGGACTGCGCCCTCCAAGCACTAGCCCCATGCCCGACGTACTGCACAAGTAGCGCAACACCCTCTTCGCTGCAGCCATGTGCTCTGGTCGGTGTCTCCGAGGAGCAACATAGCGTGCAAGAATGCTAAGAGGGTATGCAAGGTCAGGTCGTGTGCAGGTCATCAGGTACATGAGGCAGCCAACAAGCTTTGCATACGGGCCACTCGACTCTACGGACTCATCCGAAGGCAGAGCTGAGAGCGAGTGGCGAGTAGGCAGAGGAGTGGCCTGAGGCGAGGAGTACGTGAAGCCGAAGCGCTGAAGGACCTGCTGCACCATGTGTGACTGAGTCAGGGTAATGGTGCGGCGTGCTCTGTCTCGGGTGATCTGCAAGCCAAGGTAGCTGCGCAGTTCACCCAGGTCAGTGCATGTGTGTCTCTTCTGCAGCTCGGACTTCACGTAGGCGAGTCCAGCAGTGTCAGCTGTGGCAAAGACCAAGTCGTCGACGTACACGAGGATGTAGAACGGCGGCAGAGAGGTGTCGGTGCGCAGAAACAGCGACGGGTCGGCAGTAGAAGGAGCAAACCCAAGTGCCGCCAGCGTAGTCCTCAGTGTGTCGTGCCACTCACGTGGCGCCTGACGGAGACCGTAGACTGGACGCCGGAGACTCCACTGGGTACCAGGAGGGAAAGACCCAGTGAAGCCAGGTGGGCGACGCAGCCAGATCTCCTCGTGCAGGCTGCCCTGCAAGAAAGCTGTGCTGAAGTCGAGAGAGTGCAGCTCGTAGTCACGGTGAGCAGCAACGTGCAGCAGTACCCGAAGAATGGTCATCTTCGGGGTGGGGGAGAAGGTTTGAAAGTAGTCAACCCCCTGCCGCTGACTGAAGCCACGAGCCACGTAACGCGCCTTGAAGACAGGCGGAGAACCCGGCGGCCGCTTCACCCTGAAAATGCACATGCCACTGACGATGTTCGCCCCAGGAGGGGGAACAGCGTCGACGTAGGTGCCTGTGGACTTCCAGGAAGCCATCTCTGCATCCATAGCTGCCTGCCAGTGAGAGGAGTAGGGACCCTCTATCGCCTCCGCGTAAGAGCGCGGAGTCGGGATGTCTAGTGCATCCGGGTCTCCCTCAGGGGCTAGCAGTACAGACGCGAGATGAGGTGAAGCGGCGACCAGACACTGGAACTCCTCCTGCCTGTCCTCAAGGACGTCTGTGCCAAGGGCACACTCACCCCCGACGGACGGAGGACAGGCAGACTCAGACTCAGCGACAAGACTAGCAGCGTAGTCTAGACGACAGCGCGCAGCAAAGTCGACGAGCTCAGTGACAAGGGCAGACGCAGCAGAAGACTCGAAAGAAGGGTCAATGACAGCAGTAGCAAGGAGACGCGTGACAGTAGGACTGGCAGCACGAAGAGAGTCCGACTTCGGGTCGGCAAGAGCAGGAAGAGAGGAAGCAGGAGGAGAAGGCAAAGGGGCACGCAGAGGAGCAGTAGACGGACGCAGAGACATCCGGTGCGTGCCAGGGACAGGAGGAGGACGCTGACGCGAACCGCGACCACTAGCGCGCGCAGTAAGAACAGGCGACGCAGGACGAGACGCAGGCTCACGACGCTCAGTAAGACCTCCAGTCGGACCAGCGTAGGGAGAAGGAGCAGGCAAAGGTGAGGCAGGCTGGAGCTGTGACTGTGACGAGACAGGCTATGGACCCTCTAAGGGAGGAGGAGGAGGACCAGGAGAAGGTGTAAGACCAAGAACCTGCTGCAGGAGCGGAACGAAGTACGGCCGGGGCCGCGCGGCGACGCCAGAAACAGCAGGGACAGCACCAGTACCCCCAGCAGGAGTACCCGCTCCAGCAGCACCTCCAGTAGCTCCAGAACCTCCAGCAGCACCACCAGGAGCACCGCCAGTCGGACCTCCAGCGGCAGTCTCAGCGTCAACACTCTCAGCAGCACCAGCTCCAGGAGAACCCTCAGACCCAGCAGCTCCAGCACCCACAGTACGAGCACCGCCGGGACGCTCGGCAGCAGTACCCTCTGCAGCCGAAGAACCTCCAGCACCAGCAGCACGCCTCCAGCGCCTGGCAAACCACTCACGTAGCTCCTGAGGGGAGAGTGGCTCTCGGCGAGACGAAGCACCTCCAGGCGGAGCACCCCCAGTCTCAGCACCCCCAGGCTCAGCACCCCCAGGCTCAGCACCCCCAGGCTCAGCACCTCCAGGCACAGCACCCCCAGGCTCAGCACCCCCAGGCTCAGCACCCCCAGGCTCAGCACCCCCAGGCTCAGCACCCCCAGGCACAGCACCCCCAGGCTCAGCACCTCCAGACCCCGCACCCCCAGGCTCAGCACCCGCAGACGTAGCACCTCCAGTCTCAGCACCCCCAGGCTCAGCTCCCGCAGCCACACCAGAGTCACCAGTGACCTCGACAGGCTCGACCGCGTCTACCTGGGACACACCGGAAGGGGCAGGACCCTGAGGGGGGAGGGGGTCTACCAAGGGGGGACCTGGTACCAAGAAGAGCGGGGGCGGGGGGAGGGACGGAGTGCGGTAGGGGAAGAGGCGGTAGTAGGGTACCGACTCGTCGAACGTGACGTCCTGGGAGGACAGAACACGTCGAGAGGTGGGGTGGTAGAACTGCCACCTAGGGGCGTCGGGGGGGAACCCCAGGAAGACGCACTAGTACCTGAGAGCGCAGACGCACTAGTACCTGAGGGAGCAGTCTCACGAGCACCTGAGAGCACAGACGCACTGGCACCTAGAGCAGAAGCCTCACCGGCACCTGGAGCAGCAGTACCAATGCCCGGGTCGGGCGGGAAACACCGGTAACAGTCACCCTCCTCTCTAATGGTCACAGCATACATGGCAGCAAGGATAGCATCAAAATCAAGATCAAAGATAGCTACACCAGCCCTAGACAGCTCTCCCCAGCGGGGGATCTCCGCGGCCTCCGGGAACTGATGACGCCAAGCGTCCGTCAGGCGGCCAAAGCAGCGCTGGGCGGAGTGGGCACCCCCACACTGCTCTCCAGTGCGGTCGCCAGTGCGGAGAACGTAGGTGCAGGGACCAAAACCCCCACCGCGCTGACGCTGCGTGTACCACTCACGGAGCTGCTGAGGGGTGGGGACGTCGCGAGAACGCTGCTGCTGCTGCTGCTGCTGCTGCTGCTGCTGCTGCTGGCGCTGACCGCCACCAGTGCCGCTCCGCTGCGAAGCTCCACTCCGACCACCTCCACCTCCGCCACCCCCGCCTCCGCCTCCACCGCCCCCGCCTCCACCTCCACCGCCGCCACCTCCGCCACCTCCGCTACCACCGCCACCGCCGCCGCCACTCCCGCCTCCACTGCTGCCACTAGCACCCCCACCCCCGCTACCACCTCCACCGCCACCCCCACTCCCTCCGCCGCCTCCACCTCCACCGCCACCGCCCCCACTGGCCCCACCCGCTCCCTTGCCCCCCTTGCCCTTGCCAGAGCGGCGTCTCCCGCTAGGGGCAGACGCCGCACCGACCGACTCAAGACCAACGAGGTCGGCCGCAGCGGCAGAGGCGACAGAGGGCAGGAGAGGGGAAGGAGAACACCCCTCAAAGATGGGGGCGCGGGGGTCACCTCGAGAGGCTCCTACAGCAACTATGCTCTTCTCTGCTGCAAGGAGGGCCTTCTCGAGGCTGTCGACTGTGAGGGTGGTGGGACAGACCGCGAGGAAGTGGTCCCGGACTACACGAAGGGAGTCAGGGAGGCGAGTGACTAAGAAGTAGAGAGTGATGTACATGGGGGGGGGGGTTCTTGGCGCAGAAGTCAGCAGGAAGCGCAGCGCGGTAGCGAGTGTCACTAGTGCGGAGGTGCGTGATGAGATCAGCGACAGTGAGAAAGGCGGCAAGGTCAGGGAAGAGGAAGGGGAGCATGAGGCGGCTCAGTGCAGCAGTGGCAGGGGAGGAGTAGCGCGCAACTACAGCGTCGTACAAGGTCTGAGCACTCTTGTACTGGCTAAAGTGCGCGCGCTCAGCGGTAGGCAGGTGGCGACGCATAGCAAGACGTGCAGCAGCATCGCGCGTGGCCCACTGAGAGCGAACAGTGGCGTCAGCATCAGCAGCGGGGGCAGGGACGGCGCCAGAGGTGAGGTCAAAGAGAGACAGACCGTCGGCCCTGTCGCACTGTAAAAACAGCTGCAGGTCGTCGAGCCAGACCTCAAAGTCAATGGCTCGACCCTCAGCGTCAAAAGCGAGGACACTGGGTGTAGCCATGACGAGGACAGTGGAGCAGTGCAAGCAGTAGGGGAAGGGTACGCAGTGACAGCAGTGCAGTGCTCACCGGGCAGGGCAGGTCGGGCGGCTCGGGAGGAAGGTTGCCTGGCGACACGGCCGCTAAGCTGCTGGGTGGCTCGGCTCCCGGGCGGCTCGGCTGCTGCTGGGCGGCTCGGCTGCTGCTGGGCGGCTCGGCGGCTGCTGGGCGGCTCGGTGGCTCCGGGCGGCTCGGCTGCTGCTGGGCGGCTCGGCGGCTCCGGGCGGCTCGGCTGCTGCTGGGCGGCTCGGCTGCTGCTGGGCGGCTCGGCGGCTCCTGGGCGGCTCGGCTGCTCCGGGCGGCTCGGCTGCTGCAGTTGGGCGGCTCGGCTGCTGCAGTCGGGTGGCGCGAGAGCAAGGGGCGGCGGGGCCGTTAGTGCTGGGGCGGCGGGGCCGCGAGACCAGGGGCGGCGGGGCCGCGTAGTAGGGGCGGCTGGGGCCGGGAGCGCTTGGGGTGGCGGGGCCGCGAGATCAGGGGCGGCGGGGCCGTGAGTGCTGGGGCGGCGGGGCCGCGAGATCAGGGACGGCGGGGCCGTGAGATCAGGGGCGGCGGGGCCGGGAGCGCTGGGGCGGCGGGGCCGCGTATCAGGGGCAGCGGGGCCGGAAGCGCTGGGGCGGAGGGGCCGCGAGATCAGGGGTGGAGGGGGGGCCGTGAGCGCTGAGGCGGCGGGGCCGTGAGATCAGGGACGGCGGGGCCGCGCGCGCTTGGGCGGCGAGGGCCGCGCTTTCAGGGTCAGCGGGGCCGCGAGATCAGGGGCGACGGGGCCGCGAGATCAGGGGCGGCGGAGCCGCGTGAGGAAGGGCGGCGAGGGCCGCGAGAGCAGGGCGGCGAGGTCGCTAAGGCGGCGCGAGGGCGGGCAGCGGGGCGCGGGCGCTAAGGCGGCGCTCGGGCTGCTAGGGCGGGCGGCTCGCTAAGGCGGCGCTCGGGCCGTTAGGGCAGATCGAAAAAAAAGTAAGAGCAAGGGCCCGGAGCGCGCTCCGGGCAGAAAAAAAAAGGTTCGATGTGGTGGGCCCTAAGCACAGTTCCCACGGGGGAACCTGCTCGATACCATGAGAAAGTTAGAACGAGAATGAAATGACTATGAATGAAGTGAGTACAAATAGGAAACTCTAGTTGGGTTGTACCCCCTATGGGATACCCCACTATAGCCTACACAAATAAGTAAGCTACAATATTCTGACATTGCGCGACACTCCCGAATTGCCTATGGTGATGTAATTTTTCGCGCGCAATATAAGTAGAATTAATCGGCTCAAAACGTTTGAGAAGGTCTGCCCGGAACTGCCGTCAGGAGCTGGACCGCGCATCAACGTTGTCGCGAGACGAATTCTCTCGCCGTCGTACTCCGTCGTCGACCATCCGATCGCTGCGAAATAAATTTCCATCGTCGCGAGCCACCGCCTGACGTCGGATTTTCGATCGCTAGGGTCGAGCGATTCCGGCGAGCGAAGTTTCGGAACCTCGAACTGACGCTGCGACTGCTGCGAAGTCGTCGAAGCAGGAATGTGTCGAAATATGTTTGTCATATTTTATAACTGCTTGTAGTTGTAGTGTAGTTATTGTGCTTTGTAGGTGGTGCACCAACTTTGTTTCCTATGCTATATGTTCCTTGAAACCTATAGTGAAACTCATTCTCCCAACTTCTCTTCCAACTCTCTCGATACTCACCCTAGGAGAAACCTACTCGACACCTAAGTGTCGGTGTGGGGGGGGGGGGGGGGGGGGGGGGGGGGGGCGGTGTGGTGAAAGGGGCCCACCACGGGCCTGGTTGGAGGGCGGAGCCGCGACAAGGGGCGGGACCGCGACGGTCGGGGCGGGGCCGCGACGAGGGGCGGGGCCGCGACGTAGGGCGGGGCCGCTTCGAGGGGCGGGGCCGCGACGTAGGGCGGGGCCGCGTCGAGGGGCGGGGCCGCGACGGTCGGGGCCGCTTCGAGGGGCTGGGCCGCGACGCAGGGCGGGGCCGCGACGTAGGGCAGAAGCCCGCCGCGCGCCTCGGGGCGCACAGCGGGCAAAGAACCGCCGCGCGCCTCGGGGCGCACGGCGGGCAGAAAACCGCCGCGCGCCTCGGGGCGCACGGCGGGAGGAAAAAGTAGCAGCGGAAGCGAGGTGGTAACCCACCCACAGGATCGATCCAAGGGGATCGACCTGCTCTGATAGCATGACAAAAGTTAGAAGAAAGAAAGAGGAATGAACTAGCAGAAATGGGGATACAAATAGCAAACCCTAGAAGGGTTGTACTCGCTATAGAGCACCCCACTACAGGCTAGAACATAAGAATAATATTCTGACAAAAGGGAGAATGGGATAACGGAAAAATATAATAGTGAGAAAATATTATAACGGGGACGTCCTCTCACACCTGAGCCGACGTAGTACCTGAGAGAGCAGACTCACCAGCACCTGGGGCGGCAGACGCAATGGCACCTGGGGTGGCAGACGCACTAGCACCTAGAGCAGCAGTCTCACCAGCACCTAGCGCAGCACCCTCAATGTGGGTGCCAGAGGGGGCTGCAGGGCACGGAAGGACAGTGGAGAAGCTAGCAAGGAGAGGACCCCCAGAGGGGTCTGCTAGGGAGACTGCAACCGGCCAACTAAGCGGCGTAAGAGTGGTGCGGTCTCGAAAGAAGGAGCGGGACACACCCGAGTCCAGGGTGAAGGTGTGGAAGGCCTGAGCCGACGTAGTACCTGAGAGAGCAGACTCACCAGCACCTGGGGCGGCAGACGCAATGGCACCTGGGGTAGCAGACGCACTAGCACCTAGAGCAGCAGTCTCACCAGCACCTAGCGCAGCACCCTCAATGTGGGTGCCAGAGGGGGCTGCAGGGCACGGAAGGACAGTGGAGAAGCTAGCAAGGAGAGGACCCCCAGAGGGGTCTGCTAGAGAGACTGCAACCGGCCAACTAAGCGGCGTAAGAGTGGTGCGGTCTCGAAAGAAGGAGCGGGACACACCCGAGTCCAGGGTGAAGGTGTGGAAGGCCTGAGCCGACGTAGTACCTGAGAGAGCAGACTCACCAGCACCTGGGGCGGCAGACGCAATGGCACCTGGGGTAGCAGACGCACTAGCACCTAGAGCAGCAGTCTCACCAGCACCTAGCGCAGCAGCCTCAATGTGCGGGTCAGGCGGTACACACAGGTAACAGGCACCCTCAACACTATCAGCAACAGCATACATGGCAGCAAGAATAGCATCAAAGTCAAGATCAAAGATAGCAACCCCGGCCTTAGCCAGATCTCCCCAGCGAGGGATCTGTGACGCCTCAGGGAACTGGCGACGCCACGCGTCTGTCAGGCGACCAAAGCAGCGCTGGGTGGAGCGCGGACTCCCGCACTGCTCACCAGTGCGGTCGCCGGTACGGAGAACGTAAGAGCAGGGACCAAAGCCCCCACCGCGCTGGCGTGCAGTGTACCACTCACGAAGCTGCTGAGGGGACAGGGTCACACCACTCCGCTGCTGCTGCTGGCGCTGACCACCACCGGCGCCACTCCTCGACGCAGAGTCGCGACTCGCTCCACCACCGCCGCCTCCGCCGCCGCCGCCGCCTCCGCCGCCTCCGTCACCTCCTCCACCTCCGCCTCCTCCACTACCTCCGCCGCCTCCGCTCCCTCCGCCACCTCCACCGCCTCCGCCGCCTCCACTGCTGCCGCCGCCGCCGCCACCCCCAGCACCACTCCCACCACCACCCCCACTCCCTCCACCGCCTCCACCACTACCTCCACCGCCCCCTCCACCTCCTTCAGTGCCCTTGCCCCCCTTGCCCTTGCCGGTGCGGCGTCTCCCACTCGAGGCAGACGCAGCGCCGACCGACTCGAAACCAACGAGGTCGGCCGCAGCAGCAGAGGCAACAGAGGGCAAGAGGGGGGAGGGAGAACACCCCTCAAAGACGGGGGTGCGAGGGTCACCACGAGAGGCTCCTACAGCGACTATGCTCTTCTCTATTGCTAGGAGGGCCTTCTCGAGGAGGTCAACGGTGAGAGTGGTGGGGCAAACAGAGAGGAAGTGGTCCCTGACTACACGGAGAGAGTCAGGGAGACGGGTGACTATGTAGTAGAGGGTGATGTACATGGGGGGGGGGGGGGGTTCTTGGCGCGGAACTCAGCAGGAAGCGCAGCGCGGTAGCGAGTGTCACTAGTGCTGAGGTGCGTAATGAGGTCAGCAACAGTGGGAAAGGCAGCAAGGTCAGGGAAGAGGTACGGTAGCATGAGGCGGCTCAGTGCAGCAGTGGCAGGGGAAGAGTAGCGTGCAACTACAGCGTCGTACAAGGTCTGAGCACTCTTGTACTGGCTAAAGTGTGCACGCTCAGTGGTCGGTAAGTGGCGGCGCACAGCAAGGCGAGCAGCAGCGTCACGTGTGGCCCACTGTGAGCGAACAGTGGCGTCAGCATCAGCAGCAGGGGCAGGGGAGGCACCAGAAGTGAGGTCAAAAGGGAGAGGCCGTCTTCCCTATCGCAGTGCAGGAAAAGCTGCAGATCATCTACCCATACCTCAAAGTCCACTGCCCGACCCTCAGCGTCAAAGGTGAGAACGCTAGGGGAAGCCATAACAGCAGGAGGCAGGGCAGTGCAGTGGCAGAGACTGTGCTCTTACCAGGTAGGTGGAGCGATCGGGCTGCTCGGCGGCTCGGCTCTCGGGCGACTCGTGTGAGGATCTAGGATCGAGCTCACAGAAGCGAGGCCGGAGTTTGGATGGAAGGTGAGACAGGTTCAAGTTGCGCGTGTCAAGAAGCACCTGATCTCCGACTGCTACTGAGTGATCACGTCGCTGACGATCGGCATACTGCTTCTGGGAGTTCTGCATCGTGGTGAGACGTCGCTGAGTCTTCTCCCATAGCTGCTGCATGGTGGTGACGAAGTCATGTGCGGCTTGGACGTATGCCGGTGTGGTTGGCTGCTGTGGTGTGAGTGGTTCCCGTCCGTAACACAGGAAGAAAGGAGTTTTTCCTGTGGCCGCATGTGATGCGTTGTTGTAAGCGAACTCTAGGGTTGGTAACTGTGTGTCCCAGTGGCTGACGTCGTCCTTGCAAGCTGTGCGCAGTAACTGTTCAACCACTTGATTGAGTCGCTCTGTCTGTCCGTCAGTCTAGGGGTGGTATGCTGAAGACATTGCAAGCTTTGTCCCCAACAGTCCCATGAGCTCCTTCCAGAACTTACTCGTGAATTTGGGGTCTCTGTCTGAGATGAGTGTAGCGGGGATGCCGTGGATGGTGATGATGCGGTCGAAGAAGAGTCGAGCAGTTGCTTCAGCTGTAGCTGTGGCGTTGGTCGGTATGAAGTGACCCATTTTGGAGAACTTATCGATCACCACGAGGATGGAATCATGTCCCCGTGAGGTCGAAGGAAGCCCTGTGATGAAGTCGAGGCTAACGACCTGCCATGGCTGCTCCGGTACGGGTAGAGGCTGAAGTAACCCTGCTTTTTTCTGCTTGCTGCTCTTCATCCGCTGGCACGTGTCGCAAGAGGTGACGAACTGCTGCACGTGTGCTGCCATCCCGGGCCAGTAGTAATACTTCGTTATCCCTGCTAACGTCTTGTTGCTCCCGAAATGTCCCGCGCAAGGTATGTCGTGAAACTCCTCCAATAGGATCTGCCGTAGCGGGGCGTAATTCGGTACCCAAATCTTTCCTGAACCCTTCCTTACAGCTAAGTCTTTCTCCCACTGTAATAGCTTCTTGGTCTGTGCTGTAGCAATCTCTGCGTCCACGGAGTACCCACGTTGGAATAGACCCTTGAGCAGAGGGTTCATCCCGTCGAGCTGGATGCCTGCTACATGTCCGGGGCGGCTCAACGCGTCTGCCTTGTTGTGTAGCCCGGGCTTGTAGACGATGTCGTAGTGGAAGTGAGTTTCCAGGAAGTCCACCCACCGCACCTGTCGTCGTGAGAGTGTCGGCTGTGACTTCAGGTATTTGAGACTGCAGTGGTCAGTATAGACTGTAGTCTTGGCTCCCTCTAGGTAACACCTCCACGCCTTGAAGGCTATGACTATCGCAAAGGCTTCCTTGTCATGAATGGGGTAGTTTAGTTCTGCTCCGTGTAGCTTCTTACTGAGGTAGGCGATGGGCTGCAAACCGCGTCCGTGATCCTGCATCAGTACTGCTCCGACTGCTTGGTCACTAGCGTCTGCTTCCACCACGTAGTCCTTGTCTGGATCCGGCAAGATGAGTACTGGCGCTGTAGTCAGTGCTGTCTGTAGCTGCTCCATGGCTTGCTGATGAAGGGTATCCCATTTGTAGGGCGTATCCTTTTTCAGTAGGTCGGTTAGTGGCGCTGCTATCTTAGCGTACTGCGGCACGAACCTGTTGTAGTAGTTGGCGAAGCCTAGGAACTGCTGTAACTCCTTCACGTTCTCTGGTACTTTCCACTTCTTGACGGCTTCGATCTTCCGTGGGTCCACGTGTACGCCCTCGGCACTCACCATGTGCCCGAGAAAGTGCACCTTCTTCAGGGCGAAGTCGCTCTTTGACAGCTTCACGTAGAACTTGTTTTTCCGCAGGATCTCGAACGCCTTCCGCAGATGCTCCACATGCTCCTTCATGTTCTTGGAGTAGATGAGAATGTCGTCCAGGTACACCACCACGCATTCGTCCAGCAGGGGTCGTAAGATGTGATTCATCTCCGCCTGAAACGTTGCTGGTGCGTTGCAGAGTCCGAACGGCATCACCAAGTATTCGTAGGAGCCGTATCTGGTACGGAACGCTGTCTTGTGGACGGAGTTGTCTGCCATCTTGATCTGCCAGTAGCCCGATCGTAGGTCCAGCTTCGAAAATACTGTTGCTCCACGCAGTTGATCGAGTAGGTCGTCTATGCGCGGTATGGGATATTTGTTTTTGACTGTCTGTTTGTTCAGTGCGCGGTAGTCGATGCACATCCGTAGACTGCCGTCTGGTTTTGGAGTGAAGAGAACTGGTGCGCCGTAGGGAGAGGTGGATGGGCGGATCAGTTGTCTGTCCAGTAGATACTCTATCTGTTTTTTCATGTCTATCAGTTCAGTCGGACTCAGTCGGTATGGTGCACGTGAGACGGGTTTTGCACCTGGTTCCTCCACGATCTCGTGCTCGTGGGTGCGTGCTGGAGGTACGCCTACAGGTAGTGTCAGATTTATATGACATAGTTGCTGTAGGCTGTAGTGGGGTAGCACATATGGGGTACAGGTTTCTAGGGTTGTATTTGTACCCCAATCTTTACTTAGTCATCTCATTCCCGTTCATTACTTTCACATGGTATAGAGCGGGTTCCCTGTGGGAACTTCGCCTAGGGCCCACCGAAGCGCGCCCCGAGGCGCGCGATCTCCTTTTTTTTTTTTTTTTTTTTTTTTTTAGCGAACCCCCGAGTCGTCCTTTCCCTCGCGGCCCCGCTGCCCTTCTCGCGGCCCCACCGCCCTTCAAACGCGGCCCCGCCGCCCTTCCTAGCGGCCCCGCCCACCCTTCGAGCGGCCCCGCCTCTCCTTCGCGGCCCCGCCGTCCAGTCGCGGCCCCGCCGTCCAGTCGCGGCCCCGCCACTACGTCGCGGCTCCGCCGCCCCGTCGCGGCTCCGCCGCCCCGTCGCGGCCCCGCCACCCAGTCGTGGCCCCGCCGCCTCTTCCTCGCGGACCCGCCACTCCGTCGCGGCCCCGCCTCTCCGTCGCGGCCCCGCCGCCCCTTCACGGCCCCGCCGCCTCTTCTCTCGCGGCCCCGCCGCCCCTACTTCAACGGCCCCGCCGCCCTGATCTCGCGGCCCTCGCCGCCCCTAATCTCGCGGCCCCGCCGCCCCAGCGCTCACCGCCCCGCTGCCCCTGATCTCGCGGCCCCGCCGCCCCAGCGCTCTCGGCCCCGCCGCCCCTGATCTCGTGGCCCCGCCGCCCTCAGCGCTCACGGCCCCGCCACCCCTACTACCGCGACACCGCCGCCCCTACTCACGGCCCCGTCGCCCCTGCTCTCACGGCCCCGCCACCCGGTACCGGAGCAGCCGAGCCGCCCCGCCCGAGCCGCCCTGCACCCGAGCCGCCTAGCAGCAGCCGAGCCGCCCAGCAGCAGCCGAGCCGCCCAGCAGCAGCCGAGCCGCCCAGTAGCAGCCGAGCCGCCCAGCAGCAGCCGAGCCGCCCCGCAGCGGCCGTGCCGTCCTGCAACCGTCGAGTCGCCCGACCTGCCCTGCCTGGTGAGCACAGCACTGCTACCGCTTGCCCTTTCCCCACTGCTTGCACTGCTAGTCTGTCGTCATGGCTACCCCCAGTGTCCTAGCTTTTGACGCTGAGGGCAGAGCCATCGACTTTGAGGTCTGGGTCGACGACCTGCAGTTGTTTTTGCAGTGCGATAGGGCAGACGGTCTTTCTCTCTTTGACCTCACCTCTGGCGCCTCTCCTGCTCCTGCTGCTGATGCTGACCCCACTGTTCGCTCTCAGTGGGCCACCCGCGATGCTGCTGCACGTCTTGCTGTGCGTCGCCACTTGCCCACCACTGAGCGCGCGCACTTTAGTCAGTACAAGAGTGCTCAGACCCTGTACGACGCTGTAATTGCGCGCTACTCTTCCCCTGCCACTGCTGCACTGAGCTGTCTCATGCTACCGTACCTCTTTCCTGACCTCACTGCCTTTCCCACTGTCGCTGACCTCATTACGCACCTCCGCACTAGTGACACTCGCTACCGCGCCGCCCTTCCTGCTGAGTTCTGCGCCAAGAACCCCCCCCCCATGTACATCACTCTCTACTACGTAGTAGCACGCCTCCCTGACTCCCTTCGCGTAGTCAGGGACCAATTTCTCTCAGTCTGTCCCACCACCCTCACTGTCGACCTCCTCGAGAAGGCCCTCCTAGCGGCGGAGAAGAGCATCGTCGCTGTAGGAGCTTCTCGTGGTGACCCTCGCACCCCCATCTTTGAGGGGTGCTCTCCTTCCCCCCTGCTGCCCTTTGTTGCCTCTGCTGCTGCTGCCGACCTGCTTGGTCTTGAGTCGGTCGGCGCGGCGTCTGCCCCTAGTGGGAGACGCCGCTCTGGCAAGGGCAAGGGGGGCAAGGGCGCGGGTGGAGCTGGAGGGGGCGGTGGAGGTGGCGGTGGAGGCGGCGGAGGGAGTGGGGGTGGCGGCGGGAGTGGTGGCGGAGGCGGTGGTGGTGGTGGCAGCGGCGGAGGAGGCGGTGGTGGTGGCGGCGGCGGTGGGAGTGGTGGCGGCGGTGGAGGCGGAGGAGGAGGAGGCGTTGGCGGAGGAGGTGGAGCTGGTCGGGGTGGTGCCCCGCAGCGGAGCGGCGCTGGTAGTGGTCAGTGCCAGCAGCAGCAGCAGCAACAGCAGCGTTCGCGGGACATCCCTCCGCCCCAGCAGCTCCGTGAGTGGTACACTCGGCGTCAGAGGGGTGGGGGTGCTGGTCCGTGCACCTACGTCCTTCGTT
This sequence comes from Closterium sp. NIES-65, assembly GCA_948144175.1. Taxonomy (NCBI): domain Eukaryota; kingdom Viridiplantae; phylum Streptophyta; class Zygnematophyceae; order Desmidiales; family Closteriaceae; genus Closterium; species Closterium sp. NIES-65. The sequence goes on from CANXME010002217.1 coordinate 246,232, forward strand.
CCGGCGACCGCGCGGGTGAGCAGTGTGGGGGTGCCCACCCCACCCAGCGCTACTTTGGCCGCCTGACGGACGCTTGGCGTCAGCAGTTCCCCGAGGCTAGTGAGATTCCCCGCTGGGATGAGCTTTCTAGGGCTGGTGTAGCGATGTTTGATCTTGACTTTGATGCTATCCTTGCTGCTATGTATGCTGTGACTATTAGTGAGGAGGGTGACTGTTACCGGTGTTTCCCGCCCGACCCGGGCATTGGTACTGCTGCGCTAGGTGCTTGTGAGGCTGCTGCTCTAGGTGCCAGTGCGTCTGCGCTCTCAAGTACTGGTGAGACTGCGCTCTCAGGTACTGCGTCGCCTTCGTCCTCCCTCACTTTCACACTTGACTCAGGGGCTTCTCGCTCCTTCTTTCGAGACCGCACCACCCTCACGCCGCTTGGTCGGCCGGTTGCGGTCTCCCTGGCTGACCCCTCTGGGGGTCCTGTCCTCTCTCACTTTTCCACTGTCCTCCCGTGTCCGGCTGCCCCCTCGGGCACCCTGTCTGGTCTGTACCTTCCCTCGTTCTCGACGAACTTGGTGAGTGGTGCGGACCTACAGGATGCGGGGGTTCACCAGTTCACTCCTGCGAGTCAGCGGGTGACCCACTGCACGGACGCACGCACAGGCCGGCACCTGGCCACGTTCTCGCGTCGGCCGGGGTCGAGCCTCTACACCCTGACCACCGAGTCTCCTCCTGTCCCTGCGTCTGACCAGGTAGCTGCGTCAGGTCAGGTGTTTGCTGCTGCGTCCCGGTCTGGCCCTGAGTCTGCCCCCTGTTCGTGTCGCCTCCTGTCTCACGAGACTCTCCTGTGGCACCACCGTCTTGGCCACCCCTCCCTGTCCCGTCTTCGGGGCATGGCTTCCCGTGTCCTTGTCTCAGGTCTTCCCCGGTCTCTCCCTCCCCTTCCTTCGGGACCAGGACCTTCCTGTGTCCCCTGTGTCGAGGGGCGCCTCAGGGCTGCTCCTCACTCCTCCCAGTTTCCCCCGACAGAGGCTCCTCTGCAGACACTTCACATGGACGTGTGGGGCCCGGCCCGCGTCCGTGGGCAGGGTCACGAGCGCTACTTCCTGTTGGTGGTTGACGACTACTCGCGTTACACCACAGTCTTCCCCTTGCGCAGCAAGGGTGATGTCACTGCGGTGCTGATCGACTGGATCCGCGAGGCTCGTCTCCAGCTCAGGAGGAGCTTCGGCTCGGACTTTCCTGTTCTGCGTCTGCACTCTGACCGAGGTGGGGAGTTCTCCTCTCGCCTTCTGCGAGACTACTGTCGTGCACGGGGGATCCGCCAGACCTTTACGCTTCCGGACTCTCCACAGCAAAATGGGATTGCTGAGCGCCGCATTGGCATGGTCATGGATGTCGCTCGTACGTCCATGATGCATGCGGCTGCCCCCCATTTTCTGTGGCCGTTTGCGGTTCGGTACGCGGCGCATCAGCTCAACCTTCACCCTAGGGTCTCCCGGCCGGAGACCTCCCCAGCTCTACTGTGGACGGGGAAGGTTGGCGATGCGTCTGCATTCCGTGTCTAGGGATCTCGAGCGTTTGTCCGCGACTTGTCTGCGGACAAGCTGTCCCCTCGTGCTGCTCCCTGTGTCTTCCTTGGCTTCCCCCCTGACGCTCCAGGGTGGCAGTTCTACCACCCCTCCTCTCGTCGGGTTCTGTCCTCCCAGGACGTCACGTTCGACGAGTCAGTCCCCTTCTACCGCCTCTTCCCCTACCGCACTCCTTCTCTCCCCCCGCCACCGGACTTCCTTGTGCCGGTTCCCCCCCCGGTAGACCCCCTCCCCCCTCAGGTTCCTGCCCCCTCAGGTGTGTCCCAGGTAGACGCCGTTGACCCGGTCGAGGTTACTGGTGACTCTGGTGCTGCTGCGGGTGCTGAGCCTGGGGGTGCTGACTCTGGGGGTGTTGTGCGCGGGGGTGCTGAGCCTGGGGGTGCCGAGCCTGGAGGTGCTGCTACTAGGGGTGCTGAGCCTGGGGGTGCTACTGCTGAGGGTGCTGAGCCTGGGGGTGCTGAGCCGGGGGGTGCTGTACCTGGAGCTGCTGAGCTAGGGGGTGCTGCGTCTGGGGGTGCTGAGTCTGGAGCTGCTGAGCCTGGGGGTGCTGCGTCTGGAGCTGCTGAGCCTGGAGGTGCTGAGTCTGGGGGTCCTGCGCCTGGAGCTACTGAGCCTGGGGTTTCTCCTGGCGCTCCGTCTCGGTGGGAGCCCCTCTCTCCACAGGAGCTGCGCGAGTGGTTTGCTCGCCGCTGGAGGCGTACTGCTGGAGCTGGAGCTTCTTCGACCACCGAGGGTGCTGGTGCCGCTGGTCCCGGAGCTGCTGGGCCTGCGGGTCCTACTGGGACTGGAGCTTCTGAGGGTGTTGGTGCTGAGACTACTGCTGTCTGTCCTGGCGGTGGTCCTGCTGCTGGTGCTGCTGGAGGTCCTGCCGCTGGAGGTGTTGGTGGTACTGGTGCTGCCGCTGAGGGTGCAGGTGCTGTCCCTGCTGAGTCTGGAGTTGCCGCGCGGCCTCGGCCGTACTTCGTTCCGCTCCTACAGCAGGTTCTTGGTCTTTCTCCTCCCGTAGAGTGTCCACAGCCTGTCCAGTCGCAGTCACTGTTGGAGCCTACCTCTCCACTGCCTGCTCCCTCTCCTTACACTGGTCCTACTGGGGGCCTTGCTGAGCGTCGTGAGCCTGCGTCTCGTCCCGCGTCGCCTGTTCGTGCTGCTCGCTCTAGTGGTCGCGGTTCGCGTCAGCGTCCTCCTCCTGTCCCTGGCACGCACCGGATGTCTCTGCGTCCGTCCACTGCTCCTCTGCGTGCCCCTTTGTCTGCTCCTCCTGAGTCCTCCCTTCCTGTGCTTGCCGACCCAGAGTCGGACTCCCTTCGTGCTGCCAGTCCTACTGTCACGCGTCTGCTTGCTACTGTCGTCACTGACCCCTCTTTTGAGTCCGCTGCTACGTCTGCTCTTGTCGCTGAGCTAGTCGACTTTGCTGCTCGCTGTCGTCTAGACTACGCTGCCAGTCTTGTTGCTGAGTCTGCGTCTGTCTGTCCTCCGTCCGTCGGGGGTGAGTGTGCTCTTGGCACGGACGTCCTTGAGGACAGGCAGGAGGAGTTCCAGTGTCTGGCTGCTGCTTCACCTCATCTCGCGTCTGTACTGCTTGCTCCTGAGGGAGACCCGGATGCACTAGACATCCCGACTCCGCGCTCTTACGCGGAGGCCGTAGAGGGTCCCTACTCCTCTCAGTGGCAGGCAGCTATGGATGCAGAGATGGCTTCCTGGAAGTCCACAGGCACCTACGTTGACGCGGTTCCCCCTCCTGGGGCGAACATCGTAAGTGGCATGTGGATCTTCAGGGTGAAGCGGCCGCCGGGCTCTCCACCTGTCTTCAAGGCGCGGTACATCGCTCGTGGCTTCAGTCAGCGGCAGGGAGTTGACTACTTTCAGACCTTCTCTCCCACCCCGAAGATGACCACTCTTCGGGTGCTGCTACACATAGCCGCGCAGCGCGACTACGAGCTTCACTCTCTCGACTTCAGCACTGCGTTCTTGCAGGGTAGCCTGCACGAGGAGATCTAGCTGCGCCGTCCACCTGGCTTCACTGGGACTTTCCCTCCTGGCACCCAGTGGAGCCTCCGACGGCCAGTCTACGGTCTCCGCCAGGCACCGCGTGAGTGGCACGACACACTGAGGACTACGCTTGCGGCTCTTGGGTTCGCTCCTTCTACTGCTGACCCGTCGCTGTTTCTGCGCACCGACACTTCTCTGCCGCCATTCTACATCCTCGTGTACGTCGACGACTTGGTCTTTGCCACAGCGGACACTGCTGGACTCGCCTACGTGAAGTCCGAGCTGCTGAAGAGACACACGTGCACAGACCTGGGTGAACTGCGCAGCTACCTTGGCTTGCAGATCACTCGGGACAGAGCACGCCGCACCATTACCTTGACTCAGTCACACATGGTGCAGCAGGTCCTTCAGCGCTTCGGCTTCACGTACTCCTCGCTTCAGGCCACTCCTCTGTCTACTCGTCACTCGCTCTCAGCTCTGCCTTCGGATGAGTCTGTAGAGTCGAGTGGCCCGTACCCAGAGCTTGTTGGCTGCCTCATGTACCTGATGACCTGCACACGACCTGACCTTGCATACCCTCTTAGCATTCTTGCACGCTATGTTGCTCCTCGGAGACACCGACCAGAGCACATGGCTGCAGCGAAGAGGGTGTTGCGCTATCTGTGCAGTACGTCGGGCATGGGGCTAGTGCTTGGAGGGCGGAGTCCAGTGGTCCTTACAGGACATGCGGACGCTTCTTGGGCTGACGACCAGGCTACGCAGCGGTCGTCACAGGGTTACACCTTCAGCCTTGGTTCCGGCTCTGTCTCGTGGCGGGCTACTCGCTCGTCTTCGGTTCTCAGCTCCAGTTGTGAGGCTGAGATCTACGCAGGGGCCATGGCTGCACAGGAGCTTCGCTGGCTCACCTACCTGCTGACTGACCTTGGAGAGCCGCCTCGTTCTCCTCCTGTGCTGTACGTAGACAACAAGGCCATGCTGGCCTTGTGTCGAGAGCAGCGTCTGGAGCACAGAACGAAGCACATTGCTCTTCGCTACTTCCTTGCTCGTGAGCTACAGCAGCGTGGACAGTTGCGGCTTGCGTACGTGGCCTCTGAGGCCAACACTGCTGATGTGTTCACCAAGGCACTCGCGCCTTGTGACCATCAGCGCTTCTGCACTCAGCTGGGACTTGTACCTGTCCTACCACACTTGCTCACCTCTTGACCTTGCTTGTACTCTTGCATATATATATATATACCTGCTCTAGCTTGTTTAGCCTTATATATATGTATGTCTCTAGTCTTGCATGTGAACTGGCCTTGTGGCCTTGACCTTGTGCTCGGACTGTGTGGTGACTTTGTGATCCACCCTGAGCTTTGCTTTGCTTTGCTTGACTGGTCTTGTGACCCCTTGTTCTCCCCCACTTTGCCTATGGGGGTGTGTCAGATTTATATGACATAGTTGCTGTAGGCTGTAGTGGGGTAGCACATATGGGGTACAGGTTTCTAGGGTTGTATTTGTACCCCAATCTTTCCTTAGTCATCTCATTCCTGTTCATTACTTTCACAGGTAGGTCGTCGGGCATTATATCCTTGTACTGCTCCAAGACCTCTTTCACTGCTGCAGGTAGCTCGGAACTCGGCTTCTCCTCCTCTGCTGCTGCCATAACCAGTGCTAGGTAACCCGTGTTACTCTTGTTCACCGTCTGTTCGAACCGTGCCAGTATCGTTTCAGGTATGTCCCCTGTATCCGTCCAGCTTCGCAGCTCCACTCGTTTCCCGTTGTCGTAGATGCACACCTTGCTGTTGACCCAATCGATCTCGGGGTTGAACTGCTTCAGGAAATCTCGCCCCAAGATAAAATCTAATCCTTTGATGTTGGTGTATGGTAGCTTCGGCTTCCACCTCAACGCACCTATATGCAGTTGCAGTGATGCTTCGCCGTGGATAGGAAGCTTCGTACCGTCCACCATGGTTGCTGAAAACTGGGTCTCTTCCGCCTTCTCTCCAATTTTCTCCAATGCTCCGCGGTCACACACCGAGTGAGATGCACCGCTGTCCACCAGTGCCTGGAGGCGTCGCCCATCGTATAACACATCGAGGAGTAGTGGTTTCTGCTGTGCTGAGTAGCCAAAGAGGGTCTCGTTAATAGGATCATAGGTTACATCAAACTTAATACCTTCCCTTTTTCCTATACCTGACTCAGCGCTTTCCAACTTCACCTGGGGGGTAGGAGGATTTTTCCGAGGCTTGTATAATTTTTCCTGAGCCTGGATGTCTCCTCTAAGCCTTGGCAGCTGTGTAGGCTTCACCTGTGGGCGACGGGGAGCCTTAACACTGTGCTGCGGGGAGAGAATATTAACTCCACGGAACGCACGACCCTTTTCTACGCTCCGTAGTACTTTGCCCAACTTCTCAGGTACCTAAATAATTTCTAAAGGCTTTTTCTTGGCCTCTAGACCTCCCCTGAATTCTTTGAAGGCTTGTAAACCACGAGAAGCAATATTCTTCATTAGAGCATCTTTATAGGATACTTTTAACGAATTCTTACTTTTGTGGGTGTTCGGCTGGAGTTTCCTGGTCGGTGCAGAGTCTTTTTTCGCGGAGCCTCCATTCGCCTCGGCGATTTCCCCTGATGCCGGCCGGTCGTGACGTTTTAAATTCGCGCCATCATTTTCTCCTTTTTTCACCCGCTCTGAAGTCGCCACGTCGTCGTCTTTTCCTGCTTTTCGGATCTTTACGCGATCGCCAGGTCGATCCGCGGCTACTGGCGATTCCCGTTTTTTTACTTCGGGGGTGCTCCACTGTTTCCGTCCCGGAGTGCCGCACGTGCTTTCTTCATTTTGTAGCACGACAAAAACTGATGTCCTGCTGCGCCGCAAAATTCGCATTTTGTCGGCTGCTGCTTCGCGTCGTATTTGTCGATATCCATCGGTTCGGTGAACGTGGGGGGTGCCGATCGCTCCGTGCCGAATGTACGGTTCGGCGTGAAGCGTCGTGTTTCGGGTTGACTTCGAGTCACCGCGTCGTATCGCTCGGCAGCACGCACGATGTCTCTGTAGCTGTTGTAATTCGCCGCAATCACCTGCCGCCGAATCTCCATTTTTAATCCTTCGGTGTACGCCTGGATTTTTTCGCCTTCGGTCAGGTCGGTGATGCGGTTGAACAGTAACTCCATCTGCTGCGTGTACTGTGTTACACTACTGTATTGCTTGTGTCGGTGTATCTGCTGCCGCGCCATGTAGGTTGTATTAATTGGTTCGAAACGCTCGATTAAATCTGCCCGAAACTGCTGCCACGTTTTTGTTGAGATTAGAGAGAGAGAATGAGTGCACTATGAAATGAAACAAGTACAAGTACCAACCCTAATTGGGTTGTACCCCCTATGGGCTACCCCACTACAGCCTAGATATATGCATCAGTAATATGATCATCTGACACACCCCCATAGGCAAAGTGGGGGAGAGCAAGGGGTCACAAGACCAGTCAAGCAAAGCAAAGCAAAGCAAAGCAAGCTCAGGGTGGATCTCAAGGATACCACACAAATTCCGAGTACAAGGTCAAGGCCACAAGGCCAGTTCACATGCAGTAGAGCATATATATATAACAGTGCTAAACAAGCAAGAGCAAGGATATATATATGCAGCAGTACAAGCAAGGTCAAGAGGTAAGCAAGTGAGGCCCAGTGGGCACAAGGCCTAGCAGAGTGCAAAAGCGCTGATGGTCACGAGGCGGAAGTGCCTTGGTGAACACATCAGCAGTGTTGGCCTCAGTGGCCACGAACCGCAGGCGAAGCTGACCACGCTGCTGCAGCTCTCGAGCAAGGAAGTAGCGCAGAGCAATGTGCTTCGTCCTGTGCTCCAGTCTGTGCTCCTCACACAAGGCAATGGTTGCCTTGTTGTCGACGTACAGCACTGGAGGAGAACGAGGCTGCTCTCCAAGGTCGGTCAGCAGGTAGGTGAGCCAGCGAAGCTCCTGGGCAGCCATGGCCGTGGCGTAGATCTCAGCCTCACAGCTGGAGCTGAGAACCGAAGAAGAGCGAGTAGAGCGCCAAGAGACAGAGCCAGAGCCAAGACTGAAGGTGTAACCCTGAGACGACCTCTGAGTAGCCTAGTTCAGCCCAAGAAGCGTCTGAGTGCCCAGTGAGAACAGGCCGGTCTCGCCCTCCAAGCACTAGCCCCATGCCCGACGTACTGCACAAGTAGCGCAACACCCTCTTAGCTGCATCCATGTGACAAAATTAGAAGAAAGAAAGAGGGTTGAAATAGCAAGAATGAGGATACAAATAGCGAACCCTAGAAGGGTTGTACTCGCTATAGAGCACCCCACTACAGGCTAGAACAATAAGACAATATTCTGACACCATGTGCTCCTTCCGGTGACGGCCGGGAGCAACATAGCATGCTAAGATGCTGAGAGGGTATGCGAGGTCAGGTCGAGTGCAAGTCATCAGGTACATGAGGCAGCCCACAAGCTCTGGATACGGACCACTCGACTCTACGGACTCATCCGAAGGCAGAGCTGAGAGCGAGTGTCCCGTAGGCAGAGGAGTGGACTGAGGCGAGGAGTACGTGAAGCCGAAGCGCTGAAGGACCTGCTGCACCATGTGTGACTGAGTCAGGGTAATGGTGCGGCGTGCTCTGTCCCGGGTGATCCGCAAGCCAAGATAGCTTGTCTGTTCACCCAGGTCTGTGCACGTGTGTCTCTTCTGCAGCTCGGACTTCACGTGGGCGAGTGCGGCAGTGTCCGCAGTGGCAAAGACCAAGTCGTCGACGTACACGAGGATGTAGAACGGCGGCAGCGAGGTGTCGGTGCGCAGAAACAGCGACGGGTCAGCAGTAGAAGGAGCAAACCCAAGAGCCGCAAGTGTAGTCCTCAGTGTGTCGTGCCACTCACGCGGCGCCTGGCGGAGACCGTAGACTGGCCGCCGGAGGCTCCACTGGGTACCAGGAGGGAACGACCCAGTGAAGCCAGGAGGGCGGCGCAGCCAGATCTCCTCGTGCAGGCGGCCCTGCAGGAAAGCAGTGCTGAAGTCAAGAGAGTGTAGCTCGTAGTCACGCTGAGCAGCGACGTGCAGTAGAACCCGAAGAGTGGTCATCTTCGGGGTCGGGGAGAAGGTCTGAAAGAAGTCAACTCCCTGTCGCTGACTGAAGCCACGAGCCACGTAGCGCGCCTTGAAGACAGGCGGAGAACCCGGCGGCCGCTTCACCCTGAAGATCCACATGCCACTGACAATGTTCGCCCCAGGAGGGGGAACAGCGTCAACGTAGGTGCCTGTGGACTTCCAGGAAGCCATCTCTGCGTCCATGGCTGACTGCCACTGAGAGGAGTAGGGACCGGCCATCGCCTCTGCGTAAGAGCGTGGGGTCGGGATGTCTAGAGCATCCGGGTCTCCCTTAGGGGCAACAAGCATGGACACGAGATGGGGCAAAGCGGCGGCAAAGCACTGGAACTCCTCCTGCCTGTCCTCAAGGACGTCCATGCCAAGAGCACAGCCACCCCCGACGGACGGAGGACAGGCAGACGCAGACGCAGCAGACGCAGACTCAGCAGACTCAGCAGACTCAGCAACAAGACTGGCAACGTAGTCCAGACGACACGCAGCAGCAAAGTCGACCAGCTCAGCAACTAGGGCAGACGCAGCAGTGGACTCAAAGGAAGGGTCAGTGACAAGAGTAGCAAGAAGACGCGTGACAGTAGGACTGGCAGCACGGTGAGAGTCCGACTCCGGGTCGGCAAGAGTAGGAAGAGAAGACTGAGGAGGAGAAGGCAAAGGGGCACGCAGAGGAGCAGTGGACGGACGCAGAGACATTTGGTGCGTGCCAGGGACAGGAGGAGGACGCTGACGCGAAGCGCGGCCACTAGTGCGAGCAGCTCGGACTGGCAACACAGGGCGGGACGCAGGCTCACGACGCTCAGCAAGACCTCCAGTAGGACCAGCGTAGGGAGAAGGAGAAGGCAGAGGAGAGGCGGGCTGTAACTGTGACCGTGACGGGACAGGCTGCGGAAAATCTACGGGAGGAGAAGGACCAGTGGAAAGCGGGAGACCAAGAACCTGCTGAAGGAGCGGAACGAAGTACGGCCGAGGCCGCGCAGCACCGCCAGAGACAGCAGGGACAGCACCAACACCTCCAGAGGCAGCACCAGCACCAGTAGCAGCTCCAACTCCAGCACCACCAGCAGCTGCAGAAGTATCCGCAGTAGGACCTACAGTCGTAGCCTCAGCGCCAGCACCCGCAGCAGCTCCAGCTCCAGAGGCACCCCCGGGCCCGGCAGCTCCAGTACCCTCAGTACGAGCACCTCCGGGACCCGTGGTACCAGCTCCCTCGGCAGCAACGGAACCTCCAGCACCCGCAGTACCCCCGGCTCCAGCAGCTCGCCTCCAGCGCCGGGCAAACCACTCACGCAGCTCCAGTGGAGAGAGCGGCTCGCGGCGCGAAGAACGGTCTGGAGAACCACCAGGAACAGAAGCAGCAGGCGCAGCACTCCCAGACGCAGAACCCCCAGGCTCAGCACCCCCAGGCACAGCACCCCCAGGCTCAGCACCCCCAGGCTCACCACCCCCAGTCACAGCACCCCCAGGCTCAGTACCCCCAGGCTCAGCACCCCCAGGCTCAGCACCCCCAGACGCAGCACCCCCAGGCTCAGTACCCCCAGGCTCAGCACCCCCAATCTCATCACCCCCAGTCTCAGCACCCCCAGGCTCAGCACCCCCAGTCTCAGCACCCCGAGGCTCCGCACCCGCAGCAGCACCAGAGTCACCAGTGACCTCGACAGGCTCGACCGCGTCTACCTGAGACACACCTGAAGGGGCAGGACCCTGAGGGGGGAGGGGGTCTACCGGGGGGGGACCTGGGACCAGGAAGAGGGGCGGGGGGGGGAGCGACGGAGTGCGGTAGGGGAAGAGCCGGTAGAAGGGAACCGACTCGTCGAACGTGACGTCCTGGGAGGACAGAACACGACGAGAGGTGGGGTGGTAAAACTGCCACCCAGGTGCGTTAGGGGGGAAACCCAGGAAGACGCAAGGAGCAGCACGAGGGGACAGCTTGTCCGCAGACAAGTCGCGGACAAACGCCCGAGATCCCCAGACACGGAACGCCGACGCATCGCCAACCTTCCCCGTCCACAGCAAAGCTGGGGAGGTCTCCGGTCTGGAGACCCTGGGCTGAAGGTTGATCTGATGTGCGGCGTACCTCACCGCAAACGGCCACAGAAAATGGGGGGCAGCCGCATGCACCATGGACGTGCGGGCGACGTCCATGACAATGCCGATGCGGCGCTCAGCAATCCCATTCTGCTGTGGAGAGTCCGGAAGCGTGAAGGTCTGGCGGATGCCTCGTGCCTAACAGTAGGCTCGCAGAAGGCCGGAGGAGAACTCTCCGCCTCTGTCCGAGTGCAGACGCAAAACAGGAAAGTCCGAGCCGAAGCTCCGCCTGAGCTGGAGACGAGCTGCGCGGATCCAGTCGATCAACACCTCAGTGACCTCACCCTTGCTGCGCAAGGGGAAGACTGTGGTGTAACGCGAGTAGTCGTCAACCACCAGCAGGAAGTAGCGCTCGTGACCCTGTCCACGGACGCGGGCTGGGCCCCACACGTCCATGTGAAGCGTCTGCATCGGGGCCTCCGTCGGAGGAAACGGGGAGGAGTGAGGGGTAGCCCGCAGGCGACCCTCGACACAGGGGACACAGGGAGGGCCAGGTCCCGGAGGAAGAGGAGGGAGGGACCGGGGAAGGCCAGAGACAAGAAGGCGAGAGGCCATGCCCCGGAGACGAGGCAGGGAGGGGTGACCCATCCTGTGGTGCCACAGGAGGGTCTCGTGGGACAGGAGGCGACACGAGCAGGGGGCAGACTCAGGACCAGACCTGGACGCTGCAGCAAACACCTGACCCGACGCAGCTACCTGACCAGACCCAGGAGGAGGAGACGGAACCGTGAGTGTGTACAGGCTCGACCCCGGCCCACGTGTGAACGTGGTCAAGTGTCGACCCGTGTCCGCGTCCGTGCAGTGGGTGTCCCGTCGGCGTGCAGGGGTGAACTGGTCGACCCCTGCATCCTGTAGGTCAGCACCCGCCACCAAGTTCGTAGAGAACGAGGGGAGGTAGAGACCGGACAGGGCGCCAGACGGGACCGCAGGGCACGGCAGGACAGTGGAGTAGCGAGCCAGAACAGGACCCCCAGAGGGGTCCGCCAGGGAGACCGCCACTGGCCGACTAAGCGGCGTGAGTGTGGTGCGGTCTCGAAAGAAGGAGCGAGACGCCCCTGAGTCAAGAGTGAAGGTGAGAGAGGGCGGAGCCGACGCAGTACCTGAGAGAGCAGACTCACCAGCACCTGAGGACACAGACTCACTGGCACCTAGAGCGACAGCCTCACCAGCACCTGGAGCAGCAGCCTCAACAGCACCTAGAGCCGCAGTACCAATGCCCGGGTCGGGTGGGAAACACCGGTAACAGTCACCCTCCTCACTAATAGTCACAGCATACATGGCAGCAAGAATAGCATCAAAGTCAAGAGCAAAGATAGCTACTCCTGCCCTAGACAGCTGGTCCCAGCGAGGGATCTCAGAGGCGTCAGGAAACTGGCGGCGCCAAGCGTCAGTCAGGCGGCCGAAGCAGCGCTGGGCGGGGTGTGGACCACCACACGGCTCACCCGCACGGTCGCCGGTGCGCAAGACGTAGGTGCACGGACCAGTACCCCCACCCCTCTGACGTGCAGCGTACCACTCACGGAGCTGCTGCGGGGAGAGGGTCTCCTGACCACGCTGCTGCCGCTGCTGTTGGCGCTGACCGCCACCGGAGCCACTCCTCTGCGACGAGCCACGACCTCCTCCGCCGCCTCCTCCGCCGCCGCCGCCACCACCTCCGCTGCCACCGCCACTCCCACCGTCGCTGCCGCCACCGCCGCCTCCGCCTCCACTCCCACCACCACCGCCGCTGCCACCCCCGCCTCCACTGCCGCCGCTGACACCTCCACTCCCGCCACCACTCCCGCTATCACCCCCACCTCCTCCGCTGCCTCCACCGCCGCCTCCACCGCCCCCGCCGCCGCCACCACCGCTCCTGCCCCCCTTGCCCTTGCCAGAGCGACGTCTCCCACTGGGGGCAGACGCCGCACCGACCGACTCAAAACCAACTAGGTCGGCCGTAGCAGCAGAGGCGACAGAGGGCAGGAGGGGGGAGGGGGAACACCCCTCAAAGATGGGGGTGTGCGGGTCACCACGAGAGGCCCCTACAGCGAGAATGCTGTTCTCGGCTGCTAGGAGGGACTTCTCGAGGATGCTAACAGTGAGAGTGGTGGGGCAGACTGAGAGTAAGTCGTCCCTGACTCCGCGGAGGGAGTCAGGGAGGCGGGTGACAATGTAGTAGAGAGTGAAGTACTGGGGGGGGGGGTTCTTGGCGCAGAACTCAGCAGGAAGCGCAGCGCGGAAGCGAGCGTCACTAGTGCGCAGGTGGGTAATGAGGTCGGCGACTGTGGCAAAAGAAGCAAGGTCGGGAAAGAGGTACGGTAGCATGAGGCGGCTCAGTGCAGCAGTGGCAGGGGTGGAGTAGCGTGCAATAACGGCGTCGTACAGGGTCTGAGCACTCTTGTACGACCCAAAGTGTGCACGCTCAGAGGGACGGAGGTGGCGACGCACAGCAAGACGTGCAGCAGCATCGCGTGTGGCCCACACTGAGCGAACAGTGGCATCCTCAGTAGCAGCAGGGGCGGGAGAGGCACGAGAAGTGAGATCAAAGAGAGAGAGGCCGTCAGCTCTGTCGCACTGTAGGAAAAGCAGTAGGTCGTCTACCCACACGTCAAAGTCGATGGCCCTGCCCTCAGCGTCAAAGGTGAGGACACTGGGGGTAGCCATGACAGCACTAGGGTGAGGGCAGTGCGCAGAGTAAAGCTCAGTGCTCACCAGACAGGGCAGTGCAGGCGGCTCGGGCAGCTCGGGCGGCTCGGGCGGCTCAGGCGGCTCGGCGGCTCGGGCGGCTCGGCGGCTCGGGCGGCTCGGGCGGCTCGGCTGCTGGGGCGGCTCGGCTGCTGGGGCGGCTCGGCTGCTGGGGCGGCTCGGCTGCTGGGGCGGCTCGGCTGCTGGGGCGGCTCGGCTGCTGGGGCGGCGCAGTTGCTGGGGCGGCGGGGCCAGGAGATGCAGCTGCGGAACCGGGAGATGCAGTGGCGGGGCCGTCAGGGGTAGTGGCGGGGCCGATAGGTGCAGTGGCGGGGCCGACAGGGGGGACGGCGGGGCCGTCAGGTGCAGCGGCGGAGCCGGCTGAAGCAGCGGCGGGGCCAGCAGAGGGGACGGCGGGGCCGTTGGGCGCAGCGGCGGGGCCGGCAGAGGGGATGGCGGGGCCGTTGGGTGCAGCGGCGGGGCCGGCAGAGGGGACGGCGGGGCCGTCAAGTGCAGCGGAGGGGCCGGCAGAAAGGGACGGCGGGGCCGTCAGCGGCGACGTCGGGGCCTGCAGAGGCAGGCGATGAGGCCGCGTGGGCGGCGCTAGGGGGCCGCGAGGGCGGCGCGACGCAGCAGAGCCGCGAGGGCGGCGCGACGCGGCCGTAAGGCCAGCGCGACGTGGCCCGGGCCGCGCGCGCGACTCGCGGGGGCCACAAGGGCAGCGCGAGAAGGACTAGGGGGAGCGCGCTTCGGGGAGAGAAGGGCGCGCTCCGGGCAGCGAAAATTTCGTGGGTGGGCCCTTAAAAAATGGTCCTTAGGAAGGACCCGCTCTATACCATGTTGAGATTAGAGAGAGAGAATGAGTGCACTATGAAATGAAACAAGTACAAGTACCAACCCTAATTGGGTTGTACCCCCTATGGGCTACCCCACTACAGCCTAGATATATGCATCAGTAATATGATCATCTGACAGTTTTCTCCCCGCGGGCTACGTCGGTGTAGTAAATCCATTCGAGAGCCGGTCCACGTAACAGTGTCGCTGCGAGCCGAATCCTTGCTGCGTCGTGTTGCGGGGTCGAACAGCCAATGGCTTCGAAGTAAATTTCGAGGGTGGCCACGAATCGCCGGACGTCGGATCCCTTCGCGCTTGGATCGAACGCCTCCGGGAGCCTCGGTCGTGCTGCTTTGAGGTTCGGCGACAGTGGTGCCATTGGTCCATGAAATGTCGGTGTCGCCACTGCTGCTGGAGTTGTCGGTACTGCAGTCGCTGTGGTCGCTGCTGCTGCGGTGGCGAACCCTGGTTGGCTTGTCGGAAAAGCCTCGAGTCGACAAAGCGTCGCCTGCGTCTGCTCCATGTCGGTGCGGAGGCTCGCGATGTCGCTCGTAGTCGCGTAGTTGTCGCCTGTAGTCGCGTAGTTGTCGCCTTGGCCCTCCATTTGGTGATTTACAGGAAGATGCGCGACGAAAATAATCGAATTCTAGGTGCTGGTCGACTTACTGCGAGTCAAATTGACTGTAGAATCGACGAGCGCGAATTCTGTAGGTTGCGTAAATCTCCCTTAGGCGAAATTCGCGTCCGATCTTGGCCGTTGAGGAGAAAATCGATCCGACGCTCCAAATTCCAACTTTTTTGGGCGAAATTCTCTGGGCCGTTGAGATGAAACTCGATCGAACGGTCGAAACTCCAACCTTTCCACCAGTAAATCTGAGGGGTGTTCGAAAACCGAATCGAGGGGGACTTAGAAAAATTGCGCGGAACTGGTTTTACATACCCGTATCGGCGCTTTCGTCGTCGCCCCCGCGGTTTTTAAAGGCCGGAACTAAGCGGTTGAAGACCTCGCGTGTAAACCCGCTCTGATTACCAAGTGTGAGGATCTAGGATCGAGCTCAGAAAAGATGATTCAAATTGAATTGAATTGAATTGAATGATCACCTGGGTACAACACGAGGCTATATATAGGCTCGACACAAGGCCCCGTAACCAGGTGTTACGCGAAGGTTCCGCGGGTCGCGAAGCGTCCCGAACAGATCCTTACCGAATTCGGTAGAAGGCAATTCGGTGGCAACCGAAAAGCCAGAATTCGGTGCACGCAACCTAGCTCGGTGCTATAACTATAATAAAATATAGGAAAGCACCTAGCCTAGGAAATCAAGCAATTCATGCATGCATATGATTATCCTATGCTAGAAATAGCATGATAAAGTAGAGGCAAGCAAGCATACCTGGCATAAGCCGTCGTACTCTCACAACTCTGCTGCAGGGCGGCTCGGTTGCTGGGCGGCTCGGCTGCTGGGCGGCTCGGCTGCTGGTGCGGGGCGGCTCGGCTGTCGGGCGGCTCGGCTGCTGGGCGGCTCGGCTGCTGGGCGGCTCGGCTGCTGGGCGGCTCGGTTGCACGGTGCTGGGCGGCTCGGCTGTCGGGCGGCTCGGCTGCTGGGCGGCTCGGGAGGCCGGTGGTTCGGCTGCTCGGCGTTGCGGGCGCTGGGAGGCGGGGTCGCAGGTGGTGGCGAGGTCGCATGTGGCGGCGGGCCGCAAGGGTGGGCGGGGCCGCGGTGGCGACGGGGCCGCAGTGGGGCCTAAGTGGGGCCGTAGAGGGGCCGACGGGGCCGAAGTGGGGCCGTAGCGGGGCCGCAGCGGGGCCTAAGCGGGGCCGAAGCGGGGCCGTAGCGTGGCCGTAGCGGGGCCGACGGGGCCGAAGGGGCCGTAGCGGGGCCGTAGCGGGGCCTAAGCGGGGCCGACTGGGCCGACGGGGCCGTAGCGGGGCCGTAGTGGGGCCGTAGCGGGGCCTAAGCGGGGCCGACGGGGCCGTAGTGGGGCCGTAGCGAGGCCGTAGCGGGGCCTAAGCGGGGCCGTAGCGGGGCCGACGGGGCCTAAGCGGGGCCGTAGCGGGGCCGACGGGGCCGTAGCGGGGCCGTAGTGGGGCCGTAGCGGGGCCGTAGCGGGGCTTAAGCGGGGCCGTAGCGGGGCCGTAGCGGGGCCGTAGCGGGGCCGACGGGGCCGTAGCGCGGCCGTAGTGGGGCCGTAGCGGGGCCTAAGCGAGGCCGACGGGGCCGTAGCGGGGCCGTAGCGGGGCCGTAGCGGGGCCGACGGGGCCTAAGCGGGGCCGTAGCGGGGCCGACGGGGCCTAAGCGGGGCCTTAGCGGGGCCGTAGCGGCCTAAGCGAGGCCGTAGAGGGCGGCTCGAGGGGCAGTAAGGGCGGCCAATAGGGGCCACTAAGGCAGCTCGAGGCGCTACTCGGGTTAGGAGCTAAGCGCGCTCCGGGTAGGGAAGGAATAAAAATTCGTGGTGGGCCCTAGGCAGTATTCCCACTCGGGAACCTGCTCGATACCATGACGAGAAGTGATAATGGAATGAATGAACTATGAAACAGTTGGGTACAAGTACTAACCCTAATTGGGTTGTACCCCTTATGGGCTACCCCACTACAGCCTACACAAATGTATAAGCTATAATGTTCTGACAACTGCTACTGCAGGAGGCATACGACGGAATTACCTCGGGACATTTTGGGGTAGAAAAAACGCGACAGCAACTGCAGCGGTATTACTACTGGCTGGAGCTGTTGACCGACGTACAGCAGCACGTGGGCTCGTGCCCCACGTGTCAGGTGATGAAAAGCTCGAGGAAGCGGAAGGCGGGTCAATTGCAGCCGATACCACTGCCCGAGCGCGCCTGGCAACAGGTTACCATGGACTTCGTCACAGGGTTACCTTCGAACCCTGGGGGTAACGACGCGGTGATGGTCGTCGTTGATAGGTTGACGAAGATGGCACACTTCGCTGCGTGCAAAAAGTCGATCTCTGCCGAGGAGACAGCTCGTCTGTTCATCGCAGTCGTTGTTCGCCTGCACGGGATACCAGCAGCGATTATCAGCGACAGGGACACGAAGTTCACCAGCATCTTCTGGAAGAACCTCTGGAAGCAGTTCGGGACTAGGCTATAGTTCAGTTCTTCGTATCACTCCGAGACCGACGGTCAAACGGAGCGAACGAATCAGACGATGGAGCAGTTGATTCGTGCCACGTGCGACGACCGCACGACTTGGGAGCAGCAGCTACCGCTGATCGAGTTCGCGTACAACAATGCCACGTCAGCGACGACGCAGCAGTCCCCCTTCTACCTGAACTACGGGCAAAACCCTACAGTGCCCATGAGTCCGGACAACCCAACACCACGTGCACAGCAATTCGCCGAAATTCTGCAAGCTGCCCGCACCAGAGCCGCAGAAGCAATTAAAAAAGCAAACGTCATCCCTAAGCGCAACGCTGACCGCCACCGCCGCCCAGTCACAAACCAGTAAGGGGATTACATACTGCTCGACACGCAAAATCTGCGACTGCCTGACGTAGCAGAACTTCGACCGCGCTACTGTGGCCGATTCCAAATCAGCCACATGATCACGCCAGTAACCGCGCACCCACTGTTACCGACCGACTGGTACATCAGCCCTTCGTTCCACGTTAGCTTGCTTCGCCCATACATCCCAACCACAAGCCAACTGCCTCGCCACCGCCCGCCATCCATGACTCGCCCTGTATCAGAGCCGATCATCGAGCCCGAAAAAATCTTGAGCCATCGGATTCGACACCCCACGGGAATCAAGAGGATTGAATTCCTCGTTCGCTGGAAGGACCGCACGCCAACTGAAGATAGCTGGGTGCCCTTGGCCAACGTTGAAAACCACCCTGCCCTACAAGTGTACCTGAGAAGCCCGGGATTCCGCGATATACATGCACTCGCGTAGCGGAGGGGGCTTTTTGAGGGGGGGGTAGTGTAAGGACTTTTCTCGGCATTCCTTACGGAGCCCGACTACATCGCGTACAGCAACAGCTGTTGTTCGCCCGTTACTACTAACGGGAATTCGCCAACTTCATGCGCACTGTTTTGCCAAACCTCGCACTGCTGGCCCGGCCGTGTCGGCCTACGCTTCGGGACTAGCCCGAGCCTCGCTGCTCGCATAGCACTAGCTAGCTCGCACGCACCGCGTTACCGTTCGCATGTTTCGCGTATAAATGTTCGCTCATGCCCTCGCTCACATCTTTGTACTCATTTGACACCTTAGTGCAATTCTCGCTACTTCGATTCATTGCACCCGTAACACTACTTCTCGTCCGACCTATTGGGTGACGTGGCATGCGCCTCAGCCTCGTCTTTCGTTCATCGTAGGCGTGGCTTCCTCGTCAGCGAGACGTGTTACTGTACTTCACACCGCCGTAAATCTCCACACCCAAACCGCCAACTCTTCCGCTAATCGCCACGTCATGTGATCCCTCATTCTCAGCGTATGCCCGTGTGGGAGAGAACACCATCGCACACAGTGTTTCAGTACGGTTTAGTACGTTTCAGAACGATTTCATGGCGGAGTACTATGACATCCCAATTCGACATCCCCTATGTTGCGCGCCCTTCAAGCCTCCCAGCTTCCCCCGCAACCAACTCCCCCCACCCTCAACTCCCGGTTCCTGTGCGCTCCGCTCCACCTTACCGCCTTCCCTCTGCCTCACCATATATCCGACCGAGCCGAACCCAACCAAACTGAGAAGCCAACCCCCAGCAAACCGACAGGAGATCGACTGCAGCTGTTCGGCATTTTTGAGGTTCCAGTCAAGACCAGAGTAGGCGGCGCTAGGAGGAAAGCAGCAGTCGCTCGCAGCGGTGCATCGAGCCGGCCGGCCGGTCCCGCAGCTTCCTCGATCCCGCACGCAAGGTTTCCTGTTCCGCGTTCCGCTTGCATTCCTCCGACCATGGATGGCCACGGGGGATACAGGCTCTGCATGGTTACGATGCAGCGTTTCATTCACGACTAGCCGCCTGTCAGCTTCCGCGCGTCGCTTCCCTCCTCCGCTCCTCTCTGTATCCCCTCCCTGCCCCGCCCCACCATCCCGTCCCCAGCAGTCTTCGCTCTGCCTGCCCCTGGGCGTGTGTTTGCAGTTACCTTGTAGTAATCTGTTATTTATCGAGTAGTTTCCCCCGACTCTTGGGTCACGCGTTATCGACGAGCCATAACTGCGGCGCTTATCCACGTTTTGCTTCGGCCACTGGACGGAACCTTCGAGATTTCCGTCAGAAATATATATTTTTAACGCGTTGGGCTGCAGTATCGTCGGAACATTTGGACGGAAATTTTAAAAGCCTAAAACAGACATTTCTGTAGAGAAGTCCAGTCGCCGGCTCACATGGCACCAGCGTTCACCGCAGAGACTATCCGCAGCCATCCCGATACACCCTGCGTTCCCCAAGCTCCGTTCCAGAAACCGCTCTCTCAGTCGGACTTCAAGCCACAGGCCGAGCCAGGCTCCGAAGCGCCTCCAGCCGCTCCGGCTGTCGCGCAACAAGCACCAGCTACGTCGAATTCAGCGGCAACGCAGCGCGACGCCGGCGCCATGGCTTCTCCGCCAAACGAGAAAAACACGGTCGTTTGGGACGAGAAGAGTCTCTGGGACGACGCGGAAATGCCGGTGGCGTGGGCTGTGGAGGCGTCGCGGCTGTCGCTTTCCATTGAGAACCCCATCCGCAAGATCACCGACTCTCTCGCCGGCGTGCTCGCCGCGCCTTCTGCGCCTGCTGATGCCGCGCCTGTCGCTCCTCCGAAGCCGTTGATCTCGCTGGGTCAAGGGGATCCGACGGCGTTCGGGCATTTGAAGCTGCCGGATGTTGCGGTGCGCGCCGTGCAGGACGCTATAGCGAGCGGTCGCTATAACGGGTACCCGCCTTCTAATGGACTGCCTGACGCACGGAGGTACGCTGCTGACGTGTAGCGTGTGAGAGGTATTGGAATTTGGCAGTTCTTGAAAATTGTTATTATCCCGGTTCCAGTTGCTTGTCTGGACTGAAGAGCAGACGTGTAGGTTAACTAAGGTGCTGAAGGAAAAAGAAGCGAGACAGCATGGTGTGTGAAGTCGTTTTTGTATGGAGAAGCCTTAGCCTTCATGTGGTGAGACAGGTGCAAGGCAAACGCTCAGAGACCAGAAACGCTGGAAAGATAAGAGGGTTAAGTGACTCTACCCTTTTCCTCTCCCCCGTCCCTAGTTCCCTTTCCCCTCCTTCCTTTCCCTCCACCCCCCGTCCCGCTTCCCTCCGCTCCCTTCCCTCCGCCTCCTCCCTCCTTCCTTTCCCCCCAACCTACAACTCTGAGGCTTCTCCTAACTTCCGCTCGTCCCCGCTCCCTTTCCTCTCTTTATCTCCCATTCTCCTTCGTCCCTCTGCTTAACCCCAACCCATACCTTCTACGTCAGAACAGACTTTTGAGCGTAATCCATACCTTCCCCGCCAGAACAGAACAGCCGCTGAGCCTTTCCCACATCCCTCCACCGCCTCTCCTTCCTCCCCCCCCGTTCCCCAACATCCCTCTTCTCCTCCGCTTTCACAGGGCTGTGGCGAAACTGAGAGGTGCCTCAGACCACAACCTCCCCCTCCCCCCGCGCTCAACGAATCTCTTCTTCTTCGTGTTTTCCACCCAACCCCTTCCTCCCATGCTCGCCTGTCTACCATCACAGGTCCCTTAGAACACCCCCTTTCTCCCCTCCCCCGCGCTCAACGAATCTCTTCTTCTTCGTGTTTTCCACCCAACCCCTTCCTCCTTCCCATGCTCGCCTGTCTATCATCACAGGGCGGTGGCTGAATTTTGCTCCACGTCAGCACTGGAAACGCTCCCTCCTGCCACGTCAGCAGGGTGCGCGCCCACGTGCTCAGCTGCTGACGTGTACATCACTGGAGGCTGCGGCCCATCCATCCAACTGTGCCTAGATGCGCTTGCCAATCCGGACAGAAATATTTTACTGCCCCGCCCGGGATTCCCAGTCTACGAGTGCATGTGCTTGCACTCCGGATTGGAGCCTAGATTTTACGACCTACTGCCCGAGAACAACTGGGAGGTGGATCTCGGGCAGGTTGCAAAACTTCGTGATGAGCGCACAGTGGCTATACTGGTGTGCAATCCAGGGAATCCTTGCGGGCAGGTCTTTTCTCGGCAGCATGTGGTGGAGGTGAGTTCTGAGTTTTCTCCAGGCAGCAATTTGTGGGGCTGGAGTTTACCCAGAACTTCTCTGTTTCCGTAAAGTCCTCCTTTACAGTTCTCTTTCTTTCGCTTCACTCACATTCTCTCTCTTGCATCCCGCCCCCTCCCTTAACCTTCCCTGATTTCCTCTCCTTTCCCCTCCCCTCGCTTCCTCTCCCTTCCCTTCCCCACTCCTCATCCCCTCCCCATTTCTCATCCCCTAACCCGTCCCCTTAGATCCTCACCACAGCAGCGGCCCTCCGTCTACCAATCATAGCCGACGAGGTGTACGAGGGCATCGCCTTCCAGGAAGCTTCGCCCTTCATCCCTCTGTGTGCGGCCGCCATGCAGCTAGCCCTGCAACATCCGCCACAGCCCATGCAACCGCCCTCTCATGCCAACCATGCTTCTAACTCGGCTGCAGCAGCAGGCAGCAATGGGGTGGTTGGTAACGGGGTGCATGTGCAAAATGGAAACGGGCCTGCTGTTGGAGGAGGAGAGGCAACACATGAAGCTGCGCAGAACAAAGAGTCTCCTATAGCAGCAGCAGCGACGGCAGCATCAGCAGCAGCAGCGACGGCAGCAGCAGCAGCAGCAGCAGCAGCAGCGGGCAGTGTGCCGATACTGACAGTCAGCTCATTGTCGAAGCGGTTCCTGGTGCCAGGGTGGCGGGTGGGGTGGATTGCAGTGCACGACCCTCGCCACATTCTGAAGAACGCCAGGGTAAGTCTGAGTTGACTCTAAAGCAGCGGGCAGTGTGCCGACGATACTGACAGTCAGCTCCTTGTCAAAGCAATTTTTGGTGCTGGGGTGGTGGGTAGGATGGATCGCAGTGCATGACCCTCGCCATATTCTGAAGGACGCTAGGGTAAGTCTGAGTTGACTCTAAAGCAGCGGGCAGTGTGCCGACGATACTGACAGTCAGCTCCTTGTCAAAGCAATTTTTGGTGCTGGGGTGGTGGGTAGGATGGATCGCAGTGCACGACCCTCGCCATATTCTGAAGGACGCTAGGGTAAGTCCTGCATCGACTGAAAGGTCCTTAAAGCTGACTCATTAGGGTGGGGTGGATCGCAGTGCACAACCCTCGCCACATCCTAAGGTGTGCAAGGGTAATTTCTGAATTGACTTGGTCTTTTTTGGCTATGCACGAGGTTGTGGTGGGTTGCAGTGATTCTGAGGGATGCTAGGGTAAGCCTCCAAGGTTCGCTGTGCTTTGTTTGTCTCTTTTTGGCTCTCCCTCCTTCTCCTCTTCAAGTTCCTTCCTCCTCTTCCTGCACAATCTTGAGAAAGTTCCTTTTCCTCCTCGTTCAATCTTTCTTACTGATGTAATGGCGTGGTGCCTATTCCAATTCCTTAGCCCCATGTTCTTGCACCATGATTTCATGCTTCCATCATTCCATCGTCCCATGCTCACATGCTCACATGCTCCCATGCTCCCACGCTCCCACGCTCCCATGCTCCCACGCTCCCACGCTCCCACACTCCCACACTCCCATGCTCCTCCCATACAATCAGGTCATCGAGTCTTTGGAGCGAATCCTGCAGTACGCCCCTCAGCCGTGCTCCCTCATCCAGGTACGGTGTGAACCTCCAGTGCCCTCCTGTGCCTCCGAATCCTCTTTCACAGGAAGCATTGAGAAGGTGCGTCACTTACCGTTTCTCTATTTTTTTTTCCGCTGAATTCGTTTTGACCGTTCCTCCCCTTCTTCCCCCTCTCTTCCGCCCTCCTCCTCGCCGCAGGCCGCCCTCCCTGCTGTTCTCAACACCACGCCGCCCTCCTTCCTCCGCGACGTTGACTTTTGAGTCGACTCAAAAGTCTCCCCTGTGTTTCTTCCCCCTCTCCTCGCCGCAGGCCGCCCTCCCTGCCGTTCTCAACACCACGCCGCCCTCCTTCCTCCGCGACCTCACCTGCCAGCTGGCAGATGCCGCCCGCACCAGCCTGTCTCGGGTCGGCGCCATTCCGGGCCTGGAGTGCCCCAGTGAACCGCAGGGAGGGATGTTCCTCATGGTATGTGGGTGGCCAGTCACTATGTATGTATTGGCGTGTGTGAAGGTGCGTGTGTGTGTCTGTGTGTGCATGCGTGTCCACACACCAGCCTGTCCCGGGTCAGTGCCATTCCGGGCCTGGAGTGTCCCAGTGAACCGCAGCGAGGGATGTTCCTCATGGTATGTGGGTGGATGGATGTGCATGCGCATGTGCGTGTGTATTTATGTGCATACACATGCGTGTGAGCTCATGCGCGTTTTCATGTGAGACCTAGCATGTGTGGTCCGGCATGCGTGCGTGTGCGCCATGTCTCTTCCTCACTCGATCCTGCATACATATTCATGTTTCCTCTCCCCGTTCCACTCCTTTCCCCCCCTCCGTCCCTCGCTCCCTGCATCTTTCTTCGAAACCACAGGTTCGTGTCGACCTAGCTTGCTTCCCGTCATTCCCGGACGACATTTCATGGTGCAGGCAGCTGCTGCAAGAGCAGAGGGTGGTGTTGATCCCAGGCACTGCATTCCGGTTGCCCGGCTGGGTGCGGGTTGTGCTCTCAGTCCCTCCCCATATTATATCTGAGGCCTGGGATCGCATTGCTGCATTTTGTGTACAGCATTACAAAACGGCCTAGAGTTTGCTCGAAAGTCTGCTTAATTCATTGTTCTGGTGAATAGCTAGCTCACTGTTTATATTTTTGTTTTGGCTTCATAAGCTCCATCGTGATTTTACTAACAACCTTCGGATATTCGGCTCGGCGGAAGGCGAAAGGCTCACTGACGCGTATGTAGCATGTCAAGTCGTCTAAACCCTACTCGAACTTTCTAGGACGTAAACCAACCGTTCTGAAACACAGGGCTGTTCTCGAGACTTCGCCCTGGTGCATGCTCGCAGCATCAGCAACACGCCACTCTTGTGGCTCTCGGCCGCCGCTACCTGAGGGGCTGCGAGATAACTACCAGAAGAAAAGATAATTTCGTTTGCAGTCTCTCGGAGAGCGAGCACAGGAGTCTGTCCTTCGGGAGGGAGCGGTGCTAGCTACTTAGCTCTGGCCGTGACCGGTGTCAGTGGCATCGTTACCTTCGGCAGTCAGTAGTCTCGTGATTCGGCAGATCCGTGCTCTCGCCTCGCACTCTTGCCTCGCTTTCTCACCTCGCTCTCTCGCCACGCGGCTGGTGCCTGGCTCACCAGTCCCCAGGCTTGTTAGCTCGTCGCGGTTGTTGGACTCGCCGGCTTCATATCTCTTCAGATCGTCGCGAGTTTGCGTCGTGTTGTGCTTGAAGGCTGAATTTAACGCGCGCAATCATGGTAGGTTGAATTCGTACGACTTTCCTTCGAAAGAAATTAACATAGTTGGTGTACGTGGAAACCCTCTTCTTCTTTCGTTTCATCTCCATCTTCAAAGTCCCGACCTCTTTTTCACGTACCATACGATGTAACACCTGCTCTTTTTCACGTGCAGGACCTGCTCCATCATTCCCCTGTGCAGCTCTTGTTCCTCTTTTTCTCCTCCGTCCTTTGCTTCTCCTCGATCATCGCAGTGCAGTCCGTGAATGGATCGAATCGCCGATACTGGCGTCGGACTTGTGTTCCTGTCCTTCGTTCGTCTTCCCTTCGTTTTCCTTCATTCACCCGTCTCCTCGATTGCGATCCTCCACGTCCTTCCTTTTTTCGTCTCCGTCGTCGCAGTCCAGTCCGTTCGTCGCAGGAGTCGCGGTGGCGACGGCGGCTCTCGCGGCGCGGTACGGCATAGAGGCGTGGCAGGCCTTCAAAGCGCGACCCGCGGTGCCGCGCATTCGGCGCTTCTACGAGGGAGGCTTCCAGCCGACTATGACGCGACGAGAGGCTGCTCTGATTCTTGGGATCAGGTATGCGCGTTGGGTACATCCTTTAACGCGTACATCAGCCAGCGGTGCCTCTGGTTCTTGGGATCGGGTGTGCGCTTTTGAGTGAATACGTTCGTCGTATAGTATCATGCGTCCATCGTTTCATGTGTCCTTTTTGGCGTGTGCCTGACTAATTCTTTCTGGCATGATACCTTTGAACCACGATTCTGCGTGCCTGCCATCGGATTCCTTTATCACCATTCGCTGTTGCATCCAAATGTGTTAAGAGCGTATGTTACGTTTTGAGACGTCTCAAAACATCTCTGTTTACATGTGGCCATCGGATTCCTTTATCACCATTCACTGTTGCATCCAAATGTGTTAAGAGTGTATGTTTCGTTTCCTCTACCCTCATGTACCCTACATCCATTGCTAGCTGACAAGTGTAACACTTGGCTTACATTCACTCAACTTTGCTTCACATATACAACGCCATCCCACATCACCCACGTTTCAGGGAGAGTGCAGCGCAGGAGAAGGTGCGGGAGGCCCACAGGCGAGTGATGACAGCCAATCACCCAGACGCAGGTGGCAGCGACCTACTGGCGTCCAAGATCAACGAGGCAAAGGACTTGCTCCTAGGCCAGACCAAGGGCAGCGGCTCCGCCTTCTGATTGTGAGAGATTTTTATCATTGCAAGAAAATCGCAACTTGCGGGCAAGGGCAAGGATGTATGCATGGGCCAGTTCAAGGGCAGCGGCTCCGGCTTTTGGTTGCCTCCATGCATCATGTGATGTGATGTGACTGACTGGTTGGGGACTTGGGAGGAGCACAAGGCAGCGGAGTGGGTTTTGGGCGATGCTATGAGAGTTGACACCAGGCATGGCCAAGGCTCAGATGAACAGGTTGACGGGTTGACCAACTGCGCTGCTTTCATGCACCAAGGGTTTATAAAACAGCCGAACAGTGAGCTGCACGTGTGCTGTGGAGGTAGTTGCTGGTCTGTGACAAGCTCTGAGTTTCCTCATCCTGCTGTGGCCTGAAGCGTCGGCGGGAAAAGTTGAGATGTGAAGAACCTGTCTGTCACTCATGCTGTTCAAGGCAAAAGAGTTGTTTGAACATGGTGGTGTCTGGTCTGGAGTCTGCATTGTACTTCAATCCTGGCTCTGCTTTGGGAGAGAGATGTCCATGCTGCAGGCTGTATGCTTGTTGCGCTCTGTGTGGTGCATGTGTACAAGGCTGCTGGCATTGTACTGTAGCAAGGCCAGGCCTCAGGGACTGTAGCAAGGCACTGGTCTGGTCTGGTTGGTAAATCAGTATATATGTAAATACAGAGAAATTCGTCAAGCTAACTTAACTTACGGTACACCTAAAAAAAAAAATGTCCAGCTGGTAAAGAGACAGACAGGAACTGAACCTGCATAGACCAGCTGAGAAGACTAGAGAGAGGGATGAAATCATACCCTCGGAAGACATATCCTGTATTCTTTCAAAGGCTCACATTCGCCCTACGCCCCTCTACCGTATTTTACTAGTGAGGGTCCAAAGAAAAACGGAGGTCTGCCCTGCCCTGTTTTGGGTCTCTGGCACTTCTTATTTCCGAAACTTCACCTTAACCATGCGAAATCAACGGCTAAGAGAAACTGACCCAAGCGCGTTGCTCGCCTTGTCCCGCTCGGCATTCCCAAGGAGGGACATTTTGCGCCACCGCCGTTGATTTCGCTGCTGGACCTGCGAAAACTGGCATGGCCGGCGCCTCGTGCCTCGGCAGGCTCCCGCTGTCGTAGCCAATCGACGTCTCCTGTCTCGCGGAACTTCTCGTCGCAGAAGGCTGACGTGACACTGCTTCGCGAGTCGCGTGACTCCCAAAACCCGCGCTTCCATGCGGTTCCTCCCGAGGCTGCTGATACTTCTCGGCCCAGTTTTTCTCAGGCGGAATTTCCCTCAGCCACGATCCTTGAGAGCTCTGCGCCGACGCAACGGGCGGCTGATTAGGGTTAGGTGGCTCACGCTTGGAAACGCCGCTTGCTTTCCGCCGACGCTTAGGCTTCGGCTTTCGAAAGCCGGGAGATCTGAATGTAATCCAGTCAAAGGCAAGAATGCGCTTTCGGCGGAAGGATGAAGAGGAGGTGGTGGAATTGGAGTAGCTGCCGTCGAGTGCGGACATTCGGGAACGGATGTCCGGGCCTTCTCTTACTCTCGGTAGGCTCATGTGGGAACCCATTCAGCCAAAGCGACAGGCGCAGGAGGCGGCAGACTTTGTCACGCTGGAAGAAAGATGCGAGCAAATGCGAGCTCGCTACGTTTGTCACCGAAAAGCTTCTGATGGTAAACTGGTTCGGAAAAACTAATCTATATTTACACAAGAACGAGCGCTGAGATGGAGGACGCGGAATTATAATCCAAGTAAAAGGAGAGGAGACATCTCACATGAGTCAACACAAGAGGGCCATGGGAGACAAGACACCGCCGTAGAAAGAATAATTGGCTAGAGATTGAAGGGGCTGGTCTGCTATGCTAAGGGCAGGTAATTTGAGCTCCTTGACAGTTCATGCACAAATGTTGAGGCTGGTGAGTAGTGGCTTAAAGTTGTGAAATAATTACACCGCTCCGGAGTGCATAACATCGTAACCAACCGCTCTGTATAAAACAGGAATTGAGCTCTCCTGAATTTACATCCAGACTGTCCCGAGAGGTGGCTTTCGTAGGGCGCGCCAATCATGGAGGTGTCCCCAGATCTCTCCTCGATGTCCCATGAATCCACCACATCGCAGGTCCTCCTCAGGTGTTATGCGATGCGATGCGATGCGACCCACGATGGTTTTACGGCAAGGCACCAGCAGCCCAGCCCATCCCCATCTGCACGCATCACCCCGTTACTGGACCAGCCCTCCACGTGGTTTCTCCAGTAACTCGCGTGGTTTTAAAATTGCTAGCTCTTTACTAAACATGTCCCTCAAATTGCCGGATTTAGCCAGCCTTGGGCATCGTGGGTGACGAGTTGCGAATAAAGAGCTGCAATTTTAATCGCGTAGGACCTTTGCTGTGGATTTCTGTGACCAGTCTGAGAAGATTTTTTTTCAGTGGGTACAGGTAAGGTATGGTAGAGGTTATAGGGGAAACCCTCTTTGGTATTACACGCCTCGCTGGGTAACAAGGTTGTTCTATCCACTCCCAGATGAGCACCTGTGTAGTCCCTTTTAGTGGGGACTGGCACCGCAGGGGGGGTTTGATCCCGGGAGGATGTATTTTTCCGTGGGATAAAGCCTAAAACAGAAACATCTCGTCTTGGTCTTCCCTGCTCCCCTTCTCTTGGAGACACCCAACCAATCAGCTCATACCTACGTGGGCAGCTACAAGATTTGTCTGATGATAAATTCTCAAAACGGGAGAGATGGGTGATACATATGATTCACCATTCTGTATGCTACCACGAAACTTATTTGATGGGATGGCAAAAAGTGCAATGAAATTAATGGAAGGGCTCATGTATTTGAAAGCTACTATAACACCCTAACGAGGATGAGGGACAGGTATGAGAAATAAGACTATGCTATTCGAGAAATGTTTAACACCCATTTGCTGTGTTCGGCTCCAAGATGAACAGAAATGAGAAGCCACTTAGTGGCCGTTCTCCTGTCTTGAGTGCTCTTTCACCAGAAAAACAACTCGCTAGGCTTCTCCTGCCAAAATGAGTCTGCAAGGCCACCCAAGAACTCCCAAACACAAACAAGTATATCCAAACACAGATTCAAGCACATGCACACATGCACACGCACAAACACACAGAAGCACATACCAGCACACTCAAGTGACAGGAGTGGAGGCTGAGGTGGGGCAAGTAAGGGAGGGTTGTCCATGTCGTGAGAGGGAGAGAAAAGAGGAAGCGGGAACGAGAGGGGGTGGGGGGAGGGAAGCGGGGGGCAATAGGGGGGAGAAGGGGGAGGAGAGGGGGGAATAAAAGAAGGGCAGAGGGGAAGTCGATGGAGATTGGATGCAAGAAGAATAGGAGGGCGGGATCAGCAGAAAAAGACAGGAACACAAGCGCGGGGCGAAAAACAAGCACGTTCCTGATTGGTACAGATGGAGCTACTGGTTTCACAGTGAGACCCGTTTGGCCATGCATACATGCATGCATTCATTCAAGGGACACGCTTGGCCATGCATGAATGCCTGGCCGTGCATGCAATATTGCGTTCATGCATGGGACCCGCTTGATTCTTCACACCTCTTAGTGACTGCAAGTAAGGGGACACACACTCATAGCCATGCAGTGTGGAATCACATTAAACACTTTCGGATTCGCTTCCCGAATGTTCCCACCTGAGAGTATTGGTTGGTGGAGCTGGCGGGAGTTCCCGCGACTCTATACGAAGTTGAGCCAGCCAGGCTCGACTGGCGTTGTAACAGGGGCCGTAGTAACCGTTGCAACCGCTGTCATCGGTGTAACCGGTGTAATCGGTGTGACAGCTGGCAGTGCCGAGGTGGTAACTACAGGAAAGGTTGGATTTATGGCGGGGGTGTGGTCCAATAATGAGGTTACTGTAGCAGGTGTCGCCGTCGTAGGTGTGACAACAGGAACGTCGCCTAATCGCGAGGGAACTGTAGCAGGTGTCGGCGTCGTAGGTGTGACAGCAGGAACGTCGCCTAATAGCGAGGGAATTGTAGCAGGTGTCGCCGTCGTAGGTGTGACAGCAGGAACGTCGCCTAATAGCGAGGGAACTGTAGTCCTAGGTGTCGTCGTATTAGGAGTGACAGCAGGAACGTCATCCAATAGCGAGGGAACTGTAGCAGGTGTCGTCGTAGTAGGTGTGACAGCAGGAACGTCATCCAATAGCGAGGGAACTGTTGAAGGTGTCGTCGCAGAAGGTGTGACAGCAGGAACGTCATCCAATAGCGAGGGAACTGTAGCAGGCGTCGTCGTAATCGGTTTGACAGCAGGAACGTCGTGCAGGAGCGATGGGATTTCAATATGAAGAGCCGTTGGAGCTTCGATAACCATGGGAACGTCATCTAGGAAAGACTGTATTCCGAGAAACGTTTCTGCACCCGATGTAACCGTGGGAAATGCGGTAACCACAGCTGATGGTGTAACGGCAGGAAGAACTGGAGCCGTTTCAACTGCAGGAACAGGAGCAACCGGAGCTGGAGCGCCGATCGCGAGCACATCTGTATCCATCCGAACGGCTGTGACGACTGGATTTGCTGGTGGAGCAAACGCAGTACCAGGAGCAGGGGCGGGAGAAGGGGCGGGAACAGGAGCAGGAGCAGGAGCAGCCGGTGTAACCACATGAGTTCCTGTAACCATTGGAGGCGCAATGGTCGCAACAGCTGTTAAACCGGCTGTAGCTGCTGTAGAAGAATCTTCAGAATGCGCGGCGACCACGGTGCTGCCCCTGCATGGCGCCGTTATAGGGGGCGTAATCGCCGCCGTGATGGGCGGCGAAGGTCCAGCCGGGTTAGGCGGCGAGGGTCCCGCCGGCTGTGACTGATTCTGAGGCGCATCGCCACTCGGCGGCGACGCAGGGAACATGGGCGGAGGCGGAGGCGAGATCATGCACGTAGATACGCGCATCGACTCCCGCGCGCGCTTCCCCGCGCTTTTGGCCTCGGGGGAAGCCACATGGCTCCGCACGTTCTCCCGAATAATGTCCCCCAACGTTGCCGCTTCCGCCCAGTACTGCTTGCCCGAGAGCTTTTCCGCCCAGTTCTGGTCCGGCCTGATCTCGCGCAGCCACGGCCCCACCGGCTCAACTTGCACGGACTTCTCTAGCCGCCGCCGCCGCCGCTCCCGCTTCTTCTGTCGCCGCCGCCATGTCTTCCCTTCGCGGAGGGCCTTGGCGCGCTGCGCGATCCACGCGAAAGGGGAGGAGGTTTTGGCGGAAGCGGAGCCGGAGGAGGAGCGGGAGGCGGAAGCGGAGGAGGAGGTGGATTCTGCGAGGGCGGACATCTTTCCGCGGATGTCAGGGCCCTTTTTGCGCCGCGGGCGGCTCATACCCGACCCCATGGTTACCGCACTTGCCGGCGCAGGCTCCTGCTGTAGGAAACCGTACGCGGAGAAAGCGGCGGGAGATGCGTGGAGCTGGCGTAAGTGGACCGAAGCCCGAAGTACGGAGGTGCTACTTTTTCAGAGAAGGAGGCGGCATGAAAATCGATGTTAGGATCTCGGAGGCAGCACTAGTAGACACGACGTTGGGATCTCGGAGCCTGATTTAATTAAGATATAAAGTGAGATGAGGTTCCCACGATGAGAGACTACTGGCTGGATGAAAGCACTGCTATTAGGGTGGCTGCCTTCGCTTCCATGCCTGCTTTCATCCCAGCGGCTTGCAGGTTCTAACGGAAGGGTTCCAATAAAATGGTACCGAATGCCGGATGACAAACGAACTCATAGGGAAAGAGTAGAAGTGTTGTGCTTCATGTCGATTCAAGAACCTGTCTGAACGACGGATGACCAACTAACTCGACGGGTAGTTGCGAGCTCCGCAGCGGAAATTCGGCAGCGGAAATTCGGCGGCTAGAATTCGGCAGCGAGTATGACAGGGCAAAGCACGAATTCGACGCGGTGTTGTGAGCACAGTGTGAGGGGAAAGGAGGAAAGCTGCGCGTGCGGAGGGTGCGGAAAGAGCAGCGATCGCACAACACCGCGTTGCAGCGACGCGGTGTTGTGAGTGCGCGTTGAGAGCTGCATGCACCCAAGCAAACTAAGCGCGGCGGGTTGCGGAGGAATAGACGACGAAAGTGCGGACCTTGCATTAAGCCGTGGATTAGGCCCCCGTGCGGTGTGCATAACATTAACCGTTGGCATTGGCGGCGTTTCGCCCCCAGCATGAGATTAACCGCGTTGAAACGGGAGAGGGCATCCCCCAAAGGCGCCGGGGTGTTGGAAACGAAGTGGTGGGATGGGATGCGATGGGATGGGATGAGATCAGGACAGACTGCCTCGCTGGAGAGGGGGCTGTGCTTCGCTTTTGCGCTGTGACGCAGGCACGAATCTAAACAGAGGGAGACCAGGCCAGACCATTATCCTCTGGGTTTCTCTGTCAACGGGTAAGTAAGGTGCCTAATTTTCGTCCAGGAGGACTCCCTCATTTTCATGAAGGCATGGTTGCAGTCTAGTTTGGGATCGTGAATGTGTGGATTGCGGGCACCATGCGGCTCGCTCTGGCACACACACTGTACACACGTCGACGGCCAGCAGGCAAGAGAGACGCGGGTGAAGCGGAAGTCTCTGCAGAGCAGCTGCGGGCGGTATGCGCTCGTATGTGGGTGAAGGGAGTATTGTACTGTGACGTGGAGATTCTTTGCTGTGGAACGCAGAGGAGAGGAGAGAACCTGCTGGAGTGGGGCGAGGGCGAAGGAATTTGGAAGGGGGTCTTTGTGACGGGGGAAGAGGGAAATCTGTTTTGGGAGAAAATGGTGCCAAAATGTCGGTAGCGATTCGGTTTCCGGTTGGTTACCCTACTCTCGGGTTGGCGGCGCGTGAATGCCTAGTTTGGGGACGGCGCCAAGTGGGGATGATTTATTTCCCACCACGAGCGAAGCAACGGCTCCAGCGAAATGCTTGACGAAAAGCTTGGAAATGACTGAGCGAGAACGCTCCCAGGTTACGATCCGATATACGATAAAGCATGCTTCTTTACACTTGTCAGTTAATGATAAATAGCAAGCCCACAGTGTTCCAGTTCTGTTCGCTCGCCCCCACCGAATCCACTCACCGTTCGCAACGGTCGCAAGCGTTCGCCGGCAGGTGGCAGTTGACTGAATGGTTACCGTTGACAGCTGTCGTCACACTTCTTCCTGCACACGGAAAATCAGAACATCCCTGATTCCCTTCCATTCGTTCTGCTGCGTAAGACAGGTAGCGCTTCGCATTTTGCTGCGGCGCGCTGAAATTGTTTCAGCGGCAAAGCAATTCTGCGCAACCATTCCTTTCCCACCACCCACCCGCGGTCTCTTGTCGTGGACCGTGCTCCGCTTTGTTGGTGTGTGTGTGTGTGAGGTCAGCTCCAGACAACGAAACTTTTGCTACCAGATGCAGAGCAGTGTTCCGCCTAGGCAACTGGTGGGTGTGTGAATTAGGGCACCGCGTGCGACCAGTACCCCCATCACAACCGCACCGCCGAAACATTCAACCCACCCAACAGCGCAAGAGAGGGAGAGAGAACCAAACCCAAGAACCCGAACCGTGCATCCCCCCCGGCAGCGAATATTCGCCGATGCACCCCTCAGCAGTCGAAACGCATCCGCGCAGTCGTATCCGCAACCGCGACCACATTCCGTTCGGAAGGCCCTAAGTCGCAGACCTGAGCCAGAACTAAAATACATATTCAGGACCATATGCATAAATGAATCTTCATATCCGACTGATGCCAACGACAGCTGATACCTTTTCCCAGAACGACATCCTACAGGTGTAGGCGTAGACGGAATTCACATGCCTAGGTTATCAACCGCGCACACCCTCCCCAGTGCTTGCCATTCAAAGCAAACTCTCAGGCAAATGCTCACAAGAGCGTAAATCCATTCCTTCCTACCTTAACCTTCCATCCGAAAGACCCTCTCCCTGGAACCCGCTCACAGGACCCCCCTCCGCATCCGCCGCTGACAGCTTCATACTCCAAACTCTGACCATGGGCGGCATCAATCTGTCGTCATTCGACTTCAGCTCGCGCCGCCGAGGCCCCGATATTCGCGGTAAACTTTCCGCGCTTGGGGAATCCGGCCCTGCGCTTGATCTCTCTCCAGGAACCAGTAAGCACGGCAGCGGGAGCGGTGACAAGGGGCCTCAGTTACTAAGATGGATGCCGCGGTCAATCAGCCTCACGGCTGTGAATAGCGCCGGTTCAGGGTTGTTTTCGCCAACTGACTTCGCCAAATCTCGCAAAAAGGAGGAATCGCTTCTCGGGAACGCCGAGGAGGAGGAGTGGGGAATTTTCGGCGTGGATTCGTCGGACGATCTGAACGAATTTGCGAACCGCGGCGGGGTAGCATCGTCTTGGGATTTTGAAGCCCCCACAAAGTCGCGGAGTTTGTCGCTGCGAAGTTTGGCGACTTTTAACCTCTCGTTCGTCAAGCAGCCCAGCCTCAAGAAAACTCTTTCGTCAATTTCGCTCGAATCAGAAAACGAAGACTCTGGCGCGTATGATTTAAGCCCTGTACATGATCGAACGCTACCCAATCACTTCAGTGGCGACTTCAATATGAATGATGCTCGGAACGGCGGCAGGAACACATTGGTTTCATCGTCAACGTCATCTTCCTTCGTCTCGAAATCGCAAGACATTCTGTGCAACGCGGAATTCGAATGCGCGTCGCAGACCGCCAGCAGCAGCGAGTGCGGCTCGGTAGTGGGCGACAGCGACTCCAGTGATTGGTCGAACGACAACCATGATGACGTGGCCCGGTCAGATTGGAAGGAGTGGGACGCAGAGGAACGAACCTCGAAGGTTCCCGACGAGAAAAAAGAAGAGAAGCGGATCGCGTTTGTTCGCGAATTTTTTCCCGCCAACAGAGCCGGGCATATCCGGCGGTTCCTCTTAAAGCGTTTCGGCGGGAGTCGTCGGGAGAAGATGCACGTGTGGGCGTAGACGAGTCGAGTCGCCCCGAGTCCTGCTTAGGCGTTGGCGATTCATAGCATGCCAGTTCGGTAGTGTCACGTTTGGCGTGGGTGTCACAGTGTTGCGCGTGTACGGCATACAGGCAGAAAGGGGCAGCACTCGAACCGCATGCGGTGCGGTTCCGAGCATTCTATTGGCCGCGCAGCTATCGACGCGTTCCCAGACAGAAGTAGCAGCGTAGTAGTAGGAGGACGGCAGCATCAGCAACCGCAGGAACAGATTCCTTAGACGTCACAATAAAAGCAGCAACAAGAGCAGCAGCAGCAGCAGCAGCTCGTACAGTTGCTGCAAGCTTACGAGCCGCAAGAATGGGAGACCTAGTAGATAAGGGGGCGGAAGCCACCTTGGGAAAAGATACTCCCACACACATACATACAGATTCAAGCATGCCAGCTACAAACCTCTCTCCCCTCCAAAACTCCCTCCCCTCTCATTTCTCCCTCTTATCACACTACCTTTGCCCCTTATATATGCAGCAGATAGCTGCAATGTTGGTTTGCCTCTTATCCAGCTTTAGACAAACACCTCGCTGTCTGTGAGTCTATTGTTAGTAGTGTGCCTGGTAAGCCGCTTTGCCTGAAGTGAATTATGCTCTCAGTGAGGCACCCATATTTGCAGTGGGAAGCGCCCAAGTGTAGGCCGCCACTAGCTAGAGCAAATCTTATCATGAAAGTCTATCCCAATAACGTTGAAATAAATAGGTGTTGATACAAGCATACAGAGGGAGAGGTGCATGCACAGTTTTCTGACATTTTGCTAAAGAGTACTGTGTGGGAGACTTTATTTGTCAAATTTGAAAAATGTCAAATTCCTGCCAACTGTAAATACGTCCCAACGATGAACGCGAGCAACTGCTGTTTATACATCCGACCAGACTGTATCGAGGATGATAGGGCTCCTCTGAGCAGGTTTGTGCCAACCAGAATCACAGGCAACCCTGGGATTGATGGGCAGACAGTTTATGCGAATTTCCCTTCGCTAAAGCCGTTGATTCAGGGTTCTGGGGAGCTCAGGGTTTAGGCTAAGTCAGTTTGTGGGAACACGCTGTGTTTCCCACACCAGGAATCGCATTGTTAGACACAACAATATCGAGCCGTCGATTCGTCAACCGTTGCCCGATCTCTCCGTTCCGTCGTCCGATCCTGCCGTGCTTGCCGCAGCCTCTTTATTCGAGCATTCGTTCACCATGGCGCCCCGATTGGAGGGCGCCACGTCCTCCGCATCGCAATCCGTAGGCGGCCAATCGCAGAAGCATCAGCAGCTGACGCGCCTCATCCCGAAAAAAACATACAAGCCGCTGCTAAGCCTTGAGGTCTTTTACACAGGCGGCCACGTGGCAGTCTTTCCGGATGGACGCCACGTGGCATGTCCTTGCGCTGACGTGGTAAAGGTCGTCGATCTCACCACGGGGAAGGTCGTGCGGACGTTGGAGGGCGACGGAGAGCCAATCACAGCCGTCGCCGCGAGTCCAGATGGCGTGTCCGTATTGGCCAGCTCGCGCAGCCTGCAGACGCGCTGGTGGAACTGGCGCACGGGGGAGTGCAAGCGGTCGTGGAAGGTGAGGGGGGTGGGGGGGGTTGGGGGGAGTGGAGTGGGGGAGGAAAGGCGGGGAGAACGGGGGGGAGAGGGGAGAGGCGGCGCACGGGGGAGTGCAAGCGCGGTCGTGAATGGTGATGGGGGTGGGGGAACGGGGAATGGGGGATGGGAGGCAGAATGGCGGGCGGGGGAATGGGGGATGGGGAACGGGGAAATGGGGGACGGGGGAGAGGCAGCGCAGCCCGCAGACGCGCTGGTGGAACTGGCGCACGGAGGAGTGCAAGCGGTCGTGGAAAATGAGGGGACGGGGGTTTGGAGGGGAGGGGAAGGCGGGAGGATAAGGGCCGAGAAGGGGGGGGGAGAGAAGGCGGAAGGTGGAGGGGGAGGGGGAGAGGCTGCGCACAGGGGAGCGCAAACGGTCGTGGAGGGAGGGGGGAGGGTGGGGAGATGTTTTGGGAGGAAAGGGGGCGGAAGGGAGAAGGGGAAAGGCGAAGGGAGGAGGGGAATGGGAAGAGGCGGCGCACGGACGGGGGGAGTGCAAGCGGTAGTGGAGGGAGGGGTCGTAAGAGAGGAGGGGGCGGAAGGTGGAGGGAAGGGAATGGGCGGAGGGACGAGAGGAAGGGTTGAGGATAGGGGGGAGAAGCAGGCGGCGTTCGGAGGAGTGCAAGCGGTCGTGGAAGATGAGGCGGAGGGGAAAGATTGGTGACTTTTGAGTCGACTCAAAAGGCGGCGTTCAAGGGAGTGCAAGCGGTCGTGGAAGATGAGGCGGAGGGGAAAGATTGGTGGGGATGGGATGGGAGGGGAAGAGGGGAAGTGGAAGGGGAAAAGGGGGGAGGGAGGAGAAGCAGCGCGTGGGAGAGTGCAATTAGGTCGTGGAAGTTGAGGCATGGAATGGCCGCGCAGGCTGGTCTTCCATCGCTCTTCTTCCGAACCCTTCCGAACCCATCAAAACCTTTCAAAATATTTTTTCTTGGACCCCCTCCCCATCCTCAGCCCCCCTCCCCCCCACCCCCCCCCTCCCAACCACTCCGGCCCCCCGCCTTGCCACACGCCCGCCGCCTCCAATCTCTTACCCAGGCGCACCTTTTGAGAATTCTCAAAAGTAAACTCATCATACCCAGACCAGGCGCACCTTTTGAGAATTCTCAAAAGTAAACTCAACATACCCAGGCGCACCTTTTGAGAATTCTCGAAAGTAAACTCAACATACCCAGGCACACCCCGCGCCAGTGTGAAGCCTGGCGGTAGACGCCAGTGTCTGTCAGGGCTGCTGCTGGGGATAGGGGGGGCGGACAGGGGCGTGTTTTGAAACGTCTCAAAACACTGCTGCTGGCGATTGTGGGGGCGGACAGGGGCGTGTGCGTGCGTGTGGGACCACCACCCATAGGCTAATCCTCGTTTCCCCTCCTTTCCTTGCTCCCTTGCTCCCTCTCTCTCTTCCAACTCCCTTCCCCATACCCCCTCCCTCCCTATTCCGCCCAGGCGCACCCCGCGCCAGTGTCGTGTCTGGCGATAGACGCGAGCGGGGGACTGCTGGCGACAGGGGGGGCGGACAGGGGCGTGCGAGTGTGGGACTTAGAGGCCAATGCATGCACGCACTCGTTCACGGGCATGGGAGGGGTGCTGTCGCAAGTGGCCTTTCACCCCGACCCGAATCAGCTGCTGGTGAGTGTGTTGCAGGCAAGTGAGAGAAAGCAGTCAGGTAGCTGAGCAGGGAGACGGATAGGGAGGGGGGGGGCGGACAGGGGCGTGCGAGTGTGGGACCTAGAGGCGAATGTATGCACGCACTCGTTCACGGGCATGGGAGGCGTGCTGTCGCAAGTGGCCTTTCACCCCGACCCAAACCAGCTGCTGGTGAGTATCAAGTCGACATCCCCAGGTGCGTGTGTGGTCGCTGCGGCATGAAAGCATACATGCAGATGGGCAGGCAGGCTGACAAAGGGGGGCGTGCGCATGTGGGACCTGACCTGAAGGCGAATGCATGCACGCACTAATGCATGCACGCACTCGTTCACGGGCATGGGAGGCGTGCTGGGTCGCAACGCATGTGGCGTTCCATCCCGACCCGAACCAGCTCTTGGTGACAAGCTTTTGAGAATTCTCAGCAGCAACAAACTGAAGCTCTTGGTTGTGTTGGGCGGACACCTCTTGGTGAGTGCTGCTGCGGGGCGGTCACTTCTTGGGTGAATGCTTCAGTTTGTTGCTTCTGAGAATTCTCCAAAGCTTGTCATGCGTTTTTTTTTTCTAAGGAACGGGTTTAGTGGCGCCTCAAAACTCGTTTCACAATCTCTCTCCTGCCATCCCACCTCCTCTCCGCCCTCCCCCCCTCTTCCCCCAAACAGCTGGTGAGATCCGCATCAGAGAGCCGGCTAGTGAGATCTGGTGACCAAGCGCCCAGCAGCCTCTTCATGTTCCCCACAATCCATTCACCACCCTCTCAACACCCCCCCGTTCTCTCTCACTCCCTATCAGCTTGTGGGCGCGTCAGAGAGCGGGCTGGTGCGGGTGTGGGACCTGGTGACCAAGCGCCCAGCAGCCTCTCTGGATAAGCATTTCTCCACAGTCACTGCTATCGCCTTCTCACCGTCGGGATGGCTGCTGCTCACTGCTAGTCGTGACAAGGTCAGTCAAGTCAACCAGCCAACACCTTTTCTCCCAGCATCGCCTCACTGCACAAGCACTTCTCTACAGTCACCTTCCATCGCCTTCTTGCCCTCTGGATGGCTGCTGCTCACTGCTTCCCGTGATAAGGTCAGCCAGTCATTATCCCCCCACTCCCCCTCCTAGCCTCGCCTCCCCCCACTAGCCTCACCTCTCTAAACAAGCACTCTCCACAGTCACTGCCATCTCCTTCTCGCCCTCGGGCCGGCTTCTTCTTACTGCATCACTTGATAAGGTCAGTCAACTAACCAACCCCTTTCCCTCTAGCCTCGCCTCTTTGGACAAGCAAAGCATTTCTCCACAGTCACTGAAGGAGCACCACTTTGTGAGTTGAGCGCAAAGCATTTCTCCACAGTCACTGCAGGAGCACCACTTTGTGAGTTGAGCGCAAAGCATTTCTCCACAGTCACTGCAGGAGCACCACTTTGTGAGTTGAGCGCAAAGCATTTCTCCACAGTCACTGCAGGAGCACCACTTTGTGAGTTGAGCGCAAAGCATTTCTCCACAGTCACTGCAGGAGCACCACTTTGTGAGTTGAGCGCAAAGCATTTCTCCACAGTCACTGCAGGAGCACCACTTTGTGAGTTGAGCGCAAAGCATTTCTCCACAGTCACTGCAGGAGCACCACTTTGTGAGTTGAGCGCAAAGCATTTCTCCACAGTCACTGCCATCGCATTCTCGCCCTCTGGCTGGCTGCTGGTCACTGCCAGTCGTGACAAGGCGCGGAGCGAGCGGAGCGGAGTGGAGTGATTGAATTGGATTGGATCCCTGTGGGTTCCTCTTTTCCCTCTACCTGTGCATGCCTATCAGGCTATCACTGTGAAGCTCTTTATTGGGCTGACTGTGGGGGAGGAGCAGACGCTTCTCATCCTCTGCTACTCCTCCCCTTCTCATCTGCTGATTGGGTGGACGCTTCTAATCCACTGCCGCCACCCCTCCCCTTTTTGAGGCTTCTCAAAACCGAGACGATTTCTGAGGTGCCTCCAAAAGGCGCCTCAACAGACGCTTCTCATCCTCTGCCACCCCACCCCCCCTTTTTTTTTGTCGACTCAGAAATCCTCTCGACTCCATTTTTTCCTTCTCGTCTCCGTTCACACCCCCCTGTCCCCTTCGTGCTCCCCTTGTATGAAGAAGGGTTTCGAGACGTCTCAAAACCCTTTTTCCCTCCCGTCTCCGTTTACACCCCCCTGTCCCCTT
Source organism: Closterium sp. NIES-65 (assembly GCA_948144175.1). Taxonomy (NCBI): domain Eukaryota; kingdom Viridiplantae; phylum Streptophyta; class Zygnematophyceae; order Desmidiales; family Closteriaceae; genus Closterium; species Closterium sp. NIES-65. The sequence continues at coordinate 286,465 of CANXME010002217.1, forward strand.
CGTGCTCCCCCTCCCCCCCCACTTCTTTCATCAGGTGGTAAACATATGGGATATTCGCACCTATGCCCACGTCACCACCATCCCCGTTTTTGAGTCCCTCGAAGGCCTCGCTATAGTCACACCCCCTATAGCCCCAGAATTTCCTGCCATTCCCCCCACTGCTGCTGCTGCTGCTGCTGCTGCTGCTGCTGGGGGGGAAGCAGAGGGGGGGAAGGGGGAGAAGGGAGAGAAGGGGAGGAAGGGGGAGAAGGGGAAGAAGAGTAGGGAGGAGATGGGGGAACGAGAGGTGGTGTGGTTTGTGAGTGTGGGCGAGAGGGGTGTGATGCGGTTGTGGCGGTCAGACAAGTCAACGGCGGTCTTGGAGCAACGGGCAGCTGAGGTGGCAGGCGGGCAGCAGAAAACAGGCACGGAGGCCAATGACGAAGCGCCAGCTGGCGGTGGGTTTTTGTCTGCGCAGTTTCTGGGCTTGGATGGAGGAGGGGGAGTAGGGGGAGGAAAGGGAGGATGCAGGTTATTGTGTACCACTGCAGATCAACGGCTGTTAACATACCAGCCTGTCAACGTGATTGTAACGAAACAGCAGCAGCAGCAGCAGCTGCAGCAGCAGTTTCTTGCCATGTGTCAGCAGCTGATTGGGCAGAACGACGAGATCGTGGACGTGCGATTCGTCCTTGACCCCTCCTCTTCATTTCTGGATGCAGTGGGAGAGGGAGATGAGGGGGAAGAGACTGAGAGAGAAGGTGGGGGAAGGGAGGTAGAGGAGGGGGAGGAGGAGGGAGAGGACGGAGCTGAGGGGATAAGGAAGGCGTTGAGAGGGGTGGAGAGGAATCTGCAGCTGGCGGTGGCAACCAATAGCGAGCAAGTGCGCGTGTACGACGTGGCGACCGCCAGCTGTCGCCGTTCCCTGATTGGCCACTCGGACATCGTGCTGTGCATCGACGCTTACCCCCACCCCTGCTCCGTGCCTCGTGCCCTTCTTGGCCCTCCTGCTGCTGCTGCTGCTGCTGCTGCTGCTGCTGCTCCTGCTGCTGCTGCTGCTGCTGCTGCTGCTGCTGCTGCTGCTGATGGCGCTACTGCTAGTGCTGATGGTGATGGTAAAGGTGGTTCTTCCGATTCGGTTCCGGTTTCTCTGCTCGCCTCGTCTGCTAAAGATCACTCTGTAAGCATCTCGCTCGACCCCTCACCTGTCCCCCGAGTTGACTTTTGAGTTGACTCAAAAGTCAAAGATCACTCTGTAAGCATCTCGCTCGACCCCTCACCTGTCCCCCGAGTTGACTTTTGAGTCGACTCAAAAGTCAAAGATCACTCTGTAAGCATCTCGCTCGACCCCTCACCTGTCCCCCGAGTTGACTTTTGAGTCAACTCAAAAGTCAAAGATCACTCTGTAAGCATCTCGCTCGACCCCTCACCTGTCCCCCGAGTTGACTTTTGAGTCGACTCAAAAGTCAAAGATCACTCTGTAAGCATCTCGCTCGACCCCTCACCTGTCCCCCGAGTTGACTTTTGAGTCGACTCAAAAGTCAAAGATCACTCTGTAAGCATCTCGCTCGACCCCTCACCTGTCCCCCGAGTTGACTTTTGAGTCAACTCAAAAGTCAAAGATCACTCTGTAAGCATCTCGCTCGACCCCTCACCTGTCCCCCGAGTTGACTTTTGAGTCAACTCAAAAGTCAAAGATCACTCTGTAAGCATCTCGCTCGACCCCTCACCTGTCCCCCGAGTTGACTTTTGAGTCGACTCAAAAGTCAAAGATCACTCTGTAAGCATCTCGCTCGACCCCTCACCTGTCCCCCGAGTTGACTTTTGAGTCGACTCAAAAGTCAAAGATCACTCTGTAAGCATCTCGCTCGACCCCTCACCTGTCCCCCGAGTTGACTTTTGAGTCAACTCAAAAGTCAAAGATCACTCTGTAAGCATCTCGCTCGACCCCTCACCTGTCCCCCGAGTTGACTTTTGAGTCGACTCAAAAGTCAAAGATCACTCTGTAAGCATCTTGCTCGACCCCTCACCTGTCCCCCGAGTTGACTTTTGAGTCAACTCTAAAGTCAAAGATCACTCTGTAAGCATCTCGCTCTACCCCTCACCTGTCCCCCGAGTTGACTTTTGAGTCAACTCAAAAGTCAAAGATCACTCTGTAAGCATCTCGCTCGACCCCTCACCTGTCCCTCATCCCACACCCCTCCTCGCACCCTTCTTATGCCCTGCCTCACTTTCTCTCCCCCCCCATCCCCGCCCACCCTTCCCCTCCCCATACCACCTCCGCCATACTCCCCTTGCCCTTCTTCCCGTCCTCCCAGCCAGCACACTTGCAGTGCGTTCGTGTTGTTATGCAAGTACACGCCTAAGGTCACATGCCACATGCCTTCCCATTTATCCTCCCCCCACCTGCCTTCTTCATCCCACCCATCCCTTCCCCCCCATCCCATCCCACCCATCCCATCCCACCCATCCCTTCCCACCCACATCCCTTCCCACCTATCCCTTCCCACCCATCCCTTCCGACCCATCCCTGCCCACCCATTCCTGGCCAATCAGGTGCGAATTTGGGACGTCACTACTGGCACCTGTTTAGCAATGGGTTCAGGACACGTGGCAGCTGTTGCTGCCGTGGCGTTCTCTCAGAGGCCGCCGCCAGATCAGCCTGCAGGAGGCGGGAAAGGGGGAGGAGCCGGGCCCTTCTTGGTCTCTGGATCCAGGTACGTGGTGCATGTGGGAGCGAGCTGAATAGTGTATAATCAGACATTCTTCTTGGTCTCTTCTTGGTCCCTTCTTGGTCTCTTCTTGGTCTCTTCTTGGTCTCTTCTTGGTCTCTTCTTGGTCCCTTCTTGGTCTCTGGATCCAGGTACGTACACGTGGGAGACGAATAGTGTATGATCAGACATTCTTCTTGGTCTCTTCTTGGTCTCTTCTTGGTCTCTTCTTGGTCCCTTCTTGGTCTCTGGATCCAGGTACGCACACGTGTGAGTGAGCTGAATAGTGTACCGTGTGTGTGAAGTGAACAGTGTGCGCAGTGTTGCATGTGTGAACAATGTGAACGGTGTAGCGCGCCGTGTGTGAATGGTTGACATACCATACCATGCCTCAAAACTGCTTCCCCTCACTCTTATCCCCCTCTCCTCCCCAGCTATCATACTCTTAAATTATTCCTCTCCTGCTCCTCCTTCTCCTCAGCAGCAGCGCTTCCTCACATTTCGAGCCACCTCAAAAATCACGTTCCCCCACTGTCCATGCCCGCCCCACTTCCCTCGCACGCCCCTCTCCTCTCCACCTCAGCGACGTGATTGAAGAAATGGTTTGAGACGTCTCAAAACATTTCTTCAATCACGTGACTTCCCTCGCACACCCCTCTCCTCCTCAGCGACCGCATGCTCAAAGTTTGGCTGCCTGCCCGCGCTCCTCCTCTCCTCCTCCTCCTCCTCACCACCACTGCCTTGCGTTTCGAGCTGCCTCTCCCCCTCCCCCCCTCTTCTCCCCTCCTCCCCCACCCCACCCCCCCCTCCCCCTCTACTCCCAGTGATCGCATGCTCAAAGTCTGGCCGCTCGCTCTCCTCCTCTCCTCCTCAGCACCACCACCTCAAGTCGTGAGCTGCCTCAAGCTTAACCTTTACCCGTTGCCCCTTGTCCCAACCCTCTCCCTTCCCCCTCCCCCCGTCACAGTGATCGCACGCTTAAAGTCTGGCCGCTCGCGGCCCTCCTTTCCTCCTCAGCAGCAGCGCTGCCTCGTGGGAGGGGTGGTGTGCTTCGTCTCAAGTCAGGTGCCACAGTGGCAGCACACGACAAGGACATCAACGCTGTAGCTGTGGCTCCCAATGATGGCCTCGTGTGCTCCGGCTCCCAGGTAAATCCGAGTCACTTGCACAAGTAATTCATATCTATTCAAGTCAGGTGCCACAGTGGCAGCACACGACAAGGACATCAACTCTGTTGCGGTGGCTCCAAACGATGGCCTTGTGTGCTCCGGCTCCCAGGTAGATCATCTGAGCGCTTCAAGTCAAGTGATTCAAGGCAAGTCAAGCCAAGTCAAGTAAGGTGCCACAGTGGCAGCACATGCCACGGACATCAACGCGTGGTTGTGGCGCCCAACAATGCTCTCGTGTGCTCCGGCTCCCAGGTGGGTCTCAGGTGGTTCTCAGGTGATGTTGGGTGGGCCTCCGGTGATTTTCGAGGGGGGCCTCAGATGATTGTCAGGTGGGTGAAATGTGCTTTCCTCCTCCCCGCCCCTCCCCCTTGCTCCCCCCATCACCTTCTCCCTCCCCTACCAACAGGACCGCACGGCCAAGGTGTGGCGCCTGCCTGATTTGTCCCTCTCGGTCACACTAAGGGGCCACAAGCGTGGCGTGTGGTCTGTCGCCTTCTCCCCCGTGGACCGCTGTGTGCTCACGGCATCAGTCGATGTTCCTTCTGTTTCCCGCCTTGCTCTCTTCCCCCCCTACAGGACCGCACGGCCAAGGTGTGGCGTCTCCCCGACCTCTCGCTCTCCGTGACACTAAGAGGCCACAAGCGGGGCGTGTGGAGTGTCGCCTTCTCCCCCGTGGATCGCTGTGTGCTCACGGCTTCAGGCGACGCCACGTGCCGCATCTGGGCGCTGGCGGATGGCAGCTGCTTGCGCACGCTTCAAGGGCACGAGGCATCAGTACTGAAAGCCATCTTTGTTACTCGAGGCACACAGGTGTGTGCTGTGTTTGTGCTGTGCCGGTCTGTGTGCTGCACTTTTTATATGTGTGTGTGCTCACGGCATTGGGCGACGCCACGCGTCGCATCTGGGCGCTGGCAGACGGCAGCCGCTTGAGAACTCTTCAAGGCCACGAGGCATCGGTTCTCAAAGCCATCTTTGTCACCCGAGGCATGCAGGTAGGCCCTGGGTTAACTGTGCTGTGTGCTGCATTGGGTGTGTCTGCTCACTGTATCGGGGGAGGCCACGCGTCGCATCTGGGCGCTGGCAGACGGCAGCTGCTTGCGCACATTGCAGGGCCATGAGGCTTCAGTACTGAAAGCGATCTTTGTCACCTGAGGCACGCAGGTAGGCCCTATGTTGTGTGCTGCATTGGGTTTGTGTGCTCACAGCATCGGGTGACGCCACGTGCCGCATCTGGGCTCTGGCAGACGGCAGCTGCCTGCGCACACTGCAGGGGCACGAGGCGAGCGTGCTCAAGGCCTTATTCGTGACCCGAGGCACGCAGGGCAGGTATGTGGGCACTGGCTCTTCTGTGGACGTGTCATGTCGTGCGCTGTGTGGACTGGGATGGCCGCATCTGGGCACTGGCAGATGGCAGCTGCCTTTTGAGGCGCCTCAAAAGTCGCATCTGGGCTCTGGCAGATGGCAGCTGCCTTTTGAGGCGCCTCAAAAGTCGCATCTGGGCTCTGGCAGATGGCAGCTGCCTTTTGAGGCGCCTCAAAAGTCGCATCTGGGCTCTGGCAGATGGCAGCTGCCTTTTGAGGCGCCTCAAAAGTCGCATCTGGGCTCTGGCAGATGGCAGCTGCCTGCGCACACTGCAGGGGCACGAGGCCTCGGTGCTTCAAGGCCATATTTGTCACCCGAGGCACGCAGGTAGGCGCTGTGCTTGTGTGCTGTGTCTGATGTTCCGCAACTCTCACTCCTCTCAACCCTCTTACTCTCTCTCTCTCTCTCTCTCTCTTTCTCTGACCCGCTCTGCCCCCTTGGCACATTTCGTTTCCCCTCTCTTCTCCTTGCCTGCTGCCCAAGGTGGTGTCAACGGGAGCGGACGGGCTGCTGAAGCTGTGGAGTGTGAAGGGCGGGGAGTGTGTGAACACGTTCGATGAGCATGAGGATAAGGTGGGATTGTGGAGAAGAGGGATAATTAGAGGAGAAGGGAAGGGGTGGCGGGGAGGACTCAGTTTTACACGGGTTTCTCCATGCAGATTCAAAAGGGAAAGGGGGAAGCGGGAGGAGGGGGAGAGAGGGGGGGGGGGGGGGGGGGGGGGGGGGGGGGGGGGGGGGGGGGGGGGGGGGGGGGGGGGGGGGGGGGGGGGGGGGGGGGGGGGGGGGGGGGGGGGGGGGGGGGGGGGGGGGGGGGGAGGGGAGGGGAGGGAGGGGGGAGGTGTTGGAAAGTTGCCACATTGCACTGCATCCCATCGCGTTGGTACCATCACAATGAGAGTGCCCAGCGCCCATACTTGAGCTCACAGCAAATTCGTCATATTTTGCCCTTTATCTCTTTGTCATAAGTCAACCCTTTATCTCTTTGTCATAAGTCAACCCTTTATCGCCCACGTCTTCTCCCCCTTCCCCGCCTCTCCCCCCCGTATTGACTTTTGAGTCAATTCAAAAGTCAACCCTTAATCTCCCACGTCTTCTCCCCTTCTTCCCCCCCCCATACTCCTCTCACCCTCTTCGAATATGGGCGCTTGCAGTGAGCCCAGGGTCGGAGATGCTGGCGACACACCCACCCAGCCCCCTCATCTCCCCCCCTCCCTTCCCCAGTTTCTCCCCCCTCCCCCCATCTCCCCTTCTCCCTTCCCCAGTTTCTCCCCCCTCCCTTCCCCAGTTTCTCCCCCCTCCCCCCATCTCCCCGACCTCTCTCCGCCTCTCACAGATATGGGCGTTGGCAGTGAGCCCAGGGTCGGAGATGCTGGCGACAGGTGGCAGCGACTCAAAAGCCACCCGGCCTCTTCATCCCCCTCTCCCCCTCTCTTCCCCCCCCTCACCTCCACCTCTCTCTGCCGCCTGCAGATATGGGCGCTGGCAGTGAGCCCAGGATCGGAGATGCTGGCGACAGGTGGCAGCGACTCATTGGTGCACGTGTGGCAGGACTGCACGCAGCAGGAGCAGCAAGAGGCCGCCCTGGAGCAGGTGAGGGGTTGTGGTGCACTGCACTCTGTACTCGATATAAAGCACGTGATGGGTGTGTTGTGGTGCACTCTGTACTCGCTATAAAGCAGGTGAAAATCAAAGCAGGTGCAACCATGTAGTAGATCCGGAGAGCAGTTTTTAGTCGACTCAAAACTAGTCAAGTATCTTTGGGTAACCAGCAACAATCTACTACAGAGCCACGGTGCCATCAGGTGATGGAGGTGGAGTGAGATGGCTCTATAAGGTGATGGCGGTTTGAGCCCTCCTGCCCAGCCTCCCTTCCCCTCCCCCCCCTTTCCTCTTACCTTCCCCCCCTTTCCTCATATCAGGTGATGGCGGTGCGAATCGATGTGAAGGCAATGCCGTTGCCATTGGCATTCTCTGCCCCCTCTTTGGAGGCGACCATTCTCCCTCCCCTTCCCCCTTCCTCCCTTACCCCTCTGCTCAACACCAAACAGGTCAAGGCAGTACAGCAGGAGCAGGCGATGCGCAACGCAGCTGTAGCGGAGGACTATGTGACGGCGCTACAGCTGGCGCTGCAGCTGCAGCGACCCACCACCATGGCAGCACTGCTCTCAGATCTCATGAAGTGAGCTGGGAATGTGTGGGAGTATATAGAAGTATATTGGGAAGTGGTTCAGTGTACTGAAACTGCTGTTGGGAAGTGGTTCAGTGTACTGAAACTGCTGTTGGGAAGTGGTTCAGTGTACTGAAACTGCTGTTGGGAATTCCCGACTGGGTGCTGCTCTCCGACCTCATCAAGTGAGTCTGCTGCCCTGTGTGGGTGACTGTGTGTGTGTGTGTGTGTGTGTGTGTGTGTGTGTGTGTGTGTGTGTGTGTGTGTGTGTGTGTGTGTGTGTGTGTGTGAGTGCGTGTGTGCGCGCACACGCACGCCACGCTGCAGCTGCAGCTGCAGCGACCCGCCACCATGGCCGCGCTGCTCTCCGGCCTCATGGAAGTGAGTTGGTTGGTGATGCACACATGGGTGAACTGTTTTTGTAGCTTGGCATATTGAACTGCCGTTGAGGCCTCTCGACTGCAGCTGCAGCGACCCACCACCATGGCCGCCAGCACTGCTCTCTGACCTCATCAAGTGAGTCCGCTGCTGTCCACGCTGTGTGACCCTCTGTATGTGTGACTCTGTGTGTGAGTGTGTGTGTGTCTCTGCACGCGCACGCCACGCTGCAGCTGCAGCGACCCGCCACCATGGCCACCACGCCAGCACTGCTCTCTGACCTCATCAAGTGAGTCCACTGCTTGATGTATGCACGTGAGGGGAACACTCTCCTTCATTCCCCTCACTCTCTCCCTTCCGCCTCTCCTCTTTCCCCTCTCCATTTTTCACTATCTCTCTCTTTCACCTCTCTCCCCATACCCTCTTGTCCCCTCCCCCACTACCCTCTTCCCTCGTGCTCCCCATGGCAGGAAGGAAGGTGCGGAGGAGAGGATAGGAGGGGCGGTGGCGGGGCTAGAACCCACACAGCTGCGGCAGCTGCTGCTGTACGCACGTGAATGGAACACCAACGCCAAGCTGTGCTTGTCGGCGCAACGCCTGCTGGCTGCAGTGTTGAAGCACCACCCCCCAGCAACGCTCATGCAGGTACGGGACTGGGTAGGACTCAATGAACAGAAGGAACAGCAGCTGCTGCTGCTGTATGCGCACGAGTGGAACACCAACACCAAGCTGAGCTGAGGCACCGCCCTCCATCAGCCCTCATGCAGGTAAGGGATAAGGTGAAGTGAAGGCAGTGAGCAGCTGGGGCATCTGCTGCTGTATGCGCACGAGTGGAACACCAACACCAAGCTGTGCTTGTCCGCTCAGAGACTGCTGGCGGCTGTGCTGAAGCACCACCCTCCATCAGCTTTAATGCAGGTAGGGACTGGGAGAGGAGGAAGGGAGGACGGAAGGGAGGCTGGGGGCTTGAGGGGGATATAAGAGCAAAACCAATCAGAGGCAGCTGCTGCTGTATGCGCGCGAGTGGAACACCAATGCCAAGCTGTGTCCCTCTCGGCCCAGAGACTGCTTGCGGCTGTGTTGAGGCACCACACTCCCCCCTCGCTCATACCCCCTGCTATTACATTTTTTCCCACCAATCCCCGACTGCCACGTCACGCAGATCCCAGGAATCGGGGAGATTCTGGACGGGCTGCAACCATACACGCAGCGCCACCTGGCGCGTCTCGAGCGCGTGTTGCGGAGCTCCTACCTTGTCGACTACACTCTCGCCGCCCTCACCATGCTACAGCCGACCGCTGACCTGGCGGTGCATGCTGACGTGGCGCTACAGCCGGGTGCTGAGCTGGCGCTGATGGACGGCAAAGCTGCCCTGGTGCTACAGGCCAAAGCTGCCGCCCAGGAGAGGCCTTCTGGTTTGGAAGTACTGAAGGAGAAGGTGAGGAGGGAGAGTGAGAGGAGGGAAAGAGGTGAGAGGGGGAGAGGGGAGGAGGGGAAGGGAGATGGGAGTGAGAAGGGAGGAGGGGAGTATAGTGAGGTGGATGCTGCTATGAAGATGTGGAGGTATCTGGAGAGTAAGAGAGAGGAGGAATTGAAGGGGAAGGAGGGTAAGGGAGAGGGAGAGGAAGAGGAGAGGGAGGATGGGGAAGAGGAGTTGGAGGAAGGGGAAGAGGATTTGGAGGAAGGAGAGGAGGAAAGGGAAGATGGAGAGGAGAATGGGGAAGTAGAGGGGAGTGAGGAGGACGAGGAAGAAGGTGGGGAGGAGGAAGGAGAGGAGGCAGGGGAGGAAGAGTCAGAGGAAGAGATAGAAGAAGAGGAAGAGGAAGGAGAGGAAGGGGAAGAGGAAGGAGAGGAAGGGGAAGAGGAAGGAGAGGAAGGGGAAGAGGAAGGAGAGGAAGGGGAAGAGGAAGGAGAGGAAGGGGAAGAGGAAGGAGAGGAAGGGGAAGAGGAAGGAGAGGAAGGGGAAGAGGAGGACGCAGGAGAAGAGGCTGAAGAAGAAGCAGAAGGGACAGGGGAGGAGGAAGAGAGCGAATCAGAGGAGGAAGAGGAGGAGGAGCACCGTGGCAGGCAGGCAAGAGTCCAAGCCCTGGTGCACAAGGGAAAGAAAGGGGTTGAGAAGCAAATGAGCGCGGCACACAAAGGTCCGGCGGCACAGAAGCGTGTTTCCAAGAGCAAAGCACAGACAGCAGGACATGCTGTGCCTAGCAAGAAGCAGAGGATGAGATGATGTTGCGGTGACTTTTGAGGTGACTTTTGAGTCGACTCAAAAGTCGCGAAGCACAGTCAGCAGCAGCAGCACATGCCGTGCCGAGCAAGAAGCAGAGGATGAGATTATGTGCTTGCTGCTAGGGCTTCTCCCAAGGGTATTATCGAGGGAATCGTGGTTGTCGTGAATTGTTGATTGTACTACAATGGCTACCAGTTGTCCAGGTTTCCTCCCGTGGATCCCTTCTGTTAACAATAGCGCAAGGGTATTGGCTTGGCATACAAGTGTCCTGAGACAAGTTTCTTAAGCAGCAATCGAGTGGGTATGGACTCGGAGGGTTTCGGGCCCGTCTGAATGTCTGACAGACAACCCAAAACGCCCTGATTTCCTGCCACTGCCAGGAGAGGGGAATTAGAGTTGAATTATTCCAATAGAAAGTACATCATCACCCAAGTGCCCTGCACAATAGTGATTAGCTGTGTATTCAACAGTACTCAGATATGCATGCGCATGGGACTACAAAACCCCAAACCGTCAGGGCCACTACTAGAAAACTACTGCTGTATTGACTAAATCAGCCCAAGACTGCTTCACATGAGTTTTACACTGTTGATCCTAAGGCTCAAGCGTTTTCTCTCACCACAGCTTCCCTACTACGACAGAAATGAGTCTATTTTTTAGTCGACTAAAAAATAGACTACAGTACCTACCAGCCCTCATGCCACCTCCACCACATCGCCCTCCTCCAACTCCTCCAAGAGCCTCTCTTTATCCGCCGCCCCCTCTCCTCGCCAATCCTAGACCGCATATGAGAGTCCTACAACTACTCCAAAAACCGTTCCTCATGTCTCCATCAGATCATCCTCATCCTCCTCCACCTCCCCCTCCTCCGCCTACTCCCCACCAATCCTCAAATCCGAGAGCAGCTCTTCCAGCGGGATCTCCGGAACCTCCTCCCCATCCTCCCCATCCTCCCCATTCGCCTCAGTCCTCATGTCTCCATCAGATCATCCTCGTCATCCCCCACCTCTCCCTCCTCCTCCTCCTCCCCATCCGCCCCACCAATCCTCAAATCCGACAGCAGCTCTTCCAGCGGAATCTCCGGAACCTCCTCCCCATCCTCCTCCTCATCCTCCTCCCCAGCATCCACCATCTCATCCCCTCCTCTCGCTCCTCCTCCTGCCACCGGCGCCACATAAGCCGGGTCCCTGTAAACAGCAATCCGCGACCGCATATCCGCATCCTCCTCCAACTCCTCCAAAAACCTCTCTTTATCCGCCGCATCCCTCTCCTCGTCGATCCGTCCCTTCGCCCCACCACCTCCTCCTCGTTCTCCTCTCTCTGCTCCTCCTCCCCCGGTGCCCCCATCCACTTCCATGTCAAGCTGCTTCAGCTTCCACGCTCGCGGCTTGCCGCGCCGCTTCTTGCGCTTCTCCTCGTAGCTCTTGCGCACGAGGATCACGTCGGGGAGAGTGGCTCTGTTGCTGTACCTGCAGGGACAGGAGGAGGGGAGGAAGGAGGGGAGGGAGGAGGGGAGGGAGGAGAGCGGAGGGAGGGGGTGGGAGGGGTGGTGGTGGTAAGTTCACAGGGTCATCTCGCCTCCACCCCCGGCGCCCCCATCCACTTCCATGTCCAGCTGCTTCAGCTTCCATGCCCGCGGCTTGCCGCGCCGCTTCTTGCGCTTCTCCTCATAGCTCTTGCGCACGAGGATCACGTCGGGGAGGGTCGCTCTGTTGCTGTACCTGCACGGAGGAAGGGAGGGAAGAGAGGGAGGGGGAGGGAGAAAAGTGGGGAGAGAAATGAACAGTCACTTTTTTTTTTGGAGGGAGAAGCAAGGAAGGGGAGAGGAGGGGGAGGAGGGAGGATGAAAACCACCAGAACCTGACCAGCAGTGTCTCTCACGCTCACCTCGCCAAACCGTCGCTGTTGAGGTTGGCCCGGTGCAGGTCATACCCCTTCGCAAGCATAGTCCCCCGGGCACAGCAGGTGCCCCAGGTGTGTGCGTGCAGTGAACAACACAGCGTTCTTCCCGAAATCCGAAGCACCAGGAGCACCAGCAGGAGGAGGATGAAAGGCACACCAGCAGCACCACCACTGACTCACCTGGCCAGATCATCGCTGTTGAGGTTGGCCCAGTGCAGGTCATACCCCATCGCATAGTCCCCTGGCCTAAGCAAGCACCCCAGGTGCGTCCTGGCAGTGAACATCACATCGTTCTTCCCATCCATGCATGTGCACACCCCACCACCAACTAAAACCAGCAGCACCACCACTGACTCACCTGGCCAGATCATCGCTGTTGAGGTTGGCCCCGTGCAGGTCATACCCCATCGCATAGTCCCCTGGCCTAAGCAGATGCCCCAGGTGCGTGCGCGCGGTGAAAATCACATCATTTTTCCCAAAGTCCGCCACCCGAGCCACCTGCACGTCTGCCAGCACAAACTTCCCCAACGCCCCTACCCCCGCCTTGTGCGGCGCTCCCCCCACTCCCCCCACTCCCCCTCCCCCTCCCCCTCCCCCTCCGCCTCCGCCTCCGCCTCCGCCTCCCCCTCCGCCGCCCCATCCCCCACCGCCGCCCACTGTCTCAACATCAAGCACCACATATTCCACAAGCTGTCGCGAGGAGAGCAGGGGCTTAAAGCCATAGCGCCAGTACTGGTTCGAGTCGAGGTAGATAGCGTGCAGGGTGGAGGGGTCGAGCAGCTGGAGGGAGTTGGAGACGCGGATGCAGAGGACTAGAGGGTTGGCCGCCGTGCCACACGCGTTGGCGGCTTTCGGGGGGAGACAGATGAGATCTTCTTTGCAAACAGGACAAATCTCCACCGAGAAAGTGTACCTGCGGGGGGTAGGAAAGAGGGGAGAAGGGAGGGAGGTACACATGTGAGGAGGGCAAAACTGTCCCTTTTTGTACTCGCTAGAAGGCTCCATTGTACTCGCTCGAACAATCGCTTGTGATTATACTCACTATAAGCGTTCTCACCGCTCACTTGTAATTGTACTCACTAAAAGCCTTAGCACTCACTTTGTAGTTGCACTCACTATAAAGCTTCTTTTCAATCACTCGTAATTGTACGAAGCCGTGTGGATGCCGAGTGTTAACAGCTGCTCACGTCTACTCATACCCGTTATAAGCCTTCAGCAGTACTCACTTGTAGTTGTACGAAGCCGTGTGGATGTCATGAGACCCCAGCTGCACACTCCTACTTACAACCACTATGAACCTAGTTGTACTCGTTATTAGCCATCTCTTCACTCGCTTGTAGTTGAGCTGAGCTGCGTGCACTAGGTATAACACCCACGTGTACTCGTTATAGCGCACTCACTTGTAGTTGTAGTGGGCTGTGTGGATGTCACATGACACCAGCTGCTTGTCACTCTGGTGCTGAGCTGGGGGAGGGCCAGACTTTCAGGCTTGTACTCGCTATAATACCAACGTGTACTCGTTATAAGCCTTCTCACGACTCACTTGTAGTTGTACGAGGCCGTGTGGATGTCATGAGACACCAGCTGCTTGTCGCTGCGGTGCTGAGCTGGCACCACGGCTGACACAAAGTCAACAAACTTCTGCGCGTGCGAGCGGTTGGCGTAGTAAAAGTCAATGCCGTCGTGCACCTGAAATGGGATAGGGTGGATCAGAACCGAGTGTTGACTGGCGTTGACCACCACTGACTAATGTTGACTCCGCGCGTGCGAGCGGTTGGCGTAGTCGAAGTCAATGCCGTCCTGCACCTGGGAGGGAAGGGATAGGGGTAGGGGTAGGGGTAGGGGTTGACTAATACTGACTTTACGCGAGCGGTTAGCATAGTAAAAGTCAATGCCGTCGTGCACCTGGGAGGGGAGGCGAGGCGGGGGGGGGGGGGGGGGGGGGAAGGGGGGGAAGAGGGGGAGGGCCGGTTGGACAGAAGCGGGTGTTGACTGGCGTTTACTAATGTTAACTTACAGCGAGCAGTTAGCATAGTAGAAATCAATGCCGTCGTGTACCTGGGAGGGGGGAAAGGAGTGAATCAGAGTTTTGAGACGTCGTCTCAAAACTCGTGCACCTGGGAGGGGGGAAAGGAGTGAATCAGAAGCATCCATAGCGCGAGTCTTAGAAGGAATCCAAGGGCAGTGCGAGCGTTACGACGATTCGTCCCTTCTCCACAATCATCCGTCCTTCTCCTAAATCCTCGCCGGTGCTGAGCTGGCACTGATCTGGCAGGCACCACCATTGCTGATGAGGGCATTGACTTCCGATCCGATCGTCGCTATCCCTTCTCTTAAAGCCCCACCCACCTGTTAACAGTGTTGGCAAAGTCAGAAGACTTTTGAGTCGACTCAAAAGTCGTCTGACTTCCGATTGTCCCTATCCTTCCCATAAAGCCCCACCTGTTAACAGTGTTGGCAAAGCCAGAACGCCCACCTGTCGGATGGAAATAAGGGTTGATGGAAATAAGGCCTCCGCAGCCCACCTGTTCTCTTTCGACAGCCCCTAAAGCCCCACCTGCTAACAGTGTTGACAAAGTCAGAACGAACGCCCACCTGGCGGATGTTGATGGTGTTGGCGTCAGCCCCATGCTTCAATATAAGCTGCTCCAAAAACAGAAACGTGCGCTTGTGCTCTGCCTTCTGCCGCAGTTGCACCACCGCCACCCACTGGTCGGGATTGGCAGCTGACCGCGTGCACGCGTCACACATGTGATCCTCCACCACGTACTCCGTCACGAACGTCTGCTGCAGCACCGCGCCACTGAGAACTTCCTTCTGTATTGTCACCTGAAAGAATAACAGATGGGTTCAGGGGATGGGAGTGGCAGCCGACCGCGTCTGCTCGCGTCACACATGTGGTCCTCCACCACGTACTCCGTCACGAACGTCTGCTGCAGCACCGCGCCAGATAGCACCTCCTTATGTATCGTCACCTGGGAAAAGCACAGGGTTCACATGATAGTAGAATTCAGGCTCAGGGCTTGGGAGCAGCAGCAGCTGCTGCTGCTGCTGACCGCGTGCACGCATCACACATGTGATCCTCCACCACATCCTCTGTCTGTGGGGACAGAGTATATGGCATGGCATACATGCGTCACAAACGTCTATTGAAGAACCGAACCACTGAGGACCTCTTTCTGTATTGTCACCTGGTAACAAGAAGGGCTGGGTTTAAGGTACATGAGGGTATTGAAAGTTAGGGTCGACCGCGTGCACGCATCACATCACACATGTGATCCTCCACCACACACTCCGTCACAGACGTCTATTGAAGAACCGAACCACTGAGGACCTCTTTCTGTAGTGTCACCTGGGAGGGAGGCAAAGGATCAAAGCCCTTCATTTTGATTCGCTTAGAGTGCGGCTCGGTCCAGATGAGCAAACCAGCTTTTGAGGCGCCTCGAAAGCAACAGTCGAGACTAGAGCCACGTGAAAAAAGGAGTGTTTTGAGACGTCACAAAACAGTCGAGACTAGAGATTCAACAGGCGAAAGTCGTACCTTGATTTTGATTCTCTTGGAATGCGGCTCGGTCCAGATAAAGGAGGCGTCCACCAGCTTCACCTTGTTGAGATTCTTCATGCGCTGTTGTTGTAGCAGGGTAACATGGTAACACACACACACGGTACGCAGTCAGGGGGGGGAAAGGGAGGGAGAGAATGGGCTCGGTCCAGATGAAAGAGGCGTCCACCAGCTTCACCTTGTTCAGGTTCTTCATGCGCTGTTGTTGCAGCCGGGTTACCGGGTGACATAGTAACACACACACACAATACGCAGTCAGGGGGGGGGGGGGGGGGGGGGGGGGGGGGGGAGAGAAATGGCTCGGTCCAGATGAAAGAGGCGTCCACCAGCTTCACCTTGTTCAGGTTCTTCATGCGCTGTTACAGTAACACACACGGTAACACGGTAACACATGCACATGCGTGCAGTGGGAGGGAGGGAGCAAGGGAACAAAGGGGTTTTGCAAGGCTGTTTCGGGCAAGTGGACGTGTCCACCAGATTCGCCTTGCTAACATACTTCATGCGCTATTACAACAATAACGTCAGTAGAACCTTGGTTCGTTCAGAAAGGGCAACGCAGGGTTTTGAAGGGGTTTCGGCAGGTAAACACGTTTAGGGAATTCGACTGCCCTTGCATAGCCCCGTGCGCGTGCGGCACGCGGAAGTGGATACGCGATTGGGCGACAATGCGCCAAGAACAAATCAGGGTTTAACATCGGGGTTTAATCCGAAGACAGTAAGAACAGGGGAAACGCAATAACGGCGAAAGGGCTGAGTGCAGGAGTGCAAGGAAGCTCGCTTGTATGAGCAACTCATCGCGTTGGCGAATCCATTGACGACCAACGCGGATGCACATCCATCTGCGGGGAGAGCTCTTGAACAAATCCATCCACATCCATGCGAAAAGCGAATTCACGAGCGCAACCACGAAACGGCGCGCCACGAGAAAGCGAAGCCTCCTGTGGGACGGCAGGACGCAGATTTGCCGGTGGGTATCCTTAGTAAGTAGTAAGCAGGGCACACACCTTGAGGCAGAACGTGAGGAGTTCCTTCGACTCAAGCTCCGCGCGGATCCACGCGCGCGGCGGCGCGAGGAACCTTCCGCACGGCGGCGGGCAGCGCAGCACCGAGAGGCGGCGCGGAAGGCCTTCGGTGATGTCGACGTGCGTGCGAATGCAGCCGGGGCACATGCCGGTCGGGTTGGGCGGCATGGCCGTGCCGCACAGGCAGCACAGCACGGTGGACGGCGTTTGCTGGACTGTAAACATGCCGGCCGGCGCGGAAACGTCCGGCTCCATTGACACCATCAGAACCGCGCTACGGACACGTAAGGTCTAGGATAGCTTTCCTCTATAGATTGCGCGTCTGGTGAATACGCGAGGAGTTATGAGACGAGAAGCACAGCCGTTGGGTCTTCAAGTCAACAGACTGTCTAGAAACTAGGAATCGCTGCCTCTAGTCTCTCTAGACCTTACTGTCGAGATTCCAGCTGGTACCCACCGGGGGTTGTGCGGGAGGGCATGGATGAAGCAACCAAAAACCCTTCAAGGTATTGCGTGCAAGGATTCCATGTCTACGTATTTCTCGCCGTACGACGACTCGTTAAAATATACTGTAGCTACGAGATGTACTGCTATAAATATGCTTCGTTTATGATCACGAGCTTGCTTAATCGCTTTTCGGAAGTTATCGCTACGAATGTTCCTCTATCAGTGTGACTGTAAGCATTTGCAATTGGGTGGTGCTTGATTGCAAGCCGCGTTTAGAGAAGTGCAAGTGTATAACAAAACAAGTCGTTATGTTGGAAGGGTAGCATGCACATTGCAGTACTGCCAATAGCTTGCCAACCAAATATCCAAGGCCCGTACGAGTCGCGAGTGATTCTGTAATTGGCCCTCGTTATAGAGGCGTCAACAAAAAAATCATTCCTAGGCAAGCTGTCGCATGTTGCCTCTGGCGACTCGGCGACTTTGTTCTCCAGCTTGCGACATGGCGAGCCAGTCCTACTCAAGATTGCAGCAAAGATGTTGCCATGGGACTGTTCGTATTCTGTCGCATCGCATCGCTCAAGCAAGGACAGCCGAGGTTTGGCAGTTTGCTTGACGTGGCGGTGGGTGTACGGCAGTTGCCATTTTGCTGGGGTGGGCCTGGGATTCAAAGGCCAAGGGAGTGCCGTGTGATCTGAACTGTCAAGAAAACCAATCTAACGGTTTACAATTGCTGTAACCATCAGCTACAAGACATATCAGCAGTCCATTTGTACAACTACAGTTCATCGGAGAACATTGCACGCGGCGCGTGCATCTTGTACCTCCCTATCCCTCCCTGCACCCAACAAATAAAGCACCCCATTTGATTATCGGCCATTATCTCCGATACTCAGATTTTTCCTGAGCATGTTCTCAGGTGTAATCAACCTGCACTTTTTCAGTGTTGATTGGTTATCGATTTATAGTCATATTTCTCACGCTGGTCGAACTCATTAGGAAGTGACAAAAACAGAACCATCCAGTTTACCCTCCCGACTTGGATATAAGTACGAAAATTTAGGTAGTAAGTGAATGAAGCCCATATAATTCACTTGGTAGTGCTCGGTAGCGCAACCGACCGCTAAACAACGCTACCGAAAGCACTCGACGACGCTACCGAGAACTATTCGGGCATGGCAGAAAACAATAAAACCCGTAGGGAACCTGGATGCATTTTCGAGAGAGGTCAACCCTAAATACGGGAATGGGCATTGTTTTTAGGGCTGATGCCTCCCGAGTCGCATTCCTTTCCGATTGGGTTTTATTTTTTTTTGTCAAGTGGGTTGCAATATGTTTTCCAAAATATTGGGCGGCTTTCGGTATTTAGGGTTGATCCTTCCCAGAAATCATCTAGGTTAGCTACGGGTTTTATATTTTTTGCAAGCACTGGAATCATTTCTATTGAGTGACTGTATACAAACATGCAAGGCTTCCCACTATATCGAGAAACCGTGATTCTGTTGGTGATTACACCTGAGAACGCGCTCAGGCAAAATCTGAGTATCGGAGATAATGACCGTTTGATTATCGCAGCACAGCAGCAGCACATGAGTGAGATATGTGAAGCACAGGGTGAGCAGAGTAATCCATGAAATTGAGAAGGAAAACTCTTCGACACTTACTCCTTCCCTTCCATTTGTACTCCCTGCTCGCCCCATAATTTTGTTTCGTCGCTCGATAACGTAGACAACAGTCGCGCTCACTCTTCCTGGTTCATCTATCTGCTGCTAGATAATCGTGCAATCGTCGTCACCATGTCGACTGACGATCCTTTTCGACCATTACCGCGTCTCCCAGACGACATCCTCCGCATGATCTTTGGTCGCATAGGATCGCACGGCGACACCTTCTCCCACGCGGTTACTTGTAAGCGATGGCTCGAAATCGCGCGTCCCGCTCAAACCGCCCTCTGCATTCGCGAAACCCGCGAAGCGTCCTCCCGAGAGCTCGCGAACGCCATCGCGCAGTTTCGCAACCTTTCGCGCGTTCATCTCCCCAACTGCAGCGTCGACAGAGTGGACGACGATCTCCTCGACGGAATCGCCGCGTCATGCGGAGCGACTCTCATTTCTTTCCGCTTCGGAACGGTGCGTCCCTTAACAATGCAAGGCGCCTTCAACCGCCGCCATGTGTACGACACTCAGGCAGCACCGCGTGAGCGTGTCGTGCAAGAAGGACAAGAACTCCCAGGACGGCTAGAAGCGGGAGAAGCGGCGGGAGAAGCGGAAGAGTCGACGACAGAAGCAGCTACCTACTCCGAAATCACCGAAGGGGGTTTGGATAGACTTTTTCGGGCCTGCCCGCAGTTAGAAGAATTCGGTCTGCACTGCGCGCCGAATCTCTCCCTTCGACCAGCGTCATTTCTCGAGCTCGCGCGGATCAGCGGGGGACCGTTGGATGCCGATTCGGTTTACAAATGGAGCATTCCGAACGACGCCAGCGCGCCGCCGAGCCTCCAGTTTCCAAAGCTGCAGGCTCCGAGCCTGACCGCGCTGCCAGATAGCCTGGGGGAGCTGACGAACCTGCGCGATCTTCAGATTGGCTGCAGCGCGTTGCGATTGCTGCCCGAGACTCTCGGGCAGCTTTCACGGCTGACGCGGCTGCACGTGACTGACTGCGGGCTTGCGCAGCTGCCCGATTCTTTGTGCAACCTGCCCGCGCTCTCCTCTCTCTCCATCACTTACTGCATGCGAATCAGCCGGCTGCCCGCGAATCTCGGGCAGCTTTCATCCTTACGGTCCCTGCAGCTGCACAGCGTGTTTAGTCTAGAGACGTTGCCCGAATCTCTCGGGCAGCTGCCGAATCTTGAAGCGTTGCGACTCCATGGATGCAAACGGCTAACTGAGTTACCCTCCTCGGTCTATCAACTAACGCGGCTCCAGCTGCTGAGTATTAGAGACTGCCCGCGAATTGTCAGCCTCCCTGATGATATGGGTTTCCTTAGCCGGCTCGAGTCGCTGGAGATTAACACGTGCGAGTCGCTGATTGGCCTCCCGCCCTCGTTTATCCACCTCATCAGCCTCCAGTCTCTTGAGGTTTGCTTCTGCAAGAGTTTCGCTTCAATTCCCGCGGATTTCGGGCAGCTGCCGAGCCTCCGCACCCTCAAGATCTCCTCCATTTCCTGTCTAGCCCACCTGCCCGAATCCATGGGACAGCTGTCTTCTCTGAAACACCTGGAGCTGTCCCATTGGCCGCTTCTCCGCGCTCTGCCTTTCGCCCTGTTCGCGCTGAAGTCACTCGAATGCCTGGCGGTCACCAGCTGCCATCATCTCTCATCCCTTCCTGTGGGCATCACACAGCTGATGTCACTGAAGCTGCTGAATTTGTCTGGTTCTGCTGCTCTTTCCGCACTGCCAGAGTTCCTCTGCCGGCTCAGCAGCCTGGAGCAGATCCTCTTGACTGATTGCTTTCGTTTGGTGCGGCTGCCCGAGAATCTCGGGCAGCTGATGAATCTTCGACTGCTAGACCTGGATGGATGCGACAGCTTGCAGCGTCTGCCCGACTCGCTTTTGTCCATAGATGGACTGCAGATAAGAGCTAGACCGGTGTTACGAAGAATGGTCGCAACAAAAGCTGGTGTCGGGTTGGATTGCGATACGTACAGTAAAGGAGGAGCCTCTGAGTTAGAATATCATGACAACCTAGAGACTTTGCAGGATATACACGAGTCGCACCAGAGGACAGGTGGAGACGTGCCATTGGTGGAAAGGGGAGTGGGGTTGGAATCAGAAGGTGAAAAGAGAGTAGGGGAGGAGGGTTGGAATGGTGAGGATGAGTGGGATGGTGACTGGGAGTGGTTGCAGGAGGAGAGGGCTCAGAGGGAGTGGCATCTGCGGTCACAGCGCTGGTGTGTTTTGGGCCTATCTCCCTTGAAGGTGGCAAAAAGAATGCTCCTCGTTCAGCCCAAAAAGCTGTGCAGTGTTCCTTTGTGCGCAGGCCAGACAAGGCCTGCACAATAATACTGCAAGGGATCTTATTGTGTCATCATAAGGCCTTCACTATTAATCTTTCAGCTATGGTCAAAGGGACATAGTCGTGCACAAGGGTTGTGTGTGATCCCCTATTTGTAACCAACTGTTGTGCTAGTTCTGCAATGTGGTTTTATGTGCAATGTGGTTCTGTATGGATGGACCAATCTGTCATACAGGTCCAGACATGGTATTAAAACCCGCGGGCCAAGAACTTCAACCTTAGGAAGCTTGGTTGGAGCGAGCAACACAAGTGGCCAAGATTTTGGGTGCGAGGGCCTAAGGGCGCGGTGATCTATTTTCAAGTTAGGAAAAAAGGTCGAACTTTGTGTGGTTAGCAGCTTCGCTAATGTCGTCAGGAAGCTTTGGCGAAGGCATGAGAATTTTGGGGCACATAAGTTCGAATGTCAAATGTGAACTCAACTCGAATCACACGAGTGAACGTGCGGGTGCACGTGAGGCGAGTGTGTGTTGTTTTCAGCACGTACGAAGGTCATCCGAAAATCGCGACCACTTTGCGAAGGTTGTTGAGTTTCGTTGCGCATCACGTTAACGTGTCGCGCTGTACCAGGTAACCTACTTCCCTACGGGCGGCTCGCCGCCATCCCTAAAAGGTCAAATCTCTGTGTTCGACCTTGGGTGTGTGATTGTGACTCGTCTGTGTTGGAGACCCAAGATTCTAACTTCGCTTGAAAGAAAGTCGAGTTTTGCTCAAATGCTACATTCGACCTAAAAACATAAACTTTCACAAATTTGTAAGACCACACGCGCCCTAACTCAACCAAGGTTAGGAAGGTTGAGGCAATTTGGGCCTTCTTGGGGCTAGAAACAAACAAATACCAGTTTGGCGAGTCTACACTGACGTTAAGACTATCTTAGGGTTGGAACTTGTAACACGTACCTCTCGCGAAATCAGACGCTTCGTAAATGCCTACTCGCTTCGCAAGTTCGTTAGCCCGTGGAAGGCGCCGTCTCAGACTTGGTGGCTGCCGTGTTGATCGCAGCGGCAACATCACGAATCACGTCCTCCGTTTTGACGGTAGCACGTTACTGTGTCTAGCATCCATTCTGCCAAAACGAAGCTGGTGAGTAGGTTTGGTTTACCGGACCAGCAGGGGCCAGGTCAACCAATAGCGACGCGTGGTAGGTGGTGAGAAGCAAGCCTTGGCAAAAGTCCCAACCAGGCCAGCCTCTGGGCACGTCAACAATGTGCCCGAGAAATGCATTTCTGGTACCGATCCGGTATCGCACCAAGGAACGGCTCCCGAGGCAAGTGTACGGCAAAAATAAAACGGTTTTTTCCGACAAGATGTTTCACATAGTTTCACTGGTTCTGCCCGCGCTGTTTTTCAAGCCGACGAATCAAGACTCCTCTGCATTCCTTGAACTTGGTTCCTCGAGATTCCAGCCAGGTCGTCAGGTCATCCTCACCCTTGAATTGTAACTACTCCAACAGAACTAGTCAGTTTTGACGGTGAAGATTTGCGCTATCGCCATATTGTTAGCGTTTCGATAATTGAGCGGCGCGTCGATGTTGGATCTCTCGAAGAGCTGCAAAAATCGAGGGCAGACGTTCAACCCGTCCCCCCTAATGGAGAGCTTGTCCGAGAGATTCCACCTAGGAGAAAGCTTTCTGAGGGATAGGTGCATTATTGTTTGAAGGCAGAACATGTCCACCTACCGTCTCGAGAGTTTTCCTTATCAGCTCCATACGAGCTCTACTAATCTACTATCATTTGCCTTCCTTGCCAGTTATGCATGAGAAAAAAATAGGATTCAAGGAACTCGTCGCTCCTGAACCTCGCAAAGGGAGAAGATTGTTTTGTTAGCCTCAGACCTAATACTTGTTTCTTGATTCTCGAGGCGCTATTCTTTCTCTATTCTAAAGAGGTGCCTGGTAGGAGTGATGGGTAGGTTAAACGGACACGGGTATCACTCGATCGGTCTAGAAACTCGCAGTTCCATTGCGGACTCTGTGTCGCACGCATCTCAGCTCAATTCGCGAACGTCGCATGCACTACCCGTGCCCTCGCCAACGTCGTCAGCGACACCCCTGTCGCGCGTCTCTCATGTATTTTCGCACATGTTGACAGCTCTCGGAATTAAACCGGGAGGGTCTACAAACGAGGAGAGGAGCCATCGATCGGTCTATTCTATGGATTGGTTTCATTACGTGCTCGTTTCCGTCAATCTGTGCCTCCTCGTACTCGTTATTGCCGAATCGTTACCGCCATGGGTCACCAATTCCGATGCGGGAGCGAGCGGAAGGCTACGCGGCGAATGGAGCCCTCTTTTTCCCATGCAGCTGCGAAAGTCGCTGCTCGTCGCCCACGCTTCAGACGAAACTGGAGATACCGCCGTGAGCCCATTCAAGTACGTGCTTAGCAGCTACGCGTGTAAGACCCAACCCAGCCTTCAGGTTCCCTGTTTTTTTTTTTTCTTCTTTCCTTTTTTCGGATCGTCCGTCTTACTCGTGTGATTTGGCTGCTCGAGGTGCCTTGTCAAGCTGATTGAAGACGATAGTCCCTGAGTCTCTGCTCCGTACTCTTTCTTCTTGTTCACTCATCCTCATGCTCCCCTCCCTTGCCCCCGATCTCCACGCGCGCAACCTCCCCGCACTTTTCCCCCAACCTCCCCTCAACCTCCTCGCAGTGACCCCGTGCTCCAAAGCAGTGCACTTGCAACGATTGACGATACCGCCACTAGCGTTGCTTCCGGCGTTTCCGATGGCAGCGTGGCACCGCGGCTGAGGCGACGACGAGTATGCTGGACGTCGTCAGGAGGTAAGATTTTGAATAGCATGGAAAATATGAGCTGCGTATTTTCCAGGCGCCTCATAAAGAGGTAAGGTCCAATAGCATGGGAACGATGAGTTGTGAGACGTCTTAAAAAAAAAGGTCTTAAACGAACGACGACGATGCTGGACGTCATGTGCGATCATCCCCTTCCGCTTTACGCGTATCGCATACGAGATAGGTGTGCGGCCGACGTTCAGTGCAGCGACGCTAAATTCACTTTCTCGGAAAAAAAAATAGGCGCCAAGAAAAATGCTCTCATGCAACCCGCCTTCCCCCTCCCTTGCTTCTCATCTGCTTATTTTTTCGCAGACTATTCCTCACCTTCCCCCTCGGGAGTGGTGATACACGGCTCAGGTTGCGCCACGTGTCTGCGCGGGCAGCGCTGCTCCTTCCGCGTGTCCGTGCGCGCGCCCGCGCGATGGGCGCACGTGCTGGAGGCGGACAAGGAGAGCTGGTGGAAGCGCGACTTAGCTCTGACTTTAAGAGGCATCGCGCTAGCTCACGGGGACATTAGGTGTCTAGACCCTCCGCACTGCACGGAATTTAGAGTGTCGTACCGCGTCTGGGACCTCGGCAATTACTGGTGAGCCTAATTTCGAAGCGCCAAGAAGTGAAGTAGTTAATCCACTCCTCAGCAATCTTCTCAGCTGTTGTTGTTTCCTCTGCGCCCCTCAAATCTCTCACAACCCCTTAGCCCCTCGTGTAGATTCCCAACATCCGTTTTGCACCCACCGCCTTCCTCCCTCGCTTGCGTCTCTTTTTGTCGCCCCCATTCTTTCCCCCTTTACTTCCCCCTGCTTCCCCCATGCGTCCCCCATATTTCCCCAATCCTCCTCCTCCCCAGGGCGACGCTCCACGTGGGTGCGCCAATCTCGACTTCTCTGCCTCCTTTGAGCACGCACCAGCACAGCAGCCTCCCTTGCTTCCCCCACTCCCCCTACCTCCCCCCCATCCCGCAGGGCAACGTTGCACGTGGGGTGCGCCAATCTCAACTTTTCCGCCTCCTTTGGACATCATTTCAACCGCACGCACCAGCACAGCCTTGCCTCCTGGCCAATCACAATCACGCCACGAGGCGAAGCGCTGCCCAGAACCACCACAACCGCCGCGTACCCAGAAGCAACAGGCGGGGAAAGTGGGGGGACGGATGCGGGGGAGGGGGAGGGGTTGGGGGAGAGGGAGGAGGAGCATGAGGGGGTGCAGGATTGGCCGGACACTCCGTGCAATGGGACGTCTGTGCCGGGAAGATGGGTGGTGAAGGCGAATGGGTCACTCAGGTATGTGTAAATGGGTGAGGCTGGGTGCAGATGGGTGCAGATGGGCGTAGATGGGTGCAGATGGGTGAAGCGTGTGTATGTGTGGGGTGCAGGATTGGCTGGACACTCTATGCAATGGGACGTCACTCAGGTGTGTGTGTGAGTGCGGGGCGATGGGTGGTGAAGGCAGATAGGTCACTCAGGTATGTATAAATGGGTGAGGCTGGGTGCAGATGGGTGAGGATGGGTTCAGATGGGTGAGGATGGTTGCATATGGGTGCGTGTATCAGGAGGGCTTTCTACCAGTAAACGGTCCCTGCGGCTCCCCATTCCAGCTGAACAGAAGTTCTCAACGAGAGGGGCATTCGGGAGATCTGCATTGTGGGGGACAGTCACCAGCACTTTCCCCCTCCCCCTCCCCATGCCCATCCCCCTCCCAATGCCCCTCCCCCTCCCCACGCCCCTCCCCCTCTCCATGCCCCTCCCCCTCTCCATGCCCTTCCCCCTCCCCATGCCCCTCCCCCTCCCCATGCCCCTCCCCCTCCCCCACTCGCCCGCTCCCATAGGTGGGCTTTCTACCGCTGCACAGCCCCGGAGGTTCCCCCATCCGAGTGGATTGCCGCGTTGCACGAGAGGGGCATTCGGGAGATCAGCATAGTGGGGGACAGCCACCAGCGGTTTCTAGCTGCGCACCTGCACTTCCTGCTCACGGCTCAGGCGGACAAGGATGTGAAGCGGTGGCAGGATAATCTGGTGTTTGATGCGCGCGATAGCAGCAACCGCACTCTCCGAATCAACTTTTACTGGATCGATGGGATCTACAAAAACGGAGAATTCGGATGCACGTGAGTGATTGAATGGGCTTCGAATGGGGTTAAATCGGTTTGAATGGGTTCCATAAGAAACCTTCCCTTTTCCACATTCCTTAGTCCCCGCCTCTCCCCTTCCTTCCCCGTGGTCCCCCTGTTCTTCCCAAGAATCTAGGCATCACCACCCATTGGCCCTTTGTCACCCCCAACCCCCTCCCCTCCCCTCCCCTCCACTTTATCTTTATCCCACACCCCAATCCCCTCCAACACTCCTCCAGCCATCGGGGTATCAACCAACGGATTTCAGCAATTCCCCTCCTGCTCCGCCAACCCTCCTATTCCACCCTCAACTTTCTCCTCCAAACCCCCCTCCATTCCTTCCTCCAATCCCCCCTCCAATCCCCCTCCCCCTCCCCCCCAGCCATCGGGGAGTCACCACCAACCGATCGGAGGAATTCCCTGAGATCTCCCCCACGGCTGACGTCACGCTGTTTGAAGGAGGCTACTGGGCAGCTTCCTTCTGCCGCCAGCCCCTCAAGGCGCTCCGAGTGCACCTCGAGGAGTTTGCCCGCTGGGCGCTTGCCGCCGCGCCCGCTAAAGGCCGGGTTATTTTCCGAACTATCCCATCTTTTCCGGTGGCGGGGGACCGGTGTAACGCGTGGTATCCCGGGCCGAGTTCGAACCGGGTGGTTATGGCGATTAATGTTTTGCTGAAGCAGATAGTGCAGGGGAGAGGCGTGGAGGGAGAACAGAGAGGAGTGGGGGAGGCGGGGAATGTTGTTGAGAGATTAGGGGCATGGTGGCGAGGAGGGATACGAGGTCGAGATGTTGGTGGGGAAGGAAGGAGAAGTGGAGGAGGGATAGAAAAGCTGGTGTATCTTGATTCGAGCCTGCAGGTGCTACCGCGGGACTCTGAAGAAGAGGTGGAAAACGCGGAGAGAGCAGGAGCAGATAGCAACGGAGAAGCAGAGAGCAACGGAGCAGCGGAGAGCAACGGAGCAGCGGAGAGCAAAGGAGCTGCGACGGATATTGAAGAGGCGGACGAGATTGCTGCAGCTGGTGGTGCTGACGGTGGTGCTGGTGATGGTGCTGGTGCTGGTGCTGGTGCTGGTGCTGGTGCTGGTGCTGGTGCTGGTGCTGGTGCTGGTGATGGTGCTGGTGCTGGTGCTGGTGCTGGTGCTGGTGCTGGTGATGGTGCTGGTGCTGGTGCTGGTGCTGGTGCTGGTGCTGGTGCTGGTGCTGGTGCTGGTGCTGGTGCTGGTGCTGGTGATGGTGATGGTGCTGGTGATGGTGTTAGTGGTGGTGGTAAGTCCTACTCAGAAAAGCGGCCACCACCACCATCACCACGAGCAGCCGCAGAAGCGCCATCTGCTGAGCTGGCAGCATTGCCTGCAGGGGCAGCAACAGTGCTGGACACGTGGCAGGTGGACGCACCTCGGTATGCGGACACAGCAGTGCCCAACGACCATCATTACTCCATGGTGCAACCCACAGACGGAGGCACAGTTGTGGTCGGGGAGGTGGGGGAGGCTCAAGTGCGCGCCTTCATTCACTACTTGCTGCACCTGCTGCCCCCTGTTCATGCTAGTGCACTCTAGCTGCTTGCCTCGTGGAGGGAGGGAGAGACGGAGAAGGAGGGAGACGAAGGGGGGAGGGAGGGAAGGAGGAAGCGAGGGAGGAAGGGAGAGATGGAGGGAGGGAGGGAGGGAGGGAGGGAGGGAGAGACGGAGAAAGGGAGAGGTGGAAGGAGGGGGAGAGACGGAGAAAGGGAGAGATGGAAGGAGGGAGGGAGGGAGAGACGGAGAAAGGGAGAGATGGAAGGAGGGAGGGAGGGAGAGACGGAGAAAAGGAGAGATGGAAGGAGGGAGGGAGGGAGGAAGGGCAGGTGGATGCCCCTCGGTATGCGCGCCTTCATTCACTACCTGCTTCATGTGCTTCCCCCACTCCATGCGAGTGCATTCTAGACGACTTTTGAGGCGCCTCAAAAGTCATGCGAGTGCATTCTAGCTCCATTCCCTGCTTGGGACATTCGAGCCTTCATCAGTGCATTCTAGCTCCATGCCCTGTTGCTCTGCACGTGTAGATAGTGAATTCTGGGGTTCAGGGTAACATGGTGCGGCCAACAGGAGAAGGCACGGTAATGGTGGGGGGGAGGTGGGGGAAGAGCAACTGCGGGAAGATTCATCACCTTGTGCACCGCTCCTTCCCTTCATGCAGAAGATGATGATGATAATCACCGCTCCTTCCGTCCATGCTAGAACACTGCTCTGCCTTGAGGCGCCTCGAATGATTCATCACCTGCTGCACCTGCTGCACCTGCTCCCTCCACTCCACGCTAGAATACTGCTCTGCGCGTCCAGTTGGATTCCCTCCAACCCATTCGGTCTAAGGCTGTGCTGTGTGGTTCTGTGCGGTGTTGCGCTGCGTGCACACCTGCCACACTGCTCTTCTCATCCTCGCTCCTCCTCACCATGACCAGCACCACCACTCCTCGGTTGTCGTTGGGAGTATGATGCAGCAGAGTTTCAATAAACATGCATGTTCATTGGACATTCATGTGATGTCATCTGGTTACATTGGGCACTGCAGTAAGGCTTTCAGCGAGCAGATCTGCCAAGGCCACTGCATAGTTTAGGGTGCTACACTTGAGGGGCATACAATAATGATGGTTAGGGTGCTACACTTGAGGGGCATACAATAAAGACGGTGGGGGTGCTAGGGACATACAATGATGATGGTTAGGATGCTACACTTGAGTGTAAGGCATACAATAACGATGGTTAGGGCGCTACACTTTAGAGACATACCAGTAAATACTGCTAGCTGCATTGTCGAATGCTTTTGGAGGTTGTAAATGTTAGTGTATTATGTGATTTTGACCTCGATTGAATTTTGAGGCGGCTTAAGTCCCTCGAGAGGAGAGGATAGAAGAGCAGAGCAGAGCACCTGCCGCAGCGTACCTCTTCCACCATCACCACACTTGTTTTGAGGCGCCTCAAAAGGAGAACGGAGCAGAGCAGAGCAGAGCACCCGCCGCAGCGTCTCTTCCACCATCACCACACTTGCTGGGGAGGAGAGAGTGAAAGATGCCAGCAATGGACTAGTGGACAGCAAAGAGTCTGCTTTTGAGTCGACTCAATGGACTAGTGGACAGCAAAGAGTCTGCTTTTGAGTCGACTCAATGGACTAGTGGACAGCAAGGAGCTCGTACCCCACCCCAGCCTACCTCCTCGCCTCGGACCTCCACCATCCCCACCCACACCTGCTGCTGGGTATTCCAGCATGCATTACTGGTATTTGTTGACTTTGAGGCACCTCAGAAATATCCCATCATGACATCCTGGCGGTCGTTAAGGACTGCTGTGTCAGCTCGGCACTCCGAGGGGCGTATGGACAGAGGAGAAGAGCGGCGGGCGGCTATATAGCTCTTGGGTGGAGTGGGGGCAGCTATATAGCTCATGGGTGGAGTGGGGGGAGCCCATGAAGCAGGTAGTGAATGAAGGCCCGTACCTGCACCTCTCCCACATCCCCCGTCACCACTGCACCTTGGTCTGTGAGCTTCACCACGGAGTAATGGTGGTCGTTGGGGACTGCTGTGTCGGCATACCGAGGCCTGTCCACCTGGGTTTCTCCCACTTGCCCCTCCTTCTGCTGTGAACCACACCCTGGACCTGGAGTGACGGTGGTCGTTGGTTGAGGAGAGCAGAGCCTATTGAGGCGCCTCAAAACCCGTCCACCTGGGCTGGGCTTCCCCCCCTTGCCCGTCCTTCTGCTGTGTGCCGCTCCCTGGCGTAACGGTGGCTGTTGGTTGAGTAGGGCAGGGCAGAGCAGCGCGGAGCAGGGCAGGCAAACAGCTATGGAGCAGTGCCACGGAGTGGGGGCAGCAGGTGAAGCAGGTAATGAATGAAGACCCGCACTTGCGCCTCTCCCACGTCCCCCGTCACCACTGCACCTTGGTTTGTGAGCTGCACCACGGAGTAATGGTGGTCGTTGGGGACTGCTGTGTCGGCATACCGAGGCCCGTCCACCTGCCACGTGTCCAGCACTGTTGCTGCCCCTGCAGGTAACGCTGCTAGCTCAGCGGATTCAGCTGATGATGATGGTGGTGGTGGTGATGGTGATGGTGATGGTGATGGTGATGGTGATGGTGATGCTCTTTCTGCGTTTCCTCCCTCCTCCTCAGAGTCTTCGGGTAAGACCTGCAAGCTAGAATCAAGATAGACCAGCTTCTCTATCCCTCCTTGCACTATCTGCTTCAACAGTGCATTGATCGCCATAACCACCCGGTTCGAACGTGGCCCGGGATAGCACGACTGGCACCACTCCCCAGCCACCGGAAAAGACGGGATAGTTCGGAAAATAACCCGGCCTTTAGCGGGCGCGGTGGCAAGCGCCCAGCGAGCAAACTCCTCGAGGTGCACTCGGAGCGCCTTGAGGGGCTGGCGGCAGAAGGAAGCTGCCCAGTAGCCTCCTTCAAACAGTGTGACGTCAGCCGTGGGGGAGATCTCAGGGAATTCCTCCGATCTGTTGGTGGTCTGGCCCCGATGGCTGGAGGGGAGGGGGAGGAAGAGGGAGAGGGGGTTGGGGGAAGAGAGGGGGGAAGAGGTGAGGGGGACAAAGGACTTTTGAGGCACCTCAAAAGCAGTGGGGGAGAAGAGACTTGAGGGAATTCCTCAGATCGGTTGGTGGTCCGGCCCCGATGGCTGGAGGGGAGGGAGAGGACGAGGAGGAGGGGGTTTGGGGGGGTGGAATGCGGTGGAGGGGAGGAGAGAGGGGTTGGGGGGGAGGGTGCAGGAGATGAGGCAAATCTGTGGTGATGCCTAGACTTTAGGGGGAGAAGGGGGTAGGGGCGTGGGAAGGAAGGGGGGAGGCGGGGACTATGGAACGTGGGGAATGGAAGATTTTTCTAGGAGCCCATTCAAACCCGTTCGAACCTATTCTATTCATGCCTTGGAAGAAACTCACGTGCAGCTTAATTCGCCACTTGTACAAATCCCATGAATCCAGTACAGGGCCTCAGCGTGCTATATCGAAATGATATCACCGTGGAGAATGGAGGATTTTTCCAGGGGAATTCTCAAAAATGATCTCAACAAATCCCATTAATCCAGTACAGGGTCTCAGCGTGCGGTTGCTGCGTGCTGCCATGTATAGGGTCTCATCAATCCTTTTGAGTCGACTCAAAAGTCACCATGTATAGGGTCTCATCAATCCACTCGCATGAAACGTACGTGTGAGCAGCAAAGTGCAGCCACTGGCGTGTAAAAGTTGATCCTCAGGGCGTGCGGTTGCTGCTGCTGTCATCATGCGCGACCAACACCAGGTTGTCTTGCCAATGGATCACTCTGCCTTCCGCCTGTGCCGTGAGCAGGAAGGCCAGGTGTGTGCCCACCGAGGGACTACCTCTGACTGTTCTAGCCCGTTCAAACCCATTCAAACCCATTCAAACCCCATTCGAAGCCAGTTCAAAGCCCATTCGAAGCCCATTCAATCACTCACGTGCAGCCGAATTCTCCATTTTTGTAGATCCCATCAATCCAGTAAAAGTTGATCCTGAGCGTGCGGTTGCTGCTGCTGTCATCACGCGCGATCAACACCAGGTCGTCTTGCCAATGGATCACTCTGCCTTCCGCCTTTGCCGTGAGCAGGAAGGCCAGGTGTGCCGCTAGAAACCGCTGGTGGCTGTCGCCCACAATGCTGATCTCCCGAATGCCCCTCTCGTGTAACACGCCTATCCACT
The DNA here is from genome assembly GCA_948144175.1 of Closterium sp. NIES-65. Classification (NCBI taxonomy): domain Eukaryota; kingdom Viridiplantae; phylum Streptophyta; class Zygnematophyceae; order Desmidiales; family Closteriaceae; genus Closterium; species Closterium sp. NIES-65. The sequence continues at coordinate 318,001 of CANXME010002217.1, forward strand.
CGGATGGGGGGATTTCGCAGGGGGTGCATGGGTAGAATGCCCAACTGGAGGAGTGGGGGTGGTTGGGGGAGGGGGTTTTTGAGGATTCTCAGAAACCAGCGGGTGCATGGGTAGAAAGCCCAGCTGGAGGGGAAGGGGGGATGGTGGGAAGGGGGGATGGGGGGAGTGTGTGCGGTGAGCAGGAAGGCCAGGTGCGCTGCTAGGAAGCGCCTGTCCAATCCCATGGGGGGATTTCACGGGGGGTGATGAGTCGATTTTTGAGTCAAGGTGACTTTTGAGTCGACTCAAAAATCGACTCATCACTGCTAGGAAGCGCCTGTCCACTCCCATTGGGGGATTTCACGGGGGGGGGGGGGGGGGGGGGGGGGGGGTGCATGGGTAGAACACCCACCCGAGGGAGATGGAGGGGAGTGGGGGGAGCGGGGGTGCAGAGGCCAGGTTTGGAGTGGGAGCAGGGAGGCGGAACGGGGGGAAGGTCCGCCTGGGCAGTGAGCAGCAAGAGAAGGTGCGCAGACAGAAGCACGCGCCTATCCAGTGAGCCGGGGGCCGGGGCAACCTTTGAGTCGACTCAAAAGTCACCTCGATGCCGCTGGTGGCTGTCGCCGCGCACGGTGCTGATTTGGTGATTTTTTAGTCGGCTCCCACGGTGCTGATTTCCTGGATACCCCTGCCATCTAACGCGCCTATCCAGTGAGCTGGGGAAATTTCGTGGGGGGTGCACGGGTAGAAAGCCCACCTGGGGGCGTGGGGGAGGGGGAAGGGCAATGGGTCAGGGAACGGGAGGGTGAAGGGGAAGGGCGCTATCAACTCGGATGTGGGAATTTTCACAGGCCGTGCAGTGCACTGGTATCGGGGCAATCCTGCAGGGTGCACTGGTATGTTTTTGAGAATTCTCAATACACCCTGCAATTTCACAGGCCGTGCCGTGCACTGGTATCGGGGCAATCCTGCATTCCACACCCACCCACACGGGCCACACACAGTCCATCTACACCCAAATGCACCCATCTACACCCGTTCACACCCATCCGCACCCATCTACACGCACATACCTGAGGGACCCATCTGCCTTCACCACCCACCGCCCCGGCACTGACGTTCCCGAGCAAGGATAATCCGGCCAATCCTGATCCTTCTCCTGCTCCTCCTCCTCCTCCGCCTCCCAATCCCCTTCGCCCGCTCCCTCCTCCTCCCCCTCCCCCTGGCTCCCGCCTGCTGCTTCTGAATGAGTGGCGGCTGTGGTGGTGCTGCTGCAGTCACCTGTGCTGCCGCTGACACCGCCGCCGCTGCCACCGCCGCTGCCGCCGCCGCTGCTGCTGGTGGTGATGGTGTTGCGAGCATTGCTGCCACCGCTGCTGCTGGTGACATTGCTGTTGTTGCTGATGCCGGGGGCGCTGCTTCTGGCCAGCGCCTCGCCACGTGGCGTGATTGTGATTGGCCAGGAGGCGAGGCTGTGCTGGTGCGTGCGGTTGAAGTGATGCGCGTAGGAGCGGGAGAAGTTGAGGTTGGCGCACCCCACGTGCAGCGTCGCCCTGTGGGGTGGGGGGGAGGGGCGAGCGGAGAGGGGAGGGAATGGGGGAAGGAGGAGCATTGAGGGGGGGATGGAGGGCGGCATGGCTTTTGAAATGTCAAAAGTCGTCCTGCGGGGGGGAGGGGAGGGTGGAGAGGGGAGGGAATGGGAGAAGGAGGAGCATTGAGGGGGGGATGGAGGGCGGCGTGGGGAAGCGAAGGTGGCGGGAGAAGTTGAGGTTGGCGCACCCCACGTGCAGCGTTGCCCTGTGGGAGTGGGAAGGGTGGGCGGGAGGGGGAAGGGGAGTGGGGGAAGCAAGGGAAGAGAGGCGAAGCGAGGGAGGGAACGGTTGAGCGAAGGAGGTGGAGAATGACTTTTGAGTCGACTCAAAAGTCACCTCAAAGCGAGGGAGGGAGCGGTTGAGGTGGTGAGCGAAGGAGGTGGAGAATTTGAGGTTGGCGCACCCCATGTGCAGCGTCACCCTATAGAGAGCCTCTCCCTGAGGGGGAAACCCAGGGGGAAGCCACGGGGAAGAACGAGGGAATATGGGGAAAGTATGGAGGGGCAAGGGAAAGGTACGGGGGACCATGGGGGAAGGATGGGGGGAAACGAGGGGAATGCGAGTTAGGAAAAGAAGGGATTGGAGCGAAGCCGATGCCAGGGATTCGCACTGTGAACAGTGATTGGGTGGAAAGAGAGAATTGTTGTAACAAACCTCAAAGACGAATCCAGAATCTTCGCAAGCAGCACTATGAATCGCGAACCAATCCACTCAAACTACATGCCAACTGAAACCCTAACATCTCCATATAAGTTTTTGTAACATTCGCAAGTTCCAAGGCGCCCATGCCAAAGGCGTGTGATGAGTCTATTTTTGAGTCGACACAAAAATAGACGCCCATGCCAAAGGCAACATTGTTGGAGCTCCCACGAAACCCTCTCGTCTGGACAGAGCAACTTTGTGACAGACCTACCCCTAAACCCTACCCACTGTTTCAAAACTGACAGATGGCAATTGTTTTCAGATCCAAAATGGGCAAAGGGGTTGGGAGGGATTCAAAGGCGGTGCCAAGGGGTTGGCAGGGATATGGGCGTGGTGCGAAGGAGCCAACCGATTAGTGTAGAGAAGTAATAAACGATTGAGGCGCCTCGAAAATAGACTCACCAGAATTCGCCGAGGTCCCACACGCGGTACGACACTCTAAACTCCGTGCAGTGCGGAGAGTCTAGACACCTAATGTCCCCGTGGGCCAGCGAGGCGCCTCTTAAAGTCAGAGCTAAGTCGCGCTTCCACCAGCTCTCCCCAACCGCCCTCTTCACCGCCTGCTCCCAACGCGCGGGCGCGCGCACGGACACGCGGAAGGAGCAGCGCTGCCCGCGCAGACACGCGGCGCAACCTGAGCCGTGGATCACCACTCCCGAGGGGGACGGGGATGCGTAGTCTGCGGAGTCATGTGGACATGAGAAGCAAGGAGGGATGAACGGGGGTTTGCATGAAAGCATTCGACTTTTTCGTAGAAAGGAGAGGAGTCATAGGAGCCTAAAGAATTTCCGAGGGAGGAGGTGATGCATCATGAGTCGTACTATGAGTAGGATAAGGGAGGGGGCAGGGGGAAATGGATGAGAGCGAGCGCAAATGGGGGGAAATGCGGAAAGAGGAAGGCGACGTGCGCCGCGGACGACGTCCCGCACACTCGTTTGTCGTTTCTCGAGGCGCCTCAAAATTTCCAATGCTAACGAGCCTTACCTAGTCTTTGAGGTGGCTCAAATATCCCGGCTCAAACATTTTCAAGCCGCGTCTCAAACAGTTGAATTTTTCCATGCCTTTTCAAAATCTCGCATATTTAAGCTTTTACCTATTCTTCAGCCGAGGCAACTCATTTCTCCCATGCTATTTAAGGTCTCACCTCCTGACGACGTCCAGCATACTCGTCGCCGTCGTCTGGTCTGCGCCACGCTGTCATCGGAAACGCCAAAAGCAAAGCTAATGGCGGCAGCGCCAGTAGCGGCATCGCCACTAGTAACGGAATCGCCACGAACGGCGGCGGCTGTACTAGTAATAACGTTATCCCCTGTTGCGTCTGTTTTGTTGGCGAAAAGCGGCGGCTTTCGCAGTTGCAGGGGAGAAAGCGGGTCCCATTCGCCGCGTAGCCTTCCGCTGCCTCCCCCTGATGCCGCCAATCCCGCCATGCTGATGCTTTCGACTCCCGCATCGGGTCTAGACACGTATGGCAGTAACAATTCGGCCATAACGAGTACGAGGAGGAACGTCACGATGGAAACGAGCACGTGAGACCAATATATGTGATACCCAAATCGAGGGCTCTTTTCCTCGTTTGTATTACCTCCCGTTTTCGTCCCGAGAGTCGTCAACATGTGCGAGAACACACGAGAGACGCGCGACAGGTGCGTCGCTGACGACATTGGCGACGGCATTGGGAGTGCATGCGACGATTGCGAACTGAGCTCAGGTGCGTGCGACTCAGAGTCCGCAGTCGACTCAGTGCGTGTTTCAAAATTGATCGAGCTATATTCGTGTCCGTTCAACCTACCCATGACGACTACCAAACACCTGCTTTATGGACGGAGAAAGAATAGCGCCTCGAGAATAGCTTATAAGTCTGAAACACAGTTGTGACTCTTGACAACATTTTCAAACGCAGGCGAAATGATGACGATCAGAGTCTCAATTTAATAGACCAAACTTCTCCCTTTGTGAACTTCAGAAACAGCGAAATATCCTGGTTCCAGAAACGACCCGTGCACTCAGGCTAGACGGAGAACTGGTATAGAATGCTACTAATACTTACTCAAATCTGAGCCGCAACCAATGAAGCGGATAACAAACCCGCGAGAAAGCCGGCGCGTGCGCAACCCCATTCCACTCCCCTTCTCAGATCGCTCTTGCCAGTGTCAGGTTTGCCACTGACACGAAGCTTCGAAGGGTTTGGGTTGCATTTGAACGGCTGCGTTCTGTAGGCATTTCCCTTGGGAGGGAGGTGGGGGGGCGAAGGGAAATGACGAGGGTTCCGAAGCAGTTTCCCCTTCGAACCCCCCCCCCCCCCCCCCCCCCCCCCCCCCCCCCCCCCCGCTACAGCCGAAAGTGGGAAATTTCGGTTGCTCGGTGCAAATCTTCTGAAGGTAAATGACGAAAAAACAGCCACAATTTCCACTGCACAGAACATGGGTAGATGAAGCTGCGCGACATCAGAAAAAGGGTTGCAGTTTAGAGAAGGGTAGCCACGTGGAAAAAAAGCGCCCCCAAGCACACCCACCTGCAATACACAAACCTCGCTGTTTTTTTACCTGTTAGTTTGCTCCGTCCCTGTTTGGGCTACTCGAGGGAGGGGTTGTTTGCTTTCTATTGTTCAGTTGTGGTGTTCCCTAACCCAGCGCCTCCCTCCCCCTCCGTCTCACATCCCGGGCAAGAGCAGTTTTCGAAAGGCGGGGCGAAGGAGGCAAATTTTGCCAACAGTGAGAACCAGCACCGACATGTCCCTCCGTATCGAAGATCAATGTTGGCAACGCGAATCCTAGCTGTCGAAGCGCGACAATGCAGAATAACCAACGCAACTGGTTATTCTGACACTGGCAGAAGCCGCACTTGCTGCGCAAAACGCACTTGGCGCCCAAAAAGCATTCTTCAGGCTCATTGCTGACATGCCCAGGGCCACCCTGAATGGATACACTTAGGTATTTTGCTGGGTGTAGCCCTCAGCTTCGTGTTTTTGCTTCCCTTCCCTCAGGGTTTCCACCCACCAGCTATGGAATTTAGGGCGGGTCCAACTTTGCACACTCCCGTTTTTTTTCGTGATTTTTACGTAAATGCACCAGTCAAACTTGACTGTAAACCAGGGCGAACCCCAAACATTTCATGTCCAAATTCGAGTGTACGATTCGGACTTTTGACGAGGTACAGTAACGCTGCGGGGTATAGTATCTGAGGCGAGAGGTTACCCAATCAAGCGAGTTTTTTCGCACCGGCGACGGAGCTAGGATTTGTCCGAGAAAACAATTTGGCGAAAACTAGTGTCACCTCCTAACGTGTTTGACACAAAACGAGTTTGAAGTGAACCTTCGGACGGGTTCTGCACGTCCCCGGGTCGGTTTCTACAATGTCATCATTGTTAACGGGAAAGGAGTGTTGGCCCCGCCCTCGCTTGGGCAACGCCGACAACTTGGTCGGATGTACGGAAGTAGCAGCCGACTGCTCACAGTGGGATAGCTGCTCGACAGGTTACGTCGAGCTGCAGCGGACCACTGTGGTGTTGCTCTCGACCAGGATGCTCGACAGCTGCACCTGACTGGCCTGGGCGACGGGTGAACAGCCCGGGAGGTCGACGGAGCAATCCGTCGACCTACAGTTCGATGGGGAGGACAACGTAGCGTCCCGTCGAACTGCAGCTCGACCGGGAGGACGACGGAACAGTTCCGGTCGACGGAAGGGGTCCGTCGACCAAGGGGTAGCTTGACGGGAGGTGTGGTCGACCAGGAGCGCCCGGTGGTCGACCAGAGGGACCCAGTGGTCGACGGGAGGCACCTGGGAGTCGACCAGAGCACCAGGGGTCGACCAGGTCGACCGGGTAACCTGCTCGACGAGTTCTGCGGAGACACGCGAACGTCGTCGAGATCGAGATGGCGCAGGCGACTTCGGGCTGGTATCCCAAAGTCGATGTGGCTCTTCAGGCGCAGACAACAGCCGACGGATGCCCAACGTGGCAAGTCGGGCCAATCGTCTGCACACACCTGTGAGCGCGCGCACTGCTGTGTTCTACGAGGTCACCCTTCTACAATGCTGGCGCGGCTCCTCTACGCAATGCTGGCAGGTGGTCGACCGAGCTGCGTTGGCAGTCGACCAAGCTAACTGCAGGATTGCTAGGTGCCTGATGTAGTCATTGTTGTTATTTCTCCTTCAACCATTCTGTAATTCCAACTTTGCTAGTGGAAACTCTTGCCAATTTCTCCTGTGAATGTGCAAGCACTAAGGAACCAAGCAAAGCTGCGATCACCTCTAGTAGCTCGTGCTAACCCCTGTAGTCTAGCTCACTACCATTGTATAGTTTATCTCCTCATGGTGCGGTGAGCGTGGATCGAACACGCGACCTTCAGATAGGAGCCGACTTTTGCACCTACTAAGTCGTTCGTAGGCCGTCAGCAGCGAGAGTCGCCATGGTCGACCCCGTAGTTGATGCGGGTGAAGCGGACACCTTGGAGGCACGTTTGGCTGATGCGAGGAGACGCCACGCGAATGGCGAGTATGGGACGATCCCCTTGGTGATCGCCGAGTTGGGCATCCGATCGCAGTGGGCGACGGAACACCCTTCCCGTCCTACTCCTCGACCGGTGCGCAACGAAGGTGGCGTCGACGACGATGTCGACGGTGGTGCGCGAGTCAACGGCAGCGAAGGCACGAGGCAGAGAGGAGTGATCAAAGTCGACGGTGGTGTCGACGGAATCCAGGCGCGAGTGCAGCGGTCGACGGCCATTGCAGGAAGCTCGAATGCCGACGTCGATGTTCGACGCCGTTCTCCTCCGCGAAGTGGTGGAGGGCTCTCGGTGATGACACATGTGACAGCGGGCGGGATTGCACCGGCGTATGGCTACTTCAAGTTCTCGCCGGACCGGATCGCCGTCGCTCCGCTGCAAGGTCGACGGGACCTCATCACCTGGAGGGAATCGATCGAACCTCAGCTGGAGGTCGCCGGGCTGAAGGGCTTCGCCGACGGCACCGTGCCAATTCCGCCCGAGGAGGACGTCGAGCTGCGCGGGGAGTTTCGTTCGGCTCACCTGCTCACCTTCATGGTCATCTCGAGGTGCTGCTCGCCGGTGGTGCAGCTAGCGCTGAGGAGCTGTCGAGAGCGACTAGATGCTGGCCACCAGGCATGGCGCTTCATCATGTCGACGTACCAGGTCAGGGACGACCTGTACATCGGGCAGCTGGAGGAGAAGATGACTCACCTTCGGATGGGAGAGCAGGAGTCGGCGACGGATTACTGCAACCGTGCTCGACGGATCCTGGCTGAAATGCGAATGGCGGGCGCCGAATACTCGACGGCGTCCTACATCACCCACATCGTCAAGGGCTTGCCGCGCAGCTACAATCTCATGAAGAGGATGATGATGGTGCCCGGCACTCGTGAGTCCCTCGACGAGGACTCCATCACCAGCTACATTCTCCAGGATGAGGCGATGCAGGAGGCAGAACAGCCCACGGAGTTCCTTCCGCAGGCGAGTTACGCTGCACCGACGAAGCCGAATTATCAGCAGGAGCAGCGCGGGAAACAAGGCGGAGGTGGTAGCGGAAGTGGGCGGTCAACGAAGGACGTCGACGAGAAGAGGTCGACGCGGGACAAGGGTCGACGAGGTGGTGGTCGACGGCGGGAGTGCTGGATCTGCGGCGACCCCGACCATCTCTCCTTCGAATGCCCCGACCGTGATGACAGCGACGAGGACGACAACAAGGAAGGCCACGGTCGATCGGCCAGTCGCCGCCCCCGTCGAGTTGAGAAGCCGCGCAAGGAGAAGCACGCGTCGAAGAAAACATCCTCGACGAAGGACGTCGACAGCTCCAGCGGCAAGAGCCGAGGCGACGGGGAGGCGTCGTGCTCGATGGTCGGCGTGGTGGAGCCGACGGTCTCGCTAGCACCGGAGGCTGGCGAGGACTTCCAGGCGGTGGCAGCAGCTGTGCAGGCCAACCCGATGGCGGTGCTGCTCGACAGCGGGTGCTCCCACCACCTGATGGGGACGAAATCGGTCTTCGTCGACATGGGGCCGAGCGACGGAGTGAAGCACGTGTGTGGGTTCAACGGGGCATTGCAGTCTGTCGAGGGTCGTGGAACTGTCGCTCTGCAAGGGGAGGCCGGGAAGCGGGTGCTCATCCCCGACGTGCTCTACGTTCCGGGTGTTCAGGCAAACCTGTTGTCTGCTGGCCAGCTGAAGGAGAGCGGCGTGCTACTGCAGGGGGATGGCGATGAGATGCTGCTCGTCGCCGCGACTGGAGAGGTGCTCGGTCGAGCACGCTACACCGGACGAGTCCTCTGCACCGACCTTCGCCCCTGCTCGACGCAGTCGCAGTCGACCGAGGTGGTGGCTCTGCGGACGATCGTCTCGGCGACGCAGACGACCCCCGATAGGATGCATGCGCGGCTTGCCCACGTCAGCGTCGACACGATCAAGAGCTCGGCGAAGCACGATGTTGCTATTGGGCTCGACATCACGTCGTCAACCGGAGCAGACCCGCCGTGTGTCTCGTGCGTAGGAGGAAAGCTGGCGCGGCACACCTTCCCCGCCAAGGGCTCGGATGCAGCGGAGGCGCTGGCTGTCGTGCACATTGACTTGTGCGGGCCATTTCGGGTGGCTGCCAAGGATTGCAGCTTGTACTTCCTGCTGCTGAAGGATCGCCATACTCGATTTGTATGGGCAATGCCGGTCGCTAAGAAGAGCGACGTGTTGCGGGAGTTCCAGCGGTGGCTGGTGCTGGTGGAACGGCAGACGAAGAAGTCGGTGCTGTCGCTTCGCTCCGATCAAGGCGGGGAGTTCCTCGGAAAGGCGTTCACCGACTTCATCGACGGGAAGGGCATCATCCACGACCTGACGTGCCCCTACACTCCGCAGCAGAATGGCATGGCTGAGCGGGAGATGCGCACGGTCGTCGAGTCCGTGCGGACGATGTTGCTGCACATGGGCGTGCAGCACCATTGGTGGCACCTTGCTCTACGACAAGCTGTGTGGGTGCGCAACTGCTTGGAGCGGTCGACGACGCCGCCGGGGACGACTCCGTACCAGCTGCTGACCGGGCAGAAGCCCGACCTTACGCTCGCACGGGTGTGGGGCTGCATGGTGCAGTTCATGATTCCCGAGCAGCAGCGTGGTGGGAAGCTGGCGCCGAAGGCTCGCTGGGGACTTCACCTGGGTGTGTCGCCAGCAAGCAAGGGCTGGGAAGTGCTCGACCTGACCGACAACAAAGTGGTCACATCGGTCGAGGTGATCTTCTACGAGACGCTATCGCTGGAGGTGTGGAAGGCGAAGTATGGGCCGGCGTCGCAGCGGACGCATGCGCACCCGCCAACGGATACATCGACAGCGCCGGTTCCGTTGCTCGCCGAAGTCGACGGACCCGGTGATGAGGATGTTGTGGAGGCTCTTTCCCCTTCCCCTGTCTTTGCTCCTCTGTTCCCCGTCGCAGATCGGCCTGGGTCGGCACCAGTGTCGCCCACCGTCGATGAGGGGAGCCTTGAGGCGTCGCCTGTGGCGCCGGCCCATGGCATCGCCGGCGGTCGACAAGGCGCCAAGCTCGTCGACCAGGATGGGAAGCCGTCGACGACAGGGGAGCACCAGACAGGGGAGCCGGCCGAACAGGAGGCAACGGCAGGGGTACACTCGACAGGGGAGCAGCAGTCGGATCGGCCGACAGGCGAGTTGTCGAAGGCAGCAGCAGACGAACAGCCGGTCGAAGGGTCAAAGCAGCTGGTCGATGACGTTCTCGTCGACGAGAAAGGGGAGCAGTCGGCGGGTGAGGAGTCCACCGACAGCGATGTGATGGAATTGCCGATCACGAAGCCCGAGCTGCGACGCACAGGTCGACCCCGACGGCCGCCGGAGCGGTTGAGCTTCCACGCCTGCCTACCGCCGGCTGCCTTCACCACGGTTTACGACGAGGTTGACGACGACCTGCTGTACGACGATACCGAGGAGGATGAAGACCTGCCGGAGCTCGACCCCGACGTGCATGCTGACCCCGAACACCGCTGGGACATCGCCACGATGACGGTGAAGGAGGCGCTGTCGAGCTGGAAGGGCGAGGCGGTGAAGGCCGCCATGGAAGAAGAAATTCGTAGCCTCATCGCTATGGGGACTTGGGAGCTGGTCGAACGCCCGTGCGGGGTGAACATTATGAAGAACCGATGGGTGCTGACGACCAAGTACCGCATCGACGACACCGTCGAGCGCGAGAAGGCGAGGCTGGTCGTAAAGGGCTTTACACAGGTGTACGGCGCCGACTACGACGAGACGTACTCACCGGTGAGCAGCTACGTCACGCTGAGGATCTTCCTCAGCATCGTCGCCGTCCTCGACCTCAACCTGATGCAGCTTGACATGAAGAACGCTTTCCTGCAGAGCAAGCTCGACAGGGTGCTCTACATGTACCAGCCGGACTACTTCGACGACGGGACCGGCCGGGTGTGTAAGCTGTTGAAAAGCCTCTACGGGCTGAAGCAGTCGCCGCTGCTGTGGTACAGGGCTCTCGACGGTGTGCTGCTGGGCGCTGGCTGGAAGAAGAGCCAGGTCGACGAGGCGCTCTACTTCAAGACCGGCGACGACGGTGTGACCTGCTGGGTGTTGGTCTACGTCGACGACCTGCTCGCCGCCAGCAGCAGCACCACGATGCCGAAGGAGCTGAAGGAGCTGCTGGAGGCCGCCTTCGAGCTGCGTGAGATCTCGCCGGTGGAGAAGTACCTTGGGCTGGAGATCGTGCGCGACTGGCCGGCCAGGAAGTTGTGGCTGCACCAGCAGGGCTACGCCGACAAGCTGCGAAGCCGCTTCGTCGACGAGGAGCAGGGCGGTCGAGTCCCGAAGACGCCGGTCTCGGTCGATGCCTACGCTCAGCTGACGTTCGACGACGAGGAGGCTCAGGAGCGTGAAGAGGAGGAGTACCGGCAGAAGGTCGGCTCGCTACAGTTCGCGGCGACGACGACGAGTCCGGACATTGCGTTCGCCTGCAGCAAGCTGGGGAGCGGCCTCATGGTGAGGAGCGACCAGCATTGGCGTGAGGTCGACCGTTGCCTCGCCTTCCTCGCCGACACCCGCGACACCGCCCTGAAGTTCGGCGGTGGACCAGAATCGTTGGAGCTGATCGGCTACGTCGATGCCGACGACGCGGGCGACAAGCAGAACCGGACGAGCACGGGAGGCTACGTGTTCGTCTACGGAGGGGCCGCCGTCTCCTGGTCGAGCACGCGCATCAAGTGCGCGACATTATCATCGACTGAGTCGGAGTACGTGGCGGCCACGGATGCTGGCAAGGAGAGGCGTCGACTTCGCTTCCTCCTTGCGGAATTCAAGCTGCTCGACGCTGGGAAGCCGACCATCCTCCGCGTCGACAACAAGTCGGCAATCACTGTCGCTGAGGGCTTGGGGCTGACGGGCAACCTCAAGCACATGGAGCGACGCTACGCGTGGGTGCAGCACATGGTGCGGCGCGGGAAATTTGTGCTGAACTACATCCCGACCACCGAGCAGCCGGCGGATTTCCTGACGAAGGCGCTGCATTTTCCGGCTTTCAACCGGTGCTCTGTCGCCATCGGACAAGCTCGTCTGGTCGACGTCGGCGACGGCGACAACGAGGTGCAGCAGTAGGTGCCGTGCCCTTCTGCATGGCTGGTGCGGTGACGGCGTGCTGTGTGTGGGATGCACGCCGAGGACGAGTTCTCCCCGTGGAGTACTCCCGTGAGGGCTGGAGGCCCAAGCGTGAGCGCGGCAGGGGAGTGTTAACGGGAAAGGAGTGTTGGCCCCGCCCTCGCTTGGGCAACGCCGACAACTTGGTCGGATGTACGGAAGTAGCAGCCGACTGCTCACAGTGGGATAGCTGCTCGACAGGTTACGTCGAGCTGCAGCGGACCACTGTGGTGTTGCTCTCGACCAGGATGCTCGACAGCTGCACCTGACTGGCCTGGGCGACGGGTGAACAGCCCGGGAGGTCGACGGAGCAATCCGTCGACCTACAGTTTGATGGGGAGGACAACGTAGCGTCCCGTCGAACTGCAGCTCGACCGGGAGGACGACGGAACAGTTCCGGTCGACGGAAGGGGTCCGTCGACCAAGGGGTAGCTTGACGGGAGGTGTGGTCGACCAGGAGCGCCCGGTGGTCGACCAGAGGGACCCAGTGGTCGACGGGAGGCACCTGGGAGTCGACCAGAGCACCAGGGGTCGACCAGGTCGACCGGGTAACCTGCTCGACGAGTTCTGCGGAGACACGCGAACGTCGTCGAGATCGAGATGGCGCAGGCGACTTCGGGCTGGTATCCCAAAGTCGATGTGGCTCTTCAGGCGCAGACAACAGCCGACGGATGCCCAACGTGGCAAGTCGGGCCAATCGTCTGCACACACCTGTGAGCGCGCGCACTGCTGTGTTCTACGAGGTCACCCTTCTGCAATGCTGGCGCGGCTCCTCTACGCAATGCTGGCAGGCGGTCGACCGAGCTGCGTTGGCGGTCGACCAGGCTAACTGCAGGATTGCTAGGTGCCTGATGTAGTCATTGTTGTTATTTCTCCTTCAACCATTCTGTAATTCCAACTTTGCTAGTGGAAACTCTTGCCAATTTCTCCTGTGAATGTGCAAGCACTAAGGAACCAAGCAAAGCTGCGATCACCTCTAGTAGCTCGTGCTAACCCCTGTAGTCTAGCTCACTACCATTGTATAGTTTATCTCCTCAATCATAAATGTACAGTCTCGCGTCAAATGGTTTCAGGAACGTTTGTAGTTCTGTTACATGCCGAAATATGGTAACTGAGCTGAAATTTTTTTGTACATGTGCCAAGTTGGACCCGCCCTTAGGGAACTGGTTGTGACCGCTACATGATCAGATGGAATCTGACATTACAAAAGTGTCTGACAGATGCTGAAGGTTATGTACATATACATATATTCTTATACACATACGATACATACATATATATACATAAGCTAGATACTCATGGAGACGGGCATACAGGGGAGCTGCCGTGTCCTTCTCCTATATGTAATTAACTAACAGGGGGGGCATCCAACCAGCAGCGTGAGGGATCATGTAACGAGAAGGCTCGGAAGCAATCTAGTGGCACACTAAGACAATCATGACAGGACATTATTGGGGGGAATCCAGGTGGCTCGACGGAGTAAGTGGCTAGTGTCAGAATGCTATAATTGTCTAGTCTGCAGTGGGGTACTCTATAGTGAGTACAGCCCAAATTAGGGTTTGTTATATGTATCCTATTTGCTGCTAGTGTAATCCATCTTCTGCTGTTCATTCATGCTTTCTATCTCAACATGCTATCAGAGCAGGTCGACCGTCGCGGGTCGATCCTGTGGATGGGCCCACCCTGCTGATACCGCTGCTATCCTGCCTGTCGCGCGCCCCGAGCGCGCAACGTTCTCTGCCTGCCGCGCGCCCGCGCACGTAACGTTTTTTTTTTCTTCTTCTTCCCGCCGCGCGCCCTGCCTGCCACGTGCTCGGGGCGCGTGGCGGTTTCCTGCCCGCCGTGCGCCCCGGTCGCGCACGGCGGTTTCTGTTAGAATGAGAGAAGTGGTTGCACTGGCAAGATTGGGAGTACAAGTAAGAAAACCTAGAATATTATACCCCCTAAGGCTAAACCCACTGTAGCCTACATACTAACAGTAACACATATAATGTTTGACACACCCCCATAGGCTAAGTGGGGGAGAGCAAGGGGTCACAAGACTAGTCAAGAAAGGCAAAGCAAGCTCAGGGTGGATCACAACGTCACCACACTCACTGAGCACAAGCAAGAGGCCACAAGGCCAGTTCACATGCAGAGGCATATATGTAACACAAGCATCACAGTGATCTATACCTAGCAAAGCAAGCATGCAGGCATAGATATATAGATCACAGTACAGGCAAAGTCTACAACAAGTGAGGAAAAGTGGGCACAAGCCCTAGCAAAGTGCAGAAACACTGATGATCACCAAACTGAAGTGCCTTGGTGAATATATCAACTGTGTTGGCCTGAGTGGCCGCGTAACGCAGACGAAGCTGACCACGCTGCTGCAACTCTTGAGCCAGGAAGTAACGTAGGGCGATATGCTTCGTTCTATGCTCCAGTCTGTGCTCCTCACACAAGGCAATGGCAGCCTTGTTGTCGACGTTCAGCATTGGAGGAGAACGAGGCAGCTCTCCCAGGTCAGTCAGCAAGTAGGTGAGCCAGCGTAACTCCTGTGCAGCCATGGCTGTGGCGTAGATCTCAGCCTCACAACTGGAGCTGAGAACTGAAGACGAGCGCGTAGAACGCCACGAAAATGAGTCAGAGCCAAGGCTGAAGGTGTAACCCTGTGACTACCACTGAATAGCCTGGTCGTCAACCCAAGAAGCGTCTGAGTGCCCAGTGAGAACAATTGAGCTCCTCCCTCCAAGCACGAGCCCCATGCCCGATGTACTGCACAAGTAGCGCAGTACCCTCTTGGAGCATCTCAGTGCACCTTTCGGTGCCTACCAAGAGCCACGTAGCAAGCCAGAAGGCCAAGAGGGTACGCTAAGTCAGGACGAGTGCAAATCATCAGGTACATGAGGCAGCCAACTAGCTCTGGGTAAGGACCACTCGGCTCTACGGACTCGTCCGAAGGTGGAGCTGAGAGCAAGTGACCTGTAGCCAGAGGAGTCGCTTGTGCCGAGGACCAGGTGAAGCCGAAGCGCTGAAGGACCTGCGGCACCGTGTGTGACTGAGTCAGTGTGATGGTGCGGCGTGCTCTGTCCCGGGTGATCTGCAAGCCAAGGTAGTTGCGCAGTTCACCCAGGTCTGTGCACGTGTGTCTCTTCTGCAGCTCGGACTTCACGTGGGCGAGAGCCTCAGTGTCAGCAGTGGCAAAGACCAAGTCGTCCACATACACGAGGATGTAGAACGGCGGCAGCGAAGTGTCGGTGCGCAGAAACAGCGACGGGTCAGCAGTAGAAGGCGCGAACCCAAGAGCTGCAAGTGTAGTCCTCAATGTGTCGTGCCACTCACGTGGCGCCTGGCGGAGACCGTAGACCGACTGCCGGAGGCTCCACTGGGTACCAGGAGGAAACGACCTAGTGAAGCCAGGTGGGCAGCGCAGCCAGATCTCCTCGTGCAGGCTGCCCTGCAAGAAAGCTGTGTTGAAGTCAAGAGAGTGAAGCTCGTAGTGACGCTGAGCGGCAACGTGCAGTAGCACCCGAACAGTGGTCATCTTCAGGGTGGGGGAGAAGGTCTAGAAGAAGTCTACCCCCTCTCGTTGACTGAAGCCTCGAGCAACGTAACGAGCCTTGAAGACAGGCGGAGAACCTGGCGGCCGCTTCACCCTGAAAATCCACATGCCACTGACGATGTTCGCCCCAGGAGGGGGAAACTCGTCAACGTAAGTGCCAGTGGACTTCCAGGATGCCATCTCTGCATCCATTGCTGACTGCCACTGAGAGGAGTACTCACCCGCGATCGCCTCAGCGTAAGAGCGCGGGGTCGGGATTTCTGGTGCTTCCGGGTCTTCCTCAAGTGCCATCAGCATGGACACGAGATGAGGTACAGCAGCGGCAAAGCACTGAAACTCCTCCTGCCTGTCCTCAAGGACGTCTGTGCCTAGAGCAGACTCACCCCCGACGGACGGAGGACATTCGGACTCAGACTCAGCAACAAGACTGGCGGCGTAGTCTCGACGATAGCGAGCAGCAAAGTTGACAAGCTCAGCAACTAAGGCAGACGCTGCAGCCGACTCAAAAAAAGGGTCAGTGACAGCAGTGGCCACGATACGCGTGACAGTAGGACTAGCAGCACGAAGAGAGTCAGACTCCGGGTCAGTAAGGGCAGGAAGAGAGGACGCAGGAGGAGAAGGCAAAGGGACACGCTGCGGAGCAGTGGAAAGACGAAGCGTCATCTGGTGAGTGCCTGGGAGAGCAGGAGGACGCTGACATGGGACACGACAACCTGTGCGAGCAGCACAGACAGGCGACACAGAACGAGACTCAGGCGACACAGGACGAGACTCTGGTTCACGACGCTCCGTAAGACCTCCTGTCGGACAACTGTAGGGAGAAGGACTAGGGAGGGGCGAGGCAGGCTGTAACTGTAACTGTGACTAGACAGGCGGAGAACACTCAAAGGAGGGAGCAGGATAAGGAGGAGGAGGCTGACCAAGAACCTGCTGTAGGAGCGGAACGAAGTACGGCCGCGGCGGTGAAGCGGCCTCAGAACCAGCAGAGACAGCACCACAACCCCCAGCAGCAGCTCCAACTCCTGTAGCACTACCAGCAGCTCCAGCAGCGCCAACTCCAGTACCCCCAGTAGTACCAGCTCCAGCCGCACCGTCGGCTCCAGCACCTGCAGGACCAACCCCAGGGTCAGCAGCTACACCAACTCCACTAGGCCCAGCGTCCTTAGCTCCACCGGCAGCTCCAGCAGCGTCAGCACCTGCAGCTCCAACTCCAGCACCAGCAGCACCTCCAGTAGCACCAGCTCCAGCAGCTCCAGCTCCAGTAGAACCCCCAGTCCCAGCAGCTCCAGTACCGCCTGTTCGAGCACCTCTAGGACCTGAGGCTCCAGTACCTCCAGCCGCACCAGGGCCTCCAGCGAGCGGCACCCCAGTGCTAGGAGCGCCGCTCCGGAGGCTACAGCGGCAAGCGTACCACTCACGGAGTCGCCGTGGGGAGGGAGGCGCCGGCTGCGACACAGTACCCGAAGCACCACCAGCTCCAAATCCGGCAGAACCCGCAGCTCCAGCAGCCCCACGCCGGAGGCTGTAACGCTGAGAATACCACTCACGCAGTTGCTGTGAAGAGGGAGCGGCACCAGGCGCAGGACGGTCAGTCGTAGCTCCCTCAGGCTCAGCACCCCAAGGCTCAGCACCCCCAGGCTCAGCACTCCCAGTCTCAGCACCCCCAGGCTCAGCACCCCCAGTCTCAACACCCCCAAGCTCAGCACCCCCAGGCTCAGCACCCCCAGTCTCAGTACCCCCAGACGCTGTACCCCTCGCAGGACCAAAGTCGACAGCTACCTCGACAGACTCGACCGGGTCTACCTGGGAAACACCTGAGAGAGCAGGACCCTGGGGAGGGAGGGGGTCTACCGAAGTAGCACCTAACGTGAGGAAGAGCGGCGAGGGGGGAAGCGGCGCAGTGCGGTAGGGGAACAGACGGTAGAAGGGTACCGACTCGTCAAAAGTGACGTCCTGAGAGGGGAAGACACGGCGCGAGGTGGGGTGGTAAAACTGCCAGCCAGGCGCGTCAGGGACAAAGCCAAGAAAGACGCAGGGAACGACACGGGAGGAGAACTTGTCCTCGGACGTATCGCGGACAAAAGCTCGACATCCCCAGACTCGGAACACCAACGAATCGCCAACCTTTCCCGTCCAACCCAGTGTGGGCGAGGTCTCCGGAGCAGAGACACGGGACCAGAGGTTGAGCTGATGCGCAACGTACTATACTGCAAACGGCCACAGAAAATGAGGGGCAGCCGCATGGATCATGGAGGTACGAGCGACCTCCATGACTAAGCCAATGCGGCGCTCAGCAATCCCATTTTGCTGTGGAGAGGCCGAAAGAGTGAACGTCTGGCGGATGCCGTGCTCCGCACAGTAGGCTGCCAAGAGGTCAGAGGAAAACTCACCACCTCTGTCAGAGTGCAGACGCAGGACTGGAAAGTCCGACTGGAACCGGTCGCGGAGCTGGAGACAAGCAGCGCAGATCCAAGGGATCAAAACATCAGGGTCCTCACCCTTGCTGCGCAAGGGGAAGACCGTGGTGTAGCGCGTGTAGTCTTCGACAACCAGCAGGAAGTACAACTCGTGGCCCTTGTCAGAATGTTATGCTCTAGCCTGTAGTGGGGTGCTCTATAGCGAGTACAACCCTTCTAAGGTTTGCTATTTGTATCCTCATTCCTGCTAGTGATCCCCCCCTCTTTGCCTAAACTGTTTCTTGCCTAGCTAGGGCTTTCCTAGCTATGGCGCCTTCTTCTACTGCTTATCTTCACATGGTATTAGAGCGATATGCTCCTGACCTGTGGGCCCCACCTCACTGCTTCCGCTGCTACTGCTACTCTCTGTGTTGCACGCCCCGTGGCGTGCAACGGATTTTTCATCCCGCCACGCGCTCGGAGCGTGCGGCGGTTTTCTGCCCGCCGTGCGCCCTGAGGCGCGCGGCGGTTCTCTGCCCGCCGTGTGCCCCGAGGCGCGCGGCGGGTTTCTGCCCCGTCACGCAGCGCGTCGCTCCCGGGAGGCGCTGCGACGGGCAACGGGGACCCGCGCGTCGCCCCCCGTCGCCCCTCGTGGCCTGTGCGCGGCCCGTACAGCCTGCGCGCGGCCAGTACGGGCTGCGCCAGGCCCGCGCGCGGCTCGGGCCGCCTGCGCGCGGTTCGGGCGGCTGTGCCAGGCCCGTGGGCGGCCCGTTCTTCGCTGCCCCTGCGCTGCCCGCTGTCCCCCGTGCTTCTGATGGCGCCCCACCCCTGCTACTGCCCATTCTCCTGAATTAGGGTTTGGGGGTGGGGGGCATGGGGGTGCAGCTTCTGTGTGCCGTCCCCTGCTCCTCCTCCTCCTCCGTCTCCCAGTGCTGCAGCTGCCGCTGAGGGGGGTGGACCTGTTGGAGCCGTCGGAGTGGTACTAAGGGGGGTGAAGGGGGAGTGGAGCTAGGGGTGAAGCAGGGGGTGTGTGTCAGGGGGGGTGGGACTGTTTGGGGAGGTTGAACGAAGGTTGCCGTCGTGTCGCCAGCAGCACCTGTAGTCCGGGGAGTTTCTCCGGGAGCCCAGTCGCAGCCACCTGTGCCATTCGCCCGTGGGTCCGTTGCTCGTCTGCCGCTACTTTTAGCCGCCGGGCCAGTTACTCCAGTAGTCCGGAGCGCTGTTCCGGTAGCCGCTGTGCCAGTGTGCCTCCTGTTGCTTGTGTGTCTGCAGCTTCAGACGTTGCCTCCTATCTCCTCTCCTGTTACAGTCTCGCCTCCTCCTCCTCACTTGCCCTCTGCGATAGCCTCTAGCTTTGCTCATAATTGTGAACTTTAAACTATTGCTTCTTGTACTTGTGCTCAGAATGTGTGGTGACATTGTGATCCACCCTGAGCTTGTTCACTTTGCTTGCTCTATTGATTACACCCCACTTTGGTTATGGGGGTGTGTCAGAATGTTATGCTCTAGTCTATAGTGGGGTGCTCTATAGCGAGTACAACCCTTCTAGGGTTTGCTATTTGTATCCTCAATCCTGCTAGTGATCCCCCCCTCTTTGCCTAAACTGTTTCTTGCCTAGCTAGGGCTTTCATAGCTATGGCGCCTTCTTCTACTGCTTATCTTCACAGCCCTGTCCACGGACGCGGGCTGGGCCCCACACACCCAGGTGAAGAGTCTGCAAAGGAGCCTCTATGGGAGGGAACGAGGAGGATTGAGGAGTGGCGCGCTGGCGCCCCTCAACATAGGGAAGAAAAGGAGGAGCAGGCGAGGGTGGGAGCGGAGGGAGAACCCTGGGAAGACCAGAGACAAGGTACCGGGAGTGCATGCCACGAAGGCACTGCACTGAAGGGTGACCAAGGCGGTGGTGCCAGAGGACGGTCTGGGGCGACAGGGAGCGATACGAGCAGGGGGCCGAAAGCTGACCTGACGCAGACGCAGACGTAGCTATGCCAGCTGTGAGAGTACGACGGCTTTTGCCAGCTATGCTTGCTTGCCTTTACTTTATGATGCTATTTCTAGCATAGGATAATTATATGCATGCATGAATTGCTTGATTTCCTAGGCTAGGTGCTTTCCTATATTTTATTGTAGTTATAGCACCGAGCTAGGTTGCGTGCACCGATTTCTGGCTTTTCGGTTGCCACCGAATTGCCTTCTACCGAATTCGGTAAGGATCTGTTCGGGACGCTACGCGGCCCGCGGAACCTTCGCGTAACACCTGGTTACGGGGCCTTGTGTCGAGCCTATATATAGCCTCGTGCTGTACCCAGGTGATCATTCAATTCTATTCAATTCCATTCAATTACAATTCTCTTTTCTGAGCTCGATCCTAGATCCTCACACTTGGTAATCAGAGCGGGTTTACACGCGAGGTCTTCAACCGCTTAGTTCCGGCCTTTAGAAAACCGCGAGGGCGACGACGAAAGCGCCGATACGGGCATGTAAAACCAGTTCCACGCAATTTTTCTAAGTTCCCCTCGATTCGGTTTTCGAACACCCCTCAGATTTACTGGTGGAAAGGTTGGAGTTTCGACCGTTCGATCGAGTTTCAACTTAACGGCCCAGAGAATTTCGCCCAAAAACGTTGGAATTTGGAGCGTCGGATTGATTTTCTTCTCAACGGCCAAGATTGGACGCGAATTTCGCCTTGGAGGGATTTACGCGACCTACAGAATTCGCGCTCGTTGATCCTATAGTCAACTTGACTCGCAGTAAGTTGACCAGCACCTAGAATTCAATTATTTTCGTCGCGCATCTTCCTGTAAATCGCCAAATGGAGGGAAAAGGAGATATTTCAGTACAGAAAATCGCGGAGTTACGTGCTGAGCATAAGCAAATACATGCGGCGCTCCCACGACTCGAAAAACTCCTTGAGAACCAGTCGGCAACCGCCACAGCAGCAGCGACAACAGTAGCAGCAGCAGCAGCAGCAGCAGCGGCAACACCGACAATTCTACATGCGACAACGGTAGCAGCTACAGTTAACCTCGAAGCAGTGAAGCCGAGGCTACCGATGGCGTTCGATCCTACAGTAAAAAAGAACGACGTTCGTCGATTTGTAGCTGAACTCGAAATTTACTTCGAAGCCGTTGGATGCACGATCCCGACAAAAGACGCAATGCGCATACGGCTCGCAGCAAGACTGTTACGAGGCCCAGCTCTAGAGTGGATCAACAACAGAATAGTCCAAGGCGAGGGGACGTGGGCGCAGTTTCCGGCAGCACTGATCGAACAGTTCGACACATTGAACAGTAGCTACTACGGAACACGACGCAACAAGCCAACTAGTGGCATGGGGCGATTGGCACCACCCACGACTGCCGACCCGATGGAGAACGATGAGGGCGATGTGGAGCAGCGGCTAGCAAATAATGAGACGTGCAAATTTTGCGGCGCTACAGGACATCGTATCTTGGCGTGTTGGAAAATGAAGAGAAGGTGTGCGGAGCTAAAGGACAAGAACAGTGCGGCACCCCCGAAGCAAAAAACAGTCAACGTGGCAACTTCGGAGAGGGCGAAAAAAGGAGAATATGGTGGCGCAAATTTAAAACGTCACGACCAGCCGGCACCAGGGGAAATCGCCGAGACTAATGGAGGATCCGCGAAACAAGACCCTACACCGACCGGGAAACTCCAGCCGTATACCCCGACAAGTACGAATATTACTTCTCGTGGGTTTCAAGCCTGTATTATGGGAGAGTCAGAAATTAAACCGGTACCGGGTATTATGGGGACCCTACTCCAGAGTACTAATACGGGTCGAGCGTTCCGAGGAGTTAATATTCTCTCCCAGCAGCACTATTTAAAGGCTCCCTGTTCCCCACAGATGAAGCCTACACAGCTGCAAAGGCTTAGTGGAAGGTTCCAGGCCCAAGAGAAGCCGAATCGGCCTCGGATAAATCCTTCTAGCCTTTCTCAGTTGAAAACTGATACTGAAGCTGCATCTTCGAGCGCAGGACCTAGGGATAACATATTCGACGTACCTACGATCCTATAAGCGATACCATCTTCGGATACTCGGAGCAGCAGCAACCACTAGTACTCGAGGTGATCTGCAACGGGCGTCGCCTCCAGGCCCTGGTGGACAGTGGTGCGTCCCACTCGGTGTGCGACCGCGGGACGTTGGAGAAAATTGGAGAATCCTCAGAAGAAACCCAATTTACAGCAACGATGGTGGACGGTACGAAGCTTCCCATCCACGGCAAGTCAACACTGCAGCTGCAGATAGGGGCGTTGAGGTGGAAGCCGACGTTGCCGATCACGAACATCAAGGGATTAGATTTCATCTTGGGGCGAGATTTTCTGAAGCGGTTCAACCCCGAGATCGACTGGGTCAACCGGAAAACGTGCATCTACAACAACGGGAAACGAGTAGAGCTGCGAAGCTGGACGGATACAGGGAGCGTTCCTGAAACGACACTGGCACGGTTCGAACGGACAGTGAACGAGAGTAACACGGGTTACTTAGCACTGGTTATGGTAGCAGAAGAGGAGGAGGTCTTGAAGCAGTACAAGGATATAATGCCCGATGACCTACCCGCATGCGTACCTCCAGCACGCACCCACGAGCACGAGATCGTGGAGGAACCAGGTGCGAAACCCGACTCACGTGCACCATACCGACTGAGTCCAACTGAACTGACAGACATGAAAAAACAGATAGAGTATCTACTGGACAGACAACTGATCCGCCCATCCACCTCTCCCTACGGTGCACCAGTTCTCCTCACTCCAAAACCAGACGGCAGTCTACGGATGTGCATCGACTACCGCGCACTGAACAAATAGACAGCACTGACTACAGCGCCAGTACACATCCTATCGGATCCAGACAGCGACTACGTGGTGGAAGCAGACACTAGTGACCAAGCAGTCGGAGCAGTACTGATGCAGCATCACGAACGCAGTTTGCAGCCCATCGCCTACCTCAGTAAGAAGCTACACGGAGCAGAACTAAACTACCCCATCCACGAGAAGGAAGCCTTAGCGATAGTCATAGCCTTCAAGGCATGGAGGTGTTACCTAGAGGGAGCCAAGTCCACAGTCTATACTGACCACTGCAGTCTCAAATTCTTGAGGTCGCAGCCGACGCTCTCACGACGACAGGTGCGGTGGGTGGACTTCTTGGAAACTCACTTCCACTACGACATCGTCTACAAGCCCGGGCTACACAACAAGGCCGACGCGTTGAGCCGCCCCGGACATGTAGCAGGCATCCAGCTCGACGGGATGAACCCTCTGCTCAAGGGTCTATTCCACCTTGGGTACTCCGTGGACGCAGAAATCGCTACAGCACAGACCAAGAAGTTGTTACAGTGGGAGAAAGACTTAGTTGTAAGGAAGGGTTCAGGAAAGATTTGGGTACTGAATTACGCCCCGCTACGGCAGATCCTATTGGAGGAGTTTCACGACGTACCTTACGCAGGACATTTCGGGAGCAACAAGACGTTAGCAGGGATAGCGAAGTATTACTACTGGCCTGGGATGGCAGCAGACGTGCAGCAGTTCGTCACCTCATGCGACACGTGCCAGCGGATGAAGAGCAACAAGCCGAAAAAAGCAGGGTTACTTCAGCCTCTACCCGTACCGGAGCAGCCATGGCAGGTCGTTAGCCTCGACTTCATCACGGCACTTCCTTCGACTTCACGAGGGCATGACGCTATACTCATGGTGATCGACAAGTTCTCCAAAATGGGTCACTTCATACCGACCAACGACACAGCTACAGCTGAAGCAACTGCTCGCCTCTTCTTCGACCGCATCATCACCATCCACGGCATCCCCGCTACACTCATCTCAGACAGAGACCCAAAATTCACCAGTAAGTTCTGGAAGGACCTCATGGGACTGTTGGGGACAAAGCTTGCAATGTCTTCAGCATACCACCCCCAGACTGACGGACACACAGAGCGACTCAATCAAGTGGTTGAATAGTTACTGCGCACAGCTTGCAAGGACGACGTCAGCCACTTGGAGACACAGTTACCGACCCTAGAGTTTGCTTACAACAACGCATCACATGCGGCCACAGGGAAAACTCCTTTCTTCATGTGTTACGGACGGGAACCACTCACACCACAGCAGCCAACCATACCGGCACACGTCCAAGCCGCACATGACTTCGTCACCACCATGCAGCAGCTGTGGGAGAAGACTCAGCGACGTCTCACCACGATGCAGAACTCCCAGAAGCAGTATGCCAATCGTCAGCGACGAGATCACTCAGTAGCAGTCGGAGATCAGGTGCTTCTTGACACACGCAACTTGAACCTGTCTCACCTCCCATCCAAACTCCGGCCTCGCTTCTGTGGTCCTTTTCTCGTTGAGGCACAAGTGACACCAGTTACATTCCGCTTGCGCTTACCAGATACGTGGAAGCTTCACAACGCTTTCCATGTGCAGCAACTGAAACCCTACAAGGACCCCAACCACCAGTTCCAGGGACGGCAGCTACCGCCGCCTCCACCTGTTCTTGGGCAGGATGACCCCGAGTACGAGATTGAGCGCGTTCTCTCTCATCGGCGCCATGGCGGCAAGACCCTCGAGTTCCTGATACGCTGGAAGGGATACGACCCCACTGAGGACAATTGGGTTGCAGAAGCTGATATGGGCAATGCACGCCGTGCTCTCAAGGACTATCTTGTCAAGCAGGGTGTATCTCACGCCACTCAGCTTTGAGGGGGGGACGTGTGAGAGTACGACGGCTTATGCCAGCTATGCTTGCTTGCCTTTACTTTATGATGCTATTTCTAGCATAGCATAATTATATGCATGCATGAATTGCTTGATTTCCTAGGCTAGGTGCTTTCCTATATTTTATTATAGTTATAGCACCGAGCTAGGTTGCGTGCACCGATTTCTGGCTTTTTGGTTGCCACCGAATTGCCTTCTACTGAATTCGGTAAGGATCTGTTCGGGACGCTACGCGGCCCGCGGAACCTTCGCGTAACACCTGGTTACGGGGCCTTGTGTCGAGCCTATATATAGCCTCTTGTTGTACCCAGGTGATCATTCAATTCTATTCAATTCCATTCAATTACAATTCTCTTTTGTGAGCTCGATCATACATCCTCACAGCCGACAGCTGACCGGACGCAGACGCAGACGCAGCTACGTGAGGGGTTCAGTGGTCAGTGTGTACAGGTCCGACCCCGGCTGCCGAGTAAAGGTAGCCAGGTGGCGACCCGTCCGAGCACTCGTACAGTGGGTCACATGGTCATAGGCAGGGGTGAACTGGTGAACACCCCCGTCCTGGAGAGCAGAGCCCGCCACCAAGTTCGCAGAGAACGAGGGGAGGTAAAGACCCGACAGGGTGCCGGCCGGAACCGCATGACAAGGGAGGACAGGGGAGGAGGTCGCAAGGACCGGGCCCCCGGAGGGGTCAGCGAGGGAGACAGCAACAGGCCGAGCTAGATGCTCAAGGACAGTGCGGTCATGAAAGAAGCAGCAGGAAGCACCCGAGTCCAGTGTGAAGGTGTGCAGTGCCTCAAAAGACGCAGTACCAGCAGGCGCAGACGCACGAGCACCTGGAGCAGCAGTCTCACCAGGACCTAGGGCAGCAGACGCACTAGCACCTAGAGCGGCAGTCTCACAGGTCCCAATACCTGGGTCGTGCGGGGCGGGGTGATGGAAAGCGGGAGAATGGGGCGGGGTGATGGAAAGCGGGAGAATGTGGCAGGGTGATGGAAAGCGGGAGAATGGGGCGGGGTGATGGAAAACGGGAATAGGTGCGGGGTGATGGAAAGCAGGAGAATGGGGCGGGGTGATGGAAAGCGGGAGAATGGGGCGGGGCCAGGTGATAGAAAGCGGGAGAATGGGGCAGGGTGATGGAAAGCGGGAGAATGGGGCGGGGTGATGGAAAGCGGGAGAATGGGGCGGGGTGATGGAAAGCGGGAGAATGGGGCGGGGTGATGGAAAGAGGGAGAATGGGGCGGGGTGATGGAAAGCGGGAGAATGGGGCGGGGTGATGGAAAGCGGGAGAATGTGGCAAGGTGATGGAAAGCGGGAGAATGGGGCGGGGTGATGGAAAACGGGAGAATGGGGCGGGGTGATGGAAAGCGGGAGAATGGGGCGGGGTGATTGAAAGCGGGAGAATGGGGCGGGGTGATGGAAAGCGAGAGAATGGGGCGGCGTGATGGAAAGCGGGAGAATGGGGCGGGGTGATGGAAAGCGGGAGAATGGGGCGGGGTGATGGAAAGCGGGAGAATGGGGCGGGGTGATGGAAAGCGGGAGAATGGGCCGGGGTGATGGAAAGCGGGAGAATGGGGCCGGGTGATGGAAAACGGGAGAATGGGGCGTGGTGATGGAAAGCGGGAGAATGGGGCGGGGTGATGGAAAGCGGGGGAATAGGGCGGGGTGATGGAAAGCGGGAGAATGGGGCGGGGTGATGGAAGGGGGGAGAGAGGGGCGGGGTGATGGAAGGAGGGAGAATAGGGGGGGGTGATGGAAAGCGGGAGAATTGGGCGGGGTGATGGAAAGCGGAAGAATGGGGCGAGGTGATGGAAAGCGGGAGAATGGGGCAGGGGTGATGGAAAGTGGGAGAAAGGGGCGGAAGATGAAAAGCGGGAGAATGGGGCAGGGTGATGGAAAGCGAGAGAATGGGGCGGTGTGATGGAAAGCGTGAGAATGGGGCCAGGTGATGGAAAGCGGGAGAATGGGGCGGGGTGATGGAAAGCGGGAGAATGGGGCGGGGTGATGGAAAGCGGGAGAATGGGGCGGGGTGATGGAAAGCGGGAGAACGGGGCGGGGTGATGGAAAGCGGGAGAATGGGGCGGGGTGATGGAAAGCGGGAGAATGTGGCAGGGTGATGGAAAGCAGGAGAATGGGGCGGGGTGATGGAAAGCGGGTGAATGGGGCGGGGTGATGGAAAGCGGGAGAATGGGGCGGGGTGATGAAAAGCGGGAGAATGGGGCGGGGTGATGGAAAGCGGGAGAATGGGGCGGGGTGATGAAAAGCGGGAGAATGGGGGGGGGGGGGGTATGGAAAGCGGGAGAATGGGGCGGTGTGATGGAATGCGGGAGAATGGGGCGGGTGATGGAAAGCGGGAGAATGGGGCGGGGTGATGGAAAGCGGGAGAATGGGGCGGGGTGATGGAAAGCAGGAGAATGGGGCGGGGTGATTGAAAGCGGGAGAATGGGGCGGGGTGATGGAAAGCGGGAGAATGGGGCGGGGTGATGGAAAGCAGGAGAATGGGGCGGGGTGATTGAAAGCGGGAGAATGGAGCGGGGTGATGGAAAGTGGGAGAATGGGGCGGGGTAATGGAAAGCGTGAGAATGGGGAGGGGTGATGGAAGGAGGGAGAATTGGGCGGGGTGATGGGGTGATGGAAGGAGGGAGAATGGGGCGGGTTGATGGAAGGAGGGAGAATGGGGCGGGGTGATAGAAAGCGGGAGAATGGGGCGGGGTGATGGAAAGCGGGAGGATGGGGCGGGGTGATGGAAAACGGGAGAATGGGGCGGGGTGATGGAAAGCGGGAGAATGGGGCGGGGTGATGGAAAGCGGGAGAATGGGGCGGGGTGATGGAAAGCGGGAGAATGGGGCGGGGTGATGGAAAGCGGGAGAATGGGGCGGGGTGATGGAAAGCGAGAGAATGGGGCGGGGTGATGGAAAGCGGGAGAATGGGGCGGGGTGATGGAAAGCGGGAGAATGGGGCGGGGTGATGGAAAGCAGGAGAATGGGGCGGGGTGATGGAAAGTGGAAGAATGGGGCGGGGTGATGGAAAGCGGGAGAATGGGGCGGGGTGATGGAAAGCGGGAGAATGGGGCGGGGTGATGGAAAGCGGGAGAATGGGGCGGGGTGATGGGAAGCGAGAGAATGGGGCGGTGTGATGGAAAGCGGGAGAACGGGGCCGGGTGATGGAAAGCGGGAGAATGGGGCGGGGTGATGGAAAGCGGGAGAATGGGGCGGGGTGATAGAAAGCGGGAGAAAGGGGCGGGGTGATGGAAAGCGGGAGAATGGGGCGGGGTGATGGAAAGCGGGAGAATGGGGCGGGGTGATGGAAAGCGAGAGAATGGGGCGGTGTGATGGAAAGCGGGAGAATGGGGCCGGGTGATGGAAAGCGGGAGAATGGGGCGGGGTGATGGAAAGCGAGAGAATGGGGCGGGGTGATGGAAAGCGGGAGAATGGGGCGGGGTGATGGAAAACGGGAGAATGGGGCGGGGTGATGGAAAGCGGGAGAATGGGGCGGGGTAATGGAAAGCGGAAGAATAGGGCGGGGTGATGGAAATGGGGCGGGGTGATGGAAGGAGGGAAAATGGGGCGGGGTGATGGAAGGAGGGAAAATGGGGCGGGGTGATGGAAAGCGCGAGAATGGGGCGGGGTGATGGAAGGAGGGAGAATGGGGCGGGGTGATGGAAAGCAGGAGAATGGGGCGGGGTGATGGAAAGCGGAAGAATGGGGCGGGGTGATGGAAAGCGGGAGAATGGGGCGGGGTGATGGAAAGCTGGAGAATGGGGCGGGGTGATGGAAAGTGCGAGAATGGGGCGGGGTGATGGAAAGCGGGAGAATGGGGCGGGGTGATGGAAAGCGAGAGAATGGGGCGGTGTGATGGAATGCGGGAGAATGGGGCCGGGTGATGGAAAGCGGGAGAATGGGGCGGGGTGATGGAAAGCGGGAGAATGGGGCGGGGTGATTGAAAGCGGGAGTATGGGGCGTTGTGATGGAAAGCGGGAGAATGGGGCGGGGTGATGGAAAGCGGGGGAATGGGTCGGGGTGATGGAAAGCGGGAGAATGGGGCGAGGTGATGGAAAGCGGGAGAATGGGGCGGGGTGACGGAAGGAGGGAGAATAGGGAGGGGTGATGGAAAGCGGGAGAATGGGGCGGGTTGATGGAAGGAGGGAGAATGGGGCGGGTTGATGGAAGGAGGGAGAATGGGGCGGGGTGATAGAAAGCGGGAGAATGGGGCGGGGTGATGGAAAGCGGGAGAATGGGGCGGGGTGATGGAAAGCGGGAGAATGGGGCGGGGTGATGGAAGGGGGGAGAGTGGGGCGGGATGGAAGGAGGGAGAATGGGGCGGGGTGATGGAAAGCGGGAGAATGGGGCGGGGTGATGGAAAGCAGGAGAATGGGGCGGGGTGATTGAAAGCGGGAGAGTGGGGCGTGGTGATGGAAAGCGGGAGAATGGGGCGGGGTGATGGAAAGCGCGAGAATGGGGCGGGGTGATTGAAAGCGGGAGAATGGGGCGGGGTGATTGAAAGCGGGAGGATGGGGCGGGGTGATGGAAAGTGGGAGAATGGGGCGGGGTAATGGAAAGCGTGAGAATGGGGCGGGGTGATGGAAAGCGGGAGAATGGGGCCGGGTGATGGAAAGCGGGAGAATGGGGCGGGGTGATGGAAAGCGGGAGAATGGGGCGGGGTGATGGAAAGCGGGAGAATGTGGCCGGGTGATGGAAAGCGGGAGAATGGGGCGGGGTGATGGAAATCGGGAGAATGGGGCGGGGTGATGGAAAGCGGGAGAATGACGTGGGGTGATTGAAAACGGGAGAATGGGGCGGGTTGATGGAAAGCGGGAGAATAGGGCGGGGTCATGGAAAGCGGGAGAATAGGGCGGGGTGATGGAAAGCGGGAGAATGGGGCGGGGTGATGGAAAGTGGGAGAATGGGGCGGCGTGATTGAAAGCGGGAGAATGGGGCGGGGTGATGGAATGCGGGAGAATGGGGCGGGGTGATGGAAAGCGGGAGAATGGGGCGGGGTGATGGAAAGCGAGAGAATGGGGCGGGGTGATGGAAAGCGGGAGAATGGGGCGGGGTGATGGAAGGAGGGAGAATGGGGCGGGGTGATGGAAAGCAGGAGAATGGGGCGGGGTGATGGAAAGCGCAAGAATGGGGCGGGGTGATGGAAAGCGGGAGAATGGGGCGGGGTGATGGAAAGCGGGAGAATGGGGCGGGGTGATGGAAAGCGAGAGAATGGGACGGTGTGATGGAAAGCGGGAGAATGGGGCCGGGTGATGGAAAGCGGGAGAATGGGGCGGGGTGATGGAAAGCGGGAGAACGGGGCGGGGTGATGGAAAGCGGGAGAAAAGGGCGGGGTGATGGAAAGCGGGAGAATGGGGCGGGGTGATGGAAAGCGGGAGAATGGGGCGGGGTGATGGAAATGGGGCGGGGTGATGGAAAGAGGGAAAATGGGGCGGGGTGATGGAAGGAGGGAAAATGGGGCGGGGTGATGGAAAGCGGGAGAATGGGGCGGGGTGATGGAAAGCCGGAGAATGGGGCGGGGTGATGGAAGGGGGGAGAGAGGGGCTGGGTGATGGAAGGAGGGAGAATGGGGCGGGGTTATGGAAAGCGGGAGAATGGGGCGGGGTGATGAAAAGCGGAAGAATGGGGCGGGGTGATAAAAAGCGGGAGAATGGGGCGGGGTGATGGAAGGAGGGAGAATGGGGCGGGGTGATGGAAAGCAGGAGAATGGGGCGGGGTGATGGAAACCGGAAGAATGGGGCGGGGTGATGGAAAGCGGGAGAATGGGGCGGGGTGATGGAAAGCGGGAGAATGGGGCGGGGTGATGGAGGGAGGGAGAATGGGGCGGGGTGATGGAAAGCGGGAGAATGGGGCGGGGTGATGGAAAGCGAGAGAATGGGGCGGTGTGATGGAAAGCGGGAGAATGGGGCGGGGTGATGGAGGGAGGGAGAATGGGGCGGGGTGATGGAAAGCGGGAGAATGGGGCGGGGTGATTGAAAGCGGGAGAATGGGGCGGGGTGATTGAAAGCGGGAGAATGGGGCGGGGTGATGGAAAGCGGGAGAATGGGGCGGGGTGATTAATAGCGGGAGAATGGGGCGGGGTGATGGAAAGCGGGAGAATGGGGCGGGGTGATGGAAAGCGGGAGAATGGGGCGGGGTGATGGAAAGCGGAAGGATGGGGCGGGGTGATGGACAGTAGGAGAATGGGGCGGGGTGATGGAGGGAGGGAGAATGGGGCGGGGTGATGGAAAGCGGGAGAATGGGGCGGGGTGATTGAAAGCGGGAGAATGGGGCGGGGTGATTGAAAGCGGGAGAATGGGGCGGGGTGATGGAAAGCGGGAGGATGGGGCGGGGTGATGGAAAACGGGAGAATGGGGCGGGGTGATGGAAAGCGGGAGAATGGGGCGGGGTGATGGAAAGCGGGAGAATGGGGCGGGGTGATGGAAAGCGGGAGAATGGGGCGGGGTGATGGAAAGCGGGAGAATGGGGCGGGGTGATGGAAAGCGAGAGAATGGGGCGGGGTGATGGAAAGCGGGAGAATGGGGCGGGGTGATGGAAAGCGGGAGAATGGGGCGGGGTGATGGAAAGCAGGAGAATGGGGCGGGGTGATGGAAAGTGGAAGAATGGGGCGGGGTGATGGAAAGCGGGAGAATGGGGCGGGGTGATGGAAAGCGGGAGAATGGGGCGGGGTGATGGAAAGCGGGAGAATGGGGCGGGGTGATGGGAAGCGAGAGAATGGGGCGGTGTGATGGAAAGCGGGAGAATGGGGCCGGGTGATGGAAAGCGGGAGAATGGGGCGGGGTGATGGAAAGCGGGAGAATGGGGCGGGGTGATAGAAAGCGGGAGAAAGGGGCGGGGTGATGGAAAGCGGGAGAATGGGGCGGGGTGATGGAAAGCGGGAGAATGGGGCGGGGTGATGGAAAGCGAGAGAATGGGGCGGTGTGATGGAAAGCGGGAGAATGGGGCCGGGTGATGGAAAGCGGGAGAATGGGGCGGGGTGATGGAAAGCGAGAGAATGGGGCGGGGTGATGGAAAGCGGGAGAATGGGGCGGGGTGATGGAAAACGGGAGAATGGGGCGGGGTGATGGAAAGCGGGAGAATGGGGCGGGGTAATGGAAAGCGGAAGAATAGGGCGGGGTGATGGAAATGGGGCGGGGTGATGGAAGGAGGGAAAATGGGGCGGGGTGATGGAAGGAGGGAAAATGGGGCGGGGTGATGGAAAGCGCGAGAATGGGGCGGGGTGATGGAAGGAGGGAGAATGGGGCGGGGTGATGGAAAGCAGGAGAATGGGGCGGGGTGATGGAAAGCGGAAGAATGGGGCGGGGTGATGGAAAGCGGGAGAATGGGGCGGGGTGATGGAAAGCTGGAGAATGGGGCGGGGTGATGGAAAGTGCGAGAATGGGGCGGGGTGATGGAAAGCGGGAGAATGGGGCGGGGTGATGGAAAGCGAGAGAATGGGGCGGTGTGATGGAATGCGGGAGAATGGGGCCGGGTGATGGAAAGCGGGAGAATGGGGCGGGGTGATGGAAAGCGGGAGAATGGGGCGGGGTGATTGAAAGCGGGAGTATGGGGCGTTGTGATGGAAAGCGGGAGAATGGGGCGGGGTGATGGAAAGCGGGGGAATGGGTCGGGGTGATGGAAAGCGGGAGAATGGGGCGAGGTGATGGAAAGCGGGAGAATGGGGCGGGGTGACGGAAGGAGGGAGAATAGGGAGGGGTGATGGAAAGCGGGAGAATGGGGCGGGTTGATGGAAGGAGGGAGAATGGGGCGGGTTGATGGAAGGAGGGAGAATGGGGCGGGGTGATAGAAAGCGGGAGAATGGGGCGGGGTGATGGAAAGCGGGAGAATGGGGCGGGGTGATGGAAAGCGGGAGAATGGGGCGGGGTGATGGAAGGGGGGAGAGTGGGGCGGGATGGAAGGAGGGAGAATGGGGCGGGGTGATGGAAAGCGGGAGAATGGGGCGGGGTGATGGAAAGCAGGAGAATGGGGCGGGGTGATTGAAAGCGGGAGAGTGGGGCGTGGTGATGGAAAGCGGGAGAATGGGGCGGGGTGATGGAAAGCGCGAGAATGGGGCGGGGTGATTGAAAGCGGGAGAATGGGGCGGGGTGATTGAAAGCGGGAGGATGGGGCGGGGTGATGGAAAGTGGGAGAATGGGGCGGGGTAATGGAAAGCGTGAGAATGGGGCGGGGTGATGGAAAGCGGGAGAATGGGGCCGGGTGATGGAAAGCGGGAGAATGGGGCGGGGTGATGGAAAGCGGGAGAATGGGGCGGGGTGATGGAAAGCGGGAGAATGTGGCCGGGTGATGGAAAGCGGGAGAATGGGGCGGGGTGATGGAAAGCGGGAGAATGGGGCGGGGTGATGGAAAGCGGGAGAATGACGTGGGGTGATTGAAAACGGGAGAATGGGGCGGGTTGATGGAAAGCGGGAGAATAGGGCGGGGTCATGGAAAGCGGGAGAATAGGGCGGGGTGATGGAAAGCGGGAGAATGGGGCGGGGTGATGGAAAGTGGGAGAATGGGGCGGCGTGATTGAAAGCGGGAGAATGGGGCGGGGTGATGGAATGCGGGAGAATGGGGCGGGGTGATGGAAAGCGGGAGAATGGGGCGGGGTGATGGAAAGCGAGAGAATGGGGCGGGGTGATGGAAAGCGGGAGAATGGGGCGGGGTGATGGAAGGAGGGAGAATGGGGCGGGGTGATGGAAAGCAGGAGAATGGGGCGGGGTGATGGAAAGCGCAAGAATGGGGCGGGGTGATGGAAAGCGGGAGAATGGGGCGGGGTGATGGAAAGCGGGAGAATGGGGCGGGGTGATGGAAAGCGAGAGAATGGGACGGTGTGATGGAAAGCGGGAGAATGGGGCCGGGTGATGGAAAGCGGGAGAATGGGGCGGGGTGATGGAAAGCGGGAGAACGGGGCGGGGTGATGGAAAGCGGGAGAAAAGGGCGGGGTGATGGAAAGCGGGAGAATGGGGCGGGGTGATGGAAAGCGGGAGAATGGGGCGGGGTGATGGAAATGGGGCGGGGTGATGGAAAGAGGGAAAATGGGGCGGGGTGATGGAAGGAGGGAAAATGGGGCGGGGTGATGGAAAGCGGGAGAATGGGGCGGGGTGATGGAAAGCCGGAGAATGGGGCGGGGTGATGGAAGGGGGGAGAGAGGGGCTGGGTGATGGAAGGAGGGAGAATGGGGCGGGGTTATGGAAAGCGGGAGAATGGGGCGGGGTGATGAAAAGCGGAAGAATGGGGCGGGGTGATAAAAAGCGGGAGAATGGGGCGGGGTGATGGAAGGAGGGAGAATGGGGCGGGGTGATGGAAAGCAGGAGAATGGGGCGGGGTGATGGAAACCGGAAGAATGGGGCGGGGTGATGGAAAGCGGGAGAATGGGGCGGGGTGATGGAAAGCGGGAGAATGGGGCGGGGTGATGGAGGGAGGGAGAATGGGGCGGGGTGATGGAAAGCGGGAGAATGGGGCGGGGTGATGGAAAGCGAGAGAATGGGGCGGTGTGATGGAAAGCGGGAGAATGGGGCGGGGTGATGGAGGGAGGGAGAATGGGGCGGGGTGATGGAAAGCGGGAGAATGGGGCGGGGTGATTGAAAGCGGGAGAATGGGGCGGGGTGATTGAAAGCGGGAGAATGGGGCGGGGTGATGGAAAGCGGGAGAATGGGGCGGGGTGATTAATAGCGGGAGAATGGGGCGGGGTGATGGAAAGCGGGAGAATGGGGCGGGGTGATGGAAAGCGGGAGAATGGGGCGGGGTGATGGAAAGCGGAAGGATGGGGCGGGGTGATGGACAGTAGGAGAATGGGGCGGGGTGATGGAGGGAGGGAGAATGGGGCGGGGTGATGGAAAGCGGGAGAATGGGGCGGGGTGATTGAAAGCGGGAGAATGGGGCGGGGTGATGGAAAGCGGGAGAATGGGGCGGGGTAATGGAAAGCAGGAGAATGGGGCGGGGTGATGGAAAGCAGGAGAATGGGGCGGGGTGATTGATAGCGGGAGAATGGGGCGGGGTTATGGAAAGCGGGAGAATGGGGCGGGGTGATGGAAAGCGGGAGAATGGGGCGGGGTGATGGAAAGCAGGAGAATGAGGCGGGGTGATGGAAAGCGGGAGAATGGGGCAGGGTGATGGAAAGCGGGAGAATGGGGCGGGGTGATGGAAAGCGGGAGAATGGGGCGAGGTTATGGAAAGCGGGAGAATGGGGCGGGGTGATTGATAGCGGGAGAATGGGGCGGGGTGATGGAAAGCGGGTGAATGGGGCAGGGTGATGGAAGGAGGGAGGATGGGGCAGGGTGATGGAAGGAGGGAGAATGGGGCGCAGTGACAGAAAGCCGGAGAATGGGGCGGGGTGACAGAAAGCGGGAGAATGGGGCGGGGTGATGGAAAGCGGGAGAATGGGGCGGGGTGATTGAAAGCGGGAGAATGGGGCGGGGAGATGGAAAACGGGAGAATGAGGCGGGGGGATGGAAAGCGGGAGAAAAGGGCGGGGTGATGGAAAGTGGGAGAATGGGGCGGGGTGATGGAAAGCGGGAGAATGGGGCGGGGTGATGGAAAACGGGAGAATGGGGCGGGGTGATGGAAAGCGGGAGAATGGGGCGGGGTGATTGATAGCTGGAGAATGGGGCGGGGTTATGGAAAGCGGGAGAATGGGGCGGGGTGATGGAAAGCGGGAGAATGGGGCGGGGTGATGGAAAGCGGGAGAATGGGGCAGGGTGATGGAAAGCGGGAGAATGGGGCAGGGTGATGGAAAGCGGGAGAATGGGGCGGGGTGATGGAAAGCGGGAGAATGGGGCGGGGTGATGGAAAGCGGGAGAATGGGGCGGGGTGATTGATAGCGGGAGAATGGGGCGGGGTGATGGAAAGCGGGTGAATGGGGCAGGGTGATGGAAGGAGGGAGGATGGGGCAGGGTGATGGAAGGAGGGAGAATGGGGCGCAATAACAGAAAGCCGGAGAATGGGGCGGGGTGACAGAAAGCGGGAGAATGGGGCGGGGTGATGGAAAGCGGGAGAATGGGGCGGGGAGATGGAAAACCGGAGAATGAGGCGGGGTGATGGAAAGCGGGAGAAAAGGGCGGGGTGATGGAAAGTGGGAGAATGGGGCGGGGTGATGGAAAGCGGGAGAATGGGGCGGGGTGATGGAAAGCGAGAGAATGGGGCGGTGTGATGGAAAGCGTGAGAATGGGGCCAGGTGATGGAAAGCGGGAGAATGGGGCAGGGTGATGGAAAGCGGGAGAATGGGGCGGGGTGATGGAAAGCGGGAGAATGGGGCGGGGTGATGGAAAGCGGGAGAATGGGGCGGGGTGATGGAAAGCGAGAGAATGGGGCGGGGTGATGGAAAGCGGGAGAATGGGGCGGGGTGATGGAAAGCGGGAGAATGTGGCAAGGTGATGGAAAGCGGGAGAATGGGGCGGGGTGATGGAAAGCGGGAGAATGGGGCCGGGTGATGGAAAGCGGGAGAATGGGGCGGGGTGATGGAAAGCGGGAGAATGGGTCGGGGTGATGGAAAGCGGGAGAATGGGGGCGGGTGATGGAAGGGGGGAGAGAGGGGCGGGATGGAAGGAGGGAGAATGGGGTGGGGTGATGGAAAGCGGGAGAATGGGGCGGGGTGATGGAAGGAGGGAGAATGGGGAGGGGTGATGGGGTGATGGAAGGAGATTGAATGGGGCGGGTTGATGGAAGGAGGGAGAATGGGGCGGGGTGATGGAAAGCGGGAGAATGGGGTGGGGTGATGGAAAGCGGGAGAATTGGGCGGGGTGATGGAAAGCGGGAGAATGGGGCGGGGTGATGGAAGGGGGGAGAGAGGGGCGGGATGGAAGGAGGGAGAATGGGGCGGGGTGATGGAAAGCGGGAGAATGGGGCGGGGTGACGGAAAGCAGGAGAATGGGGCGGGGTGATTGAAAGCGGGAGAATGGGGCGGGGTGATGGAAAGCGGGAGAATGGGGCGGGGTGATGGAAAGCAGGAGAATGGGGCGGGGTGATTGAAAGCGGGAGAATGGAGCGGGGTGATGGAAAGTGGGAGAATGGGGCGGGGTAATGGAAAGCGTGAGAATGGGGCGGGGTGATGGAAGGAGGGAGAATGGGGCGGGGTGATGGGGTGATGGAAGGAGGGAGAATGGGGCGGGTTGATGGAAGGAGGGAGAATGGGGCGGGATGATAGAAAGCGGGAGAATGGGGCGGGGTGATGGAAAGCGGGAGGATGGGGCGGGGTGATGGAAAACGGGAGAATGGGGCGGGGTGATGGAAAGCGGGAGAATGGGGCGGGGTGATGGAAAGCGGGAGAATGGGGCGGGGTGATGGAAAGCGGGAGAATGGGGCGGGGTGATGGAAAGCGGGAGAATGGGGCGGGGTGATGGAAAGCGAGAGAATGGGGCGGGGTGATGGAAAGCGGGAGAATGGGGCGGGGTGATGGAAAGTGGGAGAATGGGGCGGGGTGATGGAAAGTGGAAGAATGGGGCGGGGTGATGGAAAGCGGGAGAATGGGGCGGGGTGATGGAAAGCGGGAGAATGGGGCGGGGTGATGGAAAGCGGGAGAATGGGGCGGGGTGATGGAAAGCGAGAGAATGGGGCGGTGTGATGGAAAGCGGGAGAATGGGGCCGGGTGATGGAAAGCGGGAGAATGGGGCGGGGTGATGGAAAGCGGGAGAATGGGGCGGGGTGATAGAAAGCGGGAGAAAGGGGCGGGGTGATGGAAAGCGGGAGAATGGGGCGGGGTGATGGAAAGCGGGAGAATGGGGCGGGGTGATGGAAAGCGAGAGAATGGGGCGGTGTGATGGAAAGCGGGAGAATGGGGCCGGGTGATGGAAAGCGGGAGAATGGGGCGGGGTGATGGAAAGCGGGAGAATGGGGCGGGGTGATGGAAAGCGGGAGAATGGGGCGGGGTGATGGAAAACGGGAGAATGGGGCGGGGTGATGGAAAGCGGGAGAATGGGGCGGGGTAATGGAAAGCGGAAGAATAGGGCGGGGTGATGGAAATGGGGCGGGGTGATGGAAGGAGGGAAAATGGGGCGGGGTGATGGAAGGAGGGAAAATGGGGTGGGGTGATGGAAAGCGAGAGAATGGGGCGGGGTGATGGAAGGAGGGAGAATGGGGCGGGGTGATGGAAAGCAGGAGAATGGGGCGGGGTGATGGAAAGCGGAAGAATGGGGCGGGGTGATGGAAAGCGGGAGAATGGGGCGGGGTGATGGAAAGCTGGAGAATGGGGCGGGGTGATGGAAAGCGCGAGAATGGGGCGGGGTGATGGAAAGCGGGAGAATGGGGCGGGGTGATGGAAAGCGAGAGAATGGGGCGGTGTGATGGAATGCGGGAGAATGGGGCGGGGTGATGGAAAGCGGGAGAATGGGGCGGGGT
The DNA here is from genome assembly GCA_948144175.1 of Closterium sp. NIES-65. Classification (NCBI taxonomy): domain Eukaryota; kingdom Viridiplantae; phylum Streptophyta; class Zygnematophyceae; order Desmidiales; family Closteriaceae; genus Closterium; species Closterium sp. NIES-65. The sequence goes on from CANXME010002217.1 coordinate 355,888, forward strand.
GATTGAAAGCGGGAGTATGGGGCGTTGTGATGGAAAGCGGGAGAATGGGGCGGGGTGATGGAAAGCGGGGGAATGGGTCGGGGTGATGGAAAGCGGGAGAATGGGGCGGGGTGATGGAAAGCGGGAGAATGGGGCGGGGTGACGGAAGGAGGGAGAATAGGGAGGGGTGATGGAAGGAGGGAGAATGGGGCGGGTTGATGGAAGGAGGGAGAATGGGGCGGGGTGATAGAAAGCGGGAGAATGGGGCGGGGTGATGGAAAGCGGGAGAATGGGGCAGGGTGATGGAAAGCGGGAGAATGGGGCGGGGTGATGGAAGGGGGGAGAGAGGGGCGGGATGGAAGGAGGGAGAATGGGGCGGGGTGATGGAAAGCGGGAGAATGGGGCGGGGTGATGGAAAGCAGGAGAATGGGGCGGGGTGATTGAAAGCGGGAGAGTGGGGCAGGGTGATGGAAAGCGGGAGAATGGGGCGGGGTGATGGAAAGCGCGAGAATGGGGCGGGGTGATTGAAAGCGGGAGAATGGGGCGGGGTGATTGAAAGCGGGAGGATGGGGCGGGGTGATGGAAAGTGGGAGAATGGGGCGGGGTAATGGAAAGCGTGAGAATGGGGCGGGGTGATGGAAAGCGGGAGAATGGGGCCGGGTGATGGAAAGCGGGAGAATGGGGCGGGGTGATGGAAAGCGGGAGAATGGGGCGGGGTGATGGAAAGCGGGAGAATGTGGCCGGGTGATGGAAAGCGGGAGAATGGGGCGGGGTGATGGAAAGCGGGAGAATGGGGCGTGGTGATGGAAAGCGGGAGAATGACGTGGGGTGATTGAAAACGGGAGAATCGGGCGGGTTGATGGAAAGCGGGAGAATAGGGCGGGGTCATGGAAAGCGGGAGAATAGGGCGGGGTGATGGAAAGCGGGAGAATGGGGCGGGGTGATGGAAAGTGGGAGAATGGGGCGGCGTGATTGAAAGCGGGAGAATGGGGCGGGGTGATGGAATGCGGGAGAATGGGGCGGGGTGATGGAAAGCGGGAGAATGGGGCGGGGTGATGGAAAGCGAGAGAATGGGGCGGGGTGATGGAAAGCGGGAGAATGGGGCGGGGTGATGGAAGGAGGGAGAATGGGGCGGGGTGATGGAAAGCAGGAGAATGGGGCGGGGTGATGGAAAGCGGAAGAATGGGGCGGGCTGATGGAAAGCGGAAGAATGGGGCGGGGTGATGGAAAGCGGGAGAATGGGGCGGGGTGATGGAAAGCGGGAGAATGGGGCGGGGTGATGGAAAGCGAGAGAATGGGACGGTGTGATGGATAGCGGGAGAATGGGGCCGGGTGATGGAAAGCGGGAGAATGGGGCGGGGTGATGGAAAGCGGGAGAACGGGGCGGGGTGATGGAAAGCGGGAGAAAAGGGCGGGGTGATGGAAAGCGGGAGAATGGGGCGGGGTGATGGAAAGCGGGAGAATGGGGCGGGGTGATGGAAATGGGGCGGGGTGATGGAAAGAGGGAAAATGGGGCGGGGTGATGGAAGGAGGGAAAATGGGGCGGGGTGATGGAAAGCGGGAGAATGGGGCGGGGTGATGGAAAGCCGGAGAATGGGGCGGGGTGATGGAAGGGGGGAGAGAGGGGCTGGGTGATGGAAGGAGGGAGAATGGGGCGGGGTTATGGAAAGCGGGAGAATGGGGCGGGGTGATGAAAAGCGGAAGAATGGGGCGGGGTGATAAAAAGCGGGAGAATGGGGCGGGGTGATGGAAGGAGGGAGAATGGGGCGGGGTGATGGAAAGCAGGAGAATGGGGCGGGGTGATGGAAACCGGAAGAATGGGGCGGGGTGATGGAAAGCGGGAGAATGGGGCGGGGTGATGGAGGGAGGGAGAATGGGGCGGGGTGATGGAAAGCGGGAGAATGGGGCGGGGTGATGGAAAGCGAGAGAATGGGGCGGTGTGATGGAAAGCGGGAGAATGGGGCGGGGTGATGGAGGGAGGGAGAATGGGGCGGGGTGATGGAAAGCGGGAGAATGGGGCGGGGTGATTGAAAGCGGGAGAATAGGGCGGGGTGATTGAAAGCGGGAGAATGGGGCGGGGTGATGGAAAGCGGGAGAATGGGGCGGGGTGATTAATAGCGGGAGAATGGGGCGGGGTGATGGAAAGCGGGAGAATGGGGCGGGTTGATGGAAAGCGGGAGAATGGGGCGGGGTGATGGAAAGCGGAAGGATGGGGCGGGGTGATGGACAGTAGGAGAATGGGGCGGGGTGATGGAGGGAGGGAGAATGGGGCGGGGTGATGGAAAGCGGGAGAATGGGGCGGGGTGATTGAAAGCGGGAGAATGGGGCGGGGTGATGGAAAGCGGGAGAATGGGGCGGGGTAATGGAAAGCAGGAGAATGGGGCGGGGTGATGGAAAGCAGGAGAATGGGGCGGGGTGATTGATAGCGGGAGAATGGGGCGGGGTTATGGAAAGCGGGAGAATGGGGCGGGGTGATGGAAAGCGAGAGAATGGGGCGGGGTGATGGAAAGCGGGAGAATGGGGCGGGGTGATGGAAGGAGGGAGAATGGGGCGGGGTGATGGAAAGCAGGAGAATGGGGCGGGGTGATGGAAAGCGGAAGAATGGGGCGGGCTGATGGAAAGCGGAAGAATGGGGCGGGGTGATGGAAAGCGGGAGAATGGGGCGGGGTGATGGAAAGCGGGAGAATGGGGCGAGGTTATGGAAAGCGGGAGAATGGGACGGTGTGATGGAAAGCGGGAGAATGGGGCCGGGTGATGGAAAGCGGGAGAATGGGGCGGGGTGATGGAAAGCGGGAGAACGGGGCGGGGTGATGGAAAGCGGGAGAAAAGGGCGGGGTGATGGAAAGCGGGAGAATGGGGCGGGGTGATGGAAAGCGGGAGAATGGGGCGGGGTGATGGAAATGGGGCGGGGTGATGGAAAGAGGGAAAATGGGGCGGGGTGATGGAAGGAGGGAAAATGGGGCGGGGTGATGGAAAGCGGGAGAATGGGGCGGGGTGATGGAAAGCCGGAGAATGGGGCGGGGTGATGGAAGGGGGGAGAGAGGGGCTGGGTGATGGAAGGAGGGAGAATGGGGCGGGGTTATGGAAAGCGGGAGAATGGGGCGGGGTGATGAAAAGCGGAAGAATGGGGCGGGGTGATAAAAAGCGGGAGAATGGGGCGGGGTGATGGAAGGAGGGAGAATGGGGCGGGGTGATGGAAAGCAGGAGAATGGGGCGGGGTGATGGAAACCGGAAGAATGGGGCGGGGTGATGGAAAGCGGGAGAATGGGGCGGGGTGATGGAGGGAGGGAGAATGGGGCGGGGTGATGGAAAGCGGGAGAATGGGGCGGGGTGATGGAAAGCGAGAGAATGGGGCGGTGTGATGGAAAGCGGGAGAATGGGGCGGGGTGATGGAGGGAGGGAGAATGGGGCGGGGTGATGGAAAGCGGGAGAATGGGGCGGGGTGATTGAAAGCGGGAGAATAGGGCGGGGTGATTGAAAGCGGGAGAATGGGGCGGGGTGATGGAAAGCGGGAGAATGGGGCGGGGTGATTAATAGCGGGAGAATGGGGCGGGGTGATGGAAAGCGGGAGAATGGGGCGGGTTGATGGAAAGCGGGAGAATGGGGCGGGGTGATGGAAAGCGGAAGGATGGGGCGGGATGATGGACAGTAGGAGAATGGGGCGGGGTTATGGAAAGCGGGAGAATGGGGCGGGGTGATGGAAAGCGGGAGAATGGGGCGGGGTGATGGAAAGCAGGAGAATGAGGCGGGGTGATGGAAAGCGGGAGAATGGGGCAGGGTGATGGAAAGCGGGAGAATGGGGCGGGGTGATGGAAAGCGGGAGAATGGGGCGAGGTTATGGAAAGCGGGAGAATGGGGCGGGGTGATTGATAGCGGGAGAATGGGGCGGGGTGATGGAAAGCGGGTGAATGGGGCAGGGTGATGGAAGGAGGGAGGATGGGGCAGGGTGATGGAAGGAGGGAGAATGGGGCGCAGTGACAGAAAGCCGGAGAATGGGGCGGGGTGACAGAAAGCGGGAGAATGGGGCGGGGTGATGGAAAGCGGGAGAATGGGGCGGGGTGATTGAAAGCGGGAGAATGGGGCGGGGAGATGGAAAACGGGAGAATGAGGCGGGGTGATGGAAAGCGGGAGAAAAGGGCGGGGTGATGGAAAGTGGGAGAATGGGGCGGGGTGATGGAAAGCGGGAGAATGGGGCGGGGTGATGGAAAACGGGAGAATGGGGCGGGGTGATGGAAAGCGGGAGAATGGGGCGGGGTGATTGATAGCTGGAGAATGGGGCGGGGTTATGGAAAGCGGGAGAATGGGGCGGGGTGATGGAAAGCGGGAGAATGGGGCGGGGTGATGGAAAGCGGGAGAATGGGGCAGGGTGATGGAAAGCGGGAGAATGGGGCAGGGTGATGGAAAGCGGGAGAATGGGGCGGGGTGATGGAAAGCGGGAGAATGGGGCGGGGTGATGGAAAGCGGGAGAATGGGGCGGGGTGATTGATAGCGGGAGAATGGGGCGGGGTGACGGAAAGCGGGTGAATGGGGCAGGGTGATGGAAGGAGGGAGGATGGGGCAGGGTGATGGAAGGAGGGAGAATGGGGCGCAGTGAGAGAAAGCCGGAGAATGGGGCGGGGTGATAGAAAGCGGGAGAATGGGGCGAGGTGATGGAAAGCGGGAGAATGGGGCGGGGTGATTGAAATCGGGAGAATGGGGCGGGGAGATGGAAAACGGGAGAATGAGGCGGGGTGATGGAAAGCGGGAGAAAAGGGCGGGGTGATGGAAAGTGGGAGAATGGGGCGGGGTGATGGAAAGCGGGAGAATGGGGCGGGGTGATGGAAAACGGGAGAATGGGGCGGGGTGATGGAAAGCGGGAGAATGGGGCGGGGTGATGGAAAGCGGGAGAATGGGGCGGGGTGATGGAAAGCGGGAGAATGGGGCGGGGTGATGGAAAGCGGGAGAATGGGGCGGGGTGATGGAAAGCGAGAGAATGGGGCGGGGTGATGGAAAGCGGGAGAATGGGGCGGGGTGATGGAAAGTGGGAGAATGGGGCGGGGTGATGGAAAGCGGGAGAATGGGGTAGGGTGATGGAATGCGGGAGAATGGGGCAGGGTGATGGAAAGCAGGAGAATGGGGCGGGGTGATGGAAAGCGGGAGAATGGGGCGGGGTGATGGAAAGCGGGAGAATGGGGCGAGGTGATTGAAAGCGGGAGAATGGGGTGGGGTGATGGAAGGGGGGAGAGAGGGGCGGGGTGATGGAAAGTGGGAGAACGGGGCGGGGTGATGGAAAGCGGGAGAATGAGGCGGGGTGATGGAAAGCGGGACAATGGGGCGGGGTGATTGAAAGCGAGAGAATGGGGCGGGGTGATGGAAAGCGGGAGAATGGGGCGGGGTGATTGAAAGCAAGAGAAAGGGGCGGGGTGATGGAAAGCGGGAGAATGGGGCGGGGTGATGGAAAGCGGGAGAATGGGGCGGGGTGATGGAAAGCGGGAGAACGGGGCGGGGTGATGGAAAGAGGGAGAATGGGGCGGGGTCATTGAAAGCGGGAGAATGGGGTGGGGTGATGGAAAGCGGGAGAATGGGGCGGGGTGATGGAAAGCGGGAGAATGGGGCGGGGTGATGGAAAGCGGGAGAATGGGGCGGGGTGATGGAAAGCGGGAGAATGGGGCGGGGTGATGGAAAGCGGGAGAATGGGGCGGGGTGATGGAAGGAGGGAGAATGGTGCAGGGTGATGGAAAGCAGGAGAATAGGGCGGGGTGATGGAAAGCGGGAGAATTTGGCGGGGTGATGGAAAGCGGGAGAATGGGGCGGGGTGATGGAAAGCGGGAGAATGGGGCGGGGTGATGGACAGCAGGAGAATGGGGCGGGGTGATGGAGGGAGGGAGAATGGGGCGGGGTGATGGAAAGCGGGAGAATGGGGCGGGGTGATGGAAAGTGGGAGAATGGGGCAGGGTGATGGAAAACGGGAGAATGGGGCGGGGTGATGGAAAGCGGGAGAATAGGGCGGGATGATGGAAGGAGGGAGAATGGGGCGGGGTGATGGAAGGAGGGAGAATGGGGCGGGGTGATGGAAAGCGGGAGAATGGGGCGGGGTGATGGAAAGCGGGAGAATGGGGCGGGGTGATGGAAGGGGGGAGAGAGGGGTGGGGCGATGGAAGGAGGGAGAACGGGGCGGGGTGATGGAAAGCGGGAGAATGGGGCGGGGTGATGGAAAGCGGGAGAATTGGGCGGGGTGATGGAAAGCGGGAGAATGGGGCGCGGTGATGGAAATCGGGAGAATGGAGCGGGGTGATTGAAAGCGGGAGAATGAGGCGGGGTAATGGAAAGTGGGAGAAGGGGGCGGGGTGATGGAAAGCGGGAGAATGGAGCGGGGTGATGGAAAGCGGGAGAATGGGGCGGGGTAATGGAAAGCGGGAGAATTGGGCGGGGTGATGGAAGGAGGGAGAATGGGGCGGGGTGAAGGAAAGCGGGAGAATTGGGCGGGGTGATGGAAGGAGGGAGAATGGGGCGGGGTGATGGAAAGCGGGAGAATTGGGCGGGGTGATGGAAGGAGGGAGAATGGGGCGGGGTGATGGAAAGCGGGAGAATTTGGCGGGGTGATAGAAAGCGGGAGAATGGGGCGGGGTGATGGAAAGCAGGAGAAAAGGGCGGTGTGATGGACAGCAGGAGAATGGGGCGGGGTGATCGAGGGAGGGAGAATGGGGCGGGGTGATGGAAAGCGGGAGAATGGGGCCGGGTGATGGAAAGCGGGAGAATGGGGCGGGGTGATGGAAAGCGGGAGAATGGGTCAGGGTGATGGAAAACGGGAGAATGGGGCGGGGTGATGGAAAGCGGGAGAATGGGGCGGGGTAATGGAAAGCGGGAGAATAGGGCGGGGTGATGGAAATGGGGCGGGGTGATGGAAAGAGGGAAAATGGGGCGGGGTGATGGAAGGAGGGAAAATGGGGCGGGGTGATGGAAAGCGGGAGAATGGGGCGGGGTGATGGAAAGCCGGAGAATGGGGCGGGGTGATGGAAGGGGGGAGAGAGGGGCGGGGTGATGGAAGGAGGAAGAATGGGGCGGGGTTATGGAAAGCGGGAGAATGGGGCGGGGTGATGAAAAGCAGAAGAATGGGGCGGGGTGATAAAAAGCGGGAGAATGGGGCGGGGTGATGGAAAGTGGAAGAATGGGGCGGGGTGATGGAAAGCGGGAGAATGGGGCGGGGTGATGGAAAGCGGGAGAATGGGGCGGGGTGATGGAAAGCGGGAGAATGGGGCGAGGTGATGGAAGGAGGGAGAATGGGGCGGGGTGATGGAAAGCGAGAGAATGGGGCGGTGTGATGGAAAGCGGGAGAATGGGGCGGGGTGATGGAAAGCGGGAGAAAGGGGCGGGGTGATTGAAAGCGGGAGAATGGGGCGGGGTGATTGAAAGCGGGAGAATGGGGCGGGGTAATGGAAAGCAGGAGAATGGGGCGGGGTGATGGAAAGCGGGAGAATGGGGCGGGGTGATTGATAGCGGGAGAATATGGCGGGGTTATGGAAAGCGGGAGAATGGGGCGGGGTGATGGAAAGCGGGAGAATGGGGCGGGGTGATGGAAAGCGGGAGAATGGGGCGGGGTGATGGAAAGCGGGAGAATGGGGCAGGGTGATGGAAAGCGGGAGAATGGGGCGGGGTGATGGAAAGCGGGAGAATGGGGCGGGGTGATGGAAAGCGGGAGAATGGGGCGGGGTGATTGATAGCGGGAGAATGGGGCGAGGTGATGGAAAGCAGGAGAATGGGGCGGGGTGATGGAAAGCGGGAGAATGGGGCGGGGTGATGGAAAGCGGGAGAATGGGGCGGGGTGATGGAAAGCGGGTGAATGGGGCAGGGTGATGGAAAGCGGGTGAATGGGGCAGGGTGATGGAAGGAGGGAGGATGGGGCGGGGTGATGGAAGGAGGGGGGATGGGGCAGAGTCATGGAAGGAGGGAGAATGGGGCGCAGTGACAGAAAGCGGGAGAATAGGGAGGGGTGACAGAAAGCGGGAGAATGGGGCGGGGTGATGGAAAGCGGGAGAATGGGGCGGGGTGATTGAAAGCGGGAGAATGGGGCGGGGTGATGGAAAGCGGGAGAATGGGGCGGGGTGATGGAAAGCGGGAGAATGGGGCGGGGAGATGGAAAACGGGAGAATGAGGCGGGGTGATGGAAAGCGGGAGAATGGGGCGAGGTGTTGGAAAGCAGGAGAATGGGGCGGGGTGATGGAAAGCGGGAGAATGGGGCGGGGTGATGGAAAGCGGGAGAATGGGGCAGGGTGATGGAAGGAGGGAGGATGGGGCGGGGTGATGGAAAGCGGGTGAATGGGGCAGGGTGATGAAAGGAGGGAGGATGGGGCGGGGTGATGGAAGGAGGGAGAATGGGGCGGGGTGACAGAAAGCGGGAGAATGGGGCGGGGTGACAGAAAGCGGGAGAATGGGGCGGGGTGATGGAAAGCGGGAGAATGGGGCGGGGTGATTGAAAGCGGGAGAATGGGGCGGGGTGATAGAAAGCGGGAGAATGGGGCGGGGTGATGGAAAGCGGGAGATGGGGCGGGGAGATGGAAAACGGGAGAATGGGGCGGGGTGATGGAAAGCGGGAGAAAAGGGCGGGGTGATGGAAAGCGGGAGAAAAGGGCGGGGTGATGGAAAGCGGGAGAATGGGGCGGGGTGATGGAAAGCGGGAGAATGGGGCGGGGTGATTGATAGCGGGAGAATGGGGCGGGGTGATAGAAAGCGGGAGAATGGGGCGGGGTTATGGAAAGCAGGAGAATGGGGCGGGGTGATGGAAAGCGGGAGAATGGGGCGGGGTGATGGAAAGCGAGAGAATGGGGCGGGATGATTGATAGCTGGAGAATGGGGCGGGGTTATGGAAAGCGGGAGAATGGGGCGGGGTGATGGAAAGCGGGTGAATGGGGCGGGGTGATGGAAAGCGGGTGAATGAGGCAGGGTGATGGAAGGAGGGAGGATGGGGCGGGGTGATGGAAGGAGGGGGGATGGGGCAGAGTGATGGAAGGAGGGAGAATGGGGCGCAGTGACAGAAAGCGGGAGAATGGGGCGGGGTGACAGAAAGCGGGAGAATGGGGCGGGGTGATGGAAAGCGGGAGAATGGGGCGGGGTGATGGAAAACGGGAGAATGGGGCGGGGTGATGGAAAGCGGGAGAATGGGGCGGGGTGATTGATAGCTGGAGAATGGGGCGGGGTTATGGAAAGCGGGAGAATGGGGCGGGGTGATGGAAAGCGGGAGAATGGGGCGGGGTGATGGAAAGCGGGAGAATGGGGCAGGGTGATGGAATGCGGGAGAATGGGGCAGGGTGATGGAAAGCGGGAGAATGGGGCGGGGTGATGGAAAGCGGGAGAATGGGGCGGGGTGATGGAAAGCGGGAGAATGGGGCGGGGTGATTGAAAGCGGGAGAATGGGGCGGGCTGATTGATACTGGGAGAATGGGGCGGGGTGATGGAAAGCGGGAGAATGGGGCGGGGTGATGGAAAGCGGGAGAATGGGGCGGGGTGATGGAAAGTGGGTGAATGGGGCGGGGTGATGGAAAGCGGGTGAATGGGGCAGGGTGATGGAAGGAGGGAGGATGGGGCGGGGTGATGGAAGGAGGGGGGATGGGGCAGAGTGATGGAAGGAGTGAGAATGGGGCACAGTGACAGAAAGCGAGAGAACGGGGTGGGGTGACAGAAAGCGGGAGAATGGGGCGGGGTGATGGAAAGCGGGAGAATGGGGCGGGGTGATTGAAAGCGGGAGAATGGGGCGGGGTGATGGAAAGCGGGAGAATGGGGCAGGGTGATGGAAAGAGGGAGAATGGGGCGGGGTGATGGATAGCGGGAGAATGGGGCGGGGTGATGGAAAACGGGAGAATGGGGAGGGGTGATGGAAAGCGGGAGAATGGGGCGGGGTGATGGAAAGCGGGAGAATGGGGCGGGTTGATGGAAAACGGGAGAATGGGGCGGGGTGATGGATAGCGGGAGAATGGGGCGGGGTGATGGAAAGCGGGAGAATGGGGCGGGGTGATGGAAGGGGGGAGAGAGGGGCGGGGTGATGGAAGGAGGGAGAACGGGGCGGGGTGATGGAAAGCGGGAGAATGGGGCGATGTGATGGACAGCAGGAGAATGGGGCGGGGTGATGGAGGGAGGGAGAATGGGGCGGGGTGATGGAAAGCGGGAGAATGGGGCGGGGTGATTGAAAGCGGGAGAACGGGGCGGGGTGATTGAAAGCGGGAGAATTGGGCGGGCTGATGGAAAGCGGGAGAATGGGGCGGGGTGATGGAAAGCGGGAGAATGGGGCGGGGTGATTGATAGCGGGAGAATGGGGCGGGGTGATGGAAAGCGGGAGAATGGGGTGGGGTGATGGAAAGCGGGAGAATGGGGCGGGGTGATGGAAAGCGGGAGAATGGGGTGGGGTGATGGAAATCGGGAGAATGGGGCGGGGTGATGGAAAGCGGGAGAATGGGGCGGGGTGATGGAAAGCGGGAGAATGGGGCGGGGTGATAGAAAGCGGGTGAATGGGGCAGGGTGATGGAAGGAGGGAGGATGGGGTGGGGTGATGGAAGGAGGGGGGATGGGGCAGAGTGATGGAAGGAGTGAGAATGGGGCGCAGTGACAGAAAGCGAGAGAACGGGGTGGGGTGACAGAAAGCGGGAGAATGGGGCGGGGTGATGGAAAGCGGGAGAATGGGGCGGGGTGATGGAAAGCGGGAGAATGGGGCGGGGTGATGGAAAGCGGGAGAATGGGGCGGGGTGATGGAGAGCGGGAGAATGGGGCGGGTCTATGGAAAACGGGAGAATGGGGCGGGGTGATGGATAGCGGGAGAATGGGGCGGGGTGATGGAAAGCGGGAGAATAGGGCGCGGTGATGGAAAACATGAGAATGGGGCGGGTTGATGGAAAACGGGAGAATGGGGCGGGGTGATGGAAAGCGGAAAAATGGGGCGGGGTGACAGAAAGCGGGAGAATGGGGCGGGGTGATGGAAAGCGGGAGAATGGGGCGGGGTGATGGACAGCAAGAGAATGGGGCGGGGTGATGGAGGGAGGGAGAATGGGGCAGGGTGATGAAAAGCGGGAGAATGGGGCAGTGTGATGGACAGCAGGAGAATGGGGCGGGGTGATGGAGGGAGGGAGAATGGGGCGGGGTGATTGAAAGTGGGAGAATGGGGCGGGGTGATTAAAAGCGGGAGAATGGGGCTGGGTGATGGAAAGCGGGAGAATGGGGCGAGGTGGTGGAAAGATGGAGAATGGGGCGGGGTGATTTATAGCGGGAGAATGGGGTGGGGTGATGGAAAGCGGGAGAATGGGGCGGGGTGATAGAAAGTGTGAGAATGGGGCGGGGTGATGGAAAGCGGGAGAATGGGGCGGGGTGATGGAAAGCGGGTGAATGGGGCGGGGTGATGGAAAGCGGGAGAATGGGGCGGGGTGATGGAAGGAGGGAGGATGGGGCAGGGTGATGGAAAGCGCGAGAATGGGGCGGGGTGATTGAAAGCGGGAGAATGGGGCGGGGTGATGGAAAGTGGGAGAATGGGGCGGGGTGATGGAAAGCGGGAGAATGGGGCGGGGTGATGGAAAGCGGGAGAATGGGGCGGGGTGATGGAAAGTGGGAGAATGGGGGCGGGGGTGATGGAAAGCGGGAGAGGTGTGGCCGGGTGATGGAAGCGGGAGGATGGCGGCGGGGTGATTGAAAGTGGGAGAGAATGGGGCGGGGTGATGGAAAGCGGGAGAATGGGGCCGGGTGATGGAAAGCGGGAGAATGGGGCGGGGTGATGAAAAGCGGGAGAATGGGGCGGGGTGATTGAAAGCGG